>OX451739.1:1186517767-1187717767 GCA_948472305.1 Vicia faba
AAAAATAATCTTATTTATTTTTGCTTACTAGAATAAACTGTGTATAAAATTATTTTAACAAATAACATATACGTATTTTTTGATAGATCCAAAATAACAAAAATTATTAAATTTATTAAATTTTTTATGGAAAAAATAGAGATACAAGGACATTCCGGAATGGGCGCTGGTTTATTGGTTGAGTGAGTAAATAGATAATATATTTTGTTCAAATTTTAAAAATAGAGAACATAAAAAATGAAATATCATTACACGTTTAATAGCATTTATGTTATATATATTCAAAAAATTCAAACTTTATTGGTGATCAAAGTAATCATTATAGAATATTATTCTATTTTATAGTCAATATTATGAGACATTTATGTGTGTGATTCATATTTTTTTTGAAAATATATTATTTTAAATTTGTTTATTTTGTGTGAATGCACGGAAAATAAATCAGTATTGTGTGAATGTACGGATAATCATATTAAAATTCTTGTGAATGCATGTGTAATCAGGTTTTATGAACGCACGAGAAACATATCAATACCGTGTAAATGCATGGGTAATCAAGCCAAAATTTATGTAAACGCATGTGTTATTATATTTTTTGTACAAATAAAAAAATTAAATATATTTAAAATAATGTATAAATTCAAACACAAGAAAAGAAAACATGTTGTTTTTAATTTATTTAAATATTTAATATTTTTATTTTAGAATTATTTTTAATTTAAAATATAATAATTTTAAAGATAATATATGAATAATTAAAATATATATTATTGATGTCTTTTTTATATATTAAAAAATTGATATAATTTTGTTTTTATTTAAAAAATATGTCTTTTGTTTAAATATTTATCTTTGATTAACTTATATATTTATATTTGACTACTTTTTATTTATTTTCCCTTTTTATAATTAAATTTAAATATTTTTTATTTTATTTAAATTTTAAAATCAAATTGGTGACAATTCCACGGTCCACAGTAGCACCCGTGTGGACGCACATATATCCTACTAGTTATCAAATAAAAAAAATAAAAAAAGGTGTGTTTCTTATTTGTTCTTTTATTTATTTTGTTGAGTCAGTTTGGTGCTATTAATCATGCATCAAATTATTGAGCCAATTTTCTTTGTTCGTCTAGAATCAATTCTTCCTTCTATTGATTCTTTTTGTGTCAGTTTCTTTTCACTCTATTTATGTTAAATTTTGGCTTAAAAGGGGGAGAAGTGTGCCATTGAGTCTAATCAAGTGTTGGTTGCTTTATGCAACACTTTAGGGGGAACATGATTGTCTGTTATGTGAGTCTTGAGTCTATCTTGTTGAGTCTTGAGTCTGTCCCGTTTTTGCTTCTGCTGTAACTTCTGTTGTAGTTGTTTACAGGATGTCCTATAGAATGTTATAACATCCTGTCTGTTGGTTTGTTTTCTGTTTGTGTCTTGTGTTCTGAGTTATGAGCATCGTTGTGTCTTGTGCTCTGAGTTATGTGTGCTGCTTCTGCTGCATGGTCTTCTAATATTTCGAGTCCAGTTGGTTTTCTGGAGCTTCAGGTTGGTTTTCTTATGCTTTTTGAGGGGGAGATTTATTCCTCTGTGACAAGAAGTGGTTCTATGTGTTAGAGGGAGTAACTTGGATGGTTCTGAAGATGCAGAACATCTTCTTCCTCATTTACAAAGTTTACATGTTTAGTATGTAACTTGTGTTTGTGTAATTGTTGTATCTTTGATACAATTTTTTGTCCAGTTTGATTTATGGTTTTATTCCTCTGTGGTCTTATTCCTTGTGATTTTATTCCTCTCTCCAGCTTTATTTGGTTTTGGTTGTTTTAACCAAAATTTTCCAAAGGGGGACATTGTTAGTACCGTAGTTGTGGGATTGACAACAATTTTTCTAAAATGTGGTTCACAACAAAGATGTTATGGGAGATGTTCTAACATGTTGGACAAGTTCATTAAAGAAAGATGTTCTGTCAGATGTTGTGACATTCTGTACCAGAACATGTATAGGCTTTTTTAAATCTTAACAGATTTAATTGAATTATGTGATATTTCTTTTGGGTATATCTCAGTAAATTTCGCAGGTCAAGAAGATTTAATCTGGAACAGATTTTGTATCTCCAGTTGTACATAAGTTACTAAATTGCACCTTGAGACAATTTAGAAAACTTGGTATTGTTTGTTCCAAGATTTAAGGAGATTTTGCTGCACAATTGGTGTATCAGCCAGCTTATGAATCAAGAATTATCTGGATGCAGATTTGAAGCCCATGGACTGCATAGGTGTATTTAAAGAGAAGACCTAACCTAATGTAATTTGAACTTTAAATAATTTGAAAATTAGGGGAAGCTTAGAGTCTTAGGTTTTGAGAGTCTCTTGTGTGGGTGTAAGTAACCTTTGTATCTTTTGATATTTATGGTAGACGTAATATTCTCACTCAAAAGCCTTTAGATAATGAGTTGGGTATTGTTCTTGGTTGAAGCTTTTAAGAAACACCAAGTATTTTTGTATTGGAAGTGTAATCTTCTTGTTGAGTTGTTTTTGATACATTCACTGGGATTGAGACTGTTAGATATCACTAAGGTGATTTAGGGAGTGAGATGGGATTTCTCATATCTAGATGGTGATTTCTAAGTAGAAGTTGCACTGGGACTATTTAGCTTTGAATTGATACTATTGATAGTGAATTTCCTTCATGGCTTGGTAGCCCCCAGAGTAGGTGATGTTACACCGAACTGGGTTAACAACTCTATGTGTTGTTTATTATTCTGAAATTTAATTTTAGTATCAGTTGCATCTTGATAAATCTGTTCTTTCTATAAACAGATGTTGTAATATCTGTCATGACATTGTTCTTATGTTGGCACATCAGTATTACCATGTGTTTCCTGTACCAGAAATTTCAATTTTAGAATACTAGGTTTACAAGAGTCCTTATTATTTGATGTACTCCATATTATGTTCAGTAACTTGACATAATTGTAAATTTGTCTAATTGAGTTGTAAATTCAACATCATTCATATTGTTGATTGAAGTTGATAACTAGGGTTTAGTGATTGAAACACTAAAGGGTTAGTGTTTGAGAGAAAATAAAGTGAGAGGGTGTCTCATATTTAGGGTGAGTCTTAAATAGAAAGTCATTAGCTAGTGTTAGGAAGAGGAATTGAACAACATACCGTTTATTATTGCTTGTAAGACTAAGTGTACTAAACTACTAATAGTGAATTTCCTTTCTTGGGTTGGAAGCCAACCCTCTAGACGTATATGTTGTTGCATCAAACTGGGTTACCAATTATTGTGTTATTTATTACTTTTCGGCTCCATCGTCTTTTACAAGTTAGACTGTGTTAATTTTCGTGATTCTGGTTTAACTTGTCAAACCAGTTGTCAAGACATCATGTTCGACATCTGTGCCCTAAGGAATAACATTTCATAGGTTTAACTTAGTTTCAGTCACTAGGTTTTTTATTTAGATGAGTTACAATATGTCATTTGTAAGGTTAAATTCATGACATTCTTTGTTTGGTGGGGAACACTCTTTTCCCATGCATTGTTAACGAGGCACAATGGGTTTTAAAGAGGCCCCCTCATGTTATTATATAAATTGGAAATATTGTTGCTTTATTTGCTGGAAACTAAAGAAAAAAAGAGAACTTATTGAAAATGCCCATTTAGGTGACCATATATGTTGGATCCTTATGAAGGAATCCTTGCCTCCCTTTTGAGACAATTACACATGCTGAATCCTTACAAAGGAATCTTTGACCCCCCTCGAGTTGATCACACATGCTGGATCTCATGCAAGAATTCTTGGAGTCATTGTGGCTCTAAGTATGAAATGCACCTAAGAGGGGGGTGAATTAGGTACTTTAATTTTTTTTGGTTTTTAGAGATAAATGTTTCTATTTTTCTGGTATATGGTTAAGTGATGAAAGCAGTAAAGTGCATAAAGGTAAAGAACATAGAGGGATTATCCTAGTTCCTCTTATAATCAGAGAGTTTGTCCAGTCCCCTTACAATATGTAAGAGATTTCAATATTTTTAGAACCTTGTACAAGTATAATTCTAATCTCTATACACAAGTTACTAACAAAATTACTAAGGAAAATTACCTTATGATTCAACCAAGTAGAAGAAATAAACAATCTTTTCTTTTTCACTTTCTTGTTTCCAATAATCCTGGACAAAAAGGTACATACACAAATCTTACTTTTGACAAGTATAAAAAGAAAATAGTCATTTCTTTTTCACTCTTTTGTTTCCAACAATCCTAGACGGCAAGGTAGATACACAAATACTAGTTTTATAAGAAGTTTGAAGTTTTTAAGACTTTTTACTAATTGCTAGAATTGATCTTCTCTTTCAAGTGAACAACTCACAATACGTTACACAAGTGCTCAAAAGTAATGTTGAAACTTTGAATAATGCAATGAATTTGAATGCATAAAGTTTCACAGAAAATGTTTATGAGAAAAGTACTTGTTTGAAATTTGAGAGAAAATAAGTTTGAATTATAATGAAAGAGGTATGTTCAAAATTGGAAACATAAAGTATTTATACATTCATTATACCATTATGAAAGAGTATAATGTTATGAATCAATACAATGATTGATGGATGAAATTTGAAATATGTTAGAATTCGAATTTTAGCGAAAAAGCACCACTGCTTCAACGGTAACCGGTTAACACATCATCGTAACAGGTTACAACTGAAGCGATATATGAAAATAGAATATTTTCTAATGCGTAACCAGTTACACCTGATACTTTTTCAAAAACAAGGCAATTTTACATTTGTGTAACTGGTGTGAATTGCGGCGGTTTTAATGTACTGTTACGATGAGTTTAAATGCTACAATTTACCAAAAAAGAATGTTTGAAACAATTAATTGGTGACATGTGTCAATCGATTGATTCACTTGAAAAATTGAAAAAACTGTTTGAATGCAAATGTCATGATGTTTAAAAACAAGTTATGCATTAGGATGAATTGACATAATATTTCTAAGCACTATAATATAACATATAATGGAGTTGTAACTTGTACCAAAAAGTGATGATCAAGCTCCAAATAAGTTCAAGTTCATCTTGACAATATTGCTTGAGATACAAGTCTTGATTCTATAGCTTTGAATCTTGATGCTTTTGCTCATCCTTTGATGTATGCACATAGTCTTGAGAGATTAAAGTTGTCTTCATCAAAACACAATGTTGGAGAACTTGACTTCATAATCTCCCCCTTTTTTATGATGACAACCGTTGAAAGTTAAGAAACTTTAATCTCTTAGAACCTTTGAGAAGCTTTTAAGTGAATGCTCCCCCTAACTTTGATAGCCCCCTTCATCAAAGCTCTTCTTTGATTCATAGAGAATTTGATAACTTTGTTGCTGGAAAAGTTAGAGACAAGCATACATGATCAGAAAAATAGCAAGTGTACTATTTTTTCCTCTGTAGTAATAAGGGATAAATTCCACGAATGTCGATCTCAAGGAATGCGTAGCAATATTGAGTTAAATGCGTGGTTCAATTAAAAAAATAGAGAATGTTTTGTTTTGAAAATTATATTTAACAATGAGTAAAAATAAGTAGAATAATAAATTTTCTTTTTCACAGATATGAGGAATATGCTACGGTAAAGTGTATAATTTTCCCTGTAATAACCTTGAATCCTGATTTTTTTTTCAAAAAGTTCATAATATTCAATTACTAGATCTTTAGTTAATTTCCCCTAAATCCTTAGTGGGAAAATCTTTGATTATTCATACTAATGTCTAAGTCCTTAGAGAATTATGATGAAATCAAGCATTGGTTTTTATCAAGATTTAACCACTGACTATAGGGTATCCCTAGTCCTAGGTGATACCTACTGTATTCTAATCGTACAAAAACATTAACAACTACGGTCCAATTGATTGTTAACCGTAAACCAATCCTTACCGGTCAGATAAAGAAAGCATTACAAATCTTGTACAATCAAATTGAATATAAAAAACAAATATATTACTGAATTTAGGAATTCAAAGTCATTAAAAAATAAAATCAGGGACACCCCCTAGCATTTGGGGCTTAGATACTTATATTTTTCAAAGTAATTTTTCAAGATAAAAATTAGACATTACAAATTATTGATGAACTTTGATCTTCAATCGCGTCTGCTCATGAAAAGTCTCCGTTCCCCAACAATAGCATATGCTCCAATCCTTAATCATCAAATTCTTCGAAAAAAAGAAAGGTCCCTTCATTACTCATAGAAACTCTCCTAAATAGTAAGAATCCATTGGTCTCAGTCAAAAATACCCAAAACGCCCCTATGGATCACACATATGAAAAAATTAGGAAAACAAGAAAAATAAGCCTCAATGGCCAACACGGCCCGTGTTAGGCAACACGAGTGCCCGTGTTGGCCCTCTGAGTTTTTATTTTCTTTTTTCAAGTACCAGGGTGTGTAACACGGGACTATGTAACACGGCCTGTGTCATGCGACACGGGCGCCCAAAGTTCTCCACGGGACTTCACTGGTTATTTTCCTTGAAACTTCAAAATTTCTCCACTTTTTCACACCGAGTTCCGTGGATCTTTAACTTGAAGGAAAATCAAAAACAACTAACCAAAGCATAAAATGCAAAAATAACTTGAAATAAAACTTAAAACCATAAAATGCGGAGATAACTTAAGTAACATGAAAACGACTCAAACAATAAGAAAATAAGAAGAAAGGTGCTACATATTACCTGGATTATCGCCAAAACTTAGCTCGTTTCTTGTCCCCAAGAAATGTGAAGGACAAAAGAACCAGTCACCCCCCAAATACCATAACATTCAACTTACCACAATATTGCTGAGATATTTCGCTGTCCCTTCTGAGTTTCCTGCTTTCCCGAATCGAATGTTTTGCCACACTTTCACATCAATGCACTACTCACCTGTCAACTTATGTCACACTCTCACCAAATATCTCAGGGTTAAAGTGTTTCACTCAATATTTCACATTATCTAATATCAACTCATAAGCTTGAATAAATTCTACATTCATTTCACAGACACATAACACACACTTTTGAGGTCTTTGGGTTGTGACGAAGCTTAGGTTACAATGGGATAAACAAAAACGGGAAAACAAAGGGGTTTGGGCCCAAAATTATTTTTGTCATTATTTTCATGTGTTCCTTTTGAATTATTCATCAAATGGGATTTGCATACACCTTTTTCATCTCGACTCCTTAGTTTCTACTCAAGTGTTTCTTTTGAATGTGCACTTTGATTTTTCCCAAGTCTCTTATGTTAGGTAAGTGCCCTTTTTTTTTCTTTTTGTACAATCAACATTTTTTTCATGACATTTGCATTTCATTTTTTTCTTTCCTCTTTTTTTCTTATGCACTTACCTATTTTATCTTAGGTGTCACTACCCCAAACTTGAAACTTGTCACATATTCAAGATAAACAACACATATCTGAGCAGGGTAAGGAAATATTTGGGCGAATGGTTAAACAGATGCAGTAATAAATATAAACAAAGGGAATATAGGCTCAACTGGGGTTAACGAGGGATAATAGTAATACAAACGAGATGGATAGAAAGGCCCAAGGGTAAAAGAAACAGCGTGCCTCAGTGTGTGTCATTATGCAGTGATATTCCAATAGAACGCACGCATACTCAGAGTTATAGAGACATACCTGACTAAGATCTCATGATGAAAAATATGTGTTTGGATTTTCATGATATCACCATATCGGGTAAAGTTGACAGCTTCCATAATTCCTCAAGTGTGATGTGGATTTTCGGTTAGCTCAGGATGAGCAAGATTCCTTGGTCGGTTGGATATTGATAGTTGCATCCGATCACTCCTTCAGCAGTATCAACTTTCGAGGGTCGTTCAATAATAAGCCTTTGTTAGTGGAGTGATCTCTTCACCCACTATCACTAATGCTCATCAGTTATCCAGACAACAAATCCAAGAGCCTCCAGTACATGGAACAAAATAACACAAACTCTAAAAAAACACAAATAACATAAATTAAATCAACAAAAACTAAATAAAGCAATAAATCCCCCACACTTGAACTAAACATTGGCCTCAATGTTTGAGCACAAGATATAGAGGGGAACTCATAGTGCCCTACTGAGGAGGTGGTGGGAATTGCAAAATCAGCTGTTGCATCATGGCGTGCATGTCACTCATCATTTCCCCTTGCCTACTCTACTTCTCCCCTTGTCTTGTTTGGTCAATCCTTAGATGACCTAGCTCGGATTAGACCATTTCCCATTGATTTTGATCCATGGAAAAAGATTCCGATCCTTGAAGAGCATAATGCATGGGTGGTGGTACAAACTGCAGTTGCACGGTGGCGTCCTCTCTTGCATGCTTACCTACATCAAAATCATCAAATTGGCCATCCTGGTCATCAGGGATGACACTTGTATACAACCAGTTAGTTCGGTCAGCAATGTCGATTTTTGCTGGGTTAGGTAGCTCAATTATAAACCTGTTTCTGCTTATCAACCAGTATGCACCACGAGTAATAGAAATCATACCATGATGTATAATTGATTCCATGTCAATTTTGTGCTTACCTGAAACAGGGGTATCTTCAGCCAGTAAAGATTCTTAACCTAAATGCCTGGAAATTTGGGTAATGAGACCCCCCACAGAAATATCACCAGTGATAGCTCGAGCCAATCTTCCCTGAAAGTCAGCTGCAAAGGCAACTACATTAACAACCTCATTATTTATCATTGCATAAAGGAGGAAAAGTTCCCTTTGAGTTGCCACTCCAATACTGTTACCCCTGCCAAACAGTGTGTATGCAAGGCCCTTCTGGGCATATCTAATACAAGGGTTCTGAATTAGTGAAGCTCTCTTGCATGTTGGATAAATAAATCCAGCGTCTCCATTAGGGATCCAATGGGCTTAACATCCCAACCCATGTTAAGAAACTAAGAGGCTCATACTATATGGAGATAAGGTTATGCCCTTACTAACAACAATTTCTTTTAGCATAGTGGTAAGTGCTTGATTCAATAAAGTGGTATCAGAGCCTGGTTATGGGTTCGAATCCCCCTGACTAACACTGGGGGGAGATTGTTGGATAAATAAATCCAGTGTCTCCCTTACAGATTTAATGGGCTTAACATCCCAACCCATGTTAAGATGCTAAGAGGCTCATACTATATGGAAATAAGGTTGCACCCTTACTAATAGAAATTACTTTCAGCGCAATGGTAAATGCTTGATCTAGTAAAGTGGAAAATTTTAAGGACAAGAAGTGTTTCTACACTTGGCCTTGAGATTTTGATGATAACTTTACTTGAAATTTTAGATAAAAATTGTATACACTAATCGTTTCATTCTAGTGTGTAGCTGCTGCTATAATGTTCTAACTCTGGTATAAGGCATGTGACATTATCAAGTTTTGAACATACACTAGTCGAAGAAAACATGTGGTTACATGTTACAATTCAAGTCAAGGTTCTGAATCTATCTTCTGCAATGTGTCTAAGGAACGTTAGTATAAGAGGTTCTGATTGTGACTTTGTGGTTAAGCTTTGGAGGCCTTCTAAAGCTTTGCTTCTAAGTGTTACAAGTTCTGAAGATTATGAAGATGGGGTTTTGCTGAACAAGTTTTGATGATATAAAGAAATACAAGTTCTTACAACCAAGTGCTGAAGAATCTGAAGACAAGGTTCTGTGTGACAAGTTCTAAAGATTCCAAGACTTAGGTTCTAAGAAAAGAAAGAATATTCTGCAACAAGCTTCAACGTTCAACATTCAAATATCTGAAGCCTCTGAAGATAAGAAGAAATTTCAAATGGGTAACGTGTGATATTGTACAAAAGGTACATAAAGTGTCTGTGACCTCTACCCTCTATGGTGGCGTAAGGACAATCCTTTATAGTATATTGTCAACCACTCTCATTGTGACATTTAGGAACAAACAACTAGATTTACAACTATCTTTCTTTACTTAACGGATCTCTATATACAAGTGTAATATGGTGGGAGAACTGACTTTTTAGTTTTATCGCAAATATTGTAGTTAGCAAGAGTCGCCACCGACTTTTCTTTTGTCTAACAATTAGGAAATATGAAAAGAATATGAAAGACCTTTGATAGATTTTGAGTTCGGGGGTAAGTTATGAAAAGGGAAGGTGTTAGCACCCTTGTTGTACCCCAAAATTTACCCTCTTCATTTCGACCTTTTTGGCTTATATTTCATCAGTACATGCATGCATATCATTGGTTCTATGGTTATGGGATCAAGGTATCTCTAGCAAGCCTCGTCAGATTACAAGTGATGTTTATTTCGTCAATGGATATTCTCAGAGTATTTTCCGTGCTGAAGATCAGTTCGCTGTTTCGCAACAATTCGGGGTTCAAAGATTCACAAGTCCAACCCGACGCATCATATTCAAGTGTTCTTTTGCCAAGATATCCCTGGTTACGTATTCTCAAATTCAGGTTCGACTCGAGAGCCAATTCTTTAAAGAAGGTCTCGGAATGTGAGAGTTTTCTCGAAGAAATATGGTGAAAAAGTTTGCTGAAAGTGCATTTTTTACGCACTAAAAATTCATAACTTGAAGACCGTGGCTCGTTTTGAACCCGTTCCGATGGCCAAAATTCCGTCTTGACGTCATCTATGTTTTTATCTCTCACGACCGGAAGCCATCTCATTCACTCCTAGGAACTCAGTAGGGTAAGGCTGGTTCGATCTCCATGATCAAAAGGATATAGAAGCTTTCATACATGCCATATCGGTTTTAACATTACAAAATTTCATATATTTATTTTCTTTGTATTTCATAGTATACTAATTTATTTAATGTGTTCATGAGATTCAACACTGCATTGTAATGGTCCCATGCATGTTTGTTACAAAACGCGTTGAAGCTAGATCATAACACCAACCAATGTATGGCAAAGGCTAGAAGGGCGTGGGTTCAAGATCCACCCCTACTGGTTTTGGTTTTCTTCCATTCTATTTATCCTTTTACCTATTTTCCTTCTTTCTGTTTAAAACCTTTTTCGTAAAACCTAACATTTTTCACAAACCTTTGATTTTTCATAATAAACTCAAATAATTAATTTTAGGTTTTTAATTTAATTTTATGTTTTTAATTTAATTTTAGGTTTTTAATTTAATTTTAGGTTTTAATTTAATTTTAGGTTCACCATCCACCCCTGACATTTGCACTATCTTTGTTTTCTAACCCTATTTTTCATTGATGCTTCTTCCCCTATCTATTTTTTGGCAAACTTAATTCTTTTTATTTATTTATCATTAAACATAAACCTTTTTTATTAATTAAAATTAATTAGGTTTTAGGTTTTTTAATTAACCTTTTTTTCTTTCAAAATTAACCTTTTTTTATTAATTATAATTAATTAGGTTTTAGGTTTTTTAACCTTTTTTTCAAAATTAACCTTTTTTTTAAATTCAAATTAATTAGGTTTTAGGTTTTTAATTAACTTTTTTTCTTCAAAATTAACCTTTTTTATTAATTAAAATTAATTAGGTTTTTTTAGGTTTATTTAATTAATTATCATAAATTATTTTTTTTCATAAAAAAAATCACCAAAATATTTTCTTTGCTATTTTCATCACATTTTTATTTTCCTAGATAAAGTGTATAGGGCTTTACTATGTAATAGCGTAACTTTATTTTTTCGCATTTTTCTATAATGTAACTGCTCCCGAAGCCTTGTAATAGTTTAGGTTTACTTTCCGCACCTTTAATTTTCCACATTTTTATTTTATACTTTGAATATAATTGTTAGATGTATGCTAATAGGATTGTATGACAAGATTTAAAATCAATCGATAGCTAACCCTAATTGTAAGATAAATGAATTGAATCAAGCAAACTTTGCATACTTCACCTCTAGGGTAACCTCTCTCGTTGCCTCGGAAAAACAATGGTCATGTCCCTCGAACGTAGGGATACTATTAGCAAAAACTCTCAGTTACAAATCATCATAAAGATCATGGTCCCTCGATGTCCCTCGAATTTGCCTATGGTATAGGGGTGTTCAAATCCAAACCAATCCAAATAAAAAACCGAAAACCGATCCAAAAACCGAAAACCATAAAAAACTGAAAGTTATTGGTTTTGTTTGGATGTTATTTTATGAAAACCGATCGGTTCGGATTGGATTTTGGATGAATTTTTCAAAACCGATCCAAACCAAACCGAACCGCATAAATATATTTTGATACTTATTTACTTTTTATTAGTATGACATGTTATGTGAATTTGTTATTAGATGATAATAATTTTTTTAATAATATTTATTAGTTTGGTATAATATATTTATTTTTATTATTTCAAGCATAATCAATCACTCTCATTTTGTAATATTAACTTTTAATATATTATATGTTATATATTATATCAAATCTATGATTTATTAGTAGTTTTATAATATTAATAAAAATATAATGTGTAATTTGGATATCCAAAAACCGATCCAAATTAAACCGCATAAAATTGGATCAGATCAGATTGGATTTTTTTAAATATATCATCCAAAACCGAACCAAACCTTAAGTGAATTAATCTTTGGATCAGATGAGTTTTTGCTTTAAAACCAATCCAAACAGAACCGCGAACACCCCTACTATGGTATATGATCTTGTCCCTCGATGTTGCCTACGAATATATGATGACGTCCCTTCAAATTGCTAAAGGTATCCCTACATGTTGCCTTCAATGACCATAACGACGACCCTACGCCTGTCCCTTAAACATTCAAAGATAGGGCTTCCTACTAACTAATGGTATGGATAGAACTATCTAAAGGAGGAGGAAAAATACAAGAAAGACCTTGAGTGGGTAGTTACTGTAAGTGTTTGTTTGTTGGCATTTTTTTTGGTAAAACCAGAGTTGCGAATGTCATGACTGATGTCATAACATTCTGGGATAAAGGTACATTCTGCAGAAAAGAATGTCATACAGGAACTTCTCAGTATGAGGTGTTTATCATGATCATTAAACAATGATCATATATAGTGTATTCTACCAAAATCAGTGAGCAGGATTCTTGTTGTCATAACCAATGTTAAGACATCCTGTACTGATCTAACATTTGTGCAGATTTGTTATTCCTGAGATTTTTCAGGAATCTGATATGCTTCTCTGAGTTGACATATATAGTCCAGATCAGATGCTCACATGGACATTAGGTTAACCTTTCTTAACCCTAAACTGGTATGATGAAAGCCTAAGACCAAGTCTTTAGGTTAACTTTACTTAACCCTAGCTATTTTCATGGAAGCCCTAACTGAAGAATAGTCGGCCTATATATTCCTCATGAAGATTACTGGTGAAAGACACTTTTTGACAGAAGATCAATAAGGGATTGTATAGTTGTAACTACTGTGAGCCAAGCAATTATCATAATGATAAGTGACTTGGAGTAGGATTTGATTGTAAGGGTTGTGTATCACTCAAAGCTTTGAAGCACGAGTGTTTGTGTCACTTGATTAAAGCTTTGAAGCAAAATCAAGTTAGGGTTGTTTATCACTCAAAGCTTTGAAGCACGAGTGTTTGTCACTTGATTAAAGCTGTGAAGCAAAATCAAGTGTGTGTACTAAAGAGTGTCTTCATAATCTCATTAATCAATAGTTTAGTATCACTTATGTGATTGAGGGGGAGTGAGTAGGAACTCAGGTTTAAGTTGAACTTAGATTGAAGTTGCATTGGGTAGATCTTAAGTGAAGGAGATAAACTGGTTGGTTTATTCCTGAATTAATATCTCTTATAGTGAATTTCCTCCCTGGCTTGGTAGCCCCCAGAGTAGGTGTTGTTACACACTGAACTGGGTTAACAATTGATTGTGTTCTTTACTATTTTTAAATTGACTGTCTTGAAGTGTGTCAGGTACGGTGTCTTAACATTCACTGTGACATTAAGTATCTGTTGCCAGAATTTCAGTTACAGTTAATTGCTTGCTCATAACTTAAAACACTTTTTCACACCTCACACTTTCAAAAACATTTTCAAAACGCTTTATCAACACTCTTGAGAACTGATACAAGAGTTATCATAGAGCAAACTGGCTTGCTATTTGGCATTTCAAAACTTTTTCAAAAGCACACACACAAAACAAATAAAGTGAGCAAGAGATTAAGAGCCCGTAGATAACTGCGGATGAAAAAGGTGCTAACACCTTCCCTTTTCATAACCTACCCCCCGAACTCAGATAAAATCTCGAAGGTCTTTCCTGTTCTTTTCACTCTTTCCTTTTTGGATAAAAGAAAAGTCAGCGGCGACTCTTGCTATCCCCAACAATTATAATAAAACGCAAAACAAACCAAGTTAGTTCTCCCACCGTATTACAACCCTTTTCATCCGTAGTTATCTACGGGCTCTTAATTTCTTAGCTCACTTTTAAAAACTTGCTTTGTGTGTGTGTGATTTGTTTGAAAATATTTTGCAATGCCAATGTAAGGCTAACTTTGTAATAATTCTTGTATCAATCCTCAAGAATGTATACAAAGTGTTTTTGAAAATATCTTGTTTTGAAAGTGATGTGTAAAAATGTTTTGTTTGTGAAAAAGGTTGTGAGCAAGCATTCAAGAGTTCTTACCCACCAAAGTCTTTTTTGTTATTTTCCTTCTCCTTTGGAGATAGTACTATCTATACCATTAGTTGGTAGGTAGTCCTATCTATTGAATGTGAAGGGACATGCGTAGGGTCATTGTATGGTCATCGAAGGCAACATGTAAGGATACTTTAGCAACTATATCGAAGGGACTATAATCATTTTGCTCGTAGGGTCATCGAGGGACTAGATCATTTTATAGGCAACTCAGAGGGTCATCGAGGGACTATGATCTTTATTCGAAAGGGACCATGATGATATTATATATGAAGGGTCTTTTGCTAAAGTATCCCCACTTTTGAAGGACATGACCAAAGTATCGTAAGGCGACAAGAGAGGTTACCCTAGAGGTGCAAAGTGTTTGTTTTCAGTTATTTACTCTTGAATTAGGTTTTCTACGTTCAATTTTTATTCTTTCCATGCAAACCCTAATTACTAACAGTCAAATATGTATAGAAAATTAAAGTGCGGAAAGTAAAACCTAAGCTATTACATCCTCGAAGAAGAAACATAATAGGAAAAATATGCGAGAAAATAAATCTACGCTATTCCAATTGAGAGTTGCGACCTATACACTTGTCTAGGAAATTAAATGGAAAAAAAAGAAATAAGAAAAATATTTTAATGTTTTCGTGTTTTTAGAAAAAAGATATAAGGTTAGGGATGATAATTAAAACCAAATAACTAATTAATTAAGTATTAAAAAAACCTAAAACCCTAATTAGAAACTCTAACGTCTAATTAATTAAGAAGAATTATTTGGCTAAACCCTAAAAATAAATAATTTTAATTAAAACCTAAGGTCTAATTAATTAATTAATTAATTAAAATCCAAACCCTAATTCTAGTTAACTAAAAAAACCAAGCCTAATTTGGTTAAGTATTAATGTTTAATGACTTAATGTTAATTAGTTAAAAATAATAAGAAAATGAAATAAAAACTAGGGTTAGCAAAAATAGGAAAAACAAATGCATGGGGTGGGAGTTAAACCGACGCCCTAGTCCCAAAGAATACCCTCCTACCACTGTGCCATAGGCTTGTTTGTGTTTATGAAAGAGAATGAATCAATCTATTATAAACCTGCGTGTTATCCTGAAAAATAAAAGACATTCACAAAAGCTGGGATCGAACCCATGCCCTTTGCAATACCGGCCATTACTCTTACCACTTGGCCAATTATTGTCGCGCGTCAGTTAATCAACATGCATTCATTATAATATAAATCAAAATCAAGAAATCCTAAAATAAAATCAGCACAACACACGTTGTGGTGGGGTCAGGTTTTTTTGAATGGACCAATCATATTGAGAGGATTGGCCACGCAGGAGTCAGCACCACCCCTCAAAACCCTTTTCCACAGTGAATGGTGGTTACAACCATCGTCCCCAATGAGGGATTTTTCAAAAATTGTTAAAATCAATCAAAACAAGAAAACAAATAGTCCTGATCCACTAATTAGGGTCTTGTGATCTAAATGGTAGTGTTAGTTTCAGCTAAAATGATCTGTAGCTAGGGTTTCGAAACTTTGAGAGCTCCGAGCCCTAACAATGGTGTTTTGTTGTTATTACAATAAACCTCAAAGTTAATGGTTCAAAAACATTGTAAACATGATTATGAACATATGTGAATGCTTAAAAACAATTTATATTGTGCGAATTAAGAGTTTGAAATCGAAAAAAGTTACCAAACTAGAGCAACATGGTTGGCACATTCTGGGATACTTAAATCTTGAGTGAGGATTGGAATGAACTCCTGGGAACCTCAGGAGGCTGATGGAATGCTTGAAATTGATTGATAAAGGCTGGAGATAAGGGTTTGAGTTTGCCTTAGTTCTTAAAAAATTTGAGATTTTTAGGGTTTGTTCTTGAGGCAGCCCTCGTGTTCTCTTTGGTATGAGTATGTTATGTATTTATAAGAGAGAAGATTAGGTCAACAAAAGTGAGATGAATCTTTGTATTTCATGATGCAGATATTTGATTTGAATTTTGCATGAAAAGTTTCTCTTTTAGGCCAATCTTTTGGCAATCATCCTCACATGGTTTTGCTAGCTAGTTGTGAGCTTTTTGGGCTTCAAATCTGATCCAAAACAAAAGCCCTGTGCCTTAATCCATTAGTTTCATATTTTATTTGATTTATTTTGAATTTATTTGAATAAAATCAAAATAAAAAGAAATAAAAATCACAAAAATACATGAATGGATTTAGAGGTCTAATATGAGGTCAAGAACATGTTTGAACCTAAAAACTTAGGCCCATTAGCCCAAAAATTCAATTTTGATCAATTTAAGTTTCATGCATTTTCTCAAAATTGCTTAACTTGCACCAATCATAACTCTCTCAAATTTTGTCATATGAAGATGATATAAGACTTTTTGGAAACATCAAGATGTATCCTACAACTTTCATGTTGGTCATGTTTTCATTTGAAGTCTTTTTCTTGATGTAAATTTCTTTGACAAAAGATGTATTTTTGTTGACTTTTAAAATGACCTGTAATGTTTTGGCTTATATCTCTCAAATGAAGCATTTTTGGCCTTGAGCTTAGAGAGATAAAGTTGTAGAGAATTGAATTTCCTTCAAGGTAGGCGTTGGTTGAGAAATTTGTGATGAAGTATGTGAAAGTTATGCTTGGTCAAAGTTTAGTTGACTTCTCCTTAAGAAAACCCTAATTTAGTAACTTTTGACTTTTGATGAATCTTGAGTTTTCTGGATGAATCATGATCAACTCTTGATAACATGATGAATGTGACTTAAAAATGTTGGTGTTGACCAAAAATCTTGAGATTTGACTTTTTGTCCAATATAGTTGATTTTCAATCATCTGAATAATTGACAGAGCAAACTTATGATGTAAGGCTTGAAACTTGGCATGAGGATACTTTGAGAAATATGGGATACCATGAAGTCGTCTTAAGGCATTAGAAGTCCAATTTACTTTGAGAAAATCAAAACCCTAGTTGTAGGTCAATGGCTTAGGAGGAGAGTCCATCTGATCAATCTTTGATAAGTCTTGAGTGTTTGAGACCTTCATGAGCATGAGGTATCTTAAACCATTTTGTCTTAAGAATGGGAGGGCAAATTTTAGGGTACAACAACAAGCTTAATATAAAAACATTATTCAAAGAAAAGGTGGAAAGCTATCATTGAACAATAACATGATACTGAAATATTATTTTATACTATCTAAACTCTTACACCTTATTCTATCCTTTGGTGTAGAAAAAGTCCTTTCTATCCTTACAACGTCTCTCTCTATCAAAGGTTATAAATGAAAATTGAAGATTCAAAGAAAAGTTCCCGTTGTCGTTTGCCATTGGCCATCAAGCTTCATCCTGTGAAAGGAAAGCAGTGGATGCTGAAGATGTTAAAGCTTCAATGCTACATATTATGAAGACCACCAAATAAGAGAGAAAAGAAAGAAAGAAAATTTCAACAAGATTCCATTTAACTATTATCATATGCATCTTGGATGAAACAGAAGAAGCAAGGAGATTTTGCTTGTATCTTGCAAAAGAAGAAGGAGACTACAACATGTTATTCAACTTTCAATCACATACATCTTGGTAGATCTCAGAATAAGCAAGTAGTTATTGCTCAAAACTTGCTCAACAAGAAGATGAAGAAGAACACTACAAGATGCTACTCAACTTATGATCATATACATCTTTGTAGAACATTGTAATGAACACTATATTTGTTGCTCATATAGTGTTTCTGTTTGAATATCTTCATTTAAATTGTTTTTAACACTTGAGTTGTTGCTCGAAGAAGTGTTAAACAATATATTCTTAAAACACTTGTGTAATCTGCTTAGAAGAAGCATTCATGTAAACACAAGATCACCATTAACTGTTGTTGATTGATTCCTTGTGAGACTTGGTGAAAGTCGAATCTCAAGAAGAAAATGTTTTCGGTCATTATAGGAAATCCTGATAGGAGATCTTGCGGGATCAGATTCTGTTAGGTCAATGGTAGTCATATCTCAAAGGGGACCGAGTGAAGGTCAGACTCTTGTGATATCACTCGTAGATATCATTGAAATGAAATCCTAGTAGAAAATCTTGAGGGATCAGATTCTATTGGGTCAATGAACGTTATATCTGGTTGGATCACTGAATGTGTCATTATGTGTTAGTCACTGGCGGTTGCCAGTGCAACTGTAATAAGTTTGTTTATAATGGATTAAGTCCTTGGATAAGGAGAAATCATCGTGGGGGTGGATAGGAGTAGCCTAGTTAACGGTGAACCTGGATAAAATACTTGTGTCCTTTTCTCTTCATTGTCTTTATAGCTATTATCATTTGAGTGCTTAGATTTTCTAAAGGGGAATGTTTTCTAAGAACATAATTCAAACCCCCCTTTCTTGTGTTTTCTCTTCCTTCAATTGGTATCAGAGCCCGACTCTGTTATTTATTTAAGGATCAAACACTTAACTATGTAGAGAGATCCAGTTAGAGAAAATTTTGTAACTACATGCTACTCAAGTGATAAAAAGCTTTTCTGATTCAAAACCCATTTCGTAGAGGTTTTAAAACTCTGGGCAAGAATCAGAAATATGAAGACAGAATCCATGAAACAAATTCTCAGGATTCTGAAGGCTCAAGTACCTGATGGAAAGGGATTTCATATTCTCATTCAACAAAAGTTCCATCAGAAGCAAAAGTCAATAATCAACACTCTAGATCATCAACTGAAGTTGTCATCCAAATGACAAACCGCTGCAAGCTGAAATGGATCCAATCAATGTCATATCTGGAAGATCCATAAAAAAATCTAAGAAGACCAAAGCTTCTCAAAGATATGTACTTAAGAAATCAAATGGAGGAGTCACCTGAAAGCTTTGAAGAAGTGTTGCACAGAAGAATTGGAAGTCAAAAGGAGAAAATGCCATCCACCAAGGAGCATATCAAATCAGAATATCTTTGAAGTATATGGAAACTACATTCAAAATCTGAAGAAAATGAAGCAGCTACTGAAGAATAAGAAGTGAAGAAATCAAAAAATGATCATCCGAAACTTTCCTCTTTTCAAGCTCTGAAGAAGGCATAATTACTTAAGAATATCTAGTCAAAGTAAGTCAGCAAGACAAGAAGGTTCAAGCCAGTTTTTCAAAAGGTCTGTCTTGAAGTTTGCAAGCCAGACAAGAAGACTACAACTGTAAGGAACTATCTGAATATAGTGAATTTACTTCTGAAAGCTCAAGAAGAAAGAAGAACATAAGAAGCATCTCGGGCCAAATAGATGAAATTCAAGAAGCGTTCAACAGATTAGAAAATCAGAAACAAGCTTAATTATGAAGGTAAACTTGCCACAAGCAAATATACCAGGTCAGAGTTGACATGCTTTCCAATGAAGTATATTTTCTTATTATTAAAAATAGATAAAATATCTATCTATGTCTGGTATAATAACAGTTGATATCCTCAAACTATTAGAAGTGATCTAAGGAGAAACTATCTTAGTTTTAAGATCTAGTCCAAACCTTAGTGTTTGAAAAAGGTAAATGCTTTAAATGGGTTACCTTTCAAATCCATCTGACGATTGATGTGATTTGTTGGAAAAGTAGAATAGTCTTAAGATTAGCTAAAAATCCTTCCGCCTTACCCATTGTTAATTTTTCACTCTTATCAAGGAGTAATAATCTTTTAAAGTAAAAATACTCTCTCTCCGCTCACTCTAATCGCACTCCACCTCCCAAATCTATCTCTAGTCATTATCCCCAAATCCTCAAAAACCCTAAAACCTCTCCATCTATGTTTCAAATCCATCTATAATCATCAATGAAATCTCAACAATCAACTCCCAATAACCAAACATTGATTCTCCCTGAGGAAAACCTAAATCTCCCAGTTCACTCTCGACCTCTTTCCATTTTTGATGCCCTATGAACTTCCTCTTTTGTGCCAACAAAACAAATGATAGTTCTTGCTGAACTAATAGTGGATTTTGAAAACCTAGCTGATAACGAATTTAATCTATCCAATGATGTTAAGAGCCAAGGCTGGGAAACCTATTTTGATCTTCTCAGAGTACCAACTTATCCTGAGTTAGTCAAAGAGTTTTGGAATAACGCTTTTGCTCTTGATACGATAACCATTTGCTCAAGTGTCAAAGGTCATGACATTATCATCAAGGAGAATGATATTGAACAATTCATTCAACATGATGGATCCAGTACTAGATGTAACAACATTAAGGCAGACATATTATCCTCATCAAAACAAGTACTGTCTGAAACCACTCTCATAGTTGATCGAATCTTCTTCAAGAATGGCAAGAACTTTCGTAAGACAGATGATCTCTATGATGATCTTAAGAAATGGTCTAGAATCCTCTCTGGAAGTATTCTTTACAGATTGGCAAGCAACAAAAACACGTATTTAGACATCGACTCTAAATACTTGTTATACAACTTGGTCAAGAAAGAAAAACTTAACCTACCTACAAGCATTTTCTTCAACCTTCTCCACTCAATTCAACTCTCTAAAAGGGTATCCAAAAATCAAAGGAAATGGATTCCTTATGAAAGATTGATCTGTGAAATCTTGGTTGAAAACAAACTTTTAAGCTGTCATGTATCTCAAGATGTACTTAAGTGGTATTTGGAAAACCATTCAATGGAGAAGATCTGATAGAAATTAACATTGTTTCTAACCTAACCAAGAAACCTCATATTATTGAGTTTCCCCAAAAAGTGGCATCTATTTCTTCTCTCAGTTCATCGAATAAGAACATAAACAAAGACAAGTCACTAACTCTCAATAAACCTCAGAATCCAGACTCTTCACCTCAAACATCCAAACCTTTACCTATCTCGGAATCCCTTACCAACCTCTATCATAACCTATCCCACTCATTCGCTCCTTATGATCCTCAAACAGAAATAAGTAAAGTAGATCTTTCATCCATCACATCCTACAACTTTCCTTCAATTCCCTTTCGTCATGCCTTTCATAAAACCTCAATGAGGCCACTAACCTCATCTGAACTCTTCCAAAAATTTAAACATCTTTCTTTAATCTCTCTTAAAAATATCTTGAGAATCTCTTCCTCCAGCATGGATCCCTTTAAAATTGAAGCCGCATGGATTAACTTCAGACATGTAATGGATGTCAACTCTGACACCATGCAATCTTTCTGCTATCAATAGGCTAAACAGAAATATGAAGACCAACTTGAATCTTTATCCTCTCCTCTCTTGTGTTTACTCGCTCTAGAACCTACAAGACAACTGGTTCTTGTTTTAGAAGTTTTCCCCCTCCAATAACCCTAATACTGTTTTAGTAACAGCCGAAAACCAACCTTCTGCTCTGATGCAAAGTCTGCTATAGATGTGGAAAAGGAAATTTATGGGATAAAGGAAACCTTGGATAAGATACAAGAATCTAATCGGATTATTCAAGAGCGTCTAGAAAGTCAGGAGAAAAAAAGTGTAGATCGAGGAATTTCCTTCAATGAGATGGCTGAGATGTTAAAGAAGTTCATGGAGAAGTTTAACAAAGAGTCTTAGGATTATACCATATCTTAGAACTTAGGACTTATTCCCTTCGGGTCTAAAACTTTTATAGTTCTAAACTCTTGTGTTTGATGTAGTTTATATGAATATTAATTATCTTTAATGTTTATCTTTCTATCTCATCTCCAGTTAATCTTAAGATAAAACTTAAAACATACTATAAATAATCCTTCATGAAAAACTCAAAGAATTAAGTAACCTTAAATCATCTGCCTTCTCTAGTTGTCTGTATTTCTTCTCTTTCATTCAATAAATTATATTTCCTATGTTAATTACCTTCCCATTTTAAATTTTCTCTATCTTTATTATCTTTCTATTTTTTCAATTAATTTATCACCTATTACCTTCATCTGCTATTTTTTTGGTCCCTCTGTCACCTTTTTGATTTCTGACAAAGGGGGAGAAATTAAAATAATATTTTGATAATACTTATGTTGATAGTATTAAACTCAAACATATAAAATGTTGTTACTACTAACTGTTTGTTTGATGTTTTCAATCCAGGAACTCTAAACAAGTTCACTAAGTTTATTCTAAGACAGGTTGAAGATGAAGATCCTGATGTTAAGGTTGAAAACCTTATGGATGAAATCAACTCTAATTTTATATAGAAGATGTTGTACACTTTGTGAATATATGAATATTCAAACAGATGTACCAAACACAATTCATAAGTTATAAACTTACTGAAAGTAAGGTAATCTTTGTTGATATCATAGTGTTCAGAAGTTGTTAAATTTTTGAAAGTATGAAATTCAGACTTAAAGCTCAAAACTTGTGCTATCCTGAAGGTAAGAAAAGTAAACATTATGATGCATGCTCTCATACAGAGATGCCACTCAGAAGCTATGCTCTGATACATGTGCTTTTGCAAGGTACGCTATATTCAAAAGTTATAAACTTTCTGAATGTCTGATACATTGGAATATATCAGATCAATCACTGATGCTTGAGAAGTATAATATTTTGGTTGTGATATCAGAATAAAGGAACATAAGTGTAGATACATAATGCATGGAATTATTTAATCAGGCTTAAATCAAGTTTATTCTTCATCAAGTGCTGATAGAAACCAGGTTCTGAGATGAAGATCAGGTGTTCTATTCAGACTCTGATGAGTTGATGTAGGGAAGTTCTACTTCTCTATTCTATGTTCTGAATGCTAAAAATTTATTTTATGAGTCTTGAGCTCATGGGGAGACTCTGAAAAAGCATAAATAAAATTTTGGGTTAAACAGATTCAGGGGGAGCTGTGAGGTTAACTCTAAATTTGTCGATTATTGTGATTACTCTGCATAAATTGTTCTATCAAAATACATGGTTTTGTCATCATCAAAAATGGGAGATTGTAAGAAAAATAAGTGTTTCTACATATGGCCTTGAGATTTTGTTGATAACTTTACATGTTATCTTAGAGAACAATTGTATACACTAATGGTTTTGTTCTTGTATGTAGCTGCTGCTATAATGTTCTAACTCTGGTATAAGGCGTGTGACGTCATCAAGTTCTGAACATACACTACTGGAAGAAAACACGTGGTTACGTCCTACATTTGAATTCAAGTTTCTGAATCTATCTTTTGTAACGTGTCTAAGGAATGTTAGTACAAGAGGTTCTAATCGTGACTTTATGGTTAAGCTTTGGAGGCCTTCTAAAGCTTTTCTTCTAAATGTCACAAGTTCTGAAGATTATGAAGACGAGGTTCAGCTAAATAAGTTCTGGTGATTTGAAGTAAAGCAATTTCTTACAACCAAGTACTGAAGACTCTGAAGACAAGGTTCCGTGTGACAAGTTCTGAAGACTCCAAGACTTAGGTTCTAAGACTTAAGAAAGAATCTTCTACACTAAGCTTTAATGTTCAACATTCAAATATCTGAAGCCTCTAATGATAAGAATAAAGTTCAAATGGTTAACGTGTGATCTTGTACAAAAGGTACATAAAGTGTCTGTGACCTCTACCCTATAGTGGCGTAAGGACAATCCTTTATATTGTATTGTCGACCACTCTCATTGTGACCGTTGGGAATAAACAGTTGGATTTAAAACTATCTTTCTTTACTTAACGAATCTATGTATACAAGCTTAATAGAAAAACGTTATTCAGAGAAAAGGTGGAAAACTATCATTGAACCATGACAAGATACAAAAATATTCTTTTATACTGTCTTAACTCTTACACCTTATTCTATCAATTGGGAACTAAACATTGGTGCAGGAAAAGTCCTTTCTATCCTCACAACGTCTCTCTCTGTCAAAGACTATAAATGAAGAGTGAAGATTCAAAGAAAATTTTTCGTCTCCATTTTCCATTGGCCATCAAGCTTCATCCTATGAAAGGAAAGCAGTGGATGCTGAAGATGTTAAAGCTGCAATGCTACACATTCTGAAAACCACCAAAGAAGAGAGAAAAGAAAGAAAGAAGATTTCAAGAAGATGCCATTCAACTATCATCATATGCATCTTGGATGAAACAAAATAAGTAAGGAGCTATTGCTCATAGCTGGCTAAAGAAGAATAAGACTACAAGATGTTATTCAACTTTCAATCACATATATCTTGGTAGATCTCAGAAGAAGCAAGTAGTTATTACTCGAAACTTGCTCAACAAGAAGATGAAGAAGAACACTACAAGATGCTACTCAACTTCTGATCATATACATCTTTGTAGAACATTTTAATGAACACTAGAGTTATTTCTCGTATAATGTTTCTGTTCAAATCTCTTCAGGTAAGTTGTTTTAACACTTGAGTTATTGCTTGAAGAAGTGTTAAACAATATGTGATTAAAACACTTGTGTAATATGCTTAGAAGAAACATTCATGTAAACACAAGATCACCATCAACTGTTGTTGATTGGTTCCTTGGGAGACTTGGTGAAAATCAGATCTCAAGAAGATAATGGCTGTAGTCATTATAGCAAATCCTGATAGGAGATCTTGCTGGATCAGATTCTATTAGGTCCATGGTAGTTATATCTCAAAGGGGACCGAGTTAAGGTCAGACTCTTGTGAGATCACTGATGGATATCATTGAAAGGAAATCCTGGTAGAGGATCTCGAGGGATCAGATTCTATTGGGTCAATGAATGTTATATCCCATTGGATCACTGAACGTGTCATTGTGTGTTAATGCGGTTTCCCGTGTAAGTGTAATCAGTTTGGTTATAGTGGATTAAGTCATTGGATAAGGTGAAATCATCCTTGCGGGGGTGGACAGAAGTAACCTAGTTAACGACAAACCTGGATAAAATACTTGTGTCTTTTTATCTTCATTCTCTTTATAGCTATTATAATTTGAGTGCTTAAATTTTCTAATGGGGAATATTTTCTAAGAACACAATTCAAACCCTCCCTTTCTTGTGTTTTCTCTACCTTCACTTCAACCACATAATTCTTGAAACTTGAAATCTCTTACCAAAATTGTTTCACCGGAAACTCCACCGGCATAACTCTAGGCCCGCAAATAGGCAGTCGTAGTATGGCACCCGACTCATCCACAGAAAATGTATGGTTCTCATTAAAAAGGAGGAATGTGAGAGTTCCATAATAGGATATCATCTCGCCTGTCCATGCTTTTTTCAACTTAAACTCGAGAGTACTAAAAAAATCAAGAGTTATGCACTCAAAAGGCGACGCCTCAAAATACATAAACTCCAACATGCCAATTTTATGAAACAAGCTATCAACTTCAAATTTAATCCCTAACTCATTCATGGTGGTTTTGCAAAGATACCTGCTCGGAGTTAGCTTTCACTTCACATGTGCCATGTACCGCTTATGTTGTGCATTTTCCTCGAAGAGAATATCATGCAAGTTGGTTGTCTGAAACTTCTCTTGCGTGCTCTGGAGCTTTTAGCCACTTGCTTTCCCTTGAGAGTCCTCTTTGGGGGCATTTTCAAAATTTTGAATTTGAGGCAAAATTGGAACTTTTGATTTTGGAGAAATTGCACCCAGAATTTTGATGAGCACTGAAAATAGTGAAGGATTTATGAATGGGGTTGTGGGTTTTGGGATGGTTTTGGTGGTAAAATAGGGAGCTTTTGAGGTTGGTGCCTATGGAGGATTTAGATTTTGAGAGAGGAATAGTGAGATAAATCAGATGGGGTAGTGTTTGTAGAAGATAACAAATTCTAAATTAAGTGAGGTGTGATAAGGTGTTGGTAAATGAATGGTGGGCCCCAATTCAAAGAAAATATAAAAACAAAATTTCCAAGCTCGCAGTCTTGCTACGGGCCGTGTCAGGCGCTACGGCAAGACGTAGTAGGCGCTTGATAAAAAAATTTCTCAATCTGGCTTAAGGGGTCATGCTACGAGTCATGTTGTCCCTTACGGATGGTCAGGTATCTGGCTTCCAACAACTATTTCCCTTTGGCTGGTACAGGCCGTGTCAAGTGACACAGGCGCACATATCAACAGTCTGAATCTTCTTCAATTTTTTTTCATTCTTTCCATTTTTCCCGATTTTTTAGGGTGCATTTTCCTTTCTTCACCCTTGTGCGATTTCTCAACCTCTCAAATCCTTCCCCTCTCTTGAGTGCGACACTGTTCATATCTTAATAAATCCTAAAACACAACAAAAACAAAGAAAATAATCAACAATAAAACACATGGATTGCCTCCCACAAAGCGCTTCATTTAATATCGTATGGCTCGACGATCATCCATCTTATCGTGTAAGACGAACATCATCTATCGGACCACTTTCTTGTCCTAGATAGTATGGTTTTAATCACTCTCCATTCACCTTAAAGGTGTCCCAGTTTGCTTGGTTTTTTAGCTCGATCGCTCCATGCGCGAACACTTTGTGTACCACAAGTGGTCCGGACCATCGAGACTTCTACTTTCCAGGAAACAACTGCAACCTGGAATTAAACAACAAAACCAACATTCCTTCCCAAAATTCCTTCTTCTGGATCTTTTGATCATGCCACTTTTTTGTTTGTTCCTTATAAAGTTTGGCATTCTCGTAAGCCTGATTCCTAAATTCTTCTAACTCATGGAGTTGAAGAACTCGAGATTCACCGGCTTTTAAAAGATCATAGTTTTGGAATTTGGAGGCCTAAAATGCTTTATGCTCTAACTCGAGTGGGAAATAACAAGCTTTACCATAAACCAACCGATAAGGGGACATACCTATTGGGGTTTTGAATGTTGTTTTGTACACCGACAGTGCATCTTCCAGCTTCACTGATCAGTCTTTGCGAGAAGCATTAATAGTATTTTCAAGAATATGTCTTATCTACTTGTTAGACACTTCAACCTTCCCACTCGTATGAGGATGATATAGAGTGGAAATTTTGTGCTTCACATTGTATTTCTTTAACAGATTCTCCATGAACTTGTTCAAGAAATCGGTGCCTTCATCATGGATGAGTTCTCTTGGCACGCCAAACCTCAAGAAAATATAGTTCTTCATGAAATTCACTATAACCCTGGTATCATTAGTTGGTAGTGTTATCGCTTCCACCTACTATGACACATAATCAACCATAACCAATATGTAACTCTTTCCAAACGAGGGTGCAAATGGTCCCATGAAGTCTGTTCCACATACATCAAACAACTCTACCTATAACATATCATTTTGAAGCATATGATTCCTCTTTGAGATGTTCCCTGTCCTATGACACCTGTCACATTCTTTCACTACGTCTTAAGTATCCTTGAACATAGTAGGCCAATATAACCCAGATTGGAGGACTTTTGATGTTGTTCTATCTCCACTAAATTGTCCTCCATATTCTGAGTCATGGAAAGCTTTTAGGACATCCCTTTGTTCTTCCTCTGGGAAACATCTTTGAACCAACCCATCTATTCCTATTTTGTACAGGAATTATTCATCCCATAAATAAAACCTGCAATCATAAAAAAAACATTTTCTTTTTGTTAGAATCAAAACTGTCAGGTATTATTCCACTTACCAAATAATTTTCATAGTCTGCGAACCACAGAACACCAGTAACAGGTAGGATTCATTCATCGATAAACTCATCCTTGATTGGATGTTTCTCCTCTATTTATTCTATTAAGGACATCCAGGATAAGTTATCAACAATAGTATTTTCACATCCCTTTTTGTACCGGATTTCCAGATCAAAATCTTGCAGAAGTAGAATCCATCTCAGCAACCTTGGTTTCGATTCCTGTTTATAAAAAAATATACTTCAAAGCAGCATGGTCAGTATAAACAATTACCTTCGATCCTAACAGGTAAGACCTGAATTTGTCAAAAATATACACCACAACTAGCAACTCTTTTTCAGTTGTTGGATAATTTATCTGAGCAGGATTCAACTCATGGCTTTCATATTAGATCACATGCAAGAGATTTTCCTTTCTCTATCCTAGCACTTCCCCTACTGCCATATCATTTGCATCATACATAATATCAAAAGGAAGAGACCAATCAAGGGAAATTACTATATAAGCAGACACTAACTTACTCTTCAAAGTTTCAAAAGCCTCACCACACTTTTTGTCAAAAAGAAAGGGTGTATCCTTCATAAGAAAGCTAGTCAGCAGCTTGGCAATCTTTGAAAAATCTCTTATGAACCTACGATAAAAACCCGAATGTCCCAAGAAACTTCTCATACCTTTCTCATTCATCGGTGGTGGTAAATTCGCTATTAAATCCACTTTTGCCTTGTCAACTTCAATTCCCTTATGAGAAATTTTGTGCCCCAACACTATGCCTTCACGCACCATGAAATGGCACTTCTCCCAATTGAGAATCAAATTGGTCTACTGACATCTTTCTAGCACAAGAGACAAGTTAGTTAAATAATTATCAAAAGAAGACCCGAAAGCCGAAAGATCATCCATAAACACTTCCATATGCTTTTCAAGCATATCAGTGAATATAGATGTCATACATATCTGAAAAGTGGCAGGGGAATTGCACAACCCAAAGGGAATTCTATTATAGGTGAAAATACCATAAAGGAATATGAAAGCGATCTTCTCTTATTCTCAAGGGGCCACTGTAATATGAGTGAACCTCAAGTATCCATCAAGGAAACAATAATAGTCATGACCAACCAACATTTGGTCAATGAATGGTAAAGGAAAGTGGTCTTTTCTTATTGCAGTGTTCAACCTTTGGTAGTCTTTGCATACTCTCCAACCTGTAACAGTTCTTGTAGGAATCGACTCATTCTTCTCATTCATGATGACAGTTATTCCCCCATTAATTGGTACCACATGAACCAGACTCACCCATGAGCTATCAGATATAGGGTAAATAAGACCCACATCAAACAACTTCACAACTTCTTTGTAAACTACTTCCTTCATGGTCGAGTTAAGTCTTCTTTGCGGTTGAACAACCGGTTTCTGATCAACTTCCATTAATATCTTATGCATGCAAACTGTGATACTAATACCTTTCAAGTCTTCAATGGCCCGTCCAATATCACCCATGTATTTCTTGAATACTTTGATGAGATTTTATTCTTGGACATAGTTTAGGCTAGAGTTGATGATAGCTGGACATTTTTCTTTAGTATCAAGAAAAATATATTTGAGATTTTCAGGCAGCTTTCAACTCTGTCCCCTTTTTGGCTTCTTGCTTCTCTTCGCGAGATTGTTATGGTCGTAAATATTCCCACAACTGTGGTTTTGATCTATTCCATTGAAGTTGTGCTTCAAACATGGCTAGCACTTCTGTCTCTTTCTCATTTCTTTCTTCATTGTTTTAAAAAATTGATAAGCTAAGGACTCGTTCCAACGGTAATTTGGGAATCTTGATTTGAATTGACTGAATGAACACTGTGTCCAACACTTCAATATCTTTACTTGTACCTTCCTCATCTTTGAGTTGCATGGTGTTTCTCACATTAACTTTCATCTCTTCATCATAAACTTAGAGGGTCATAGTGCCTTCCTCAATATCTATCATGCATCTTCCTGTCTCTAGAAAAGGTATTCCTAAAATTAATGGGTGTTTTACGGTGGGAGAACTGACTTTTTAGTTTTATCCAAAATGTGCTGATAGCTAGAGTCGCCACCAAATTTTCTTTTATCCGATATTTAGGAAAGGTGAAAATAACAGGAAAGATCTTTGATAAATTTTGAGTTCTGGGTGTAAGTTATGAAAAGGGAAGGTGTTAGCACCCTTTTCATCCGTAGTTATCTACGGGCTCTTAATTTCTAGCTCACTTTTGAAAATTGCTTTTTGTGTAAGTGTTTAAAAATATTTTGAAAAGCCAAAGTACAACTATCTTTGTAATGGTTCTTGTACCAGTCCTCAAGAACGCGTACAAAGTGTTTGAAAATATTTGCTTTTTGAAAGTGTGATGTGAGAAATAATTTGTTTAGGAAAGTTTGTGAGTGAGCGATTAAAAGTATCCTACCCACTCAAGGTCGTTCTTACTCTTTTACTTCTCCTTTAGAGATAGTACTATCTGTACCATTAGTTGGTAGGTAGCCCCATCTATTGGATGTGAAGGGACAATTGGGGGTCGTCGTATGGTCATTAAAGGCAACTTGTAAGGATGCTTTAGCAATTTCGTAAGGGACTAGATCATGTTATTGATAGGTAACATCAAAGGGTCATCGAGGGACTATGATCTTTTATTCGGAGGGACTTTGCTAAAGCATCCCTACGTTCGAGGGACATGACCGTTATTCTAAAAGGCAACAAAGAGAGGTTACCCTAAAGGTGTAAGTGTGCAAGTGTATTTGTTTCACTTATTTATCTCGAAATTATGGTTTTACTATCGGTTGTTTTTATCTTGCCATACAAACCCTAGTTACTAACAGTAGTATAGAAAATATAGTAGCAGAAGATAAAGGCGAAAATGTAAACCTAAAACTATTACAAAGCTTTGGGGCAGTTACATAAGTATAAAGAGTGTGAGAAATAAAAACTTAAACTATTACATCCCGGAAACAATTACATGATAATGAAAAAAGAAAGCAGGAAATAAAGATCTAGGATATTACATTCGCGAAACCCATACAGTTGATCTAAAAATAAGAAAAATAGGAAAATAAAAAGAAAATGTTTTTGGTGTTTTTTTTATGAACAAAATAGTTAGATGATAATTAATTAAATAAAACCTAAAAATCTATTTAATTTTAAAATTGAAAAAAGTTAATTAATTAAATTATTAAAAAAAAAAAGTTTAATTGTTATAAAAACATTTAAACCTAATTTAATTAGTGTTAGAAAAATATTAGGTTAATTAAAATAATTAGGGTTAATTAAGAGAATTAGAAAATAATTAAAAAACAAGAAAATAAGGGTTAGTAAAAAAAAAGCCAGGGGTGGGTGTTGAACCCACGGGCTCTTGCTTCACAGGCGCCTTCTCCGCCACCAAGCCACGTTGTTATTGGTGTTAAGAAAACCAACGCGCTTCATAATATATAAAACCTGCCAAAAATATGAAAAAAAAAAGAAATTTTGCAAATGGAAAGGATCGAACCAACACCCTAGTGCAGTAATTCCTTAACACACGCGCTTCTATCACTGGGGTGACTATACTCTATTTATTCATTCAAACCAAAATATATATAATATAACTCTAATCACGATAACCGGAGAAGCGCCGGAGCCCTAGCTCCGGTCGTCTTCTCCGACTGGGTGTTTTTTCTAAACTTGCAAAATAAAGAGTGTTAGTGATCCAAAGGGACCCTACCCCCTAAATCAACCCTCCTGAATCCAATGACCTTGGTTTTGGCTAATTTCCCCTGTATAAAGAGATACAGAGCAAACAAGTTCAAACAGTGTAAACATGGCAAAACATGATTCTGGTGTCACGGTGGTCATGCGATGGTTCAAACCTGCATATTGATATCTCAGAAGAACATTAGTGATGTTAGTTTTGATTAAAGCATGGCAGAAATTAAAATATGAATTTATAAAATATATGGCAATCAGAGATGCATGGGATGCTTATGTCATGTACTTTGGATCATCAAGATCGATCCCGTCTTACCCTACAACACTTCAGGGATCGATTGGAATAACTGACTTGCTTGGAGAGAGTCTGCAATAAGGTTTGAAGTTTGCCCTAGTTTTAGATAATTTTGAAGTTTTGGAATATGGTTTCTTGCAAGTTTTTTTCGTTTCCTTGTTATTGTCTGTATGAGGAATATATGTAGAGGAAAATTAGGTCAAGAAGAGCGGGCTTGGACCTTTGTATGAAAACTTTGATTTTATCTTATTTAATTTTGAATTTAAATAAATAAATTAAAAAATAAATGGAATAAAAATCAAAGGGGTGTATGAATGGATTTAGAGGTTCACTATGAAGTCTAAAACACGTTTGGACCTTGAAAGATAAGCCCACTAGCCCAAAAATTCAAGTTTGATCAATTTGGGTTTCATGTTTTTTCTCAAAATTACCCAACTTGTACCAATCACAACTCTCTCAATATTTATCATATTAAGGTGATCTTGGACTTTTTATAAAGCTCAAGATTTCCCCTACAATCTCAATGTTGATCATTTTTTCATTTGAAGATTTTATCTTAATGTAAATTTATTTTACAAAAAGTGTCTTTTTGTTGACTTTTGAAATAACCTATAATGTTTTGGCCTATATCTCTCAAATTAAGCATTTTTTAGACTTGAGCTTAGAGAGGAAAAGTTGTAGAGAATTAAATTTCCTTCAAAACAAGCTTTGGTTGAATTATTAATGAATAAATAAAAAATAATTAAAATAAAATAGATCAAGGGGTACATGAACAAGATGTGAGGTGTATAAGGAGTGTAATACATGCTTGGACTTTAAAGCAATGGCCCAATATCCCAAAATATCAAGTGTGATCGATTTGAACTTCATGCATTTGCTCAAAATTTCCCAACTTGCACTGGTCATAACTCTCTCAATTTTCATCCTTTAAAAGTGATCTTGGACTTTTTGGAAATAACAAGGTGCCCTATACAATCTTTATGTTGATAATTTTTGCATTTATTGACTTTATCTTGATGTAAATTGCCTTTACAAGAAGTGTCTTTTTGTTGACTTTTGAAATGACCTATAATGTATTGACTCATATCTCTAAAATGAAGCATTTTTTGGACTTGAGCTTAGAGAGACGAAGTTGTAGAGAATTGAATTTTCTTCAAAATGAGCTTTGGTTGGGGAAAAACTTATGAATCATGTGAAAGTTATGTTTCGTCAAAGTTCAGTTGACTTCTCCTAAGGGAAACCCTAATTTAGCAACTTTTGACTTTTGATGATTTCAGAGTTTTCCTTGAAGAATCATGATCAACCCTTGATCAAATGTTGAATGTGATTTCAAAATACTAATGTTGACCAAAAATTTTGAAGTTTGACTGTATGTTGACCACAATTGACCTTTTGTTCTATATAGTTGATTTTCAATCATATGAGCATTTGACCAAGAAAACTTGTGATGCAAGGCATGGAACTTGGTATGAGTATTCTTGGAGACCTATAAGAGACCATGAATTCCACTTGAGACTTTAGAGACCCAAATTTCCTTGTGAAAGATGAAACCCTAGTTGTGGACCCTTTGCTTAGGAGGAGAATTTGTCTGATCAATTCTTGGGAAACCTTGAGCATTTGAGAACCCTAGGAGATTGTCTTGAAGAAAATGAGAGGGAAAATTTTGAGGTACAACAGCTTCCACTGTTCAATCTTCTTAAACCTGAAGAGTTATATTGACATGTCCGCCATTCGTGATCTGAAGGTAGAAGAGGATTGAACATCTAAGTGCCTAGAAATTTTCACTCGTATGTGCAGGAGGTGACGCCGTTGGTTGATAATATTTTTTGAATGGGCTTAAATATGCATTCAGAGAGGTGACAGAATGTCGTTGGAGATGGGCTTATAGATTCCATCCAAGGTAAGTGTTTATAGAAGTATCAAAATGAGCCTACACTTGACTGTATCTAAAGAATGTTTTCCAGAATGACCCTTTAAGGAAGGTGCTCAAATGGCTGCTTGTTAGATTCAGTCTCTGAGGGAGATGCTTATCATAATTCATTCTCTGAGGTGAGTGCTCGTCATGTAGATATTCGCCCCGTCCTGTTTTTGGAATCAATCTACAATATGTTTTTGTTGGTATACCCGTCCTGTTTCGGGAGTTCATACCACCTGGCCGTATTGATAGTTTCCCCGTTCTGTTTTGGGAGTTAATCTTTTCCTGGTTATAAAGATAGTTTCCCCGTCCTATTTTGGGAGTTAATCTTTTCCTGGTTATAAAGATAGTTTCCCCGTCTTGTTTCAGGAATTAATCTTGGACCTAGTAATATAGATTGTTTCCCCGTCTTGTGTCGGGATTTAATCTTTGACCTGTTTGAAAATTGCTGATGATATTTGTCTATTTGTAGAGTTTACCTGAAAAGATAAAATTAGTCTCTATGCAATGTCATGATATATGTAATTCATTGCGTAATGATGTTCTCAAAGTAAATAAGAGTGTGCTAACGCGTTTCATATGCATATGCTATGATACTTGTAAATAATGTATGGATGTGAGATGTCATTGAGGAGGTTGCTTTGTATAACATCTTTGTATGGGAAAACTAAATCCTTGACTATTGTTGAGGATGAAGAATATGAATCTTTAATGTTGTTTAGAATGTCTCCACCGGGGATTCCTGCTTTCTGTTTTGAGGATACTCTACTGAGAATGTTTGACTTCTACTTGGGGATAGAGAAATTCCAGGAAAATTGGTTGTTCATCGCTTTACTGGGGAATTTAGTTCTTATATACCCTGTCTGGGGATTGTAATACAGTGGGAGAACTGACTTGGGTGTTTTGAATTTGTTAGCAATTGTTGCAGATAACAAGATTCGCCGCCGACTTTTCTTTTATCCAATAAGGAAAGGGTGAAAAAAACAGGAAAGACCTTTTGAGATTATTTCTTGAGTTCGGAGGGTAGGTTATGAAAAGGGAAGGTATTAGCACCCTTTCCATCCGTAGTTATCTACGGGCTCTTAGTTGCTTGCTAGATCACTTGCTTTTGTTTGAAAATGTGCTTGTGGTGTGGGTTTTGAAAGTATTTTGAAAACGTCTTTGTAATGGTTTTCGTTTCTATAAGAACGCGTACAAAGTGTTGTTTTTGAAAATAGTTCAAAGAGGTGTTTGGGGAATGTGTTTTTTGAAAGTGATTTTCAAAAGTGTCTTTGTAATGATTATCATTTCTATAAGAACGCGTACAAAATGCTTTGTCTTTTGAAAATGTTTCAAATGAAAGTGTTGGTGTATAAAATGTTTTTGTTGTGAGCAAGCAAGCAACCATGAGCGTCCTACCTACTCAAAAGTTCTAATGTTCTTTCCCTCCTCCTTTAGATGTTACTATATTACCACTGATTTGGTAAGTAGCCCCATCATTAGATGTGAAAGGATGGGCGTGGATCGTTTGTATAGTCATAGAAGGCAACCTATGGGACGTTTTAGCAATTTTCGTTTAAGGACTAGATCGTTTACCGAAGGCAACATTGAGGGTCATCGAGGGACTACGTTATTTTAGCAAGGGTGTTTGCTAAAACACCCATATTCGAGGGACATGACTATTTTTCTGAGGCAACAAGTGGGATTACCCTAGGGGTGCATGTGTGTGAATAATGTGTTTAATTTGCATGCATTTTGTATTTGATTTTTGGGTTGTCTACTTGTTGTTTTTCTCTTGCCATACATCCTAATTACTAACATTTATACAAAAGTAATAAAAATGCAGAAAATAAATCCTACATTATTACAACCATATTAAATAGCAAGAAAATGTAAAGACAAAACAAAAATAAAAGAAATAAAAATGAATGCTTCGATCTAGGAATAAACACCTTTGATTCTACCCTTCCTGGCTTCCTTTGATATGGTATGGAAGTAGTGAGAACACACCTTTCGATTTGGGCTTAGCCTGAAGCATGAGATGCCGTCTGCCTTTCTGCTTCCTTCGACTGGGGCCTGGAATTCAGTGTGGGCATGCCTTTCGACTAGGCCTGGAATTAGCATGAAGTGAACTGTTCAACTTTCTGCTTCCTTCGACTGGGGCCTAGAAGTAGTGAGGTGTAGCCTGACTTTCTGCTTCCTTCGACTGGGGCCTGGAAGTCAGTGTGGCCATCCTTCTGGCTGCCTCTTTTGTTTGGACCTAGAAGTTAGTGTGGAAGCCTAAGGCTTCGTTTCATACTTCCTTCCTCCTGTTTATTTCGTTTGAGATTTTAAATAGCAACATGGCCTGAGGCCATTCTAGAATTGTCTTATGGCCAGGTTAGTTCTTAAAGCATATTTAATAAATCAAGAAACAAAACCAAAAGGATTAGCGATGAAAACAAATTAAAGGGTGGAAACGAAAAGGAAAACAAATGTTATGTACATGCTTCAAACAAAGGAAATGACTAGATCATTTACCGAAGGCAACATCGAGGGTCATCGAGGGACTACGATCTTTTATCGAAGGATCTTTGCTAAAGCACCCATGTTTGAGGGACATCACTATTTTTCCGATAAGCAACAAGTGGGATTACCCTAAGGGTGCAAGTGTGAATGGTGTGTTTGATTTACATGCATTTAGTCTTGGTTAGGGTTATCTATTTGTTGATTTCATGTCTTGCCATACACACTCTAATTACTAGCATTTATACTAGAAAACAAATAAATTGCGGAAATGTAAAGGTCCTACGCTATTACATCATTTAGGGATGGGGGTACATATTTACAAATGGGGGTTTGCAAGAAAATAAATCCTAATTAACTATTACAACCATATTGAAATGTACAATACAAGAAATAAAAAAGGACTTGTTTTAAAAAAGGTTTTTTTATCTTAATGAATTAAAAAAAGAAATAAATTAACCAATAAAAAGGAAATATTTTTATGTCTTTTTTATATTAATAAAAAGAGTATTCATATTGAAAATGATAAATGGGGACAATAATAATAGATAGAATCAGTGTGCTGCTGCAAACAAAATAAAAAGGATCAGAAGTTCTGATTCCAGACACGTTGTGACTTAGAAAGAAACGTCAACGGGCATCAGAAGTTATGGATTGATACGCTCTAAGGTCCTGCAAGAAACGTTAGAGGGAAAGGAAACAGAGGTTTTGGGTGGTGTTTGGACAGTGAGAAAAATGTCAGAAGTTCTATGTCGTGTTAAATAGTGGGTGAAAGGTCAGAAGTTCTATGTTGTGTAAGCAGTGAGTAAAAGTCAAAAGTTTTGTTACCGTGTCATAACAGTGTAAAAACCTAGAAATTATGGTGTGTTAAAACAATGAGAAGAACTCATAAGTTCTGTGTTGTGTTAAACAATGAGTAAAAATCTGAAGTTCTGTGTTGTGTTAAACAATGAGTAAAAATCAGAAGTTCTGTGTTAAAACAATAAGAGATCCTAGAAGTTTTTCGTGTTAAAACAGTGAAGAGAACCCAAAAGTTCTGTGTTACATTTCAACTCTTTCCTCATATTAATCAGCACATCATCAATTTATTCAGTTCTTAACAACAAATCAGAAGGATAAAAGCACATCAGTTTTATAGAAGTTCTAATTCTAATTCTGAGCCTAGCTTTATTCAAGAAGTTCTTATCCATAGTTTCTTCTACTTATGCAATGATATGGCCAGAATTAATACTATGATATTTACATATTTAATGACGTTCTGAATGAAAAGATGCAAAGTCAGAAAGACTTACCTTGAATCTGGAGCGTGTGCTTGGAACTTGAGCTGCTGCCTTCAGATGTTCTGGAATTAGCAAGAGAAAAGGAACAAGAAAGGTTATGTTCTTTTTCAAAGGAAAGAACAAAGGTTTGGTTTTCTGTTTGGGAATTCTAGATTTTGGCGAAGGTTTCACAGTTTTCTTTTCTCTCTTTTGACAATTCTCTCTCTAAAAGCCAGCCCCTTGCAAGTGTGATGGAGCAACTTATTTATAGGTGAGTTAGCTATGGTTTTGGGGGGAAAAACAAATGGGATTTAAACCTTTTTGGTATACTGTTCCATTGCTTTTTAATCACAGTTTTTGTATGCTAATTTGGTGCAAATATAGGGTTTGAGAAAAATACAGGTGTGGACTAGATCAGTAACAATTTGGAGTGTTGTGGCAGCTGGTTGCAGGACTGTGCTATAGCAGTGTAGCAGGTTGCTCAAACGAGGTTTTGGGATTTGGTGATGTTCTGATCGCAGAAGACCATAGTGAGACTCGAAGGGTGATGTTCTGACCGAAGCGTTGAACATAGCCTTCATATGTTGAAGAATCATGTTCTGACCAAAAAACATCGCTTCCACATGTTCTAATTGAAGTATCATGCTCTGAGCCGTGTTTGCAAATTCTGATTGTGCTTGCGTGGGAGTTGGCCTAGAAGTTCTGAAGTATCATATTCTCTTAACACTTAGAAAATTTTCTAAATGTTTAGAAAATTTGATTTTTTTCAAAATAATTTCTGACTTCTGATTTTGATGAACTAATTTCATGTCTTGATGAAGTATAATTGTTGAAACTTGATTTTTGATCCAAAAGTCAGAGTTTGAATTTTCAGTGTGCATTTGACCATTTTGCCCTTGTGAATGACCTTTTTTTAGAAAATTGTAATCTGAGACTTGAAACTTGCCAGAAGCAAACCTGAGGGTCTAGAATGATCTTTTGAGAAATGAGAGGGAAAATTTTGGGGTACAATAAAAGGTCTCGTCAAAGTTCCCATAAATATGTCAATCACCTCCCTGTCAGTTAATGGGGGCTGCATCCTGCCAGCCAGGCCTCTCCACTTTTGGGGGTATTCTTTGAAGCCCTTGTTGGAAAGCAACATCCAAGTCCTCCCAGGTATGAATGTCGTTCCTTCTAACTGATAGAACCACTCCAGTTGAGTGCCAACGAAAATTTCTTGGAATAAATGGACCCATAACTTCCGGTCAGTAGTGTGAGGCTGAATCTTGCGGACATAAGATCTCAAATGCATCTTAGGACAAGAGACCTCATCATACATGGCAAAGGTAGAGATTTTGAACTTTGGTGGGATGACCATTCCGAAAACCAACCCTAACTCTTCAAAGTCGAAGCCAGGTATCTACTGAATCTCCATGCATTGAAGCGATCCTCCAACGGTTTGTATTTATCATCAGCGGGAGGATATTGTTCCTTAGCGTAGTCAGCTTCACCTTCATCAGTCCCCGGGTTGTTATCTTCTTCATGGTTATTCCCCTCATTTGATGGAGTTGAGAGATCTAGAGCTATCTTGACTGGTCCTCTAAGTCTTCTTCCCAAATTCAGGATGCCCACTGACCTCTTTGTATTTTTCTTCTTGTCTTTGAGAAGAAGAGTCTTCAGGTCCTCTTTCCCTTTAGCCAAAGTCAAGAACATTTGTTGGAATATAGTGTTTTGTGCTTGAAGATCCTTCACGGTTTGTTCCATATTCATCTTACTGAAATAAACAGTAGGAAGATAAGGAGACCTGTATGGGAGAAACCTGTCATGATATGATGCATGGTATGTGGATGCATGTTTTCAAGGATCTCGCAGGGTAAACATAAGATGATGTTAGAATTTGAATTTTGATCAGCAACTTTGATTAGATAACTTCGTATCGGTGGATGTCCTTCCACGAGAATCAAGCTCACCATGTCAAGTGGGACATAGCCTTTGACTCAAGTTACCGTGCTTTGGTCTTAACGGCGTTTGATTAGAGAATGAACCCTTTTTCCCCTTAATAGGCGTCTGGTTTAACATGACCCTGCATCATAGGCCCTTGAGATCCTTGAAATGGTTATTGAAAATGCTATGGTATGATGTCATGATGTTATGTACAAGTATGCAAAGCAAGAAAGTTGTTATGTACAAATAGTCATATACACACAAAGCATACAAGTCCTTAGGTTTAGGCTTGCATGGTGTTTGTAGGCAAGTACCCTCTTGAAGTTTAGTTGGATCGACCTGTCCTAGTAATAATAACCGAGTTCTAGGGGATCTCAATATCACTGATATTTCTTCATCGAGCATTGTTTCAGCACAAGCCTCTTTAATGGCGACCGAAATATCCCAAAAGTTCGATCTCAATGAGAATAGCATCGAGTATCAAGCAACTTCGGACTGCACCAAAGCCAACTACCTCACTACTTCCTAATGGACAATTTGTTCAAGTAAGGTTTTAAAGTTAGTTAGTGCTTCATGACACCATACAACGGCCCAGTATTCTCCTTGACTACTCAAGGGCTACCGGTACCAACAAATGTGTCACACTAACATTGCTATTGCTTAGACCATGTCGGTATACCCCACACCGTTTCCACAATCTATTGCTACTTACCTAAAAGGTGCCCCGGATTCGGGTGGAGGATCAAAACAAACCCAAACAAGGAATCATAATGTAAAGCAAGCAAGTCAAACAAATGAAAAGCAAGTAAAGCTGATCTAGCCCTAAGGTAACCCCACTTTTAAGTAAAATTATCCCCAGCAGAGTCGCCAGTTCTGTAACATGGTGGGAGAACTGACTTGGGTGTTTTGCGTTTGTTCGCAATTGTTGCGGATAGCAAGAGTCGCCACCGACTTTTCTTTTATCCAATAAGGAAAGGGTGAAAAGAACAGGAAACACCTTTTGAGATTATTTCTTGAGTTCGAGGGGTAGGTTATGAAAAGGGAAGGTATTAGCACCCTTTCCATCCGTAGTTCTCTACGGGCTCTTAGTTGCTTGCTAGATCACTTGCTTTTGTTTGAAAATGTGCTTATGGTGTGGGTTTTGAAAGTATTTTGAAAACGTCTTTATAATGGTTCTAATTTCTATAAGAACGCGTACAAAGTGTTGTTTTTCAAAATAATTCAAAGAGGTGCTTATGGAATGTGCTTTTTGAAAGTGATTTTGAAAAGTGTCTTTGTAATGGTTCTCATTTCTATAAGAACGCATACAAAAATCTTTGTCTTTTGAAAATGTTTCAAATGAAAGTGTTGGTGTATAAAATGTTTTTGTTGTGAGCAAGCGAGCAACTATGAGCGTCCTACCTACTCAAAAGGTCTATTGTTCTTTTCCTCCTCCTTTAGATGTTACTATATTACCATTGATTTGGCAAGTAGCCCCATCATTGGATGTGAAGGGACGGGCGTGGGTCGTTTGTATAGTCATAGAAGGCAACCTATGAGACATTTTAGAAATTTTCATTTAGGGACTAGATCTTTTACCGAAGGCAACATTGAGGGTCATCGAGGGACTACGATCTTTTATCAAGGGTCTTTTCTAAAACACCCATATTCGAGGGACATGACTATTTTTCCGAGGCAACAAGTTGGATTACCCTATGGGTGCATGTGTGTGAATAATGTGTTTGATTTGCATGCATTTTGTCTTTGATTTTTGGGTTGTCTACTTGTTGTTTTTATCTTGCCATACATCCTAATTACTAACATTTATACAAAAGTAATAAAAATGCAGAAAATAAATCCTACACTATTACAACCATATTGAATAGCAAGAAAATGTAAAGACAAAACAAAAATAAAAGAAAGAAAAATGAATGCTTCGATCTAGGCAGAAACACCCTTTGATTCTTCCCTTCCCAGCTTCCTTCAATTTGGCCTGGAAGTAGTGAGGACGCGCTTTTTGATTTGGGATTAGCCTGAAGCATGAGATGCAGTCTTCCTTTCTGCTTCCTTCGACTAGGGATTGGAATTCACTGTGGGTGTGCCTTTCGACTGGGCCTGGAATCAGCATGAAGTGCACTCTTCAACTATCTGCTCCCTTCGACTGGGGCCTGGAAGTAGTGAGGTGTAGCGTGTGTTGTACCCCAAAATTTTCCCTCCCATATTTCTCAAGACATGTCAAGATTAATCTCCAAATGGCTCAAGATTGCTCAAGAGTTGGACAGTCAAATCATCTCCTAATACAGTCAATCTCAAATTAGGGTTTTGTGTTGCATCAAGGTCCTTACATCCAAATGACCTCAAGTGCTCCCCAATGTCCTAATATGTTCTCAAGTTCATCCATGTCAAATTTCAAGCCTTGCAGAGGAAGTTTGGTCAGTCAATTGCTCAAGAGGCCCAAAAATCGACTGTGCTAGAGCAAAAGTCAACTGTTACCTACATACAGTCAAACCTCAATATTTTTTGTCAACATTCTCATTTTGAAGGATAATTCATCATTTGATCAAGGGTTGATCATGATTCATCAGGGATTGCTCAAGATTCATCAAGATTCAAAAGTTGCTAAATTAGGGTTTTGTAGGAAAAGTCAACTCAACTTTGACCAAGCATAACTTTCTCATACTTTATGAGAAATGACCCATCCAAAGCTCATTTTGAATAGGATGAAATTTCATACAATCCATATTCACACCCAAAGATCAATAAATGCACTCACAAAAAGTTACAAATTTGGACATTATAGGTCATTTTTGAAAGTCAACAAAAACACCTTTTTTGCCAAAGCTTATAACTTGAGCATGGAATATCAAAATAATATGAGACCAAAAGGGTTGGTTAGAGGACACCTCAAAGTTTCTAAAACGTCCAAGAACACATCCAAAAGTTCAAAATTGAAGAAGTTATGCATTGTTGAAGTTGGGCATTTTTCCAAAATTGCCAAAAGTCAACTATCCCCAAAACTTCAAATTTTGCCAAATGGGCCCACTTTTTTCCACTTGATTTGATCTTATCACACTACACACGTGTCCTATCTTCAGCCTTGTGTCAAATTATTAGTTTTTCTATTTTATTTGATTTTTATTGATTTAATTCATTTTAAATCAATTTAAATCCAAATAAAATCCAAATATTGATGAAATAGGATCTTTTTGATTGATACAACTTTCAATTATCATCATGGACAAGATCAAATTCGTACCAAGCCATATCATGCATAAAATATTGGATTTGGGACATTTTTGGAAACTTTGTAATGGAGGATCATATCAAATCCAAAATCATCAATGCTTAAAGATTCAAGCCCAAATTTTTAACCTAATACAATGCTTGATACATATACAACACAAGGCATACGAAATAAGGACCTAGAGGCTGCTAATTCACAAGAACAAAAACTGAAAAAAGCTTGAAAAAGTGTGGAATCGAAATCTTGGTTAGAGGCCAATTCAACACAAAATCTCAACGTAGACTTCTTGCCTGACATCCACTGAAGCTATTGCAATCAAAAGCCAAGCCATTCATCACCTAAAACGCGCCGTAAGTATCCCTGAAAGTGGCCCTGTACATGAAATTAAAACTCTATATTCTTGCGTTTTCTTGGCCAAATCTTTGCATATTCATGCTTTTCGTTGCATTTGGAAGCTTTTAGCATAATTTGATTGCACTTTTATAGCTTGTAACCCCCTAGCCGATTCTAGGGTTTGTGGAATTTGTTTTTGGGTATTTTTGCTACATGTAAAATTAGGGCAAACGATGGACAGGGATGGACTCAGGAGAGGAAGACGAACGTGGCTGTGGTCTTGGAATTAATTTCCATGGCCTAGAGATCATTTTAGGATTGACCTAGGGATTTTGCTGCGGATTCAAATCCGCAGGAAAAATAACCAGGGCCATTGGAGAAGATGAAGACGTGTTCATGTCCGATTGGCCCATTCAAACAAACCTCACACATTTTTATAATTTCCAGCATATTATTTGTTTTTCTCTTATAATATTGTTTATCCATTAGAATAACAAATACGTGCAGTGGTTGAGTTGGCAAGCGTGTTATACAAAAATCTAATGGGACCTGGGTTCGAATCCAATACAAGCTCCTATGCGTGATGTACCATGGATTTCAGATCTCAACGTGCCAGATGGCCTCTAGGCCAAATCTGATGGCCCAAATGGAAGGCTCACCATACTCCCAGGTCAACATGTCAACATGGAATTGGAAAAGTCAAACGAGGCTTGCAGCAAATGGGCCAAACAATTGCAATTTTCACCTCCAGATCAGGGCCCAAACCCCCCTGAGTTTGCTTTTTCTATTTCTTTTATTATTTTCTTATTTCTATTTTTTGTTATTTGTTTTATTATTATTTAAACTAACCAATTAAATTTTTTCTCATAAAATCAAAAACACCAAAAATATTATTTTTATTTATTAAAATTAAATTTGACTTTATTTTTGTAAATAAATATTAACCTAATTAATTTAGTTTTAAATAGATATAACTTTTAATGATTTTTTGCAAAAAATTAAAATCAATGTAGAATATTAGGTTTTTACTAACTTTGATTAAAATTATTTTATTTCCTTTAATATAAAAAAATCCAAAAAAAAATATATTTTTTAATTAATTAATTAATTTGTTTAATTGTTAACTTAGATTTAATTCCTTTTAATTCAAAAAAATAACAAAAAAATGCTTTCTTTCAAAAAAGGGTCAAAACCCTAAAAAATGCATCCGATTTAATTTCTCGCACGTGATCCATTTTACCAATATTGTAATTGCTTCCGGAATGTAATAGCTTTAAATAGGACTTTGAATTGTTTTATCGCTTTCTTTTATTTTCCGCAATTTAAATTTCAAGGGTTGTTTTTGGCGATGTAAATACCCGACGCCTTGTAATAGTTTAGATTTAATTTCCACAATTTAAATTCCGCAACTATACACTGTTAGATGTTTGATAATAGGGAATGCATGACAAGATCAAAATGTATGAACTTAAAATCAACATAGCTCACCCATGACATGTACAAAGATAAATAACTGAAAAACAACACACTCGCACATGCGCACTCTCAGGGTACACCTCGCTTGGTTGCCTTCGAACGTGGTCATTGAGTATAGGAAGTTTTAGAGGTCGTCCTCTTGTCCAAAGATCAAAGTTTCCTCGAAACGGTTTCCTCGGAAAAATGATCTAGGATATTAGGGTTACCGCTATGGCATCCTAACATTGCTTTAGTGACCACACGTCCCTTAATCGAATTGACCCTTAAAACTCCAACGACGGTGCTACCTACTCCTCAATAGTGGGATAGCATTGTCTAAAGGACATTTGTACATATTAATTCCTTTTTCGAGTAGGTAGATGGTTCTTAAGTACTCGCTCATTCAAAACAAAACAAAACTTTTTCGCACTTACACCTTTCAAACAAAAACTTCTTTCAAACCCACAAACACAAAGAAAAGCAATTTTGAAAGCACTTTGAGCAAGTACCTAAGAGCCCGTGGATAACCACGGATAGAAAGGGTGCTAACACCTTCCCTTTCTATAATCTACCCCCCGGACCCGAGAAACATCTCGAAAAAGGAATTTTTGTGTTTTTTCCTTTACTTGTTGGATAAAATAAAAGACGGTGGCGACTCTTGCTTACCGCGACGTTTTGTGAAAACAAACGCAAAACGCGAACCAGTATTCCAAAACAATCAGTTGTCTTCCCACCGTATCACAGAACTGGCGACTCTGCTGGGGATATATAAGTGGGGTGTACCTTAGGATTAGATCATTGTGTTTTCAATTGTATGCTTTGTATGATTTACATTTGTGGGCTTGTATCGGAGTTACTATAGATCCTAACCCGGATCTGGGGGATACCCTTTAGGTAAGTAGCAATAAACTGTAAGGGAACTGTCCGTCGTAGACCGACACGGTTGAAGCAGTAGCTACGTTGGTGTGGCACTTTAGTCTGTACAGATATCCCTTGTGTTGGAACGAGGAGAATATGGGTCTTCTAAGGGGTCATTAAGCACCAAATGACCTTAGAACCTTTAAATTGACCAACTTGGCCATAGAACAGTAGCAGTATGCTACACTCATTGAGACTAAACTCTCGCGATGATTCCGGCTGCAAGAAAAGGTTGCTAAACTGGAATTATGACCGATTGAGGGTAGTCAGTGATATTGAGATCCTCTAGAACCCGATTACTATTTTTAGGACATGCTTAAACCAATTGAACTGAAAGAGGGTAGTACCTAAGCTCATTGCCAACCTGAAATCTAAGGGCTCTCTGTGTGACTTGTGTGCCTTTACCATGTTTTCCGTTTGTGGATACTTGTGGTGTGCTTACTATCATGACATCATGACATCATAACATTGCATACATCTTGCATTGGACTAACCTATTTCAAAAACAGGAGGGATTCATCTTTGTTCTGTTTTGTAGGTCATCATGATGCCCATGCGTAAGAATACCACCCGAATTAACTTTGTTCAGGTTCCCACTTTGCTGAAAGAGTTGGTTGCCAAGATGCCTGACACTACTTCCTTCATCATGAGGCATGGTTATCTTCTCAGTTTGGTCACCTCCAAATTAGACGAGCAGATGATGAGTGTCCTAGTCCAGTTCTACGATCCGCTGTACCATTGTTTTACTTTCCAGGACTACCAGCTGGTTCCCACCCTAGAAGAGTTCTCTGAGCTGCTCGGTATCTCTGTTCTGGAGCAGACCCCGTTTACTGGTTGGGAGAAGACCCTTAGGCCCGAAGAGATTGCTGCAGCCCTTCATTTGACCAAAGAGGAGGTAATGGCTAACTGGGAGACTAGAAGTGGAGCAAAGGGCTTTCTGACTAAGTTTTTGGTTGGTAAGGCTAACTATTTCTGGGATAGTCTAGACTTCAAGGCATTCGAGGATATTCTGGCTCTTTTAATATATGGCTTAGTAGTGTTTCTGAATCCTGACACTTTTGTTGAGGTTAATGCGGTAAAGATCTTCATCTCTCGCAATCCTGTACTCACTCTCTTGGGTGACATCCTTCATCAGCTCTATGCTCGTACTGCCCGAAAGCGGGGAACCTTGATGTGCTGTACTCCATTATTGTCGAGGTGGTTTATTTCGCACCTCCCCAAGTCAGTGCTGAAGAACAAAGAAGGAATGGGATGGGGAGTCATGTCTCTCTCTCATAATGACATTATCTGGACTCTCAAAGGTATGGATGAGGTAGCAATTATTGATCGCTGTGGGGAATACCCCAATGTTCCATTGATAGGAACCTGTGGAGGAATTTCTTACAACCCATGCTTAGCTCTACGTCAGTTCGGACGTGCCAGAAGAGAAGGACCTCATGAGCTTCTAATGCCTAGTATCATCTTTGATTTTTCAAGTGGATATCGACGGGCAACGTCGCAGGTTCATAAGGGCTTGGGATAGAGTTCACCAATCTGATCCACATGAGCTGGGTCCAAAGACTTCTCTCCCGATGGAGCCATATCTCAGATGGGTCTGTATCCGTGCCCAAAAGCTGGGTATGCCGTATGAAGCCGTCCGGCCTGTCATTCTTGAAGTTGCTAATGAAGAAGGAGTTCTTCCAACCATCCTCCATCCTTATATGCCCACTGACATTGGGGCACTGAAGAGATCTTGGATGCAACAGAGGGAAGAACGGGATTCTTACCGAGAAAGGTTCAACGAGCAAGAGCATAAGATCCAGAAGTTGATTAGGCAGCTGGAGAACGAGCGGATTCTTAATGACTATGTCCGCACCGAGAAGAAGAGACCATGGGAGCATTGATTGACCTTTGTTGATTTCCTTTCCAGTTTTTATTTACTTTTCAGTATTTCCTTTCATGTAACGCCTTAAGGGCATCAGTTGAACAATTTGAATTCTAAAGTTTATCTAATAAAGTGTGTTTCCTTTCTGGTTTACAAATTTGAATCTCCCAATTGTATTTGAAATCATGTCATACGTATTTCATCCCATGCACTTCATAAACAGGTACCCATTACAGGTCTCTTATCTTCTTCGCTGTTTATTTCAGCACTCATCATGTCTGCTGAACCTTCAACTGAGCAAGCCATCAAGGCCCTCCAGGCCCAGAATGCCCAATTTCAAGAGCTGTTCATGAATCTAGCTAAGGGTCAGCAAGACCTGAAGACCCTGATTCTGAAAGAGAAGAAGAAGAAGAAGAAGAGGACAATCCTGTTTAACACAGGGCACAGGTTTGGAAATAGGCTACAGAATGAAGTTGATCTGACCACCTCATCTGGAGGGAAAGATAGTCAGGAAGAAAGGAGGGCTCCTAGCCCTGTGGTCTCCGACAACGAGACGGACTTTGATGAAGAACAATATCCTCCAACTGAGGACAGATACAAACAACTGGAAGACCGGTTGAGTGCTATGGAAGTTCAGAAAGTGCCTAGTCTGGACTTCGCTGATTTGGGTCTATCATCCGGGGTAGTGATTCCCCAAAAATTCAAAGCACCAGCCTTTGCTAAGTATGATGGAGTTTCTTGTCCGAAGCTGCACCTCCGGTCATATGTGAGGAAGATTCAGCCGTACACCGCTGATAAGAACCTATGGATCCACTTCTTCCAAGACAATCTCTCAGGGACTCAACTTGAGTGGTTCTATCAGTTAGACGAAGCCAGTATCCACAGTTGGGAAGATTTGGCTACTGCTTTCTACAGGCAGTATCAATATAATTTCGACCTCGCTCCTACGCGTACTCAACTCCAGGGTATGTCAATGGGAACGGGTGAAGGTTTCAAAGATTATGCTCAGAAGTGGAGGGACCTCGCCGGAAGAGTACAACCACCCTTGGATGATCGGGAGCTTATTGACATGTTTCTGGGGACCCTGTCTGGTCCATTTTTCAACCACCTGATTGGAAGCTCTTCATCTGTGTTTACAAAGCTTATTTTGACCGGTGAGAGAATTGAAGCTGGTATTAAGGCTGGGAAGATACAGTAGGGTGCCTCATCGAGCACCGAGAAGAAGCCTTTTAAGAAAGAGTCCAGTGCCGTCTACAGTTCAAAAAACCAGAATAGACCTGAGCACCGCCAAGCTGTCAATGCTGTTGTTATTTCAAGACCTGCTGGTGCTACTCAGCATAACAATAAACAAAAGGACGAGAGACCTCGAAGGAAATTCACTCGTCTCAGCATGACCCTATCTCAGATTCTGCCACAGTTGCTGAAGACTAATCTGGTGATTCCAAAGGAAGCCCCAAAGAATCCAAATACAACATCACTGAAGTATAACCCTAATGCCTGTTGTCCTTATCACTCTGATAGCCTGGGGCATAATACAGATGATTGTTGGGTTTTGAAGAACAAGGTACAGGATTTGATTGATGCAAAGGAGATTGAGTTCGGAGCACCAGAGAAGCCTAAATAAGATATAGGGGTGAATGCTATCAGGGATGACGATGATGAAGAGTTTGACATTGATAGTTGGATCTACCCGACTGCCGATGGTGGATTAAGCAACTGGACAGCGAAGGATTCTATGCCCGTTTCTGTTGTCACCCAGTAATGAAATTTTTGTTTTGAATATGTAACAGACAATGTTTTAAACTTTATGGTTCGGTGTCTTACCCGGGGCACCGTGGCTTCATTTGTGAGGGCTTTTGTGTGTCATCTTCATATATCATTAATAAAAGCATTGGACGTTTCTTGCATTTCAAATTTTGCGCTCCTTGTTTTTCTTTTATTATATATTGCAAAACAGCTATTTTACACACACTCACATATACAGGTCCACATCCACTCTGGATCCTACTGGTAACGACTCTGCTACTGCCGATTATGACTTCGAAAATCCGATTAACTTAGCCGAAGACGAAGGTGAAGATGATTGTGAAGTGCCGGGTGAACTTGCTAGACTGCTACTCCAGGAAGAGAGGGCTATTCAGCCACATGAAGAGCCAGTGGAAACAATGAATCTGGGTACAAAGACAAATTAGAAGGAAGTTAAGATCGGTGCAAATCTGGAGCCTAGTGTGAAGCAACGGTTGATTCAGATGCTGCATTACTATGTTGAGATCTTTGCCTAGTCTTACGAAGACATGCCTGGGTTGGATACTGATATTATGGTTCATCGCATGCCTACCAAGGAAGACTGTCCTCCAGTGAAACAGAAGGTCTGCCGAATGCGCCTGGAGATGTCTGAGAAAATCAAGGCTGAAGTTATGAAACAGTTCGATGCCGGTTTTCTAGCAGTTACTTCTTATCCTCAGTGGGTGGCCAATGTGGTTCCTGTGCCGAAGAAGGATGGTAAGGTCCGAATGTGTGTTGGCTACAGGGATCTGAACAGGGCAATCCCCAAGGATGACTTCCCTCTACCTCATATCGATGTTCTGGTTGACAATACCGCTCAGCATAAGGTATTCTCCTTCATGGATGGTTTCTCCGGTTATAATCAGATTAAGATGGCTCCCGAAGACATGGAGAAGACAACCTTTGTTACTCAGTGGTACCTTCTGCTACAAGGTCATGCCCTTTGGACTGAAGAATGCTGGTGCAACATATCAGTGTGCCATGGTTGCTTTGTTTCATGACATGATCCATCATGAGATTGAGGTATACGTCGATGACATGATTGCAAGATCCCAAACTGAGGAGGAACACCTTGACCATCTGTAGAAGCTGTTTGACAGGCTGAAGTTATACAAGTTGAGATTAAACCCGAACAAGTGCACCATCGGGGTGAGATCTGGTAAACTTCTGGGTTTCGTCGTAAGCGACAAAGGTATTCAAGTGGACCCTGCAAAAGTGAAGGCTATACAAGAAATTCCAGCTCCCAGAACAGAGAAAGAAGTCAGAGGCTTTCTAGGACGACTGAATTACATTGCCCAATTCATCTCGCACCCGACTGCTACTTGTGAGCCAATCTTCAAGCTGCTGAAGAAAGATCAAGTAGTACGTTGGAACGATGAATGCTAGGCCGCTTTCGAAAGGATCAAAGAGTATCTCCATGAGCCACCTATTCTGATGCCACCAGTTGAAGGGAGACCTCTGATCTTATACTTGAAAATACTCGACAACTCAATGGGGTGTGTGCTGGCTCAGCATGACGAGTCTGGCTGAAAAGAGCATGCTATTTACTACCTTAGCAAAAAGTTTACCGACTGTGAGACCCGATACTCACTGCTCGAGAAAACTTGCTGCGCTTTGGCATGGGCTGCTCGCCGGCTGAGACAGTATATGTTGACTCACACTACTCTGTTGATATCAAAGATAGATCCAATCAAGTATATGTTTGAAAAGCCTGCCTTGTCCGGAAGAATAGCAAGATGGAAGATGATCTTGACTGAGTACGACATCCAGTATACGACCCAAAAGGCAATCAAGGGAAGTGTGTTGGCAGACCATTTGGCACATCAGGTAGTGGATGATTACCAGTCTATGAAATTTGAATTTCCGGACGAGAATATCATGTTGGTAACTGATTGTGAGACACCTGGATCGGATGAAGGACCTGAGGAGGGATCCCGATGGTCTATGTACTTTGATCGAGCTTCGAACGCTTTGGGTAATGGCATTGGCGCTGTGATCATATCTCCTAAAGGATCTCATACTCCATTCACCGCACGACTATGTTTCAACTGCACCAACAATATGGCGGAGTATGAAGCATGCATCATGGGTCTTCGAGCAGCAATTGACCTAAGGATTAAGTTTCTAAGTGTCTTCGGAGATTCCGCTCTCGTGATCAGTCAGATCAAAGGCGAGTGGGATACGAAACACCCAAATCTTATTCCTGACAAGGAGTATGTATTGACGTTGCTTCCCCATTTCGAAGAGATAACCTTTGAACACTTCCCTAGAGAGGAGAATCAGTTGGCGGACGCGCTGGCTACGATGTCTTCTATGTTCAAAGTCAATTGGGACAACGAAGCTCCCTGGATCATCATTGAAAGATTGGACGAACCTACACATTGCTGTGACATTGAGGCTGAAGAGGTAGTGGATAAACCCTGGTATCATGAGGTGAAAAAGTATCTTGAAGCTCAGGAGTACCCCGAGGGTGCATATGCTAATGATAAGAAGTTCCTGAGGAGGTTCGCAGCGAAGTTCTTCATCAACAATGGCATTCTTTACAAGCGTAACCATGATTCAACCTTATTGCGATGTGTGGATAAGAATGAAGAAGAAAGGATTATGGCAGAGTTACATGAAGGTACTTTCGGAACTCACTCTAGTGGACACACCATGGTAAAGAAAATCCTTCGGGCATGATATTATTGGTCCACAATGGAAGCCGTCTGTTATTAGCATTCTCGGACATGTCATAAGTGGCAAGTCTATGCTGATAAAGTGCACATACCTCCAGTTCCTCTGAACATCTTGACGGCACCTTGACCTTTTGCAATGTGGGGAATTGATATGATCGACGAGATCAGACCTACAGTATCCAACGGGCATCGTTTCATCCTGGTAGCGATTGATTACTTTATGAAGTGGGTTGAAGCAGCTTCCTTTGCTAACGTAACCAAGAACGTTGTGACACGTTTCATTCGGCACAATCTGATCTGTCGATATGGTGTACCATAGAGGATCATTACGGACAATGGTACCAATCTCAACAATAAGATGATCACTGAGCTCTGCGAACAGTTCAAGATACAACATCACAACTCTTCTCCTTACCGGCCAAAGATGAATGGGGCTGTAGAAGCGACTAATAAGAACATTAAGAAGATCGTGCAGAAGATGACAGTGACATACAAAGACTGGCACGAGATGTTACCATTTGCTCTTCATGGGTACCGTACCTCAACACGGACGTCAATAGGGGCGACACCCTACTCCTTGGTATATGGTATGGAGGCAGTCTTGCCCATTGAAGTTCAGATACCCTCTCTCCGAATCATGAAGGATGCAGGTTTGAGTGAAGATGACTGGATTCAGACCCGACTTGATCAGCTAAACCTAATCGACGAAAAGAGACTTACTTCTATTTGTCATGGTCAGACGTACCAAAAACGGATGATCAAGGAATTTAACAAGAAAGTTAGACGACAAGAGTATCAAGTTGGGGATCTAGTAATCAAGCGCATTATCTTACCTCAAGGTGATCCCAGGGGAAAATGGACCCCTACTTACGAAGGGCCATTTGTGGTTAAAAACATTTTCTCAGGAGGAGCCATGATTCTAACCACCATGGATGGTGACGACCTTCCTCACCCCGTCAATGCAAACATAGTGAAAAATACTATGCATAATCAAAGACCCGCTAGGTTGACTGGCCTAGGAAAAAATAAGGGCTTCCCGGCGAACCAAAAGGGTTCGGGCAAAAATAAGGGATGAAAATAAAAAAATCTGTACACCCGGCAAGTCGAAAACCTGAAAAGGCGGCTTGGGAAAAAAAGGGTATCCCGGTGGACTGAAAACCCGAAAGGGCGGTCCAGGAAAAAATTAGGGATCAAAGCGTAACACTGTGTCTCATTGGATCACCTTGCATCCAGACTTCAGTATCAACTATCAAGCTCAGACGGCACTAATCAATCTGATTCATCTTCAACCAGTAGCAAAGTGATGAGATGCTTGAGGACATAAAGGCAATAGAAGAGTTGGAACCCAGTGGGATCATTCACATAGCTGTTTTGTTTTCTTTTCACAAATTGTGTAAATTCTATCTGTTCGGCGGCGTTCTCTTACTAGGACGTCAACCTCTTATACAAAAACGCCTATTTTTAGGCCAAACTTCAAAATCAATACAAATTCATTTTCAGACAAATTTCAAACTGTTTTCCCTTTATCTGTTTTGTTTTGCAAATAACGTCCAATGTTCATTTTTGATATATGCATGTGACATTAATTGCTACTCATAAATATTTACATGCGAAACGAAAGACGAATTACGGGTAATATCAGAAACAGGGGCAATAAGAATTGTCCGAACTGTATAGTTTCTTTGTCCACCAGGTACAAGGTAAATTCAGCTGAAGAATATGGTTAAGATACCTTCACTCCCCGCAGAGTAAGACAGTAATGGTAGCTCTCCCCCAACTGAGACTTGCAACTATGAACGAATCAACAATACTCTCCCCAAGCAGAGTTGGTCTACCATTAACACTAAAAAGGTCTTAATATTCCCCAGCGGAGTATAAGAATATTCCCCAGCAAGTATAAGAGTATCCCTGACAGTCTTAATATTCCTCAATGGAGTATAAGAATGTTCCCCGGCAGAATACAAGATACCCCAGTGGAGTCAATATTTCCCCAGCACGGTCTGAAAAAGCTTCCCCAATGGAGTCGAAGCATCATCCCCAGTAGACTCTGGAAGTTTATCCCCAGCGGAGTACAATAAATCTCCCCAGCCAAGTTCAAAGGATCATTCCTAGCAGAACTCAGAGGGTTATCCCCACAAAAGTATAACAGGGTTATCCCTAGCAAGTTACAACTAAAAGATCATCCCCAGCGAAGTTCTTTCTTTCACAAACAAGAATTCGATCCTCAACAGATTCAATATCACCAGCAACGTTAATCCATCCCCAACGGAGTTTATCAGTGGAATCCCCAGCGGAGTTTATCGTTGAAATCCCCAGCGGAGTTTATCAACGGAATCCCCAGCGGAGTTTATCGTTAAAATCCTCAACAAAGCATCTCTTCCCCACAGAGTAATCTCCTCATCAGTTTATTCCCCAACGAATTTCTCTTCTACCACAGGTTTATTCTTGCAACCACCTTCGTTCACCATCCCCAACGAAAACGAAGAATTCAACTCTATTCTCCAGCAGCTACCAGAGATTTATTTTCCCCAGCTAAAACATTACATTTCCATACATCATGATACATGCATATACGCATCATACAAATACAATCTCATTTATGTTGAGAACATCATTGCTTGATCCATATCATGCATTGCATATGATTGACCTTTACTTTTCAGGAAAGATGCAGTTAAGTTCTCAGCTATGTCAAAGGAGACAAAATTAGTTAAATCGATTCCTAAAGATTTTTCTAAGGCCAAGCCAGTCAAAGGAGACAAAATCAGTTAAATCAATTCCTACAGATTTTTCTAAGGCCAAGCCAGTCAAAGGAGACAAAATCAGTTAAATCGATTCCTAAACATTTTTCGGAGGCCAAGCCAGTCAAAGGAGACAAAATCAGTTAAATCGATTCCTAAAGATTTTTCTGAGGCTAAGCCAGTCAAAGGAGACAAAACCAGTTAAATCGATTCCTAAAGATTTTTCTGAGGCTAAGCCAGTCAAAGGAGACAAAACCAATTAAATCGATTCCTAAAGATTTTTCTGAGGCTAAGCCAGTCAAAGGAGACAAAACTAGTTAAATCGATTCCTAAAGATTTTTCTGAGGCTAAGCCAGTCAAAGGAGACAAAACCAGTTAAATCGATTCCTAAATATTTTTCTGATGCTAATCAAGTCAAAGAAGACAAAACCAGTTAAATCGATTCCTAAAGATTTTTCTGATGCTAATCCTGTCAAAGAAGACAAAACCCCCTCTAGTCTAGTTAAATCGATTCCTAAAGATTTTTCTGATGCCAATCCCGTCAAAGAAGATAAAACCACCTACCAACAATCTCCAAATGGCATCTGCAAGCCTATTCTCGACATCACAATGCTGATACCAGTTCATGCGAGTGCAAATTTCTGGGCACTCTAGTGTTCAATCATCTTCCACCTTAGGATCACGAAAGGCCCGAAAGCCAATCTATATCCTCAGGTTTAAGAAAATTGAATAGGGGAAACTCTTGTACCCCAAAATTTTCCCTCCCATATTTCTCAAGACATGTCAAGATTAATCTCCAAATGGCTCAAGATTGCTCAAGAGTTGGACAGTCAAATCATCTCCTAAGGCAGTCAATCTCAAATTAGGGTTTTGTGTTGCATCAAGGTCCTTACATCCAAATGAACTCAAGTTCTACCCAATGTCCTAATATGTTCTCAAGTTCATCCATGTCAAATTTCAAACCTTGCAGAGGAAGTTTGGTCAGTCAATTGCTCAAGAGGCCCAAAAATCGACCATGCTAGGGCAAAAGTCAACTGTGACCTACATACAGTCAAACTTCAAGATTTTTTGTCAAAATTCTCATTTTGAAGGATAATTCATCATTTGATCAAGGGTTTATCATGATTCATCAGGGATTGCTCAAGATTCATCAAGATTCAAAAGTTGCTAAATTAGGGTTTTGTAGGAAAAGTCAACTCAACTTTGACCAAGCATAACTTTCTCATACTTTATGAAAAATGACCCATCCAAATCTCATTTTGAATAGGATGAAATTTCCTACAATCCATATTCACACCCCAAGATCAAGAAATGCACTCACAAAAAGTTACAAATTTGGATATTATAGGTCATTTTTGAAAGTCAACAAAAACACTTTTTTTTGAAAAGCTTATAACTTGAGCATGGAATATCAAAATGAGATGAGACCAAAAGGGTTGGTTAGAGGACACCTCAAGGTTTCTAAAAAGTCAAAGAAAAACTCCAAAAGTTCAAAATTGAAGAAGTTATGCATTGTTGAAGTTGGGAATTTTTCCAAAATTGCCAAAAGTCAACTATCCCCAAAACTTCAAATTTTGCCAAATGGGCCCACTTTTTTCCACTTGATTTGATGTTATAACACTACACACGTGTCCTATCTTCAGCCTTGTGTCCAATTATTAATGTTTCTATTTTATTTGATTTTTATTGATTTAATTCATTTTAAATCAATTTAAATCCAAATAAATTCCAAATATTGATGAAATAGGATCTTTTTGATTGATACAACTTTCAATTATCATCATGGACAAGATCAAATTCGTACCAAGCCATATCATGCATAAAATATTGGATTTGGGACATTTTTGGAAGCTTTGTAATGGAGGATCATATCAAATCCAAAATCATCAATGCTTAAAGATTCAAGCCCAAATTTTTAACCTAATACAATGCTTGATACATATACAACACAAGGCATACAAAATAAGGACCTAGAGGCTGCTAATTCTCAAGAACAAAAACTGAAAAAAGCTTGAAAAAGTGTGGAATCGAAATCTTGGTTAGAGGCCAATTCAACACACAATCTCAACGTAGACTTCTTGCCTGACATCCACTGAAGCTATTGCAATCAAAAGCCAAGCCATTCGTCACCTAAAACGCGCTGTAAGTATCCCTGAAAGTGGCCCTGTACATGAAATTGAAACTCCATATTCTTGCGTTTTCTTGGCCAAATCTTTGCATATTCATGCTTTTCGTTGCATTTGGAAGATTTTGGCATAATTTGATTGCACTTTTATAGCTTGTAACCCCCTAGCCGATTCTAGGGTTTGTGGAATTCGTTTTTGGGTATTTTTGCTACAAGTAAAATTAGGGCAAACGATGGACAGGGATGAACTCAGGAGAGGAAGACGAACGTGGATGTGGTCTTGGAATTAATTTCCATGGCCTAGAGATCATTTTAGGATTGACCTAGGGATTTTGTTGCGGATTCAAATTCGCAGGAAAAATAACCAGGGCCATTGGAGAAGATGAAGACGTGTTCATGTCCGATTGGCCCATTCAAACAAATCTCGCGCATTTTTATAATTTCCAGCATATTATTTGTTTTTCTCTTATAATATTGTTTATCCATTATAATAACAAGTACGTGTAATGGTTGAGTTGGCAAGCATGTTATACAAAAATCCAATGGGACCTGGGGTCGAATCCCAGGTCCCCCAAATGCCTATTATTATTTTTTCCCAGATAATCCAATACAAGCTCCTATGCCTGATGTACCATGGATTTCAGATCTCAACGTGCCAGATAGCCTCTAGGCCAAATCTGATGGCCCAGATGGAAGGCTCACCATACTCCCAGGTCAACATGTCAACATGGAATTGGAAAGGTCAAACGAGGCTTGCAGCAAATGGGCCAAACAATTGCAATTTTCACTTCCAGATCTGGGCCCAAACCCCCCTGAGTTTGCTTTTTCTATTTCTTTTATTATTTTCTTATTTCTATTTTTTGTTATTTGTTTTATTATTAATTAAACTAACCAATTAAATTTTTTCTCATAAAATCAAAAACACCAAAAATATTATTTTTATTTATTAAAATTAAATTTGACTTTATTTTTGTAAATAAATATTAACCTAATTAATTTAGTTTTAAATAGATATAACTTTTAATGATTTTTTGCAAAAAAATAAAATCAATGTAGAATATTAGGTTTTTACTAACTTTGATTAAAATTATTTTATTTCCTTTAATATCAAAAAATCCAAAAAAATATCTTTTTTTTAATTAATTAATTAATTTGTTTAATTGTTAACTTAGATTTAATTCCTTTTAATTCAAAAAAATAACAAAAAATGCTTTCTTTCAAAAAAGGGTCAAAACCCTAAAAAATGCGCCCGATTTAATTTCTCGCACGTGATCCATTTTACCAATATTGTAATTGCTTCCGCAATGTAATAGCTTTAAATAGGACTTTGAATTGTTTTATCGCTTTCTTTTATTTTCCGCAATTTAAATTTCAAGGGTTGTTTTTGGCGATGTAAATACCCGACGCCTTGTAATAGTTTAGATTTAATTTCCGCAATTTAAATTCCGCAACTATACACTGTTAGATGTTTGATAATAGGGAATGCATGACAAGATCAAAATGTATGAACTTAAAATCAACATAGCTCACCCATGACATGTACAAAGATAAATAACTGAAAAACAATACACTCGCACATGCGCACTCTCAGGGTACACCTCGCTTGGTTGCCTTCGAACGTGGTCATTGAGTATAGAAAGTTTTAGAGGTCACCCTCTTGTCCAAAGATCATAGTTGCCTCGAAACGGTTGCCTCGGAAAAATGATCTAGGACATTAGGGTTACCGCTAAGGCATCCTAACATTGCTTTAGTGACCGCACGTCCCTTAATCGAATTGACCCTTAAAACTCCAACGACGGTGCTACCTAGTCCTCAACAGTGGGATAGCATTATCTAAAGGATATTTGTACAAATTAATTCCTTTTTTGAGTAGGTAGATGGTTCTTAAGTACTCACTCATTCAAAACAAAACAAAACTTTTTTGCACTTACACCTTTTAAATAAAAACTTCTTTCAAACCCACAAACACAAAGAAAAGCAATTTTGAAAGCACTTTGAACAAGTACCTAAGATCCCGTGGATAACCACGGATAGAAAGGGTGCTAACACCTTCCCTTTCTATAATCTACCCCCTGGACCCGAGAAACATCTCGAAAAAGGAATTTTTCTGTGCTTTTTTCCTTTCCTTGTTGGATAAAATAAATGACGGTGGCAGCTCTTGCTTACCGCGACATTTTGCGAAAACAAACGCAAAACGCGTACCAGCATTCCAAAACAGTCAGTTCTCTTCCCACCGTATCACAACCTGACTTTCATCTTCCTTCTACTGGGGCCTGGAAGTCAGTGTGGCTATCCTTCTGGCCGTCTCTTTCATTTAGACCTGGAAGTTAGTGTGGAAGCTTAAGGCTTCGTTTCATACTCCCTTCCTCCTGTTTCTTTCGTTTGAGATTTTAAATAGCAACATGGCCTGAGGCCATGCTAGCATTCTGTTATGGCCAGGTTAGTTCTTAAAGCATATTTAATAAATCAAGAAACAAAACCAAAAGAATTAGCCATGAAAACAAATTAAAAGGGTGGAAATGAAAAGGAAAACAAATGTTACGTGCATGCTTCACATGAAGGAAATGAATATTCACATGTTATGTTAGAAACGAAAGGTTCAAGGTTTAGAGAAACTTACCTTGCTTGAGGCTGGAACATGTGTGCTGGACCTTGAGTGGCTGCCTAGATGCTTCTGGATTCGAAGGAAAACAAAGTGTGGTGATTACTTCAGATTCGAAAGAAGTAAGTGTTTAGATTCTGGGTTTGAATATGTGTTTAAGTTTTTGAGAGTGTTTGATGGTGTTTCTCCATGCCCCCCAAGTCTTTGGATGTGTCTTCCAACCTCTATGCATTTTATGGAGCCTCTTATTTTTAGGCAAAGCTGACTGAGGTTTTGGAGGGAAAACAAACAATTTGAACAAATTGAGTAAACTGCTTTTTGTAGCTTTCGAGGGGTAGTGTTCGTATTCCATTTTGGTGCAAGAATGGGGCAGTGTTTCAGGACTGCCGTACAAACGTTTTGGAGCGTTATGGCCAGTGTACTAGGCCTAGACTTGGCAGTAAGCATCTTTTGAATATTTCATATTTCGCTTTGACCTCCTTCGACCAGATTCTCCTTCAAACAACATTATTTTATTTTCACCCAACAAGTGTCTTTCGAATGGGTCACTTTTGTGCATCCTTCTAAGGAGCCAAAGTGTGCCCCTTGAATGGGTCACCAAAGTATGCCTTGAGGGGGTCTTATAAGTCCTTCGAATGGGCCATCAAACATGTCCTTCAAATGGGACACCCAGACACATCCCTTGAATGGGTCATGTATGTATCTTTGAAAGGGCCAAATGTGTCTTTCGAATGGACTATGCTATTCTTCGAATGGGCTAGTAAGGTATATCCTTCGACAGGGACTCATATGTATACCCTTAAAATCCACCAATATATGTCCTTTGAAGGGGGCCACCAACCATGTGTGCTGAAGGTTGTCAAGGGTAGAATTGAAGCATACTAAAGGCAAATGTTATCCAGTCGAAGCTAGTATAAGCAATAGCCAATGCCCCGTCGAAACCTGCATGTAGGAGGTCACCACTTTGCAAGCATACAAGAGGCCATTTCTCAAACAAAGGTTTGCAATGAAGAGTCAATTCCCCGTCGAAGCCTGCATGCAGGGGGTCACTTCTTTGTGGCTCAAGGAAAACATGTAAGGGGCCAATGGTGCAATCGAAGGTTACGTGCAAGAGGCTTTTCCTCTTTGAATCAAAGGAGGCTACAAGATGTTCTTTTCCTTGTGCCTGTTGGCCTGATAGGAGCCTCTTGCATGCAAGAAGGAATCCATGGCTCAATCGAAGGCTGCATGCGGCCATTCATCAACTTATTTATGCAAGCATCAAATGTCCAATCGAAAGCAGGTATGCAGGCCATAATTACATTGTGAACCATGTGAGGTCAAAGATGTATTCGAAGGTTGCATGCAGGAAACTCATGCCTTATGAATCAAAGCCAGCGTGTTATAGGCCAACGTCCAGTCGAAGGATGCAAGCCAAGCTTGCATCGAAAGAGGCCAAAAGGCCAATCGAAGGAGGTGAATCAAAGAAGACTTGTTTTTCTCCAATTTGTCAAAAATATTATTTTTATCTATTTTAACAGCTTCCTCTTTAATTTGATGTTGAAAAATCCAATTGCACTTATGCAAGCTTGAATTTTGAGAATCCCTGTGAGGAATTCCTTGAGAAATGAGAGGGAAAATTTTGGGGTACAACAGGGATAAAAGAGATGGATAATCTTCCGAGGTGCTGGATGACCGAGTTTCTGATATGGATGCCAACTCTTTTGCGGGAATACAAAGTTAAATGATATCTGGCCTGGTTTTAGATTCCATTGCCACTCTTTGGGGATAACAACCTAGACAACCTTTTACTAGAGAGAGAAATTTTGTCAGTGTTTTGCCGTAATTGGAGAAATGAAATCTGTTTGGGAAATTAAATTCTGTTGGGGAAATAAACCCCGCTGGGAAAATAGACTCTACTGGAGAAATATATTTTATTGAGGAAATGAGCCCTGCTGGTGGAGAGAACTCTGCAGGTGATTGTACAGTATTAGAGGAATAAACTCAACTGGAGAATTAACTTCCTGTAAACTGTGCTGAGGAAGCAAACTCTGACGGTGTTTGGAATTTAGGGTGCAATGAGGAAGTCTCCAATGTATGCTACAGAAATGATAAAACTTCCTTATCCTCTAGGAGACCTACTGGGGAGTATGGTCATGTTAACTACTGGAGGATGCCCCAATTCCTGTCTGGAAGCATAATAGACTTGCGGGGGGAATGTATCTTCATCGGGGATAAGCTTGTGAAGGTACCTCTGTGGGGATAATCCCATGGAGGTTGCTCTGTGGGAATTTGTGGATGACTTGAACATTATCCCAACTCCTAGAGTCTTTAGTAAATGCTTATTCTTGTTTTTATGCATATATTTTTTAACAGCAATCATATCCATATGCATAGGTTCATTCAATTTAGTCATTGGACGTTTTTACGAACAAAACAGAAAAAGTAAAACAAGAATTTGAATTTTGAAATTGTATTTGTATTGATGGTTTGCCTATAAAATAGCGATTTTTATACAAAGAGACAGAAATCCTAGTAAAAGGAAGTCGTCGTGAAGTGAAAAGAGTATAAAGCAAAATAAATAAAAACAACTATGTGGAAATAATCTCGTCGGGTTTCAACTCTGCTATTGCCCTTATGTCTTCGAGCATCTCATCCCTTGATGTCAGAAGAATTTTACTGAATTGATCTGCACAATTCGAACTTGACGTTGGTATTAAAGATGGCTGTAAGTAATCCAGCGGGACATAGTCGTATTCTTTAATCCCTAACTTTTTCCTGAAACTCCCTTTCGGGTTTTCAGCCCAACGAGATACCCTTTTTTGCCCAAGCCGCGTTTTTAGGTTTCTGACTTACAGGGTGTACAATCTTTATATATATATTCCTAATTTTTCCCGAACCTTTTTGGTTCGCTAGGATGCCTCTATTTTTTCCTAGGCCAGTTAACCTAGCGAGTCTCTTTCATGCATAGTATCTTTTGACTATGTCTGCGTTCGCAGGGTGCGGAAAATATTCACCGTCCATGGTGGTAAGCATCATAGCACCGCTAGAAAATATTTTCTTGATTACAAATGGTCCTTCGTAGGTGGGAGTCCATTTGCCCCTGGGATCTCCTTGAGATAGGATGATGCGCTTTATTACCAAGTCAACATCCTGATATACCCGATGCTTGACTTTCTTGTTGAAGGCATTGATCATACACTTCTGATACATCTGACCGTGATAGAAAACCGCCAACCTTTTCTCGTCAATTAAATTCAACTAGTCCAGCCTAGTTTGCATCCATTCGTCTTTGTCTAAATCTGCATCTTTCATAATTCTTAGAGAAAGAATCTGAACTTCAGAAAGTAGGACAACCTATATGCCATAGACTAGAGACAATGGGGTTGCCCCAGTTGATGTTTGAGCCGAAGTGAGATAGCCATGAAGAGTAAATGGTAACATCTCATGCCAATATTTGTACATCACCGTCATCTTTTGTATAATCTTCTTGATGTTCTTATTGGCGGCTTCCACTGCACCATTCATATTTGGTTGATATAGAGAAGAATTGTGGTGCTTGACCTTGAACTGTATGCACAGTTCCGTGATCATAGTGTTGTTAAGATTGGTACCATTGTCTGTGATAATCCTTTCAGGGATGCCATATCGACAAAAGAGGTTATGCTTAATAAATAGGGCCACAACATTCTTTGTAATGGAGGAAAACGAGGCTGCTTCAACCCACTTTGTGAAATAATCAATGGCGACGAGGATGAAACGATGTCCGTTAGATGCAGTAGGCTTGATATCTCCAATAATATCAATGCCCCACATTGTGAACGACCAAGGGGAAGTCAAGACATTCAAAAGAACCGGAGGCACATGTACTTTGTCAGCATAGATATGACATTTGTGACAAGTTCTTAAGTGGTGATGGCAATCAGTTTCCATAGTCGACCAATAGTAACCCGCTCTTAGAATCTTCTTAGCCATAGCATGCCCACTGGAATAAGTACCAAAGATACCTTTGTGCATATCCTCCATAATCTTCTCAGCTTCCTTCTTGTCCATACAATGAAGCAAAGTCGAGTCATGGTTGGGCTTGTAAAAAATTTTGTTACTCAAAGAATTTGGCAGAGAACCTTTGTAGAAATTTCTTATCATTGATAGATGTCTTTCAAGATACTCTTGAGCTTCGAGGTACCTTTTTTACATCATGAAACCAAGGCTTCTCTTCTACTATGTCAGTATCAACTTCGTAATAGTGTGCCGGTTCGTCTAATCTCTTAATGGTAATTCGAGGAGCCTCATTGTCCCATCTGACTTTAAACTTAGACGACATGGTAGCCAATGCATCTGCCAACTGGTTCTCTTCTTGTAGAATATGCTCAAAGGTAATCTCCTCGAAGTACGATATTAGTGTCAATACATGCTCCCGATAAGGAATGAGATTCAGGTGCTTAGTATCCTATTCTCCCTTGATTTAACTGATCACCAGGGCTGAGTCCCCATATACATTCAAGAACTTGATTCTTAGGTTAATAGTAGCTTTGATACCCATGATGCACACTTCGTATTCAGCCACGTCGTTGGTACATTCAAAGCATAGTCTGGCAGTAAAGGGTGTATGGAGACCCTTGGGAGAGATATTTACAACAACGATTTCATTGCCAAGTGTGTGAGAATCTTCGTCGAAAACCATAGTCCATCGGGACCCTGACTCAAATCCTTCATACGGTCTAGGTTCTTCATAATATGTGACTAGCATAATGTTCTCGTCCGAGAACTCAAACTTCATAGACTGATAGTCGTCTATGGATTGATAAGCCAAATAATCTGCCAGTACACTTCCTTTGATTGCTTTCTGAGTGGTGTACTGAATGTCGTTTTCTGTCAAGACCATTTGCCATCGGGCTATCCTTCTAGAGAGAGTTGGCTTCTCGAATATGTATTTGATGCAATCCAGTTTAAAGATCAACAAAGTAGTATGGGTCAACATATACTGTCTTAGTAGGCGAGTAACCCATGCCAAAGCGCAACAAGTTTTCTCGAGCAGTGAGTATCTTGTTTCAAAGTTGGTAAACATTTTGCTAAGGTAGTATGTTGCATGCTCTTTTCAACCAGACTCGTCATGTTGGCCCAGTACACACCTCATTGAGTTCTCTAACACTATTAGGTACATAATCAGAGGTCTTCCTTCAACTGGTGGCATCAGAATTGGAGGTTCTTGTAGGTACTCCTTAATCTTGTCAAAGGTTATCTGACAGTTGTCATTCCACTTTACTACCTGATCTTTCTTTAGCAACTTGAAGAATGGCCCACAAGTAGCAGTCAAATAAGAAATGAACCGAGCAATATAATTCAATCGTCCCAAGAAACCTCTATCTTCCTTCTTAGTACGGGGAGCAGGAATTTCTTGAATAGCTTTGACCTTGGAGGGATCAACTTCAATACCTTTAACACTAACAACAAAACCTAGTAGTTTACCAGACCTCACCCCAAAGGTGCACTTGTTCGAATTCAACCTTAGCTTGTACTTCTTCAACCTTTCAAACAACTTGTGTAAATGGTCAAGATGTTATTTCTTCATTCTGAGATCTTGCTATCATGTCGTCAGACCTCTATTTCATGATGGATCATATCATGGAATAAAGCTACCATGACACGCTGATATGTGGCACTGACATGCTTCAACCTAAAAGGCATAACCTTGTAGCAGAAAGTTCCCCACTGTGTGACAAAAGTTGTATTCTCCATGTCTTTGTGTGCCATCTTGATCTGATTGTACCCTGAGAAACCATCCATGAAGGAGAATGCCTTATGTTGAGCGGTATTGTCGACCAGACATCAATATGTGGAAGCGAAAGTCATCCTTGGGGATCACCCTGTTCAAATCCCTGTAGTCTATACACATATGTACCTTGCCATCTTTCTTTGGTACCAGGACCATGGTTGCAATCCATCGAGGATATGATGTAACAGCCAAGAAACTTGTGTTGAATTTCTTCATAACCTCAGCCTTGATCTTCTCTGACATCTAGGGACGCATGCGACAAACTTTTTGCTTTATTGGAGAACAACCCTCTTTCATCGGCAGACGGTGAACCACAATATATGTATCTAGCCTAGGCATGTCTTCGTATGACCAAGAAAAGATCTCAACATAGTCATGCAACATCTGAATTAACCTGTTCTTGACACTGCCTTCTAGATTAGCCCCTATCTTGACTTTCTGTCTGCTTCAGTACCCTAGCTTACAACTTCAAATGGCACTTCATGTGCTTGAATAGCCTTTTCCTCTTGCACTAACAGTCTAGCAAGTTCTCCAGGTATTTCAAAATCTTCCCTACCTTCGTCCTCAGCTTGGTAGATCAGATTTTCAAATTCATAAGTGGCAATAGCAGAGTCGTTATCAACGGGATCCAAAGTGGATATGGATCTGCAATGTATCGTGTGGGTGTGTAAGAACACATAGCTATTTGAAAGTGATAAAAATAAAAGAAAGATAGAGAGCACAAAATTTGAATGCAAAACATCCAATGCTTTATTAAAGGAAAATATGTTTATGAAATGACAATTCTTAACAAATGGACCATTGTGCCCCGGGTAAGGCACAAGGCTTAAAGTCATTATTTAAAGTTTACATAGCCAAAATTTTGTAAGCAATAAAATAGAAAGTAGCTATTACTCCTGACTAAAGGAGATTAAGATAATGTCTTCGGTCTTCTAGTTGTTGAGCTAGTTGCCGATGGTGGGAAAGATCCAACTGTCAATGTCATAATCACTATCAGCATCTTCTATAGCGTTGACTTCGTTGTTATTGATGCGAAATGGTGGTCTTCCAGCACGAGCATGACAAATAGCCCTTTGACCCTCTGCAGTGAAATCTAAACCAAATTTGTCATATTTATACAGAATGTCCGGAAGCTGACCCCAATTGTACAACCACCTTTTTCTACAGCAGCTTTAGCATCCTTCAACGAAGCCATTCTGGGCGGAACCCTGGTAACTTCGAGAATAGTAGAAACATCTTCAGTAGTGGTAGGAGGGATTACTTCAAAATTCTGGCAGGGAGTCTCGATGAATTCTTTGTCTATCTCTATATACCAGAATGAGTTCAAGTGACTCACCATATACTCCTCTTCGCCACAAACAATAAAAACCTTTCCATGCATATGATACTTCAGCTTTTGGTGTAGGGTTGAAGTAACAACACCTCCCCCATGGATCCAGGGGCGTCCTAGTAAGCAAGAATAAGCTGGTCGAATATCCATTACGTAGAAAGTATATTCGAAGACCTGCGAACCTACCTTGATATAAAGATCCACCTCCCCGTGTACCATTCTCTTTGAACCGTCAAAGGCTCAGACTACAATATCACTAGGTTTCAGTATAACCCCTTCACAATCCAGTCTGTCAAGAGAACATTTTGGTAGAACATTCAACGAGGAACCAATATCAACCATTATGTGAGCCAGAGTAGTGCCTCTGCATTCAATGGAGACATACAGGGCCTTGTTGTGATTTCTTTCCTTAGGAGTCAAGTCGGAATCAGAAAAACCTAACCCATTATTAGTCGTTAAGCTAACAACATAACTTTCAAATTGATCAGCAGAAATTTCTTGTGGCACGTGAGCGAACTTTAAGAATTTCACTAAAGCCTATGCACGGGCTTCAAAACACAGTAGCAGGGATAACATGGAGATTTTGGAGGGGGTCTGCCCTAGCTGTTTAACAATCTTGTAATCACTTTTACAAATAATCTTCAATACCTCTTCCAACTCATGCTTAAAGGTGTCTTCAACTGCAACTTCTTTAGGTGCCTCCATCTGGGCAGGCTCTATTATTTGCTCTTTACCCTGAGCCTCAATAGTTTACTTGGTAATGGTAACTTTAACTGGTGTAGCAACAGTCTTCGGAGATATTTCCGAGGAGAAAACCCTTCCGCTTTTAGTAACCTTACTGGTCCCAACAATATTATCAATATCGGGATCAACAACTTCAGTACCTTTATTCTCAGTAATCGGTAGTTCTTGCTTGACACCATGGTAGTAGACGTCAGATCCATAATTCCATGGAATAGCTTTGTCCGAAGAGTATGGAATAGGTCCAAGTGTGGTGATTATCAAAGGAGCAACTTTTAGATTGACAGAAATATTTATAGGACCTTTGGAAGTGATCCTGATAGGAGTTATAGAAATTACAGGTAAATCTTAAAACAAATTCTCAGCAGACGAAATCTTCTCAACCAGGATTATGTGATTGTCCATTAGGCGTTGAATGCCTTTCTTCAATAACTTGCATACATTGGGTTGAGCTGTGCAACATTAACATCTTTCAATACAGCTCAGAAATAAATTGGCATGCAATAGATTCTCTTTAATAATTGGGATGGGAGTAACCAATTCACTTACAATAGTGATAAGTGCAAATTGTAGCTATTTTTGTATATACTTTTTGTTGCACTTATCGATTTTTTGTTTGTTAATATTGTTGAATAATCTCGACTTTTGTGTAAATTCGTTTTGTTGATGTTTAATTGTGTTTTTGTGTATATAGTATACCATATTATGTTTTTCTATTCATTTTATAGGTATTGATGCGTATTTGGAGCATGCGCAATAAAGTGTCGAAGATACGACTTCAAACACGGGATTTTGAGCAACTCGTCAATGAATAAGGCTCAAAATCAAAGAATAATAAATCATCAATTTTGTTTATATTTTGTCATTTTTATAAGGAGCATTGAATAAGCTTTCCACCACTTTGAATCGCGCGCAAATCGGAGTTACGATTCAAAAGTTATGGCCGAAACAGTGCAGTATGCTGTGCTAGTTTTTCAACTTACTGTCAGCTATCGTCAGGCGATGCTTTTTGGTCGTCGGACGATACTAGACAGTCAGAAATGCATATTTACGGCGAACAACACATTTTTTAGGTTATGTTTTGGGTATTTATGGTCCCAATTCATGAAACCTCCATTTTTTGTCTTAAGAAGCTATAAAACAACATTGGAGCTTGCATCTTGATGATCTGAAGTCGGATTTCTCATTAATCGGCGCTGACAATCTATGAGATGTTTGGGTTTTCTCCATTTCTTCTCTATGTGTTTCTCCATTTGTTGGGTATATTTGTATATTTACTTTAAACATATGTATATTTGTTGATCATGGTGTTGTATAAAGCTTGCTTTACAAATCAATCTTGATGTCTTCTTTGATCTTTTTGCTTTATATTTGGATTTGGGATTTTATAGACATATACCTCACAAATATCGATTAAGGATGGATATATATTAGTTTCTAGATTCTAGAGATAGATTTAGAGATAATATTCACTTTGGGTGCTAAAGCTTAATGCCTCTGTGTTATTGTAGCGTGCAAGACATTGCCGATAGAGTAATACAGCTGGTCTCGCGACTTAGCGTTAGACATAACCTTCGTTGTGGGTACATCTCATGTTGTCAGTGATGATTTTGATGAGTACAATAAGTTGAGTGCAACTGATCAATAGTTTTAAGTTTGTGACGAGTAGTGTAAATTCCTACCTATTAGGTTTCTCCTTTCTATTGAATGTATTTATTTTCTTGTCAATAATTTTTACCCTTTCCTTACAAACAAACCCATTTAATCCTCAAACTTATTAACGAGAGATTTGTCCAACGACAATTCAATAACCAATCTTTGTGGACACAATAAATTCACGAATAAATATTTCAAAAACTTTTGTTGCTTGCCGCTACACCGCTTCCAACAAAATGGCACCGTTGTCGGGGATTTGTTCTATTGTCTTCTCATTGCAATAATTGTTTTGTTTTTGAGTTTCATAATTAATGTATATGTTGTATAGAAATTATACATTAACTTGTATATGATATTTGTGCATATATGTGTTTTCACATATTGTTGTGAATTGTCTTGTTTTCGTAACATTTGTTGTGTGATTTTTAGGACACTTTCTTTAGGTTTGCACGGTGTGACAATACCATGGCATGATGAGAGGAGGTTACTAGCTCGCACAATAAAGACATCGAGCTTACAACGTAAAATAAGCATGTTTGTTTGTATTTTTTTATGTTATGGTGATTTGCGCTTTAACAAGTTGAAACAAGAAAATATTCTGAATTTCAAATCTTCACTTTTCAACTTGTTAATTCATTTTCACTTGGTTTTCATATTGTCATTTGTATTTGTTTTGTTATGTCACTTTGTGTTTTCCGAAAGCTTGTCGTAATTAGCTTGAGGAGTTTTCTTCATTGTATATATTGTAAATTTTGTACATTGAAATATTGTAGGAGTATTATTTTTCTAATTCTTTTTTTGTTGTTTGGACTCAAGTTTTGGTCCGGTAACTTGTAGAATATTGAGGTGATTTGTCAAGTTTGATCGTTTCGACTTACGAATGTGTGGTAATAATTTTGTTAAAGTTTTGTACACGTCCGAGGTATATTTTTATCGCTTTCTATACTTTAGCATATTCATGATACTTAGACTTTTTACAATTTTTATGCCATTTATTCTTTTGTATACTTGTTCATTTATGAATCACTTTAGTTCCCACCCTTTTTGTGAGGTAGCTTTCCATTGTTCACATATGCTGGAGGCCACAATTCTTATTTTAATCGGAATTTATTATGCTTAATCTTTTGTTTTGTGTTGATTGTATGAATGCAAGAAAGTGATAAAGAAATTTTTTGTCCCATTTTGAGCACAACTACCTAGCCAAATAGTCAATTCACCTTGTGAGTGTGTGATCATTAGTAACCAATTTGAGCTTTTTGTTGATATCCATGTTGTATTTGCTAAATACATGTCTATGAGTATTTTGTTTCCCTTTTTGTATGGATATTGATTCCTTGTTTTCTTGAACCCTTAACTATGATTTATAGTTGAATTTTTACCTTTCCTTAGAAAGTACAGAGTATTCACATTATGATGATGGTTGAATTCAATTTGGGGAGAGGAATGCTTATGTGCTTATGTTGTGATTGCTGCGAGGTTGAAAAATAAAAGAAGAAAAAAAGTGAAATAGAAAAGATAGAAAAAGAAATAGAAAAATTGAAAAAGCATTTAAAAAACAAAAACAAAAAAGAGTATGGAATAATGTTGTGTTAATAAGTGATGTGTGTTGGTGTGAAACTTGTGATGAAGAAGAATTTTGATTGAAATTCTTTTGTTTAAACTTTGTTGAAGTAATTACTCCCTTAGGTTTAGGCAAGTTTTTGTTTCGATTAGCTTTAGGACTTATCACTTGTTTGTTAACCAAGCCACATTACAATCTTGAAAAGCCCTTGAGATTATTTCTTTTATATTTTTAATGTAAATTTTTGGATGAATGCATAATTTAGTCTATTGTTTGCAAGATTGTTGGATGAGTGAAAATACCCCATTTTTGTGTGTTTTTCATCTACCGATGATTATGTTTGCTAGGTGTGATTCATTTTTGACCAAGTATTATTTTAGAAAGTTTTGCATATTCTTTGTATTTAGCATTTGTTTCATGTTTATGTTATCGTCGTAGTTTATTGGTAAGTATGTTTCTTCGTGTGTATTGTTTTTCATTTGAACCATTGCATTTGTATTCCGTTTTCAAAACTTATTGATTCATGAAATTTTGGTTGATTACTTTTGGTTCTTTGAGTTTTTTGCCTTTGTTTTAGGATAAAAAAGTTTAAGTTGGGGAGAGTTTGATAAGTGCAAATTGTAGCTATTTTTGTATATACTTTTTGTTGCACTTGTCGAATTTTTGTTTGTTAATATTGTTGAATAATCTCGACTTTTATGTAAATTCGTTTAGTTTATGTTTAATTGTGTTTTTGTGTACATAATATACCATTTGATGTTTTTCTATTCATTTTATAGGTATTGATGCATATTTGTAGCATGAGCAATAAAGTGTCGAAGACACGATTTCAAACGAGGGATTTTGAGCAACTCATCAACGAATAAGGCTCAAAATCAAAGAATAATAAATCATCAATTTGGTTTATATTTGTCATTGTTATAAGGAGAATTAAATAAGCTTTTCAACGCTTTGAACTGGACACAAATTGGAGTTACAATTCAAAAGTTATGGCCGAAATAGTGCAGAATGCTGTGCTGGTTTTTCAACTTACTGTCAGCTGTCGCTGAGCGATGCCTTTTGGTTGCCTGGCGATACTGGACAGTCAAAAATTGCGAATTTAGGGCCAAAAAAATATTTTTTAGGTTATGTTTTGGGTATTTTTGGTCCAAATTCATCAAACCTCCATTTTTTGTCTTAAGAAGCTATAAAACAACATTGGAGCTTGCATCTTGATGATCCGGAGTCAGATTTCTCATCAATCGGTGCTGACAATCCGTGAGATGCTTGGTTTTTCTCTATTTCTTCTCTATGCATTTCTCTATTTGTTGGGTATGTTTGTATGTTTACTTTGAACATATGTATATTTGTTGATCCTGGTGTTGTATAAAGCTTACTTTACAAATCAATCTTGATGCCTTCTTTGATCTTTTTGCTTTATGTTTGGATTTGGGTTGTTATAGACATATACCTTACAAATGTTGATTAAGGATAGATATCTATTAGTTTCTTGATTCTAGAGATAGATTTAGAGCTAATATTCACTTTGGGTGCTAAAGATTAATGCCTCTGGGTTGTTATAGCGCACAAGAAATTGCCAATAGAGTAATACAATCGGTCTCACTATTTGGCATAAGACATAACCTTCGTTGTGGGTACATCTCGTGGTGTCCGTGATGATTTTGACGAGTACAGTAGGTTGAGTGCAACTGATCAATAAGTTTAAGTTTGTGACGCGTAGTGTAAATTCTCGCCTGTTAGATTTCTCCTTTTTATTTAATGTATTTATTTTCTTGTCAATAATTTTTACCCTTTCCTTAAAAACAAACCCATTTAATCCTAAAACTCATTAACGAGAGATTTGTCGAACGAAAATTCAATAACTAATCTCTATGGACACGATAAATTCTCGGATAAATATTTCCAATACTTTTGTTTCTTGCCGCTATAATGCTCCAACAAGTAGCAACATAAATAACATCATCAATATTACTTACACCTTGTCATGCTTCAGAATTGGTACAATAATTACATTCAGAGTCTTCAGAGGATCAAACTTAATCTCTTTGTTGTCAATCATATCCTGAATTTTATTTTTCAGGGCCCAGCAGTTATTGGTGTAGTGCCCAGAACTGTTGAAATGGTAAGCACAAAGGGGTAAGAAAACACTTAGAAGGGGGGGTTGAATAAGTGACTCTTTTCGTTTTCAATAAAAAGCTCAAACAATAATGGAATAACAAAGTTATTTTTATCCTGGTTCGTTTAAACTCAAACTACTCCAGTCCACCCGCCAAGGTGATTTCGCCTTTCTCAACAAGGACTTAATCCACTATAATCAACTGATTACAATCACACAACAATTGTTGTGACTAACAATGCACAAGTAATCTTACAAGTGACTAACAACACTAAGACTTAAATCTAGTCCTAGTCTTCTTGAGAAATCTGACCAAACTTGGTCTCTCAAGGAATAAATACAGAAGTATAATCTTTACAGATGATTGAAATAGAGTTTGCTTCTAATCAAGCTATATCACAACTGTGATTTTTCACTTAGAATACACAAAATGTATGAACTATGAGATTGTTAGCTTTTGAATCTTTCACATAGTTTCTTGTTTGAACGTTGTTGTTAGCTTGTAATAAATGTCCTTCTACTTATATTAGGAATAATAAGACTGTTGCTGCCTTCAGAGGAAATGGAGAGCATTAAATGCTTTGCGTGTATCCTTGCAAAATTCCATTCTCCAAGAAACTAGTTGTAGGCACTTGAGTGCTTTCAGCCGTCTTTGCATTAATTAGCAAATGTCAGAATGTAAGAACGTGTTTCCTTTGCTTTGACAAGACATGTTGATTAAGATGTTGTTTTAGTATTTGCTTTAACTCAGGACATGCTTCATTCAACTTCTGGTCAGAGCGTTGCTTGCTAAGAACTTTGAACAACGCTTGCTTTCAAGTTATCTTCAGAATCAAGAAGCCTGCTAGAAGTTAGAAGATACATTTAAAAATAAAGGTTCTTACCAGAGTCAGCAGATGCGTTTGAATAAAAAGGTTCTTTTATCAAAGAACTTCTTCATAATCTTTGCTTAGTACTTTGGAATGTTTCTTGTCAGAATATTAACTAAGACATTCAAAACACATTCGTTAGAGCATAAATTATCTTAAATATAATTTAGTTATCATCAAAACACATGGGATAGGTCAGAACTAATCTTGTTCTTTCAATCTCCCCCTTTTTGATGATGAAAAAAAAAATTTAGATAAAGAAAAGAAACAGATTAAGAGATAAGAATCTCCCCCTGAAATGAATATTTCTATGCATAACACATCCTGAGATTATTTAGTCAGAGTGATACACAGCCTTCTTGAATTTCTTCAGAACTTCTTCAAGAAGATAAATCTTAGCTGGAATATTCTTTCAGAGTTATATGATACTTGCAAAAAAATCTTTTGCACAGAAGGAATTCTTGCAAATTTGTTAGAATGTCTGAGACATAGTCCCATAACTGTTAAACAATGATTAGTTCAAAAATGCACATTTTCCCCCCTTTTTGGCATAATCAAAAAGTGTAATAAATGAGAAATTTTGAAAGATTTCAAAAAAAGTTAAAAATAGATATCCAGAAGTACAAACAAAACATCCAAATAAGAGACAAAAAGAAACTAGGATTTCTTAGAGACAAGAACCATTAGAAGATTCTTGATTTCAGAGGCAGATTCACTTTGCATTGCCATCCAGTTCTTGAACTCTAGATTTGTTTGATCTTGCTTACCCACGCGTCTATTCAAGACTTCATTCTCCCTCTTTAGCTCTTTCAGAGTGTCCATAATGAGTGAGGTAGGGGCAGAAGATGATGAAGCTTCAGTAGAAACAGGGTCAGAAGCAGCAACTGATGAGTCAGACTTCACAAAGGTGGAGAGTAGAGTGCCCAGATCCATTGCAAGAGTTGGCACAGGTTCAGGTCCATCCTTAACTGAAGGTTGATTCAATAGAACAATAGCCATAGGATTTGAATCTTCATAGTATTCTTCAGATTCATCTTCTGATATGTCCATCTTATCAGCTGGAGTATCAACAATCAATAGTGAAGACTTCTTATTCCAAGTATCAACAACTTCTGTCTTGAAAGCATGCAGAAGTTTGGAAAAGTTGTCCAGCACTTGAGAGTGGCACAAATCCTGTAACTTCCGTGATTCAGCAACTAAAGTTCTTCTGAAAGTTTCCCATAGAAGATCTGTTGCTGCTGTGTTCACACTTCTGAGGCAATCTTCTTTCAGCGGTTGTAACCATGCTTGAACATTTGTAGGTTCAGGTTCAGGCTGGTTAACACATAGGAGGCTCTGATATATCATAAGGTACAGATGGTTCAACAATTTCAGTTTGTTCAAAAATTTGTTGTTCTGGGATTTGAGAAGTTGAGAGTGGTGTTATATGTTGTGGTGAGGTGGGTGGAGTGACATCAGGCGAAATTATTATTGTATAAGCAGGAGTGGGAATGAGATTTTGAGGTTGTGGTTGGTTCATAGCAAAAATATTTTCAGTTGGTAGATTGAAAGGAGGTTTTATGGTTGCTAGAGGTTCATTAATCCCTGGAATTCTCCAAGATCCAGTATCATACCATCCAGTGGGTCTGGGTGATAAAGGTCTGGGAGGGGGTCTTGAGAAACGTTCAGCAGGAATAGGTTGAAAAACAGATGGTTAAGGGGGTTCTGAATGAGAGGGTTCTGATGGCTGTCAGAATGTTCATCAGAGTCAGAATCACTTAAATCTGTTGAAAACTAATTTTTACTAGGGTTGTCAGCAAGGGGTTCAGATGGTAAGGTTTGAGAGGATTCAGCAGATGCAAATACATTTTCAGAATTATAAACAGGTATAGTTTCAGCATGATTACCTGTCTTCTTTTTCTTCTTTTGAGGAGTGTTAAAAGGTCCTTATACAGCTTTTCTCTTCACAGATCCTTGGAGAACAACATCAGCAGCAACTTGATTTCTTCCTTGAAGCCAAGATGGATCAATAGGTGATCCTGTTTCTCTGCAGGTCTCAAGATAGTGCAAAACCATACGAGAATGCTCCCCTGAGTTGAACATAGGAAATTCAGCAATATGAATTCTTCTCTTCTTCAAAATAGTTAACAGACATGGAGAGGGTTCCACCTGCAGTTTGTCAATAATTTTCCTCTTCAGCAAGTTCTTTCCAGTCATAGTCTTGCCACAGATAGGTTTAAGCTCCCCCAGAAGATTTGCTTCTTTTAGGTGAGCAATCATACCATTCCTAGTCAGAATGTCTGATAATAACCTCCCCATAGGAATCCAATTCCTCTTTGATTTGGGATTCTTCATCCTTTCAGCTTCTCTGGTTTCTTTGACATGGTTCCAGAGGTGTTCAAAAAGTAAGTAGGGCAAGTCAATTTTGACATTGGTTCCAAGGCAAAACAGCATATATTGTTGATCAGCGTTGATGTAATCAGGAGAACTGGTGTCTTTCCTGTGGTGAATACATCCATGAATAATTCTTCCCCAAATCTTATACTTGTCTTTCAAATCCCTGACTTTGGAGGAACCTTGACCGTTGGTAAAAATCTCTATATATACTCTAGACATATCCATTCTTCCAGTGGGCATTCCTGTAACTCCAAGTCCTTTAAATCCCAGCAACCTTCTGATTTGATTTTCTGTAATGGATATTTCCTTGCCCATTACAAAGGAGAGAATAACCTTGGGAGTTGCAATAGCATGAATCCAAAATTCTTTTACCAAATGAGGAAAGACTGGACCAATAAGACGATCAAAGTAGCTTTCCCAACCTTGAAACTTCACAGCAGGGAACAAGTCAAATCCATTCTCTCTGAGATTCTCAAAGTCTACCATTAGCTCACTCAAAACTTCCAAACTTTCTATCGCAATGAGAGTTGTTCTTTCAGGTATACTGTATTGCTCAGAGTGGGTAGAGGAAGAAGAAGCCATTGAAGTTCTTTGGAAAAGAGAAATTTACGAAAAGGGTTTTAAGAGAAACGTACAATAAAAACTTGAGTTGAAAGAGACAGTAAAGAATGAAAAGGGTTTTTCAAAAAGTATTTATAGGCATTAATTTCAGAGAATAGGTTAAGAATTAAAATTTAAAGTATTTAAGACATAATTAAAATAAAGATTAAAACGGATTTAAAAACGAATCTCATCATTACTTGCATTTAATAATTTTCTAAAAATGAGGGAAAATGTGAGATTATGGCTAATCATCAACAGTTACCTAGAACGTCATCAGTAGCTTTTGCACGCTTGACTTTTCAGAAACACACCACGTGTTCATCTCCTGAAGGATGCCTGTAACAACTGTTTGTTCTAATGAATTTCTGAACTACACTTGGACATTGAAATTTTGGCTGCAGATACTCAATGTCACGTTCAATGTTATGACACCGTATCTGACTTTCTATAAGACAGTAAATACAAAAACAGTAAAGAACACACTCAATTGTTTACCCAGTTCAGCGTGCAACAACACCTACTCTGGGGGCTACCAAGCCAGGGAGGAAATACACTATAAGAGATATTAATTCAGGAATAAACCAACCAGTTTATCTCCTTCACTTAAGACCTACCCAATGCAACTTCAATCTAAGTACAACTTAAACCTGAGTTCCTACTCACTCCCTCTCAATCACAGCAGTGATACTTAAAACAATTGACTAATGATTTAATGAAGACACTCTTCAAAACATACACTTGATTATGCTTCACAGCTTTTTAATCAAGCAACACAAACACTCTTGCTTCACAGCTTTGAGTGATACATAACCTAACTTGACTTTGCTTCAAAGCTTTAGTCAAGAGACACAAAACACTCTTGCTTCAAAGCTTTGAGTGATACAAAACCCTTACAATTAAAACCTATTCCAAGTCACTTATCACAATGATACTTGCTTGGATTACAATAGTTAAATCTATACAGCTTCTAAAAGATCTTCTGTCAAAAGGGATAAATTCCAAACAGCAGCCCTGTTGAATATATAGCAGCTGCATCTTCAGTTAGGGTTTCCACAAAAAGCTAGGGTTAATTCCGTTTGACCTTAAGACTTGGTCACAGGACTTTATCAACCAGGTTAGGGTTGAGCTAGGTTAACCCCAAGTCCACAAGATTTTCTGTTCTGGAAAGACTGAGTCATTTTCCTGAAAAAACTCAGAATTAACCAAACTGCATAACTGTTAGTTCAGAACAGGATGTCTTAACATTTGTTATGACATCTGAATTCCTGTTTACTGATTTTGGTAAATGTGATCATTTTGCAAAATGCTCAGATACACACTCATAAACATCAGTACCTGTATACCACTATTTTTCTGCAAAGGTACCTAATAAACCAGTACCTAATAAATCAGAATGTTATGACATTAGTCATGACATTCACACACCTGGTTTTACCAAAAATGCATGCCAATACCTAAACAACTACAAACTCCCCCTTTGGTAGATTTTTGGCTAAAGCCCCTAAGCAATCAGAGAATAGATAGCAGCAGAATAAATATGACTGCAGAAAAATAGAGTCTAATAATGTCTACCAAGATATATCTCCCCCTCTTTAGCCACAAATGGACCAAACATACATGTTCTTAAAAGTTATACAGTCATCCCAAAAGTAGAAAAAAAACAACAACTAAAATCTGAACACACTTGCAAACTCCACCAGGGTCCAGCATCAACTCCACCAACCTTTAAGCACTGTCCCCTTCAGAGGAGCTAGTTTCTTCAGAATTGAGTTGATCTTTAGCAGCACCCTCTTCCCTTCTGTTTCCTTCAGCTTCCTCCTTTTCTAACCTGGCAATTAGGTTTTCTAGGGTCTTTTTCCTAGTCTCCAGCTCTTTGCAGGTCTCTTTCAATACAGCTATAACATCAGATGTTTTGGACTGAGTCTTCACAGATGATGTATCAGCTGATGTTATGACAATATCAGGAGCATGAGATCCCTGAAACAGCTTGTAGTGTAACCCAAGAGCAGGAGCTCTTTTGCAAGCAGTATCTCTTGCCACCAGGATATCAGGGTACTGTGCAAGGATAATTCCACACAGGAGGGAGGGAAAGGCAATAGGGCCTTTGACAACAAAGCTACCAGCATGTTTTAGAGTTTGTTCAAAAATATACCTGCCATAGTCAAATTCAGTCTTGGTTACCACAACATAAATAAATCTCCCCAATCCTGTGGAGATAGTAGATTTATGGTTTGTAGGGACCCAGTTGGCTGCACCAATCTTGTGCAGGATGACAAATTTTATGCTTAGTTTGCTGGCATTCAGCTTGCCTTTCAAGGGCCAGCACTTAACTTGTCTTGCTGTGATGGTTTGACAAACTTCATTGTCAGTGACTTCCAATTCAGGGCAATCCTCATTTGATCTTCCAATAAATTTGTTAATTTCTGATGGAGAGAAATTAACCCTTCTTCCTCTAACATAAACACATTCAAAGTCAGCTGACCTTCCATCAGCACATTCATTAGACAAGTTAACTATGAACTCCTTGACCAGATTTTCATAGCACTTGGTAAATTTTACCACAGTCTTCATCAGTCCAGCAGTTTTAATCAGGTCCATGATTTCCTTGCACTCCATGGCATCATTGTTTAGCTCTCTTTCTAAAGCTATTCTCTTCAAGCAAACATACTTCCATCTGTTGGCATTGTCAGGGTGGTGAAAAGAGATGTTGTCTGTTGGGACTTCAGGAACTCTAGCCATTTTGCTGGAGGGGAGTTTCCTTCTGATATGAATTTCTTCAGCATCAATCTCAAACTCTGATTCCTCATTAGAATCAGAAGACTCAGGTTCTTTTATTTTCTTTGTAATTGGTTGTCTACCAGTATGCACTTGGGCTTTCACCTTCCCTTTGGACTGACCAGTTTTCACAGATTCTACCCCAGTCTTGCCTTCAGCCTTGGATTTCTTATTAGCAGGTTTCTCTTTGGTCATACATTGTGCAACATTCTGATTACCCTTTCTTCTCATCATTCTCCTAGCTATGCTAGGGTTTACATTGGCAATTAGATCATTGTCTGAGTATTCCTCGTCCACATCAATGACAGGTGGATTAACAGTTTTCTCTGAAGGGTTCTGAATGTTGTCATTTGGTGTCACAACATTCTCAGAGACATCTACATTTGCTTCAACATTTGGGCTTGCTGATTCTTGATTTAATGGGACAGAAATCCCCGGTACAGAGTGGTTTTCGCTTAGTATTCTTGTAACAAGCCTAGCAATTGCTTGATGTACTTGAGCTGATCCTTCCCTATTTGGTATAGAGGAAGAAGGGTGAGAAGGATTACCAGAAGCAGTAGCTTGAGCTCTTCCTGCATGCCTAGTTCTCAGCTTTTTGACTTTGGAGGGGTCAGTTGCCATTTCTCTGAGAGGAGTGATCTCCAGGACTTCAGAATCTATGCATGTGGTGATTGCTCGAGAATCTTGGTCAGATGATGAAGATGAAGTGGTCGCCTTAGTTGAAGATGATGTTTGAGACATTTTGATTGACTTAGAGCACCAATAGAAATTTGAGAGAAAACTTTGATTGAGAGAAGGGAATAGGTTGCAAAGACGAGAGAGGTAGGAGGCAAATGAGAGTCTATTCAACTTCTTAATAATTTTGAAAGAATTGGAAAAACATATGATTAACCCACTAAAAATAGACTTAACAAAAATAACTCCTTCAACCCTTGCTTTAAGCAAAATTAATTGCTATAATTTCTCATGTTGGCAAATACCCATCTTGCCCCTCAAGTTTTCAAGTTGATTTCCATCAAGAGCCTTGGTAGAAAAATCAACCAGCTGAAGCTTAATGATACCATGTTCCAGTTTAATTGTCTTCTTCTCTACAAGGTCAATGTGCTTGGTCCTGCTATGCTGAATAGGGTTCTTGGAAATATTGATTGTATTCATATTGTCACAATACAATGTCACAACATCTTGTGAGACATTATACTCAGCGAGCATCTGTTTTGTCCAGATAATTTGAGAACAGCTACAACTAGCTGCAACTATTTTAGCACAGAGTTGAAAAGGCAATCTTTTGACATGAATCATAGCTCTGGAAGATTCCTGTATGATCCTATTTTTCCTTCTGTCAACTCCATTTTGATGAGGAGGTATAGGAAAAGAGACTTCATGACTCACTCCTTCTGAGATACAAAATTTATTAAACTTGTTGTTTCCAAAATCCTTGTCATGATCACTTCTGATTCTGACAATACATCCTTCTTTTTGGGTTTTCTTGCACTATTCTCTAAAAACTTCAAGGTTATTCACCACATCATAGACATATCTCTTTTTACCAAGCCTTTCAATTTGATGTTCACCACAAACCCTCCTTTTATCAATTTGCAGTCTTGGAATCCTTTTGACTGCTTCCATAGAGATAGTTCTTTTCATTCTTCTTAGATGAAGATGGTCAAGTTTATGGTTCCACAGTTTCATCTCTTTTTCTTCTTTGGTAATAGAACACATAGTGGAGTTATTAGTGTTCTCAGGCTGCCACAAGTAACAGTTATCTTTAGATCTGATTCCTTTCATTACAACTTCTAGTTTTTCATTAATTACTAGACATTCAGATTTTGAGAAGTTGACCTTGAATCCTAGATCACATAATTGACTGATACTAATGAGATTAGCAGTCAGACCTTTTACCAATAGTACTTCATTCAGATTTGGAACTTCAGGGCAGTCCAAATTACCAACTCCTTTGATTTCACCTTTAGCACCATCTCCAAAGGTCACATAACTAGTGGTGTGAGGTTTAACATGATTGAGAATGTTCTTTATTCCAGTCATGTGCTTAGAGCACCCACTGTCAAAGTACCATCCCTCCTTTGCAGAGACTCTCAGGGAAGTGTGGGCTATCAGGGCAGTAGCCTTTTTCTTCCATTGAGGAGTATGTGGTACCCTTTTTGACTTAGGTTTAACACCTGAGTTTTGATTAGGGTATTCATGCAGTTTGAAGCAGAAAGGCTTTATGTGGCCATACCTCCCACAATGATGACATCTCCATCTTTGGTACTTTTTCTTCATATATCTCTGTTCCTGATGTTGAGAGTTGTGTTGAGACATCTGCTTTGACATTTGTTTAACAGGCCCGATCTTCTTGTCTGCACCAGATTTCTTAGCTCCCACAAATCCTAGTCCAGATTTGTTTCCCACATTTTGTCCAACCTGAAGGATCTCTTCCAATTTGTCTGTTCCATTAGTCAGCATCTTGACAGATTTGGTCATTTGGTTCAGTTGTGAGTTCAGCAATTGAACTTCCCCTTCTAGATGACTTATAGTTTCAAGGTCTGCCCTTTTTTCAGCCTCCAACTTTATGATGAGTTTTGATTGTTTCTCATTCTGCACACAGACTTCAGCACTTCTGATACACAATTTCTTGTAAGTATCAGCCAGTTCTTCAAATGTCACTTTTTCATCACTAGTGTCACTTTCAGAGGTACAAACACCAGTTAGAGCAGTAACTAGTTTGGCAGATTCTTCTTCAGAATTACTTTCTGAATCACAGTCAGACCAGGTGACAGTCATTCCTTTCTTTTGTTTCTTAAGAAAGGTAGGACATTCAGCTCGAATATGCCCATATCCTTCACAACCATGGCATTGAATTCCTCTGCCTTGATTTCCCTTCTCTTCTGACCTAGGTCTTCTGCTGGAACTGTCAATGTCAGAGGGAATGTTATGAACATTAGACCTTGACTTTGGATCTATTCTTTTGATGAGTTTGTTGAATTGTCTTCCAAGGATGGCTATAGCTTCTGAAATATTTTCTTCTTCATCCTCCTTGTTTTCAACATCAGTGTTGGATACAAGTGCTATGCTCTTGTTCTTCTTGTCACCATTTTCAGTGATCCCTATCTCAAAAGTCTGAAGAGACCCAATAAGTTCATCCACTTTCAACTTGCTGATGTCCTGGGCTTCCTCTATGGCAGTTACCTTCATTGCAAATCTTTTAGGCAAGGATCTGAGAATCTTTCTCACCAATTTTTCTTCTGACATCTTTTCTCCTAGTGCTCCTGAGGTGTTGGAAATCTCCAAGATGTTCATGTGAAACTCATGAATGGTTTCATCTTCCATCATTTTTAGATTCTCAAACTTTGTAGTCAACATCTGAAGCCTTGACATTTTTACTTTGGAAGTGCCCTCATGGGTAGTTTTGAGAGTGTCCCAAACTTCCTTGGCCAGTTCATATTGATGTACTAGTCTGAATATGTTTCTATCAATTCCATTGAACAAGGCATTTAAAGCTTTGGAATTTCCCAGGGCTAACTCATCTTCTTCTTTACTCCAATCTTCCTTAGGCTTCAGACTGATTGTCCCATCTTTCTCAGTTATGGAGGGATGGTTCCATCCTTTGTCAGCAGCTCTCCAAGCCTTTTTGTCCAGAGATTTTAAGAAGGCAATCATACGAGGTTTCCAGTAGTCATAATTTGTTCCATCCAGAATGGGTGGTCTATTTCCAAAACCTCCTTCTTTGTCCATAGTGCCAGAAAGTGATATCCCTAGATCTCACCCAGTAATACAGGCAGGGTGCCTGCTCTAATGCCAATTGAAATTCTGGCTGCAGATACTCAATGTCACGTTCAATGTTATGACACCGTATCTGACTTTCTATAAGACAGTAAATACAAAAACAGTAAAGAACACAATCAATTGTTTACCCAGTTCAGTGTGCAACAACACCTACTCTGGGGGCTACCAAGCCAGGGAGGAAATCCACTATAAGAGATATTAATTCAGGAATAAACCAACCAGTTTATCTCCTTCACTTAAGACCTACCCAATGCAACTTCAATCTAAGTACAACTTAAACCTGAGTTCCTACTCACTCCCCCTCAATCACAGCAGTGATACTTAAAACAATTGACTAATGATTTAATGAAGACACTCTTCAAAACATACACTTGATTATGCTTTACAGCTTTTTAATCAAGCAACACAAACACTCTTGCTTCACAGCTTTGAGTGATACATAACCTAACTTGACTTTGCTTCAAAGCTTTAGTCAAGAGACACAAAACGCTCTTGCTTCAAAGCTTTGAGTGATACAAAACCCTTACAATTAAAACCTATTCCAAGTCACTTATCACAATGATACTTGCTTGGATTACAATAGTTAAAGCTATAAAGCTTCTAAAAGATATTCTGTCAAAAGGGATAAATTCCAAACAGCAGCCCTGTTGAATATATAGCAGTTGCATCTTCAGTTAGGGTTTCCACAAAAAGCTAGGGTTAATTCCGTTTGACCTTAAGACTTGGTCACAGGACTTTATCAACCAGGTTAGGGTTGAGCTAGGTTAACCCCAAGTCCACGAGATTTTCTGTTCTGGAAAGACTGAGTCATTTTCCTGAAAAAACTCAGAATTAACCAAACTGCACAACTGTTAGTTCAGAACAGGATGTCTTAACATTTGTTATGACATCTGAATTCCTGTTTACTGATTTTGGTAAATGTGATCATTTTGCAAAATGCTCAGATACACACTCATAAACATCAGTACCTGTATACCACTATTTTTCTGCAAAGGTACCTAATAAACCAGTACCTAATAAATCAGAATGTTATGACATTAGTCATGACATTCACACACCTGGTTTTACCAAAAATGCATGCCAATACCTAAACAACTACAGACATGAAGCGTTAGAATGTTTCATAACTTTTCATATAGCTTCTGTTACAACTTCTCTTCTGACTTCTGAAGAGTTATTGATCAGAGCATTCATTTCAGAAAGTTCTGAAGCCAGTCACAGAAAATAAATATTATTTTATTCAGGACATAATTCCATACAAATATTTTTCAGAATGAAATTAAATCTATCTTCTGAAAGGGGTTTGGTAAAAATGTCAGCCCATTGATGGTCTATTTTTACAAAAATCAAGTTTAATATTCCCTTATGAATATAGTCCCTTATGGAATGATATTTAATTTCTACATGTTTAGCTTTAGAATGTAAGATTGGATTTTTAGAAAGACAAATAGCAGAAGTATTGTCACAGAAGATAGGAATCTTACTTTCATAAAGGTTGAAATCTTCTAGTTGACTTTTCATCCAAATCATCTGAGAGCTACATCTAGCAGCAGATATATATTCAGCTTATGTGGTTGATAGAGAAATTGTTACTTGCTTTTTGCTGTACCATGAGATAAGATTGTCACCCCAAAACTGGCAGCTTCCAGAGGTGCTTTTTCTTTCAATTCTATCTCCAACAAAGTCAGCATCACAATAACCTGCTAGTTTGTAATCTTGTGATCTTCTGTAACACAGACCAAGATTAGCAGTACCTTTCAGATACCTAAGAATTCTCTTAAAAGCTGTTAAATGATATTCTCTAGGATCTGATTGGAATCTAGCACACAAGCACACGCTAAATAATATACCAGGTCTAGATGCAGTCAGATAGAGAAGGGATCCAATCATACCTCTATATTGCTTCTGATCTAATTTCATACTTACCTCATCTTTACCTAGAATGCAGGTTGGATGCATAGGTGTCTTGGCATCTTTGCTTTCTGACATTTGAAATTTCTTCAGAAGTTCTTTAACATACTTCGTCTGATGTATGAAGGTACCTTGTGGAGTCTGGTTGATTTGAATTCCAAGAAAGAATTTCAATTCACCCATCATGCTCATTTCAAATTCTGCCTGCATTGTCTTAGCAAATTCTTTTCCAAGGGAGATATTAGAGGTTCCAAAAATTATATCATCAACTTAAATTTAACAGATTAAAATATCATTTTTAAATGTTTTTCTGAAGAGAGTTGTGTCCACTTTTCCTCTGGTAAAATCTTTTTCTAATAGAAAATTACTCAGATGATCATACCAAGCTCTGGGAGCTTGTTTTAAACCGTACAAAGGCTTTTTCAATTTAAAAACATGTTCTGGATGCTTTGAATTATTAAATCCAGGAGGTTGATGGACATATACTTCTTCTTCAATATAACCATTTAGAAATGCACTTTTAACATCCATTTGATACAATGAAATGTTATTTTGTACAACAAAAGAAATTAATAATCTTATAGATTCTAACCTGGCGACTGGGGAAAAGGTTTCATTATAATCAATTCCTTCTTGTTGACTATAACCCTGTGCAACCAGTCGTGCTTTGTTTCTGATTACTTCACCTTGTTCGTTCAATTTGTTTCTGAAGACCCATTTGGTTCCTATAACATTGAATCCTTTGGGTCTTAGAACAAGATTCTATACATCATTCTTTGAGAATTGATTTAGTTCTTCTTGCATTGCTAAGATCCAATCACTATCTTCCAGAGCTTCATCAATGGTAGTTGGCTCAATCAGAGAGACTAAACCAAACAAAGATTCTTCATTGATTCTGATAGATGATCTTGTTCTGATGGGATCTTCTTTTCTTCCAATGATTATGTCTTCTTTGTGAGCTGAAGATAATCTAGGAAACCTTTTGTGTGGGTTGGTTAGAGATTCTGAGATTGTTCAAAGCATTGTCAAGAGTATGATCTGCTACGTCTTCTTTTGCTTCTGATCTTTCAGAGTTTGAGTGATGATCTTCTGTACATACAGAAAAATCAATTTGCTTTGGCTGTTGTTGGCCAAGCTTATCATCAAACCTGACTTTGATTGATTCTTCAACAATCAGGGTTTCTGTATTGTATACTCTATAGCCTTTTGAGCGTTCAGAGTATCCAAGTAGGAAACACTTTTGTGCTTTGTAATCAAATTTATTCAGAGTTTCTTTGGTGTTTAGAATAAAACAAGTACATCCAAAAGGATGGAAATAAGAAATGTTGGGCTTTCTGTTTTTCCATAATTCATAGGAAGTCTTTTCAAGAATAGGTCTTATAGAGATTCTATTCTGAATATAACACGTTGTAGTCACAGCTTCTGCCCAAAAGTGCTTAGCCATATTTGTTTCATTGATCATGGTTCTGGCCATCTCTTGTAATGTTCCATTCTTTCTTTATACAACTCCATTTTACTGGGGAGTTCTAGGACAAGAAAAATTATGAACAATACCATTTTCTTTAAAATATTTTTCAAAATAATGATTTTCAAATTCACCACCATGATCACTTCTAACTTTTGTGATTTTAGAATCTTTTTCATTTTGCACTTGAGTACAAAAGTCAATGAATACAGAATGTGACTCATCCTTGTGTTTTAAAAACTTTACCCATGTCCATCTGCTGAAGTCATCAATAATGACCAATCCATACTTCTTGCCTCTGATGGATGCAGTTTTAACTGGCCCAAACAGATCAATATGAAGTAACTCTAATGGCTTAGAGGAAGAGACAACATTTTTCGATTTAAAGGAAGGTTTTGAAAATTTTCCTTTTTGACATGCTTCGCACAGAGCATCTGAGTTGTACTTCAGATTGGGAAGTCCTCTGACTAAATTTAATTTATTTAGTTGAGAGATTTTTCTAAGACTGACATGTCCCAATCTTCTGTGCCATACCCATTGCTCATTGCTAACAGACAAAAGGCATTTTACGTTTTGAGATTTAAGATCTGATAAATCAATTTTGTAAATGTTGTTCTTTCTCTTGCCAGAAAAGAGGATTGATCCATCCTTTTGACTTACAGCTTTACAGGAGTTTTGATTAAAGATAATGTCATAGCCATTGTCACTTAATTGACTTATGGACAATAGATTATGAGCTAATCCTTCTACTAATAAAACATTAGAGATAGAAGGAAGGTTACCGTTTCCATTGATTCCAGAACCAATAATCTTCCCTTTCTGATTACCTCCAAACATTACATCTCCTCCAGCTTTAAGTTCCAGGATTTGGAACATAGACCTTTTTCCCGTCATGTGTCGTGAGCACTCATAGTCTAGGTACCATGACTGGTGTTTCAATTGAGATATTAAGGACATCTGCAACAAATATTATTTTATCCTTAGGTACCCATATATTTTTGGGTCCTTTTGGGTTAGCATAAGAGTTTCCAGAATGTGATGTATATTTTATATCATGTGAGTGTCCAAACTTGAATTGCTTATTCAGAGGTTTGTAAGTGAAGGTCATTTTAGCAACAGGTTTTGGAATGTATGTCTCCTTCCCTTTGGGAGGTTCATATCCAATTCCTCTTCTGTTTTTCCCACTAACTCCATAGATCATTGAAGCCATTTTGCTTCTGTCTATGCTTTTAGCAAGAAAAGATTGAAAGCTATAGTCATATTCTTTCAGAATATCTTTTGAACCAGACACAGACTCTGAACTAAAATTATTTTGAACAATTACCTTTTCAAGTTTAAGATTGTTTTCTAAAAGTTCAGATTTTTCTGTTTCAAGTTTCTTAAAATCAGATGCAAGGCTCTTCTTGAGTTTCTTGTATTTGATTTTGAGCTTACTATAGTTTTCCAAAAGTTCTGATAAACTATCAGCAAGTTATTCTCTAGAAAATTCAGAAAATACCTCTCTTTGTTCTGACTCACAGTCTGAGTCATTTTCTGTGATAGCCATTAAGGCTAGGTTGGAATTTTCATCTTTAGAACCAGATTCATCTTCAGAAGAATCTGAGTCATCCCAGGTTGCCATCATTCCTTTCTTATTTCCAAATATCTTCTTTGATTTTTCATTTTGAAGCTTTGGACAATCACTTTTGAAGTGACCAGGTTCTTTGCATTCATAACAGATGATCTCTCTTCTGTTTGACTTTTTGTGTCTAGAAGATTATGGTTTATCTTCTGACTTCTTGAAGTTCCTGAACTTCTTTTGTCCGTGCTTCCATAGATGATTGATCCTTTTGGAGAGCAAAGATAGTTCGTCTTCTTCTGAAGCTGATTCTTCAGAGTTTTCTTCTTCATCCTGAAAAGCGTTAGTATCAAATTTCTTAATTGATTTAAGGGCTAGAGACTTACCTTTCTTCTGAGGCTCATGTTCATCCAGTTCAATCTCATGACTTCTGAGAGCGCTGATGAGTTCCTCCAGAGACACATTATTCAGATCTTTTGACACCTTGAAGGCGGTGACCATTGGTGCCCATCTTCTGGGTAAGCTTCTGATGATCTTTTTCACATGATCTGCTTTGGTATACCCTTTGTTCAAAACTCTCAGACCAGCGATCAGAGTTTGAAACCTAGAGAACATTGCTTTTATAGACTCACTCTCTTCAACTTTGAAGGCTTCATACTTCTGAACTAAAGCCAGAGCTTTAGACTCCTTAACTTGAGCATTTCCTTCATGAGTCATTTTGAGAGACTCAAACATATCATGCGTTGTATCTCTATTAGTGATTTTTTCATATTCTACTTTAGAGATAGCATTTAAAAAAATATTTCTAGCTCTGTAATGATTTTTAAAATCAGCTTTTTGTTGTCTATCCATATTTTTTCTATCTACTTTGTTTCCTTCTGAATCTGTAGGATGTTTGTAACCATCAAAGACTATATCCCAAAGATCACTATCATGACCTAGAAAGAAACTTTCTAGTCTATCTTTCCAGTACTCAAAATCTTCTCCGTCAAACACTGGAGGTTTGTTGTAACTATTATTGTTTTGTTCAGCGGCCATTATGTTTTCTTCTGGATCTTTTCCTGACACGGTTAAGTGTTGAGCTCAGAGTCAAGCTCTAATACCAATTGAAGGGGTAAGAAAACACTTAGAAGGGGGGTTGAATAAGTAACTCTTTTCATTTTTAATACAAAGCTCAAACAATAATGGAATAACAAAGTTATTTTTATCCTGGTTCGTTTGAACTCAAACTACTCCAGTCCACCCGCCAAGGTGATTTCGCCTTTCTCAACAAGGACTTAATCCACTATAATCAACTGATTACAATCACACAACAACTGTTGTGACTAACAATGCACAAGTAATCTTACAAGTGACTAACAACACTAAGACTTAAATCTAGTCCTAGTCTTCTTGAGAAATCTGACCAAACTTGGTCTCTCAAGGAAAAAATACAGAAGTATAATCTTTACAGATAATTGAAATAGAGTTTGCTTCTAATCAAGCTATATCACAACCGTGATTTTTCACTTAGAATACACAAAATTTATGAACTATGAGTTTGTTAGCTTTTGAATCTTTCACGTAGTTTCTTGTTTGAACGTTGTTGTTGGCTTGCAATAAATGTCCTTCTACTTATAGTAGGAATAATAAGACCGTTGCTGCCTTCAGAGGAAATGGAGAGCATTAAATGCTTTGCGTGTATCCTTGCAAAATTCCATTCTCCAAGAAACAGGTTGTAGGCACTTGAGTGCTTTCAGCCGTCTTTGCATTAATTAGAAAACATCAGAATGTAAGAACGTGTTTCCTTTGCTTTGACAAGACACGTTGATTAAGACGTAGTTTCAGTATTTGCTTTAACTCAGAACATGCTTCATTCAACTTCTGGTCAGAGCGTTGCTTGCTAAGAAATTTGAGCAGCGCTTGCTTTCAAGTTATCTTCAGAATCAAGAAGTCTGCTAGAAGTTAGAAGATACATTTAAAAAATAAAGGTTCTTACCAGAGTCAGCAGATGCGTTTGAATAAAAAGGTTCTTTTATCAAAGAACTTCTTCATAATCTTTGCTTAGTACTTTGGAATTTTTCTTGTCAGAACATTAACTAAGACATTCAAAACACATTCATTAGAGCATAAATTATCTTAAATATAATTTAGTTATCATCAAAACACATGGGATAGGTCAGAACTAATCTTGTTCTTTCAAAGCACACTTCACATTTGGATTGTAGCAAGGAGAAGAGGTGTTGGGATTATGAGGAGGATCCCTTAATGTAATCAGCCCCGCTTTCAGTAAATGTTGTAATGCTTGAGGCAATGACATACTGATCTTGGTAAACTGTCTTCTTGGTGCGTCTGACCTACATTGATTATCCAGTTATTGTTGTTGAACAGATGCAGGATTAAAGATCAGCACTGCTCCTACAGACTGGTTCCAGTCACTTCTAACATGACCCTTCTAGCCATAAACAAAATTAACTTCTTTCTTTCCGCTAAATGTCTTCTTTACAACACTCGAAGAAGTAGCCACTTGAATTTTTCCACTCTTGATATCACTTTCGACATGTTCCCCAGTTAGAATCATCTCAGTAAAACCTGATGAGGAGCTTTCGATAAGGTGATTAAAGAAAGGCCCTCTTAGAGTTCCCGTTAACATATCAACCAACTCCCTGTCAGACAAAGGAGGTTGTACTCTTCCGGCCATATCTCTCCACATCAGAGCATATTCTTTAAACCCTTCATTCGAGCCCATGGTCATATTTTGTAATTGCATAAGAGTTGGTGCAAGGTTAGCATTATATTGATACTGCTTGTAAAAAGCAGCAGCCAGGTCTTCCCAAGTGCGGGTATTGGTTCCTTCCAACTAATAGAACCATTCGAGTTATGTCCCATATATACTCTCTTGAAAGAAGTGGATCCATAACTTCCTGTTAGCCGTATAGGGTTGAATCTTTTGAACATAGGACCGCAGATGAAGCTTTGGACATGACACACCATCATATTTGGCAAAGGTAGGAACCTTGAACTTGTGATGGATAACAACCCTTGAGATAAGACCCAACTCTTTAAAATCCATCACAGGCACTTTCTGGATATCCATAGCATTAAGTCAATCTTCGAGCTTCTTGTACCTGTCATCAGTAGGAGGATACTGTTCGGAAGAATATTCTTCATCAAAAACTTGGCCAGAACCAAGGTTGTTATTCTCTTCATCTTTCATACTCTCGTCATCTTTCTCTTGGTTATCATCTTCATTCAAGGGGACCTCAAAATCTAGAGCCCTTCTGATTGTACCCTTGAATCTTCTATCCATATTAAGAAAGACTGCTGGCTTTTTAGTCTTCTTCTTATTACCCTTCGTGATGAGGGTCTTCAACTCGTCTTGACGCTTAGCTAAGTCCAAGAACATTTGCTGAAACTGAGCGTTTTGAGCTTGAAGTTCTTTCACAGTTTGTTCGAGTGCCATCTTTTACTTAAATAAACAACAAGAAGATGAGAAAACATGTCTAGAAAGTACCTGTTATGTGATGATATGTATGATATGTAAATACCAGTGCAATATTTTCAAGGACCTTTGCGGGATTTAAATTTGTTTAAACAAAAAGGAAATAAAAGAAATTTTAGTAACAAGCTCAATTTATAATTGCCTTCTAGGCTTATAATGATAACAAGAAGAGTTACAAAGAAACAAAATATGAATTCAAGTCTCCAATGGGCACTTCCTCTTTGTGTTGACATATGCATTAAGGATTTGTTCTTCGTGGAGTCATTTCGTCAGCTCAAGTACTTTCTTATCACTAGCATAAAGTTGAGTTAAAAAGGTATCCTTTTCTTCCTTGAGTTGAACCCATGACTTCTGTAGTTCTTCGAAGTCAGTAGGCACACCGGGATGAAGAACGGTATGAGTAACATCCCCTTAAACAACAGGCTCTACGATCACTGGTAGGATAGAAAGATATAGCATTATGAGATTTTGAGCACAAGAACACACCCATCCGAGGTAAGGCTCAAGAAGAATGGAATTCTTATGTCCCAAAGTATCGCTATCAATCTTGTTAACCATGCCCTAAGCACGTATAAACCTTTGATGGTAATTTTGAGGATTATTCTCATAGTCGAATACAATACGCTGGATGAGCATATCATGAGGACCGCCCCTTCGAGCATAACCAAACTGACGCATAGCTAGAGAAGGGTTGTAAGTGATGCCCCCTATTATACTAAGGAGTGGCTGATAACACCTGATCGCACTACATATTTGACCCAAATAACACATGTTTTTCATAATTTTTAGTACTTTTTTTCTTGCATTATGCTTGTATTTGTCTTGTTTTCAGGCAACATGCCCATTTGGAGCTCTTCTTGAAGAAACAAAGCGAAATAGCCAAGAAATAGAGATTTTCAGTGAAATCCTACACATGGCGTTCAACTCAGCGACCTCTATAGGGGGCGTCATGATGTGTCCCACTCCATCTATGAGATAACTGCCACGTCCCCTATGATCTCTCTATCTGCACACTCAACACCTGCGGAGGGGCCTCGGCTGCCGTAGTCTTTGTTAAGTTTCTTCCCATCCAAAAGGAGTTGGGGGGAATTTTTGTCAAAGCATCGCCTGGAGAACTTATATAAATAGTAGTTTTCATTTTATTTTCCATCATCCAACTTAGTCTTGCAACGCTAAGCCTATACTCACTTTTGTAAAAGCAATAATTCGCCATATCATAGGATTATTGCACCATAGTCTTGATTAGGTTGGAGCATCTCTTTTATTTACAATCTTGCCACCATTTTACTTCAAGCATTTACTTTGTAGTTGTACCAAGATTTAAATACTCCAATTTGGAGCAGGTTTCTATTTAAGTTTTTTTAAATAATTTTATTCAATCGCTTTATCTTGCACTTGCATTACTTACTTTATTACCTTGCCTTGCCTTTATTACTAGGTTTATTTCGATCAATTTTAATATGCTTGCTTTAATTTCCATGTCTAGCTAAATAATTTAAGGTTGGAATGTAAGGATCATTATCATGATAGCATTTCAACACCGTATCAGTAGAAACACTTTAGGGACTGTTTTAACTTTTAACACAAGTTTTTCGTACTTAATGTTTTTGGATAAGATCGAAATCCGTCCATTTCAAAGAGTAAACTTCGTTAGTTTTTAACCATTCAAAAAGGGAGAAACCGTTTTGACTAGTTAATTAGGGATCTTTGACACTTTTAGAAAACGATTTTGAAACTATTTTCAGATGCGTTTATAGGTTTACAATCCGATTCTCGAGTGAAAGCCAAGAATCTCTTTATGTCAATCATTCCGAGTTGAAACCACTTTTTTTACTAAGTTAAGAAACTAATTTCTTAAAAATAGGTTTTCTGCTTTAACACTCGAAGCTCCCTTTTATAAGTGACAATAGAAGGATTTGATTAGAAAGTAAACTCGATTCTTAGTTAGCGAAAGTGACAAGTTCTCGTTAAGTTATTCCTTTACGAGAGTGGAAAATATTTCCCCATGAGTAGTTCTATTAAATACATATTTGAAATGTTATTTGACCAATGTGATTTACATTCTATCCTGTCTTTTTTCTGAATTTACTTTATCTATTTATTTCCTTTGCATTATACTCCCTCAATTGAATCGATCCTCCTTAGATAAGAAACTTAATAATAGAGTTGATAGATTGACGATTGGTCTCTGTAGTTCGACAATCCTTTATATTACTTCAATAGGCTATGCACTTGCAGTTAGATTTTAGACTCTATAAACAGACCGAACAAGTTTTTGGCACCATTGTCGGGGTCTAACCTTCGTCAAATTTTGTACCCTATTGTTATCCCGTTTAGACTAAGGCTTTATTAGCCGGTAAATGCGTAAGAATTGCAGTACCAAAAACTTAGTAGATCCTTTAGTGGAACCCGAACGTTACACTCGAGCACGTCTTTTTCTCCATAGGATAAATAGAACTATGGCCGAAGATCATAACCGAAGAACCCTTAAGGAATTTGCCCAACCATCAGACGAGGAGCCTAGTTCAAGTATAGTAAACCCTGCCATCACCGCCAATAATTTCGAACTAAAGCCTTTGTTATTACAATTAGTGCAACAAAATCAATTTGCTGGTCTCGCCTCAGAGAACCCAAATCGACACTTGAAAGTTTTTATCCAATTAGTGGACACTATAAATACCAATGGTGCTTCACCTGAGGTGATTCGTCTAAGACTATTCCCTTTCTCCCTCAGAGATAAAGCACGTGATTGGTTAGATTCCCTTTCAGCCAATTCAATAATGACTTGGGAAGAACTTAGGAGAGTGTTTCTTGCTAGATATTTCCCATCAAGTGGAACCGCAGTCCTTAGAAACTTGATCAATAAATTTACTCAAAACCAAGGAGAATCATTACAATTGGTGGCGTGCTGATGAACAAGCCTTACCCTGAAGCTTGTGCTCTCATAGAAGATATGGCCTAAAACAATTACAATTGGGGAGCAGAACAAGCAAAAGTAGAGAAAAAGGAGGCCCAAGGAAGAGTACATGAGATGAGTTTCCTAGAAATGGTGCAAGCCAAAATGGACGCTCTTGCCTTAAAAGTTGAAAACATGTCTTCGAGCCTGAACGCTGTAGTTGCAGTATACTCAGAATGTGAACTCTATGGGACCCAAGGACATCAAATTTCAGACTGTAACCTGTTGAATGGATCTAGCACAGACTAAGTAAACTATACCCAAGGGAACCCATTCTCAAACACTTACAATCCCGATAGAGGAATCACCCAAACTTTTCCTATAAGAATAACAACCCGATTCAGAATTATGCACCTTCGAGACCATAATATTTCCAAGCCTAAAGACCAAATCAACCTATGCAAGTTGTACCACCGAAACCAAACCCTGAGAAAATCATGGATAATTTCATTTCGGCCCAGACTCAGCAAAATAAAGATTTCCTGAATCAGAACATTCATATAAATGAACTAATCACACAACTAGGAACTAAGGTTGACCAAATAGTTACTCATAACAAGATTCTTGAAACCCAGATCTCTCAGGTAGCCCAAACACAAGCTCCTCAAACTACACCTGAAGGACAATTCCCTGGAAAACCTCAACCAAATCCCAAAGGGAAAGCTAATTCCATTACCTTACAAAGTGGTACTGCTTACAATGGACCAACAAACCCAAAATTAAGCGTGCCCGAACAACCTAAGGAAAGTGTAGTGCCTTCAGATCAAGTAGAGGAACCTGAAAAGCAAAAAGACCCAGGAATGGAAACTAAAGATAAAACTTATACACCGCCATCCCCATACAAACCTCTGATCCCATTTCCGCAAAGACTTAAACAAACCAATATTGATAATCAATATAAAAAATTCATAAAGGTTATAGAGAAACTCCATGTAGAGATTATTTTTACTGAAGCTATCACTCAGATACCATCTTATGCAAAATTCCTGAAAGACATCCTGACCAACAAGCGCAGATTTGACGATCCTAAACCTTTAGAGTGAAATTTCATTTCTGAAATAAACTTGCCAAGAAAGAAAAGGGCCAGGAAGTTTTTCCATACCTTGTATCTTAGGAAATCGCATGGTTGACAAAGCCTTTTTAGACCTAGGAGCTAGCGTCAGCCTAATGCCTTTGGCAGCTCGTAAGAGGCTAAATTTAGGAGAATTGCAGTCGACTAAAATGTCTCTTGAATTGGCCGATAGATCAGTTAAATATCCTATGGGGATACTAGAAGACATACCAGTTAAAATATGTCAACTATATATCCCAACATATTTCATAGTCATGGATATTAAAGAAGACGATGAAATCTTAATCCTTCTAGGTAGACCATTCCTATCAACCGTAGGAGCCATAATAGATGTTAAGAAAGGAAGATTGACTTTTGAGGTAGGTGATAAAAAGATAGAATTTATTCTTTCGAAGTTCTTAATGGCACCAGTCATAGGAGATGCATGCTATGCCATTGACGTCATTGATGAGTGCATATTGGAACTGGATCAAGAAGAACCCGTCGAAACTATCAAGTTACCTTCCATCCCCGTTTGGGAGGAAGATGGATTTGAAAGACTGGAACCCTACTTTGATGACAACCTCTATGAATGTTTAGCCATTACTCCAGATCCTATGCCTTGCCCTAAGAAACCATCTTTAGAACTTAAAGAACTACCCAAGAATCTGAGATATGAGTTCTTAGATGAAAAAATGAATCGTCCTGTTATAGTCAGTGCTACCTTAAATCAAGACGAGACAAAACAACTCTTAGATATCTTGTGAAAATATCCCTCAGCCTTAGGGTATCACATCTCTGATTTAAAAGGAATAAGCCCATCTGTGTGCATGCACCTGATTATGTTGGAGGAAGATTCTAAACCCTCTAGAGAACATCAAAGGAGGATAAACCCTATAATGAGTGATGTTGTTAAGAGATATGTTCTTAAGTTGCAAGAGGATGGTATAATTTATCAAATTTCGGATAGTAAATGGGTAAGTCTTGTACATTTGTTACCTAGGAGGCATCACAATCATGGAAAATAAGAAAGGTGAACATGTTTCCAAGAAAACAGAAGGAGGTTGGCGTATGTGTGTAGATTACATAAAGTTAAACAAAGCGACTAGGAAAAATCATTTCCCTCTTCCCTTTATAGATCAAATGCTTAAGCGTCTAGCTAGACACTCGTATTTTTGTTATCTAGATGGGTACTCGGGATTTTTCCAAATACCTATTCACCCTAAGGATCAAGAAAAGACGACCTTTACATGTCCTTACGGAACATTTTCCTATAGACGAATGCCCTTTGAACTCTGTAATGCGCCAGCCACTTTCAAGCGTTGTATGATGTCAATTTTCACGGACTATCTTGACGAAATTAAGGAAGTATTCATGGATGATTTCTCGGTATGTGGGTTCGATTTTAAATACTTTCTCTCTAACCTTAAGAAAATCCTAGAAAGATGCTTTGAGGTAAATCTTGTATTAAATTGGGAGAAGTGTCATTTTATGGTTAATGAAGGTATAATATTAGGACACATTGTCTCCGAAAAAGGCATTGAAGTCAATAGAGCCAAAATAGAAGTAATAGAGAACCTCAAGCCACCTAAAACTATTAGGGAAGTCAGAAGTTTTCTTGGACATGCTAGTTTCTACCGGCGTTTTATCAAAAACTTCTCCAAAATAACAAAGCCTTTAACTAATTTTCTGATGAAGGACGTCAAATTTATTTTCAATGAGAAATATATTGGAGCCTTTGACCTTTTGAAGCAAGCACTGATTTTAGCTCCAATCATGCAACCTCCAGATTGGACACAACCTTTCGAAATCATGTGCGATGCTAGTGATTATGCCGTTGGTGCTGTTCTAGGGAAGAGAAAAGATAAGAAATTACATGTCATATATTATTCTAGTAGAACCCTAGACGCTTCCCAACTTAATTATGAAACAACAGAGAAAGAATTGCTAGCCGTGATTTTTGCAATTGATAAGTTTAGATCCTATTTGGTTGGAGCTAAGATCATTCTTTACACAAATCATGATGCTATTCGTTACCTGCTAAACAAAAAGGATGCTAAACCTAGGTTACTTAGATGGATCATTTTACTCCAAGAGTTTGATCTGGACATTAGAGATAAAAAAGGCACAGAGAATGTAGTCGCTGACCATCTCTCTAGGTTAGAATATTTGAAACCTAACTTATTGCCTATAAATGATGATTTCACCTATGAAAGACTTGTAGCTAAGATAGACAACTTTGAGCCTTACATAGATGAAAACCTTGAGAAAGTTTCAATAATGAGAAGTATACCTTGGTATGCTGATTTTGTAAAATATCTAGCTGCCGATATCATACCCCCTGATTTGAACTACCAACAGAAAAAGAAGTTCTTCAACGATGTTAAACATTTTTATTGGGATGAACCACTCCTATTTAAGAGACTCATAGACAATATCTTTAGAAGTTGTGTCCCAGAAGAAGAAGTGGAAAACATCATTGAACACTGTCACTCTGCACCATATGGTGGACATGCAAGCACGACCAAAACGTATGCTTAAATCCTTCAAGAAAGCCTCTACTGGCCAACTTTGTGGCACGATGTTCATACCTACATTGTCAAATGCGACCGGTGCCAACGCACTCGGAACATCTCAAGACGTGATGAAATTCCCTTAAGGTATATCCAAGAAGTGGAACTTATTGATGTATGGGGTATAGATTTTATGGGACCATTTCCATCCTCCATAGGAAATAAATACATACTCGTAGCTGTGGACTACGTGTCCAAATGGATTGAGGCTATTGCATCACCCACAAATGACACCAGAGTAGTAATCAAGTTATATAAGAACAACATCTTCCCAAGGTTTGGAATACTCCGCCTAGTCATAAGTGATGGAGGATCACACTTTATATCCAAAAAATTTGACAAGCTTTTGAGTAAATATGGAGTTAAACATAAAGTAGCAACACCATATCACCCGCAAACCAGTTGTCAAGTTGAGGTGTCCAACAGGGAAATCAAATAGATCTTGGAGAAAATCGTCTCAATATCCAGAAAATATTGGTATAAAAAGCTGGAAGACGCATTACGGGCTTACAGAACAACCTATAAAACCCCCTTTAAAACTACCCCTTACTAGTTGGTTTACCGAAAGTCATGTCACTTACCTTTTGAGTTAGAGCACAAGGCATACTGGGCTATAAAATCTTTGAACTTAGACTACTTAGCAGCCAGAGAAAAGCGTATCCTCGATATCCATAAATGGGAGGAACTCCGTCTGAATGCCTATGGAAATTCCATAATATACAAAGAAAGAAAAAAATATGGCATGACAAGAGAATCATTTAAAAATACTTCAACACAGGCGATCATGTTTTTCTTTTTAATTCCAGGTTGCGACTTTTTCCTGGTAAGCTACGTTCAAGATGGATCGGTCCCTATGAAATATCCAAGATCTTGAGGTCCGAGATAGTTGATATAAAAAATAACTCTTGTACCCCCTTTGCGGTAAATGGACAAAGATTGAAGCTTTATAAAGGAGGCCACATTCCAGTTGAATACTCCAGCCATACAATGATAGACCCACCAATGCGTACTTCCGAAATGTGAGATCTAATCGTCGAGCTAATGACGTTAAACAAGCACTGCATGGGAGGCAACCCATGGTTTACTTTTTATTTATTTTCATTTATTTTCATTTATTTTATTTTTTATCATAAATTAATTTTATATGGACTAATCTTTATAATATTTTTTCAGGTCCAAATACTCTAACTTTATTTTTCAGGATGCCACACTTTGATGACATGCACATGGTTTTTAGGGATGATGCACAAAGGAGACGCTATGCTACCTTATCTGCATGTCCAATGCTACCTACCAGGTATCCTGACCCGAACTGCATGGAAGCACAAGGAATTGAAGCAAGTGTGAAATACATGTGCAACCAACTTCAGTGGGAGGAGTATGCTGATGATGTCAATGTGACCTACAGAAACCTCACCTTGGAGTTTCTTAGCTCACTCTACTATGAGCCTTACGTGAGTAGCAGAGATGACAGAGGACACATAAGTTTCAGGATATTTGGAATCGAGTATACTTCCACCATGAAATGATTTGGTGATTTATTAGGTTTTCAGTGTAGTCCAGATGCTAATCTTGAGCTATCTTTGAGTTATTACATGAATAGGAGCATAAACAGGTTCTGGAGCAAAATCTCTAGTGGCGGTAGCCCTGACCCCTCTACTCAGCTGTCCAAGAAGACTCATAACCCAGCTTTCAGGTATTTTCAGATGGTCCTTTGCCATACCTTTTTCAGAAGGAGTGATGCTGACGACCTTGTTAGTGCCGAAGAGCTGTTATTCCTGTTCTGTACCAGCCAGTCTCGCTCTATCGAAAGTGGCAACTTCTTGAATGAGAGTTTGCACATGACTGCTAGATCTTCCGAGGGATCCATACACGCGGGTGGTAACATGACTCAGATAACATCTGCTTCAGGCTTGGATAGCAAATTATACCATTTGACCTCCTACTGTGATAGTTCCTTTATGGACATTGACTTTTGCTTGGATCATGGCTTGATAAGGCGGGTCTCATTTCATCCTCACTAGTACAGACTCCTAATCAATGACGAGACAATCCACTATTTCACCTTGCCTGATCCTCCGATGACTTGCATCTACAACCCAATAAACTGGGCTTACTCTTTAGAGGGATGGGGAGAGACTGTTGATGTACCCAGGGAGCCTTTTGTTCTGGAGTATACACCTGCCCCAGAGGCACCCTTGACCACTGTGTATTCTAACAATTTTGCTTTACAGGAACCAGATGTTCATTCACAACTTCCTGCTATACATACTGAGTTAGCCGCACTTCGTCAGGAGGTTACCGATCTGACTTTTCACATTGAAGTCTGTGATGCCACTCATGCATCCGAGTCTAATTGGTTATACGAGAGATCGTTGATCTTAGGCGCCAGCTAGCAGAGGTCTGAGGTCCTGAAAACACTGTCGAGCCTCCACCCCTTTGGTGACATTGTTCCTGCTGATTGAGAGATGTCATCTGTATTATTATTACTATTATATTTTTCATTTCCTGACATTATCCTATTTTACTAACTCTTTACTTTATGTTGTTTCTATTTCCACACCACACTTTTTATTTATTTTGCCATGACCACTTATAGACATATTTTTATTATTTTATCCTTTATTATTTGTGTGATTATTTATTTTTACTATATTTATATCATGCATGGAGCAAGAAGAAAAAAATATATAAAAATTTGCAGGAGATACTTTGAGCAACCCCCTTCTAAAATAGGTAGAAAAATGCAAGCATCTCAAGTGCAAAATGCTGGCTCCTTGCGTACCATTATGGAGACCCAACTTGCCTTCCAGACCCAGCACCGTCATTAAAAATCTAGCTTCGTGAGGAATTTTAATTCTATGGAAGCCTCTCAAGGAACCTTGTTAGGTAGAACCCGTCAGCTGCAGGAAGCAAACACCGCTCTTTCCGAAAGAGTTAGCCGACTTGAGATTTCTAAAGAGAGTTGGCGTCGTAGCAGGAGTTGTCGCTCCGATCTTCCCACATAGGACGACGAGGGTACCGGCGGACCCCATTAGCACCATCCAGGTTACTCCTTTCTACTCTTTTATCAGAACATTGAGGACAATGTCTGGTTTGAGTGTGGGAGGAGATTTTTATCGCTTTTCATTTCTTTATTTTCAGTATTTATCGCTTTCTAGTACTTTAGTTGTTTTGGTTTTAATAAAATTCATGTGCTTGATGAGTCCTTTGCGTTTTTGCGTTGTGTATCCTTATTTCCCCACTTTTAGCCTACCCAACAGTTTTTTTGTGCCAAAGAAAACAATTTGTTTTAAATTTTTTGAGTTGTAAGACAGGTTCAGGGTAGGATGTGTTTGACTTGGGAATTCTTTTTGAAAAATCGATATCCTTTTAGCACCATAAACTTTGTAAATATAAGAACTAATCCTGTTACCCCCTATACTCTAGTTTTATTTAATTATAACAAAGGTCTTTTAGTTGTTTATCTTAGCAGTCAGCTCCGGCCTAAGCATGCTCTACGGAGGGGACCGATGAAAATAAGTGAATGATATTTGTTTCTGTTCCTTAACTGAAAATACAACTCCAAGTTAGGTGACTCTCAGACAGTCACTTAGCTAAAAATTGTTGTAAACTATTGAAAAAAAAGGAAACAAAAATAAAATAAAAGGTTTATGCCCATTGTTGGTTGGTTCAGTGGTGTCTGGTGCTGGACTCGGTAAGGCAGATTACAGTCTGCTCCCCCACAACCAGAGTTGGGTAAATAAAGGGGTTATACCTATTCATATACCAGAACCCCATGCTTGAGATCATAGTCACTAACCGATCACTCAACTACGAGTAGGTACAGATAACAGGCTTAATGTGATTACGCCTGAATGAAAAAGAACCTTACAAAATAAGGAAGCTTAGGCATAGTGGACTAACATGGATGTGTTTTTATATGAATAAAGTTTATGCCCGCATTTTTATGCAGAAAGTGTTATCAAAATATCCTTAGTACGATCAGTTAGTACCTATCAGCACATCCTTACTTGAACTTAGAAGCCCTTTAGCTCAAAAATCTTGTAAATATTATTCTTCTTTTCATCTACTTCCGAGAGTTTTTGCTTGAGGACAAGCAAAGGTTTAAGTGTGGAAGAATTTGATAACACCTGATCGCACTGCATATTTGAGTAAAATAACACATGTTTTTCATGATTTTTAGTACTGTTTTCCAAGATTTTTGCCCTCTCACGTTTTCCAAGATTGTCTCCTACATGGTTGGTTACAAAAAATTTCTAAAAGAAAATGTAAATTTTTTGAGGATAAACAAGATGTCTTCGATTGGCATTGGGACAAGGTACTTTGATTAGGCATTTGGAACTCTTCGATCATGCCTTTATTAGTAAGCTTCGATTAGGTGTTTGGCATCCATCGATACAAGCTTGACTCACCAGTCTTTGATTGGGCATCTAAATCCTTCAATACAAGCTTGACTCACCAGTCTTCGATTGGGCATATAAATCCTTCGATACAAGATTGACTCACCAACTTAGATTAAGCACTGGACCCCCTTCGATCAATTTGATTTCACAATGTCTTTGATGGAGCGCTGGGCCTCCTTCGACCAAGCTAGGTTCACAAGGCTTCAACTGTGCATTAGCTACTTCAGGCTTGCCTTTAATTCACAAGGTAAGAACCCTCTACAAACCCCTTTCGATCACCAGCAGTGGCCTATACGTGCAACCTTCGAATCACTAGGCAAAGACCTCTTCTTGCTTGCCTTGGATTCACTAATTCAAAGGCTCCCCCCTAAAGGGCCTTCGATCCACAAGGCAGAGGTTTCCTCAGACTTGTCTTGAATTCACAAGGCCGAGACCCCTCAACATAGTTTATGTACTATGACACACAATATGACCGCTTCAAAAGAGTACTCTAAAGGCCCATTCGAAGGACACACATTGGTGGCCCTTTAGAAGAGGGCACAAGGAATACATATGGACTATTCGAAAGACACTCAAAAAGTCCATTCAAAGGAGGCAACAAAAGGTCCATTCGAAGGGTACACAAAATTTCCATTCGAAGAAACATTTAAAGGCCCATTCGAAGGGTACACAAAAGGTCCATTCAAAGAAACATTAAAAAAGCCCATTCGAAGGATATACAAGAGGTCCAGTCGAAGAGCAACGCTGGAGGGCATTTGAAAGAGCCAAATGTGACCAGGTTCATAGAAAATTCAAAAAGGGACAAGAAACCATGTCTTTGGCAAAGTTTCAAAGTGATATTCATGGCCTTAAAACACCAACTTAATGGCTGTTTATTCCTTTTCCCTCTTGTCCACTCCATGCCGTATATATAAGGAGCACACTAACACACGAAAAAGGAGGGAAAACACAGAATAAAAGGAGAGACTAGCTCATAAACGCACACGCTGCCTCAAAAGTAAAATAAATTATAAAAATCTTATAATTCGAAGCTAGTATTGCAGGTACCCCCAATCTACACAAATATTAAATTTATGCTTCTGAGGCTCCCAAGAGTCTATTCCAATCCCATCCATATCAAGAAGTTCCAAATCAAAGCAACCCACGCCTAAAGCCACAAATTCGTACATCACCGCCTAAAGCCACAAATTCGTACATCACCGTTTGTAAGAACGGGTAAAAGATTAAACTTTACATTTGCATGATACATTTACACTTATAGTTCATTCAATTTGTATTCAAGATTAAGGACCTGTGTTCGACACCCAGGTCTGCATTTGTTTTGTTTCTAACACTTGTTGCAGATCTAGCCTGAATACACAAAATGCACACAGGATCCAAGGACATGGGTTTGATACCCATGTCCTGCATATTTGTTTTTCTAACATATCTTTGCAGATTTAGAGCCCTTGTAGGTGATCCATCAGGCCCTTTCAACAATGCCCTCTGGATCGAAAGCCACATCCTTTCATTGGATCGAAGGGTAACAGCCGTTCACTGGATCGAAGGATAACAATCTTCTCCTAGATCGAAGAAGACAACTCTTTCTATGGAGAGAAGGAGACATTTCCTTCTCTGGATCGAAGCCTCCCATTTTCCCCCTGGATCGAAAGACACCTTCTCTAGATCGAAGCCTCCCATTTTTCTCCCTGGATCATAGGATGCCCCTTTGTATTTTTATTTTTGTTTTCATGATTTCTTTATTGACTTTATCATTTGAATTAACTTTAAATAAAAATATCACAAAAAAACATCAGATTAGTTTTCATTAATCAAATTAATTTGTAAACAAATTAATTAATCATTTTAACCTTTTCTTGAAATTAAAATTAAATAGACTTAGGTTGTATTTTCTTAAAATAAAACAAACAAAAAGATTTCTTTTTGTTAGGATTTAGACGTCCCTCTTAATTCGTTTGCGCATTTATTTACTTTCGCATTTTTTTCTTCATCTTATTGTAACCGCTTCCCAGTTTGTTATAGTAACTAGGACTTTACTTTTCGCATTTCTATAATGTACCTCTCACAAATCCATGTAATAGCATAGGATTTACATTCCCACACTTTACATTTCTGCACTTTAAATTACTGTATATACTACTTCTAGTAACTAGGATTGCATGACAAGACTGAAAAATTAAAATGTTAGCAAACCTAAACGGGTAAGATAAATAGCTGAGCATAACACACATTGCACATATATATCTCTATGGTACTTCCACTTCGATTTCCTTCGGAAATAGTCATAACTCTCAAAACGTGAGAGGTTTTAGTGGCTAGCCTCTGGTTAAAAAAGATGATAAGTCCCTCGATGACCCTCTCGATGTTGCCTCAGTAAAGAACTGATTTTAGAAACCTAGGGTAGTTACTAAAGGTTCTTGCCAAGTTTCCTTTGTGACTATAAAAACGTACCTACGCCCGTCCCTTCACATCCAACGGTGGGGATTCTTATCAATCAATGGTAAGATACAAACATCTAAAGGAGGAGGAAAAGACCATTATACCTTTTGAGTAGGTAGGACGCTTGTGATACAGTGGAAGAACTGACTATTTTTTGGAATGCTGGTTTGCGTTTTGCGTTTGTTTTCGCAAAATGTCACGGTAAGCAAGAGTCGCCACCGACTTTTGTTTTATCCAACAAGGAAAGGAAAAAAGCACAGAAAAATTCCTTTTTCGAGATATTTCTGAGTACGGGGGGTAGATTATAGAGAGGGAAGGTATTAGCACCCTTTCTATCCGTGGTTTTCCACGGGCTCTTAGGTACTTGCTCATTGTTTTCAAAATTGTTTTCTTTGTGTTTGTGGGTTTGAAAAAGTTTTTGTTTTAACTTCGATTTAACTCTTGCTTCTGTCCTCAAGAGTGTAATGAAGTGTTTTTTAAAACTTGTTTGTAAAAGAGTGTAAGTGTGAAAAGTTTTATTTTATTTGAGCAAGTACTTAAGAATTAATCTACCTACTCGAAAAAAGAATCGTTCTGTATTCGTTTCCTTTAGACAATGTTATCCCGCTATTAGTGAGTAGGTAGCACCATAATTGGAGTTTGAGGGTCAATTCGAAAGAGGGATATACGGTCACTAAAGCAATGTTAGGACGTCTTAGTGGTAACCCTAATGTCTTAGATCATTTATCCGAGGCAATAATATCCGAGGCAACCATTTCGAGTCAACTATGATCTTTTAGACAAGAGGACGACCTCAAAAACAACCTATAGTCAATAACCGTTACCAAAGGCAACCAAGTGGGGTGTACCCCAGGAGTGCACATGTGCGAGTGTGTTGATTTCAGATTATTTATCTTTGCACATGTTTAGGGTGATCTAACTGTTTTAAGATTAAACATTCATTCTTGTCATGCAAGCCCTATTATCAAACATCTAACAGTTGAATATTTGCAGAAATTAAAGTGCGAAATTAAACTACGCTATTACAAGGCGTCGAGTATTTACATCGCCGAAAACAAACCCTTTGAAATTTAAAAGCAGAAAAAATAAATAAATGTCCTAATTAAAATTATTACAAATCGGGAGCAGATACAATAATTTGGATAAAGAAAAATAAAACGCCCGAGAAAATTAGATCGAATGCGAAAACTAGGGTTTTGACCCTCTTAATTAAAAGAAAAATGTTTTTGTTGTTTTTAATATTTTTTAAGAAAAGAAATTAAGTCCTAAAATAAAAATGCACAATTAATTGGTTATTAAATTAATTAATGAAAAATAATTACAAGACATATTTTTGGATTTTTGGTTGTTTTAGAAAAGAAATAAAATAATTAAATTAGTGTTAAAACCTATTGATTCTAATTAGTTTTAATTATTTGCAAAAATAAATTAAAATTATCTAACATTAATAACCTAATTAATTTAATTAATATTTATTGATGAAAAATAATAATTCTGATTTTAATTGGATAAAAAATATTTTTTGGTGATTTTTGATAAAAAAGGAAAATTCTTTTATTGGTTAGTAAATAAATAAAAAGCAAATAAATTAAATAGAATAATAAAAAAATGTGAAAGGATAGAGATGGGCCTGACTAGAGGGGGTGTGCATAGCAAGAATTCTGGGCCCAAATGGAGGTCCATGATGACTTTTTGATCCTGTGCATACACATTGACTAGGGCTTATGATGTTCCTTCAGTGGTGGCCACTAGATTTGGCCATCTGGCCATCTGGCGCGTTGATGATGAAGACCCATGGTGGATCTCAGGTTCATGTGTGCACTGGATTTCCTGTAATAAAATGAAATAGAGAAATAGGGGGACCTGGGATTCAAAACCAGGCCCCAAGGCAAATTCCTTGCTACGCTTGCCACTGGATCACTTGCTGCTTATTGTACAATTATTGAATAATAATAATAATAATATAAGAAAACAAATATTTAGTGGAAACAAAACGAAAACGCGCGCTAACGTTCAAATAGGCCAATGGAAGTTGGCCACGTCTTCATCCTTGTACTTGTGTCGTGGCTAAAAGTTGAACCACCTATACCTACGGAAAAATGTCCATTGCTACAACCCAAGCGTTCTCAAAACCTTCCATAGGCCATGGAAATAACATCTAACACCATGGTTAGATTCGTCTCGTCCTCATGATCACAACCATACCCATTACCAAGTCCAATTGCTCCTGCATTCAAAAACCATAAAATCAAACTCGAAACCTTAAGAATGGTGGATTTCGTTACAGATCATATAAATGAAATTGAGTAATGCCAAAAGTTTGCAAACATCATGGTGATCAAGAATGTACAATTATTTTACACTATGGATGCAAGAATAAGGTTATTCGAATTCAAGAAGATGGTGATACAGTTGAGGACTTACAGTGCGTGGGAGGGCTTGAAAACGCTTGCTTTCGATTGCTTTCGCTAGTGGAGATTCCCTGGAAGTGATTGGGAGAGGTATCGAGCCTTGAGGATGCCTCTAAGTGGGATTTTTATCTCACACTTTTTTGCCTTTTTTTCCCTTTGGCTTTGGGCCAACTAACATCCGGTTGTAATCCGAGCATCATAGTACCTGGCTGGGTGAACTGCTATTTGGTCGTAATCCAAGTTGCACAGTATCCCTTATATGTTATCTGGTCGAAATCCAGTCTTTCACAATACTTTACTTCTTGTCTGGTCGTAATCCAGTCTTTAGAAGAGATCAAATGGCTATCCGGTCGTAATCCGGGATTCCCTTTGGCTTGGGGCCAACTAACATCCGGTCGTAATCCGAGCTTCATAGTATCTGGTCGGGTGAACTGCTATTTGGTCGTAATCCAAGCTACATAGTATCCCTTATCTGTTATCTGGTTGAAATCCAGCCTTCACAGTACTTTACTTCTTGTCTGGTCGTAATCTAGTCTTTAGAAGAGATCAAATGGCTATCCGGTTGTAATCCGGGATTCCCTTTGGCTTGGGGCCAACTAACATCCGGTCGTAATCCGAGCTTCATAGTATCTAGCCGGGTGAACTGCTATTTGGTCGTAATCCAAGCTACACAGTATGCCTTATCTGTTATCTGGTCGAAATCCAGTCTTTCACAATACTTTACTTCTTGTCTGGTCGTAATCCAGTCTTTAGAAGAGATCAAATGGCTATCCGGTTGTAATCCGGGATTCCCTTTAGCTTGGGGCCAACTAAAATCCGGTCGTTATCCGAGCTTCATAGTATCTGGCCGGGTGAAATTCTATTTGGTCGTAATCCAAGCTACACAGTATCCCTTATCTGTTATCTGGTCGAAATCCAGCCTTCATAGTACTTTACTTCTTGTCTGGTCGTAATCCAGTCTTTAGAAGAGATCAAATGGCTATCCGGTCGTAATCCGTGATTCCCTTTGGCTTGGGGCCAACTAACATTCGGTCGTAATCCGAGCTTCATAGTATCTGGCCGAGTGAACTGCTATTTGGTCGTAATCCAAGCTACACAGTATCCCTTATCTGTTATCTGGTCGAAATCCAGCCTTTACAGTGTCTTTAACCGCTATCTGGTCGTAATCCAGGTTTCACCAGAACTTGTATTATTGTCTGGTCGAAATCCAGGCTTCATAATAAATTGCTGAGCTGTTATCCGGTCGTAATCCGGGATTCAGGGCTTGCTGAGGATTTAAACTATTGTCCAGTCGAATCTGGGCTTCATAATTTGCTTTTGTGAGAATTTGATTGTATCTTTCCTGAAAGGTAAAGGTTAGATGTATGTGATGCATGATATGTATGAGGCAATGATGTTCTCAAAATAAATGAGATTGCGCTGTATGATGTGTATATGCATGTGTCATGATGTATGGAAATGTTATGTTTTTAGCTAGGGAAAATAAATCCCGGGTTGCTGCTGGAGAAAAGAATTGAATTCTTCGTTTCCAATGGAGATAGTGGATGAAAATGCTTGTGAGAATAAACCTGGAGGGGAGGATAACTTCGCTGGGGAATAAGACGACGAGGAAGTGTCTCTGTGGGGAGGACATGCTCTGTTGAGGATTCCGCTGATAAATTCGGCTGGGGATGAATTACCGTCGCTGGCGATACCGAATCCTATTGGGGATTGAGTTTCTGTTTGTGAAAGGAATGAAATCCGCTGGGGATGATCTTTCAGTTGCGTCCTCACTGGGGATAACTTTGTAGACTCTACTGGGGACAATCTTTCAGAGTCTACTGGGGATGATTCTCCAAACTCCATTGGGGATAATTGTCCAGACTCCGCTGGGGATAATTGTCTATCGTTGATGATGGATAAACTCTGCTTGGGGAGAATATTACCGACTCATTCGCGGTTGTGAGCCTCAGCTGGGGAGAGTTAACATTACTGGTCTTTCTCTTACTCTATGGGGAGTGAATGTTACTGGGACACATGTGGAGGATATGACGATGACTCTGCATCGAGACTTTTCTGCCCCTATTTCTGCGGGAGAAGGTGCCTGTGGAGGCCTTGTGGATTGAGTGTCATCCTAACCTATGAGGTTCTTGGTAACTTTCGATTGAAATGATCAGTCTTCTTCTGGTAGGCAAGTGACAAGATGATGGGACATAGTCGTACACTTTGATCCCTAATTTTTTCCTGGATTGTCTTTTTAGATTTTCAGTCCACCGGGATACCCTTTTGAAGGGGTGAAAAACACAAGAAGGGGGGGGGGGGGTTGAATTGTAAAACTGAAATTTAAAGCAATTGACAAGATATTTTTATCCTGGTTCGTTTGATCTCAAACTACTCCAGTCCACCCGTCAAGGTGATTTCGCCTCTCTCCAACGAGGTCTTAATTCACTATATTCAACTGAATATTACAGACTGCTTTAACAACTGCTAAAGCCTTCTTGATTCAAACCACAACCCGGTTTGTCAAGGCAACACTTTCTTACAAAGGTATAAAACAATGTGTGTGAATGTTTTCTACAAAACTTTATCACAACTGTGATGTATACACAAAATGAAGCTTAGAAACTAGATTGCTAAACAGAAATGGAATATCAGAGTTTGTTGTTTAGCAAAACAGGTTGAACGAAGATTATGGTTCAGCTTTGTGCGTGTAGAGATTTGGAGAGCATTAGTCATTATAATCTTCGAAGCCTTGTTTATATAGCACTTGAGAAGATGAACGTTGAATGCAATATTCTTGATTCAATGCTAATAACAAGCTTTCCTTATTGAGCAGATCTTGTCTGGAATGAGGCCGTTGGAATTAATTGGCGTTTAATGCACAGTACCGTTGCTTCTTCAATGCACGTTCTGGCTTGGCTCATTCTGATTCTGCTTCGCTGCTGATGAACTATTGTGTTTCTGTATCAGAGTGTTTGAGCGCAGTCTTGTTCATCAAGCTTCAGCATGTGCGTGAGTTGATCATCTGATCTTGACGTTCTGATGTAGCAACTTCCGATGCTGGTGTATGAAATCAAATTCTGATGCTGAATAAACGTGACCTTGCTTATTTCAATCAGAGTATCTGCAAGTCAGAACATAGTAATTTTAGGCAGCAGATAGTTAAAACATAAAACATATAAATACTATATCTTTTCACTTTGTTATCATCAAAACTCAAATATAGGGTAGTAGATTCAAACATTGTTCTAACAATCTCCCCCTTTTTGATGATGACAAAAACTGGATATTTTAAATGAAAAATAACGTGAAAAGGTATCTGGAAAAATGTATCAGAGTAAGAAGTACGGAGAAGTCAGAGTTAAGAGATACTCCCCCTGAGTTTATTACTTCCCTTTGATATACGTGTTCTTCAGGATCAGATCTTTTTCTTTCTTTGAACATCAGATTATCAGAGTCTTTGACTTATCAGAGAGCAGAGCTTCAGAGCTTTTCTTGTCAGAGCTTTGCTTTGGATCAGAGTATTTAGGACGATCAGAACTTCATATTGATCAGAGCAACATTGATCAGAGCTTCTACATTTTGCTCAGAGTTTCTAGTCTTCAGAGTGTCCAGGAGCTTCCTTGTGCCTGTAGACTTTAAACAAAACAGAAAAACATTTCAAGTAATAGAGTTAGAATGTTTGAGAGTTTCTGTCTAGTTAGGCCGTTATTGATTTAAATATCATTCTTGTTCTCCCCCTTTTTGTCAGCAATCAAAAAGTGTTGGTGATGTGCTAAAACAATTTGATCAGAAAAACTAATCATATTAAGATAGTTCAGAATCAGAGCAAGAAAAATATTACAAAAACTTAGTCAAAACAGTACATCAGAAAATGAAGAAAACATGAAAAATGTTATGCATGAAAAAAGATTTAAGGTTGAGGAGGCATGCGTGTGAACAGGCTCTCCAGCATTGCTTGAATCTTTTCAGAAGTTTCATTCTGTTTCTGCACCATGCTGACAACAGAGTCAATCTTGCTGTCCTGCACATCCATTCTTGCTTTCATCTTCTAATCATTCTCTTCCATCTGCTGCTGTAGACGCAAGTCATTCAGCCTTAATTCTTCCAGAGTCTGCCTGTCCAAGGCAGCTTGAGAAGCATCAGAAGGAGGAGGTTTCTCAGAACTTTCAGCAACATCTTCTGCTTGATTTTCTTCAGCCTGAATGGTCTTGTCTTCTTCTGATGGTTGCACCATTGCAGCTTGCTGTTTCTCAGACCAAGGTTCAGAGTCCAGAGGGAGCACAACTTCCTGAGGTAGCTGACTTTCAACTTCCTTCAGCAGCTTGCTGAAGTTTTGTTGAGCCTGCTCATAGTTGACGTCCTACAACTTGAGGGTTTCAGCATGTACCCAAGATCTGAACTGTGACCAGAGCTGATCAGAAGCAGCTGGGTCAATCATCCCAGGACAGACTTGCTTCAAAGAAGCAATCCATTGCAGCACACCTGTTTCAAAATTCAAAATACCAGAGCCAACATCTGGTTGCTTTGGTTTTGGGATGGCAATTTTGTGTCTTAAATCAGCAATACGTTCAAGACTGGTTAAGTCAATGAAAGTTCTGCTGGGGTTTTCAGCGGATTTCTGAGAGGCTGTTTGTTTTGGAGGAGGGGTATCAGAGTCAGATATTTCGATTGGAGTGGGTGGTGTTCTGGGAGTTTTTGGAGGTGTCGATTCTAATGAGGATGGTAACTGGGGCCTGAAAACAGTGGTTCCACATGGCAACTGGATTGCCAACGGTGATGGTTGAGGTGAGTGAGGGTCAGAATGATGAGGAGAAGGGGTTTCATAGTGGTGAAACTCTGTTTGTGGTGAAGGTGGATTTATTTCTGGTTGGGGAGATGGAGGTGGAATCTCTGATTGCTCAGGGATCAGAGGTTCTTCTGAGAGTGGTTGTTGTTGTTGTGGTTCTGGTTCTGGTTGTTGTTGTTGTTCTGGTTGTGGAGGAGGAATGTTTAGTGGTTCAGAGTGTGGTTGAGCAGAAGCATGTTCACGCTCAATATCAGCTAGCACTCGGTCAAGTGCTGGTGTTGTTGAAACTGTTGGTTGTTTGGGGAGTTTGGTTCTGGGTCTTCTGAGTAGTAAGGCCTCAGAAGGGTCTTCTGGTATGGTTTCATCAATAGTAGGGATTGGGATGGATATTCTGTGGGAGGTTTGAGAAGGGGCAGCAGATGTTGGAATAGTAGATGAAATTAAAACAGGGGCAGCAGATGAAATACCTCTTTTCTTTGGAGTCTGATGAGATGATCCTTCTGTTGGCGCTTTCCTCTTCTTTGTCTTCTTCTGAGTCACTTCCGGTTGGGGTTGACTCAGATCTTTGATCTTCAGCTTTGAACCTGTATCCTCTGCCTTGTACGTATCTGGGTACCTGAGAAACATCTCTGGTTTGGATTCCATTTCAGAAAATACCGGAAAATCACTCAGAGGCACTCTTCTGCTGGAGATATCAGCAGTTGAAGTAGCTCTGGGTTCCTTCTGAATATTTTCTATCAGCTTTATCTTTTTCAGATTCTTAGCGTTCAGAGGTTTCCCAATGGTTGGTTCAATAGTGCTTAGCTCCTGAGCTTCAATCAGATGTTCAATCAGCCTATTCTCTGTCAGAATATCTGATATAAGCCTTCCAAACGGTATCCAGTCCCTCTTGGTTCTTTCTTCTTCTCTTGTCTCTTTCACACTGGTTTTGAGATGGTTGAACAGGAAGTGAGCCAGATTGATCTTAACCTTCTGATCAATAAAGTAGATCAGAAACTGCTGATCCACATTTATATAATCAGGAGAACTTGTTGGTTTCATGTGGTTAAAGCATCCCAGAACAATCTTAGCCCATACTCTGCAGTGATCCTTCAGATCCTTAATCTTGCTGCTGGGCATTCCAAGAGTGAAAATCCTGTTGGCTACCACACCTACATCAGCGCATCTTTCGGCCATGTCCACACAACGGACTCCACCACCACTTTGACCGATTAGCCTTGCAATGAGATCTTCAGAAATCACAATCTTCTTTCCCATAACAGAAGAAATGACTAGATGTTTTGAAACCTTGGCGTGAATCCAAAATTCCTTGACTAGCGCTGGGAATGTTGGTCCAACCAACCTATCGAAGTACCTTTCCCACTTTTGAGCCCTAATTTCTTCAGTTAGGTCAAATCCATTTTCCTTCAAGCTTTCAAAGTCAATGATTAACTCAGAAAGCACTTCAAGGTTCTTCACCGGAGTGAGGAGAGTTCTGAGTGGCACCTGATATTGCTCAGAAGTTGCTTTCTTCTGATTGCCTGCAGAAATGCTGGAGGATGCCATTGTTCACACTAAAAAAGCTTTGAGAATGAATTGAGAAAGAAAGGTTTGCAAGGGATGAACTCAGAAATATGCAGAAAATGCTTGAGTGATTGTGAGAAAGCGTAAAGAATAAATGAGAGATTAATGTGCTTAAATAGAGTTTTCAAAGTTATTTTGAAAAGTTAAACGTTTTTAAGAGAGAGAAAAAAAATCATGATTGCCATTTAAAAGAATGATTACTTTTCATTAAATGCTTGCTGATTTTGGGGGATTTGAGAAAGATACTTAAAAACGGTTACCAGACATGTGTCTCAATGCACCCAATCAGCGCTTTGCCTTCTCAGAAGCGTGCACGCGTTCTGCTTCAGAGATATGCTGATGATTGGATGACACTTGTTTGATGTAGTGATCAGCACGTCTGTCTTTGAGATTAGACTCTCAGATCTTTAGACTTGCATCTGATATAATCTGCATGTTTTAAGCAAATAGCAGAAGTATTATCACAAAGTATAGTAATGTTACTCTCAAAAATCTGGAAGTCTTCAAGCTGACTTTTCATCCAGAGCATTTGTGTGCTACATCCTGCTGCTGCTATGTACTCAGCTTCTGCTGTTGACAGAGCAATTGTTGATTGCCTTTTGCTGGACCAAGAGATCATATTTTCTCCCAGAAACTGGCAGCTTCCAGAAGTACTTTTACGTTCCACTCTGTCTCCAGCAAAATCAGCATCACAGTAGCCTACTAAGCTGTAATCACTAGATTTTCTATAAAACAAACCCAGATTAGTAGTACCTTTCAGATACTTGAAAATTCGCTTAACAGCTGTTAAGTGAGATTCTCTAGGATCTGATTGGAATCTAGCACAGATGCAAACACTGAATAATATGTCAGGTCTTGAAGCAGTCAGATAGAGGAGAGAACCAATCATACCTCTGTAGACTTTCTGTTCTACACTTTTGCTTACCTCTTCTCTTTCCAGAATGCACGTGGGATGCATTGGAATCTTTGATGGCTTACATTCTGAGAGGTCAAATTTCTTCAGAAGATCTCTGATGTATTTGCTCTGATGAATGTAAGTTCCTTCTGGAGTTTGATTGATCTGAATTCCTAAAAAGAATTTCAGTTCCCCCATGAGGCTCATCTCAAATTCTGCCTGCATACACTTAGCAAATTTTCTTCCAAGAGAAGGATTAGTAGAACCAAAAATGATATCATCAACATAAATTTGACAGACTAAGATGTCACTCTTAACTGTTTTACAGAATAGAGTAGTGTCCACTTTCCCTCTGGTGAATTCATTTTCAAGCAGAAAGTTACTTAGCCTTTCATACCAAGCTCTGGGAGCTTGTTTCAGACCATACAGTGACTTCTTTAGTTTGAAAACATGTTCTGGATGTTTTGTATTTTCAAAACCTGGGGGTTGGTGAACATAAACTTCTTCTTCTATATAACCATTTAAGAATGCACTTTTGACATCCATCTGATACAGAGTGATGCCTCTATTAACAACAAATGAAATTAAAAGTCTGATAGATTCTAACCTGGCGACTGGGGCAAAGGTTTCTGTATAGTCTATCCCCTCTTGCTAACTATAACCTTGTGCAACCAGTCGTGCCTTGTTTCTGATGACTTCACCTTGCTCATTAAGCTTGTTTCTGAACACCCATCTTGTTCCAATGACGTTGAATCCTTTTGGTCTGGGAACGAGATCCCATACGTCGTTTCTGGTGAATTGATTCAGCTCTTCTTGCATTGCCAGAATCCAGTCATTATCCAGAAGTGCTTCATCAATAGAAGAAGGTTCAATCAGAGACACAAGTCCCATAAGAGTTTCTTCAGAGTTTCTGAAGCTTGCTCTTGTTCTGATTGGATCTTCCTTTCTTCCTAGGATAGTCTCTTCTGGGTGATCCAAACTGCTTCTGGGCAATCTCTTCTGAGGTTGATCAGCAGCTGTTGTAGGATTTCTAGCAGTGCTCCTTTCAGACGTTGAAGGAATGTCTGTGTTGAGAGCTTCTGATGACTTGTCTTCAGAACCTGCAAATTCAATTTCTATACCTGCAAAAGTTTCATTCTGCTTTGACTTTTCAGAGTCAAGCTTGTCATCAAAACGAACACTGATTGATTCTTCCACAATCTGTGTTTCTGTATTGTATACTCTGTACCCTCTTGAGCGTTCAGAGTATCCTAACATAATACACTTCTGTGCCTTAGAGTCAAACTTGTTCAAATAATTCTTTGTATTCAATATAAAGCAAGTACATCCAAATGGATGAAAATATGAAATGTTGGGCTTTCTGTTCTTCCACAATTCATATGGAGTCTTTTCCAGAATAGGTCTTATTGAGATTCTATTCTGAATGTAGCACGCTGTGTTTATTGCCTCTGCCCAGAAAGTCTTAGCAACGTTTGTCTCATTGATCATGGTTCTGGCCATTTCTTGCAATGTTCTGTTCTTTCGTTCTACAACTCCATTTTGTTGGGGAGTTCTAGGACAAGAGAAATCATGCAGAATGCCTTTGTCATTAAAGAATGACTCAAAATCTTTATTTTCAAATTCTCCACCATGATCACTTCTGACTTTAACGATTCTAAGATCTTTTTCATTCTGAACTTGGTTACAGAAGGTAACAAACACAGAGTGTGACTCGTCCTTGTGTCTTAAGAACTTTACCCATGTCCATCTGCTATAGTCATCTATGATTACTAACCCATACTTCTTACCACTGACTGAAGCAGTTTTAACTGGTCCAAATAAGTCAATGTGCAGAAGTTCTAATGGCTTAGAGGTGGAAACAACATTTTTGGATTTAAAAGAAGGTTTTGCAAATTTGCCTTTCTGACATGCTTCACACAGAGCATCTGAATTGAACTTCAAATTAGGAAGTCCTCTGACCAGATTGAGTTTGTTAATCTGAGATATTCTTCTCATACTAACATGCCCCAATCTTCTGTGCCAAATCCACTGCTCGTTGTTAACAGACAGAAGACATTTTACATTCTGACTCTTTAGTTCAGAAAGTTTGATTTTGTAAATGTTGTTTTTCCTCTTACCATTAAACAGGATAGTCCCATATTTCTGACTAACAGCTTTACATGATTTTTGATTAAAGATTATATCATAACCGTTATCACTTAATTGACTTATGGATAACAGATTATGCATCAATCCATCTACTAGCAGAACATTATTAATAGAGGGAAGATTTCCATTACCTACAGTTCCAGAGCCAATTTCTTTCCCCTCTGATTGCCTCCAAAGCCAACGTGGCCTCCAGGCTTAAGTTCCAGGCTTTGGAACATATGCCTTCTTCCCGTCATGTGTCGTGAGCAGCCAGAGTCCAGGTACCATGACTGGTGTTTCTGACTTGCTGCTAAAGATATCTGCAACATGTATTATTTTGTCCTTAGGTACCCAGATTTTCTTGGGTCCTGACTTGTTAGTTTTACCAAAACTCTGGTTGAATTTTGGTTTCACAGAGTGCTTACTGCTAGTATATTTGATGTCGTGTGTGTGACCATACACAAAGTGTGAATTTAGAGGAGTGTGTTTAATGGTCAAGTCCATGACATTCTTTGGTGTAGGAACCTTACCTTGGTATCCTATACCTTTCCTGCCGTTTCTGCTAACTCCATAGATCATTGAAGCCATTCTGCTTCTATCTATGTTTTTAGCTAGGAACTTCTGGAAACTGTGATCATACTCCTTGATAATCTCATCAGCGTTGCTGGGAGTTTCAGAAATTGGTTCCTTCTGAGAGTTTTGTAAAGAGTTTTCTAATTTTGAAATTTTATCTCTCAGCTCAGAGTTTTCCAATTTGAGACTCTCAGACTTATTAGAGTCAGATTCAAGATTCCTTTTTAGGTTTCTGAATTTAGCTCTAATCTGCTGATAACGTTCCAAAATCTCATTGAGGCTTTCAGCAAGTTCAGCCTTTGTAAAATTAACAGCGAAGTTAGGAAATACCTCTTCTGTGTCTGATTCAGAAGCTTCACTATCTTCTGAGATGTTAGCCATGAGCGCTATGTTTGCCCTTTCATCATCTGATTCTGAGTCAGCTTCAGACGAGTCAGAGTCATCCCATGTGGCCATGAGACTTTTCTTCTTCTCTCTTCCAAACTTCTTTTTGGGCTTTTCCCTCTGAAGCTTTGGGCAGTCACTCTTGTAGTGTCCTTGCTCATTGCACTCGTAGCAGATGATGTCTTTGGTGTTTGGCTTCTTGCTACTGGAGGAGCCTTCAGATCTTCTGTATCCAGAGGAAGAATCTGTCCTTTTGTATCTGGAAGAGGACTCATTCTGATCAGATCTTCTGGGATTCCTGAACTTCCTTTGTCTTTGCTTCCACAGTTGATTTACTCTTCTGGAAAGAAGGGAAAGTTCGTCTTCTTCTGATGAGGATCCATCAGATGTTTCTTCAACTGCCTGCAAAACTTTAGACTCAGATTTTCTGTTAGATTTTAAAGCTAAAGGCTTACCTTGCTTCTGAGGCTCGTCAGCTTCTAGCTCTATCTCATGACTTCTGAGGGAGCTTATAAGTTCCTCCAGAGTGATCTTGTTGAGATCTTTAGCTAGCTTCAGAGCAGTAACCATAGGCCTCCACTGCTTGGGTAAACTTCTGATAATTTTCTTGACATGGTCAGCAGTAGAGTATCCTTTGTCCAGAACTTTGAGACCAGCTACCAGAATCTGGAATCTAGAGAACATAGTTTCAATGGATTCAGATTCTTCCATTTTGAACGCCTCATACTTCTGAATGAGCGCCAGAGCTTTTGTTTCTTTGACTTGAACGTTGCCCTCATGCGTCATTCTGAGAGAATCAAGGATGTTCTTTGCTGTGTCTCTGTTGGAGATCTTTTCATACTCAGTATAGGAGATGGCACTGAGGAGGATGGTTCTGGCCTTATGGTGATTCTTGAAATCATGCTTTTGTTGATCAGTCATTGATTTTCTATCAATCTTCTGACCACTTGCATTCACAGGGTTCGTGTATCCATCTGTCACCATATCCCACAGATCAGCATCATGTGCTAGAAAGAAGCTTTCAATTCTGTCTTTCCAGTAGTCAAAGTTTTCTCCATCAAAGACTGGAGGTTTGCCACTGAATCTGTCTCTGTCCTCATTATTGTCATTGCTGAAGTGAGAATTGTTTCCTGCCATTGTGTTTTTCTGACGCTGGATCTTGTACTGACACGGTTAAGTGTTTTAGCTCAGAACCAAGAGCTCTGATGCCAATTGAAGGGGTGAAAAACACAAGAAGGGGGGGGGGGTTGAATTGTAAAACTGAAATCTAAAGCAATTGACAAGATATTTTTATCCTGGTTCGTTTGATCTCAAACTACTCCAGTCCACCCGTCAAGGTGATTTCGCCTCTCTCCAACGAGGTCTTAATTCACTATATTCAACTGAATATTACAGACTGCTTTAACAACTGCTAAAGCCTTCTTGATTCAAACCACAACCCGGTTTGTCAAGGCAACACTTTCTTACAAAGGTATAAAACAATGTGTGTGAATGTTTTCTACAAAACTTTATCACAACTGTGATGTATACACAAAATGAAGCTTAGAAACTAGATTGCTAAACAGAAATGGAATATCAGAGTTTGTTGTTTAGCAAAACAGGTTGAACGAAGATTATGGTTCAGCTTTGTGCGTGTAGAGATTTGGAGAGCATTAGTCATTATAATCTTCGAAGCCTTGTTTATATAGCACTTGAGAAGATGAACGTTGAATGCAATATTCTTGATTCAATGCTAATAACAAGCTTTCCTTATTGAGCAGATCTTGTCTGGAATGAGGCCGTTGGAATTAATTGGCATTTAATGCACAGTACCGTTGCTTCTTCAATGCACATTCTGGCTTGGCTCATTCTGATTCTGCTTCGCTGCTGATGAACTATTGTGTTTCTGTATCAGAGTGTTTGAGCGCAGTCTTGTTCATCAAGCTTCAGCATGTGCGTGAGTTGATCATCTGATCTTGACGTTCTGATGTAGCAACTTCTGATGCTGGTGTATGAAATCAAATTCTGATGCTGAATAAACGTGACCTTGCTTATTTCAATCAGAGTATCTGCAAGTCAGAACATAGTAATTTTAGGCAGCAGATAGTTAAAACATAAAACATATAAATACTATATCTTTTCACTTTGTTATCATCAAAACTCAAATATAGGGTAGTAGATTCAAACATTGTTCTAACACCTTTTTTGCCCAAGCCTCGCTTTTGGGTTTTTGACTTGCTGGGTGTACAGATTCTTTTCATTTTTTATCCCTAATTTTTTCCCGAACCCTTTTGGTTCGTCAGGATGCCCTTATTAGGCCAGTCAACCTAGCGGGTCTTTGTTCATGCGTAGTATTTTCTGACTATGTCCACGCTCTCAGGGTGTAGGGAGTTGTCACTGTCGGTAGTGTTGTGTTACCATACTACCAGAAGATGTTCGTTTGATCATGCAAGATTCGTTGTTGGAATTTATGTCCAATGCTCCAAGTGATTCAGATGGAGATCTGCCCTTGACTATTTGGCATCTTTGAGAGATTCCTTGGATCTTGACTTGACTGCCCCAGATGATGGACAATGATCATATTGTGCCCCTTGGTCGGAAGTGTTTTTCCACTTTAGGTGATCCTTTTTGAGACAGTTTTTGTTCACTAGATATTCATCGTGCGAATTTCTCTGTTGTTGAACAAATAGTCATATGCAGACAATGTTATTTTAAGAATGCAAAGCTTATGTCTGTCTTGAAATTTTGAAAATGCATTTTTTCAGTAAAATAAGCAAATTTTGCAATATGCGATGTCAACTCGGGATTTACAGCAAGTCCTACGGGAGTCAGGATACCTTTTGTAACCGTATGCTTTCGAACTAACCCATGCTTCAACTAGGACTTTTAAGGGTTATAACGTGGCCAGGTTTACGGTTTAAGAAACAAAGGATAAAGGCTCAAATTTTATTTGTACCCACCCGCTCTTCGTGATGTTCTTCAGTCCTAAACTCAGTTAATTGTGCATTTAGATCCCGTTTGAGTCTTTGCTCTGATATTCGAGTGATGGTTCAGATATTGACAGTTCATTTTGAACAGGCAATCATTTTTGTTGAGAGTTTGTATGACCTCTTTCGTTTTGATTTTATTTTCCCTGTCTTTTGCTTGAACTGTTTCTTTTTGTGATTACAGTCAGCGGGATGCCCCAGTTTTTCTTAAGTCTCCTTCATAGGTTTTGACTTATTGGGCTTTTATTTTTGAGAGATAATGACTGCCTGTCCTTATGATTATACGAAACCATCACCGTTTTTTTGTTTCGGAAGGAATTCTTTGATGCCATTCATTATGCACCCGGATTAACTGAGAAAACTACCCTGCCCCAGGTTATAATTAAGAGTTTTAATTTGTGAAAAGAAAAACTCCAACTTCTTTGGCTCAAAGGGGTTGACTAGGGATTATCTTCCTTATAACTCCACTGTTTAGGATTTGAATCAACGGCCATACCTCGTCAGCGGGGTCTGTTCAAAAGCATACTATAGAAATTTTGATATCATTTTCGTCATCCTCCCTCTAAAGGATTAGAGTTTTTTAAATCGAGAATTGAACATCATAAAAAGGAAATCAATTTAAATATAGTGAATACGAATGGATTGATTCAAAACAGGCATATGCAATGCATTGATAAAGTAACAAAGTTTGACATGAATAAATATTCGAACAATCAAAAGAAAATTACAAATTGAAAATTCTAATGAACAAAAAGCCCTCTCTTGTCAGAACTTGTAACTTCAAATGGTGAGCCTTGGAGGGATGGCAGAAGAACTCAATCTGATCGTCTTGTGTGAGTTCCAATGCTCCTTCATCAACTAGGTCTTGAATTTTGTTTCTCAATGCCCATCAGTTGTTGGTGTCATGTCCCGGGCTGTTGGAATGGTAGACACACCTTGCATCAGGATTGTAGTTTGGGGAGGCTATGTTGGGATTCCGAGGAGGGTCCCTTAACATAACCAACTTGGCCTTCCACATGCGTTGCAATGCTTGAGCCAATGACATGTTGATTTCAGTGAAGCATCTTTCAGATGTATTCTTCTTATGTTGATTTCCCCGTTGTTTTTGGCGAGGTTGTTGTTGGACCCGTGAGGTAGTAGCAACTTGGAGAAGTCCATTCTTCACCAAACCAAACTCTTGTTTTCTTGAAGGCTGATCAGTGACTTGGCCCCCGACCCCGACTGTTTGCTTCATACTGTTGTATCGGTCTTGATGAAGCTGGTTGATAATGGTTCTCAACACTTCTTGTTCCCAGGCTAGGCCTTAGATAAGAGCCTTCTGCCCCAGCATCTGGGTTCTTATTGCATCTACCTCAGCTTGCAAGTGTTTCATCCGCTCTTCCTTATGGTCCTCAGGACTTGTCTTGACCAAGTTCCCAATGAGGAGTGTTTTCAACTCTTCCTGCCCCTTAGATAGGTTTAGGAATATTTCGCTGAACTGAGCTTCTTGGGTTTGAAGATCTCTGTTGTCCTGTTTGAAAGCCATTGATGAAATAAACAGCGAGAACATGAGAGACCTGTACTGGAAGACCTGTTATGCAATGATATGTATGATATATGTATGCAATGTTTTCAAAGATCTCGCGGGGCAAACAATAAACTGTTAGAATTGAATTTTACAACTTTGATTGAAGAAACTTCGTGTCGTCAAGAGTCCTTCTTCAAGAGTCAAGCTCACCATATCGAGTGGGTCATAGCCCTCGACTCAAGTGATCATGGTTTGATCTCTATACAACATTGTCTAGAGGAAAATAAACCCCTTTTCCCCTTGCTAGACGTATGATTTACCATAACTTGCATCACAAACCCTTGAGATCCTTGAAATGGTTAAGGAAATGTTTAGGAAATGATGTTATGATGTGTATGCTATGAGTTTAAGCAAAAGTGTAAGGTGATGTAAGTAAACCCTGCAATAAATCCAAATTATTGGTTAAGGACTGTATACAAAACCTGTAAGGAACTCATGTTGTCAGATAACAAGAATGTGCAAGTAGTTCAAGTTTAAAGGCACACAAGTCACACAAACAACCTTAAGTTTAGGCTTGCATGGGGTCTAGGAATTACCCTTTTGAAGTTCAGTTGGTTCAACCTGTCCTAGTAATAGTAACCGGGTTCTAGAGGTTCTCAATATCACTGACCATCCTCGATCGGTCATAATTCCAGTTTAGCAACCTTTTCTTGCAGCTGGAATCATCTCGAGAGTATGGTCTCAATGAGTGTAGCATACTGCTACTTTCTATGGCCAAGTTGATCAATTATAGGTTCTAAGGTCAGTTGATGCTTAATGGCCCATATAGCAGCCCCATACTCTCCTTGTTGCTCCACAAGGCATATCGGTACCAACTAATGTGCCACACCAACGTAGCTACTGCTTTAACCGTATTGGTATACGTCGTACAGTTCCCTCACAGTCTATTGCTACTTACCTAAAGGGTATCCCCAAATCCGGGTTAGGATCTATAGTAACTCTAATTCAAACCTACAAAGATAAAGAAAACAAATCAAGCAATTGAAAACAATATGATGAACTAATCCTAAGGTACACCCCACTTATAATTTATCCCTAGAAGAGTCGCCAGTTCTGTGATACGGTGGAAGAACTGACTGTTTTTTGGAATGCTGGTTTGCGTTTTGCGTTTGTTTTTGCAAAATGTCGCGGTAAGCAAGAGTCTCCACCGACTTTTATTTTATCCAACAAGGAAAGGAAAAAAGCACAGAAAAATTCCTTTTTCGAGATATTTTTGAGTACAGGGGGGGGGGGGGGGGGGTAGTCTATAGAAAGGGAAGGTATTAGCACCCTTTCTATCCGTGGTTTTCCACGGGCTCTTAGGTACTTGCTCATTGTTTTCAAAATTGTTTTCTTTGTGTTTGTGGGTTTGAAAAAGTTTTTGTTTTAACTTCGATTTAACTCTTGCTTCTATCCTCAAGAGTGTAATGAAGTGTTTTTGAAAACTTGTTTGTAAAAGAGTGTAAGTGTGAAAAGTTTTGTTTTATTTGAGGAAGTACTTAAGAACTAATCTACCTACTCGAAAAAACAATCGTTCTATATTTGTTTCCTTTAAATAATGCTATCCCGCTATTAGTGAGTAGGTAGCACCATCGTTGGAGTTTGAGGGTCAATTCGAAAGAGAGACATACGGTCACTAAAGCAATGTTACGACGTCTTAGTGGTAACCCTAATGTCTTAGATCATTTATCCGAGGCAACCATTTCGAGGCAACCATTTCGAGGCAACTATGATCTTTTAGACAAGAGGACGACCTCTAAAACAACCTATACACAATGACCGTTACCGAAGGCAACCAAGTGGGGTGTACCCTAGGAGTGCGCATGTACGAGTGTGTTGATTTCTGATTATTTATCTTTGCACATGTTTAGGGTAATCTAACTGTTTTAAGATTAAACATTCATTCTTGTCATGCAAGCCCTATTATCAAACATCTAACAGTTGAATATTTGCAGAAATTAAAGTGCAGAAATTAAAGTACGCTATTACAAGGCGTCGGGTATTTACATCACCGAAAACAAACCCTTTGAAATTTAAAAGCGGAAAAAATAAATAATGTCCTAATTAAAATTATTACAAACCGGGAGCAGATACAATAATTTGGATAAAGAAAAATAAAACGCGCGAGAAAATTAGATCGAATGTGAAAACTAGGGTTTTGACCCTCTTAATTAAAAGAAAAATGTTTTTGTTGTTTTTAATATTTTTTAAGAAAAGAAATTAAGTCCTAAAATAAAAATGCAAAAATAATTGGTTATTAAATTAATTAATGAAAAATAATTACAAGACATATTTTTGGATTTTTGGTTGTTTTAGGAAAGAAATAAAATAATTAAATTAGTGTTAAAACCTATTGATTCTAATTAGTTTTAATTATTTTCAAAAATAAATTAAAATTATCTAACATTAAAAACCTAATTAATTTAATTAATATTTATTGATGAAAAATAATAATTCTGATTTTAATTGGATAAAAAATATTTTTTGGTGATTTTTGATAAAAAAGGAAAATTGTTTTATTGGTTAGTAAATAAATAAAAAGCAAATAAATTAAATAGAATAATAAAAAAAAAGTGAAAGGATAGAGATGGGCCTGATTAGAGGGGGTGTGCATAGCAAGAATTCTGGGCCCAAATGGAGGTCCATGCTGACATTTTGATCCTGTGCATACACGTTGACTAGGGCTTATGATGTTCCTTCAGTGGTGGCCACTAGATTTGGACATCTGGCCATCTGGCACGTTGATGATGAAGACCCATGGTGGATCTCAGGTTCATGCGTGCACTGGATTTCCTGTAATAAAATGAAATAGAGAAATAGGGGGACCTGGGATTCGAACCCAGGCCCCAAGGCAAATTCCTTGCTACACTTTCCACTGGATCACTTGTTGCTTGTTGTACAATTATAGAATAATAATAATAATATAAGAAAACAAATATTTAGTGGAAACAAAACGAAAACGCACGCTAATGTTCAAATAGGCCAATGGAAGTTGACCACGTCTTCATCCATGTACTTGTGCCATGGCTAAAAGTTGAACCACCTATACCTACGGACAAATGTCCGTTGCTACAACCCAAGCGTTAAATAATTAAAAGTCCTATTGAAACTATTACATACTGGAAGCAATTACAATATCAGATAAAAGTAAGACGCGTGCGAGAAAATTAGATCGGCGCATTTTTAGGGTTTTGACCCCTTTTTATTTAAAGAAAAGATTTTTGTTATTTTTGGATTAAATGGAAATTAGATCTAGGTTAATAATTAAATTAATTAATTAATGAAAATATTTTTGGATTATTTTATATTTAAGGAAATAAAATAAAATGATTAAAATTATTAAAAACCTAATATTCTAAATTGATTTTAATTTATTGCAAAAATGTTAAATGTTACACCTATTTAAATACAAATAAATTATGTTAATATTTATTTACAAAAAATAAAATAATGAAATTAGTTTTAATAAATAAAAATATTATATTTTTTTTGTTTTCTGATTTTATTAGGCAAAATAAATTGGTTAGTTGCCAACTCAATTTGTAGCCCTTTCAACTGATCATTCCTGATGCCTCATGGATTCCCTAGGACCAAGCCCCTTGTGAGGAGAGCTTTTATTTCTTCTTTCCCCTGGGATAGGTTCAAGAACATTTCTTGAAGTTGAGCGTTTTGAGCCCGGAGATCTTGGTTGTCTTGTTGGAGAGCCATTGCTGAAATAAACAGCGAGAATCATGAGAGACCTGTAAAGGGTACCTGTTTATGAAGTGCATGGGATGAAATGCGTATGATTTATGATTTCAAAGATAATCGGGATTCAAATTTGTAAACAAGAAAGGAAGCACACTTTATTAGATTTAAACTTCAAAATTTAAATTGTTCAACAAATTTCCCTTAAGGCGTTACAAGAATGGAAATACTGAAAAGTAAACAAAAAACTGGAGAGGAAATCATCAAAGGTACATCAATTCTCCCATGGTCTCTTCTTATCAATGCGAACATAGTCGTTGAGAATCGTCTCGTTCTCTAACTGCCTGGTCAACCTCTGGATCTTCTGCTCCTGCTCGTTGAACTTCTCCCGATAAGAATCCAGTTCTTCCCGCAGTTGTATCCAAGATCTCTTCAGTTCCCCAATGTCAGTGGGCATATAAGGATGGAGAATGGTTGGAAGAACCCCTTCTTCATTAGAAACTTCAAGAGTGACAGGCCAGACGGCTTCATAAGGCATACCCAGCTTTTGGGCACGGATACGGACCCATCTGAGATAAGGCTCCATTGGCAGAGAAGTCTTTGGGCCCAGCTCACGTGGATCAGATTGGTGAACTCTGTCCTAAGCCGTTATGAATCTACGACGTTGCTCGTCGCTATCCCCTTGAAAATCAAAGATGATATGAGGCATCAGCATCTCGTGAGGTCCTTCTCTTCTGGCTCTTCCAAACTGACGGAGAGCTAAGCATGGGTTGTAAGAAATTCCTCCATGGGTTCCTAGCAATGGAACATTAGGATACTCTCCACAGCGATCAATGATAGTCACCTCATCCATACCCTTGAGAGTCCAGATAATGTCATTATGAGAAAGAGACATCACCCTATAAGCCCAACCCATTCCTTCTTTGTTCTTCAATACTAACTTAGGGAGGTGCGAAATAAACCACCTCGATTATAAAGGAGCACAACACATCAAGTTTCCCCACTTTCGGGCAGTACGAGCATAGAGATGATGAAGAATGTCACCCAAGAGAGTGGGTACAGGGTTCTGAGAGATGAAGATCTTTATGGCATTCACATCAACAAAAGTGTTAGGATTCGGAAACAATACTAAGCCATAAATCAGAAGAGCTAGAATATCCTCGAACGCCTTAAAGTCTAGGCTATCCCAGAAGTAGTTAGCCTTGCCAACCAAGAACTTAGTCATAAATCCTTTTTCTCCACTCCTAGTCTCCCAATTAGCCATTACCTCCTCTTTGGTCAAATGAAGGGCTGCAACAATTTCTTCGGGCCTAAGGGTCTTCTCCCAACCAGTAAACAGGGTCTGCTCCAGAACAGAGATACCGAGCAGCTCAGAGAACTCTTCTAGGGTAGGCACCAGCTGATAGTCTTGAAAAGTGAAGCAATGGTACATCGGATCATAAAACTGGACTAGGACACTCATCATCTGTTCGTCCAATTTGGAGGTGACCAAACTGATAAGAGAACCATGCCTCCTGATGAAGGAAGTATTGTCAGGCATCTTGGCAACCAATTCTTTAAGCAAGGTAGGTACTTGGACAAAGTCGATCCGGATAGTATTCTTATGCATAGGCATCATGATGACCTACAAACCAGAGCAAAAATGAAACCCTCCTGTCTTTGAAATAGGTTAGTCCTTATGCAAGATGTATGCAATGCTATGATGTCATGATGTCATGATAAAGGCACACCACAAGTATCCACAAAAAGCAAACATGGTAAAGGCACACAAGTCACACTGAGAGCCCTTAGATTTCATGTTGGCATGGAGCTTAGGTACTACCCTCTTTCAGTTCAGTTGGTTAAAACCTGTCCTAAAAATAGTAACCGGGTTCTAGAGGATCTCAATATCACTGACTACCCTCAATCGGTCATAATTCCAGTTTAGCAACCTTTTCTTACGGCCAGAATCATCGCGAGAGTTTAGTCTCAATGAGTGTAGCATACTGCTACTGTTCTATGGCCAAGTTGGTCAATTTAAGGTTCTAAGGTCAGTTGGTGCTTAATGACCCCTTAGAAGACCCATATTCTCCTCGTTCCAACACAAGGGATATCGATACAGACTAAAGTGCCACACCAACGTAGCTACTGCTTCATCCGTATCGGTCTACGCCGTACAGATCCCTCACAGTTTATTGCTACTTACCTAAAGGGTATCCCCAGATCCGGGTTAGGATCTACAGAACTCCGATAAAAGCCCACAAAATTAAAGCATACAGAGCATACAATTGAAAACACAATGATCTAATCCTAAGGTACACCTCACTTTATAATAAATCTCCCCAGCAGAGTCGCCAGTTCTGTGATCGGTGGGAATGAACTGACTATTTTGGAATGCTGGTTCGCGTTTTGCGTTTGTTTTCGCAAAATGTAGCGGTAAGCAAGAGTCGTTACCGTCTTTTATTTTATCCAACAAGGAAAGGACAAAAGCACAAAAAAATTCCTTTTTGAGATATTTCTCGGGTTTGGGAGGTAGAGTATAGAAAGGGAAGGTGTTAGCACCCTTTCTATCCGTGGTTATCCACGGGCTCTTAGGTACTTGCTCATTGTGTTTTCAAAAGTTTGCTTTTCTTTGTGTTTGTGGGTTTGAAAAGAGTTTTTGTTTTGAAAGAAGTGCAAGTGCGAAAAGTTTTGTTTTGTTTTAAAAGGAGCAAGGACTTAAGAACCATCTACCTACTCAAAAAGGAACTAAACTATGCAAATGTCCTTTAGACATTGCTATCCCACTATTGAGGAGTAGGTAGCATCGTCGTTGGAGTTTTCGGGTCAATTCGATTAAGGGACGTGTGGTCACTAAAGCAATGTTAGGACGCCTTAGTGGTAACCCTAATGTCTTAGATCATTTTTTCCGAGGCAAATGTTTCGAGGTAACTATGACCACATTCGAGGCAACCAAGTGAGGTGTACCCTAAGAGTGGCATGTGCAAGTGTGTTATTTAGGTTAATTTTATCTGTACATGTCATGGGTGAGCTATATTAATTTTAGATTAAAGATTGATCTTGTCATGCATTTCCTAGTTATCAAACATCTAACAGTTAATATTGTGCGGAAATTAAATTGCGGGAAATTAAATCTAAACTATTACAAGGCATCGGGTATTTACATCGCCAAAGACAAACCCTTTAATTTAAATTGCGGAAAGTAAATAAAAGCGATAAATAATTAAAAGTCCTATTGAAACTATTACATACTGGAAGCAATTACAATATCGGATAAAAGTAAGACGCGTGCGAGAAAATTAACTTGGCGCATTTTTAGGGTTTTGACCCCTTTTTATTTAAAGAAAAGATTTTTGTTATTTTTGGATTAAATGCATTTTTAGGGTTTTGACCCCTTTTTGCATTTTTAGGGTTCCCGACACCTCTGTTGATGTTAACGCCATAAGGATCTTCATCTCTCGGAACCCTGTACCCACTCTCTTGGGTGATGTCCTTTATCAGCTCTATGCTCGTACTGCTCGAAGATGGGGAACTTTGTGGTGTTGTGCTCCTTTATTGGTGAGGTGGTTTATTTCGAAGCTCCCTAAGTTCGTACTGAAGAACAAAGAAGGAAGGGGTTGGGCTCATAGGATAATGTCTCACACTGATAAATACATTACTTGGACTCTCAGAGGCTTAGATGAAGTGGCCATCATTGATCGTTGTGGAGAGTATCCTAATGTTCCATTGATCAGGACCCATGGAGGAATCTCTTATAACCCATGCTTAGCTCTCCGTCAGTTTGGAAGAGCCAGAAAAGAAGGGCCTCATGAGATGTTGATACCTCATATTGTCTTTGATTTTCAGGAAGATAGTGACGAGCTGCGCCGTAGATTCATCAGGGCTTGGGATAGAGTTCACAAAGCTGACCCACATGAGTTGGGACCAAAAACTTCTCTGCCTATGGAGTCATATTTCAAATGGGTCCGCATCCGTGCCCTGAAGTTAGGTATGCCGTACAAAGCTGTCAGTCCTATTACTCTTGAAATTGCTGATAAAGACGGGGTTCCTCCAACTGTTCTCCATCCTCATACACCCACTGATGTTGGCACACTAAAAAGGTCTTGGGCGCAACTGCAGGAAGAATGGGATTCTTATCGGGAAAGGTTCAATGAACAGGAACAGAAGATCCAGAAGCTGACAAAACAATTGGAGAACGAGCGGATCTTGAATGATTATATCCGCACCGAGAAGAAGAGGCCATGGGAGCATTTATGGGCCTTGGACGTTTCTTTTACAGCTTTTATTTACTTTTTAGTATTTCCATTCTTGTAACGCCCAAGGGCAATTTGTTGAACAATTTAAATTCCGAAGTTTAATCTAATAAAGTTTGTTTCCTTTCTTGTCTACAAAGTTGAATCCCGATTGTCTTTGAAAACATAAATCATACGCATTTCATTCCATCATATGCATAACAGGTACCCTTTTTACAGGTCACTTATCTTCTTCGTTGTTTATTTCAGCAATCATCATGTCTTCTGAACCTTCCACTGAACAAGCTATCAAAGCCCTCCAGGCCCAGAATGCCCAGTTCCAAGAGTTGGTTATGAGCCTAGCCAAGGGTCAACAGAAGTTGAAGACCCTGATTCTGAAGAAGAAGAAGAGGACCGTCTTGTTTAACACTGGACGCCGATTTGGGAATGGAATGCAAAATGAGGTTGAGCTAACTACCTCATCTGTAGGAAAAGACAGCCTACAAGAGAGAAGGGTTCCTAGTCCCGTGGTCTCCGACAACGAGACAGATTATGATGAAGAATAGTATCCTCCTGCTGAGGATAGGTATAAACAGTTGGAGGACCACTTAAGTGCTATGGAGATACAGAATGTGCCCGGGTTGGACTTTGGAGACCTAGGCTTATCCTCTGGGGTGGTGATTCCCCATAAGTTTAAAGCACCTGCTTTTGCCAAATACGACGGAGCCTCCTGCCCAAAACTGCACCTCCGGTCGTATGTAAGGAAGATCCAACCTTACACTACTGACAAAAATTTGTGGATCCATTTCTTCCAGGATAGTCTTTCAGGGACTCAACTCGAATGATTCTATCAGCTGGATGGAGCCAGTATTCCTAACTGGGAGGATCTGGCTACTGCGTTTTATAAGCAGTATCAATATAATTCCGACCTCGCTCCTACGCGTACCTAACTCCAGGGTATGTCACTAGGGACAGGTGAAGGATTTAAAGAGTATGCTCAAAAGTGGAGAGACCTGGATGGAAGGGTGCAACCACCTTTAACTGACCTTGAGCTTGTTGATATGTTCTTGGGGACCCTGTCTGGTCCGTTCTTCAACCATTTGATTGGAAATTCTTCAGCCGGGTTTACAGACCTTATCTTGACTGGTGAGAGAATTGAAGCTGGTATCAAGTCTGGGAAGATACAGAAGGGTGCCTCCTCGAGCACTGAAAAGAAGCCGTTCAAGAAGGAATCCAGTGCTGTCTACGGTTCAAGGCGACAAAATAGACCGGAATGCCGCCAAGCTGTCAACGCGGTGGTTATTTCAAAGCCTGCTACTGCTCCTCAGCATCATAACCAACAAAGGGGTGAGAGACCTAGAAGGCAGTTCACTCGGCTCAGCATGACCTTGTCCCAGATATTGCCGCAGTTACTGACAACTAATCTGGTGACCATAAAAGAAGCTCCGAAGATTGTAAACACAACATCTCCAAAGTACAATCCTAACGCCCGCTGCGCTTATCACTCTGACAGCCCGGGGCATACTACGGATGATTGTTGGGCTCTGAAGAATAAGGTTCGGGACCTAATCGATGCAAAGGAGATTGAGTTCGAAGCGCCTGAGAGGCCCAATGTTGTGACTGCTCCCATGCCCAAACATGGAGTGAATGCTGTAGAGGAAGACCTATTTGTAGCCTCTGTGGATGATATTGTTACTCCGCTGTTGACTGTCAAGAGGAACCTATTGCTAGCCGGTTTATTTCCGGGATGTAGTGAAGGTTGCCATCTGTGTTCCGTTTCATCTACTGGTTGCCCATCTTTGAAGTCAGGTATCCAAAACCTGATGGATAATAAAGAAATCCTGTTTGAAAAGATTGTTGTTCCTGCTACCCCTACTGAAGAAGTGTCCATTGTTACTATTTTCAATAACGCTCCCAAGGCTCCCTCAAGGAAGCCTGTCAAAATTATGCCTGTTCAGAAGATTGCACCTATAATCATCACTGTTCCGGGGCCCATCCCCTATACATCCGACAAAGCTGTCCTTTGGCACTATGGGGCAGATATTTATGTTCTGTGAGTTAAGCAAGAGTTTGATACTAGTACCGGCGTCAGCAACATCACCGGGCCTGCTAAAGTCACCCGTAGTGGTAGACTTTTCTCACCAGATATTGCGCCACCAACTATCCATAGACGTATAGTCATCACACCTACAAGTGTGCCTACTTCCCTTCTTGATCAGGTTCCTATTTCTACCCCTGCTGCCGAGTCATCTGACGCTCGGGGCAAAGGGATCGCTACTGGTATGCCTGCCCAGACGGAGGCACCAAAGACCATCAATGTTGAAGCTTCCAAGCAGGAGATGGAAGAGATTCTTAAGATTATCAAGAAGAGTGATTATAATGTAGTTGAGCAGCTGGGGCAAACCCCCTCCAAGATTTCTATGTTATCACTGTTGTTGTGTTCAGAGGCCCATGCCAAGGCCCTAATTACCTTCCTAAAGACGTCCCACGTGCCACAAGAGACATCATCTGATCAGTTTACCGATTGTGTGGCCAACTTAACTGCTGATAATGAGTTGGGTTTCTCCGATGCTGATCTGACTGCTAAAGGGAAGAACCATAACGATGCCCTGCATGTCTCCATTGAATGCAGGGGCACTACTCTTGCACATGTGTTGGTTGACACTGGGTCCTCATTGAACGTCTTGCCCAAGAAAGCTCTAGACAGGTTGGATTGCGAGGGGTTGGAACTAAAGCCAAGTAATATTGTTGTCCGGGCCTTTGACGGGTCTAAAAGAATGGTGCACGTCGAGGTTGATATTCCAATCAGAGTTGGTTCTCAAGTATTCGATTCTACATTCTACGTGATGGACATCCGACCATCATTTTCTTGTTTGTTGGGTCGTCCCTGGATCCATAAGGCTGGAGCTGTGACCTCCACACTACATCAGAAGCTGAAATACCCGGTCAAAGGGAAGATTGTGACAGTTTAGGGGGAGGAAGAGTATATGGTCAGCCACCTCAACTCGTTCCGATACATAGAAATGGATGGGGAGTTCAGTGAGACCCCATGTCAACACTTTGAAGAGGTTCGTCAGACACTGGCATCAGCTGAAACTGTGATTGAAGATTCTCCTTTGAAGATGGCTTCCTTAAAGGATGCCCGAGCTGTTATTGAGAAGGGTGAGTGCGCAAACTGGGGCCGACTTCCTGATTTCACTCAGGAGACTGACAAGTTTGGTTTGGGTTTCACTGCAGAAGCTCAGAGGGTTGTTCGTAGTGCAAGGATTGGAAGACCTCCTGTGTTCATCAGCAACTCGGGAGTAAATGCCATTGAAGATGACGTAGAGGAATCTGAATTCAGCAGCTGGATCTACCCTACGACCGACGGTGGACCAAACAACTGGACGGCAAAGGAATTCGTCCCTATTACTTTTATTCCTCAGTAATGAATTCTTTTGTTTTGAATTTGTAACAAACAATATTATGAAACTTTGTGGCCCGATGTCTTACCCGGGGCACCGTGGCTTCATTTGTGAGGGCTTTTGTGTGTCATTTTCATATATCATTAATAAAAGCATTGGACGTTTTTTGCATTTCAAATTTTGTGCTCCCTGTCTTTCTTTATTATATATTGCAAAACAGCTATTTACACACACTCACATATACAGGTCCCAATCGACTTTGGATCTCACTGGTAACGACTCTGCTACTGCCAGTTATGACTTCGAAAATCCGATCAACTTAGCCGAAGACGAAGGTGAAGATGATTGCGAAGTGCCTGGTGAGCTTGCAAGAATGCTACTCCAGGAAGAGAGGGCCATTCAGCCACATGAAGAGCCAGTGGAAACGGTAAATCTGGGTACTGAGACAGACAGAAAGGAAGTCAAGATTGGTGCCAATCTGGAGTCTATTGTGAAACAACGGTTGATTCAGATGCTGCATGACTACATGGAAATCTTTGCCTAGTCTTACGAAGATATGCCTGGGTTGAATACCGACATTGTGGTTCATCACCTACCTACCAAGGAAGACTGTCCTCCGGTAAAACAGAAGGTTCGCCGTATGCGTCCAGAGATGTCCGAGAAAATCAAAGCTGAGGTTATGAAACAATTCGACGCCAGTTTTCTAGCAGTAACTTCTTACCCTCAGTGGGTTGCCAACGTGGTTCCAGTGCCGAAGAAGGATGGTAAGGTCCGAATGTGTGTTGACTACAAGGATTTGAACAGGGCGAGCCCTAAGGATGACTTCCCTCTGCCTCACATCGACGTTCTGGTTGACAACACTGCTCAGCATAAGGTATTCCCCTTCATGGACGGGTTCTCCGGTTATAATCAGATTAAGATGGCTCCTGAAGACATGGAGAAGACCACTTTTGTTACTCAGTGGGGCACCTTCTTTTACAAGGTCATACCTTTTGGGTTGAAAAATGCTGGGGCAACCTACCAACGTGCCATGGTTGTTTTGTTTCATGACATGATCCATCATGAGATTGAAGTATACGTCGATGATATGATTGCAAGGTCCCAAACTGAGGAAGAACACCTTGACCATCTACAGAAGCTGTTTGACCGGTTGAAGTTGTACAAGCTGAGATTAAACCCGAACAAGTGCACCTTCGGGGTGAGATCTGGAAAACTACTAGGTTTCGTCGTAAGCGACAAAGGTATTTAAGTGGACCCTTCCAAAGTGAAAGCCATACAAGAGATGCCAGTTCCCAAGACAGAGAAAGAAGTCAGAGGCTTTCTAGGACGGTTGAACTACATTGCCCGATTCATCTCGCACCTAACTGCTACTTGTGAACCAATCTTCAAGCTACTGAAGAAAGATCAAGTAGTACATTGGAACGATGAATGTCAGGCCGCTTTCGAAAGAATCAAAGAGTATCTCCAGGAGCCACCCATTCTTATGCCACCGGTTGAAGGGAGACCTCTAATCTTATACTTGACAGTACTTTACAACTCAATGGGATGTGTGCTGGGGGCATGCATGACGAATCTGGCCGAAAAGGGCATGCTAGTTATTACCTTAGCAAAAAGTTTACCGACTGTGAGACCCAATACTCACTGCTCGAGAAAACTTGCTGCGCTTTGGTATGGGCTGCTCGCCGGCTAAGACAGTATATGTTGACTCACACTACTCTGTTGATTTCAAAAATGGATCCAATCAAGTATATCTTCGAAAAGCCTGCCTTGTCCGGAAGAATAGCAAGATGGCAGATGATCTTGACTGAATACGACATCCAGTACACGACTCAAAAAGCAATCAAGGGAAGTGTATTGACAGACCATTTGGCACATCAGGCAGTGGATGATTACCAGTCGATGAACTTTGAATTTCCAGACGAGAATATCATGGTAGTGACTGATTGTGAAATACCTGGACCAGATGAAGGACCTGAGGAAGGATTCCGATGGTCTATGCACTTTGATGGAGCCTCAAACGATTTGGGTAACGGTATTGGCGCTGTGATCATATCTCCTAAGGGCTCTCATACTCCACTTACCGCCCGACTATGTTTCAACTGCACCAACAACATGGCGGAGTATGAAGCATGCATCATGGGTCTTCGAGCTGCAATTGACCTAAGGATCAAGTTTCTGAGTGTCTTCGGAGATTCCGCTCTCGTGATCAGTCAGATCAAAGGCGAGTGGGATACGAAACACCCAAATCTTATTCCTTACAAGGAGTATGTGTTGACGTTGCTCCCCCATTTCGAGGAGATAACCTTTGAACATTTCCCAAGAGAGGAGAATCAGTTGGCGGATGCGTTAGATACAATGTCTTCTATGTTCAAATTCAAATGGGACAACGAGGCTCCCCGGATCATTATTTGGAAATTGGACGAACCTGCGCATTGTTGTGATCTTGAGACCGAAGAGGTAACATAAAAGCCTTGGTATCATGAAGTAAAGAGGTACTTGGAAGCTCAAGAATACCCCGAGGGCGCATCCGTTAATGACAAGAAGTTTCTGAGAAGGTTCGCGGCAAAGTTCTTCCTCAGCAATGACATTCTTTACAAACGAAACCATGATTCAACCTTACTGCGTTGTGTGGATAAGATCGAAGCAGAAAGGATCATGGCAGAGATGCATGAAGGTTCCTTCGGAACTCATTCCAGTGGGCATACCATGGCAAAGAAAATCCTTCGGGCAGGATATTACTGGTCCACAATGGAAGCTGACTGTTATCAGCATTCTCGAACATGTCACAAATGCCAGGTCTATGCTGATAAAGTGCACATTCCTCCAGTTCCTTTGAACGTCATGACAACACCTTAGCCTTTTGCAATGTGGGGCATTGATATGATCGGCGAGATCAGACCTACGGCATCCAACGGGCATCGTTTCATCCTGGTCGCTATTGATTATTTTACAAAATGGGTTGAAGCAGCTTCCTTTGCCACTGTAACCAAGAATGTCGTGGCACGGTTCATTCGGCACAACCTGATCTGTCGATACGGTGTACCAGAGAGGATCATTACGGATAATGGTACCAATCTTAATAACAAGATGATCACTGAGCTCTGCGAGTAATTCAAGATACAGCACCATAACTCTTCTCCCTACCGACCGAAGATGAATGGGGCTGTAGAAGCAGCTAATAAGAACATCTAGAAGATTGTGCAGAAGATGACAGTGACCTACAAAGATTGGCACGAGATGTTACCATTTGCTCTTCATGGGTACCGTACCTCAGCACGGACGTCAACAGGGGCAACACCCTTTTCCTTGGTCTATGGCATGGAGGCAGTCCTGCCCATTGAAGTTTAGATACCCTCTCTCCAGATCATGAAGGATGCAGGTTTGAGCAAAGATGACTGAATCCAGACTCGGCTTGATCAACTGAACCTAATCGACGAAAAGAGACTCACTGCTATTTGTCATGGTCAGACGTACCAAAGACGGATGATCAAGGCATTTAACAAGAAAGTCAGACGACAAGAGTATCAAGTTGGGGACCTGGTAATCAAGCGCATCATTCTACCTCAAGGTGATCCCAGGGGAAAATGGACCTCTACGTATGAAGGGCCATTTGTGGTTAAGAATATCTTCTCAGGAGGAGCGATGATTCTAACCACCATGGATGGTGACGACCTTCCTCACTCCGTCAATGTAGACATAGTAAAAAGATACTACGCATGATTAAAGACTCGCTAGGTTGACTGGCCTAGGCAAAAATAAGGGTTTCCCGGCGAACCAAAAGGGTTCGGGCAAAAATAAGGGATGAAAAATAAAAAAATCTGTACACCCGGCAAGTCGAAAACCTGAAAAGGCGGCTTGGGCAATAATGGGTATCCCGGTGGACTAAAAACCCGAAAGGGCGGTCTAGGAAAAAGTTAGGGATAAGCGTAATACTATGTCTCATTGGATCACCCTGCATCCAGACTTCGGTATCAACCATCAGGCTCGGACGACACCAATCAATCAGATTCCTCTTCAACTAAGCAGCAAAGTGATGAGACGCTTGAAGACATAAAGGCGATAGCAGAGTTGGAACCCAGTGGGATTTTTCACATAGCTGTTTTGTTTCCTTTTCTCAAATTGTATAAACTCTATTTTGTTCAGCGGCGTTCTCTTACTAGGACGTCAGCCTCTTGTACAAAAAACGCCTATTTACAGGCAAACTTCAAAATCAATACAAGTTCATTTTTCAGACAAACTGCAAATTGTTTTTCATTTATCTGTTTTGTCTTGCAAAGAACGTCCAATGTTCATTTTTGATATATGCATTTGACATTAATTGCTGATCACAAATATTTACATGCGAAACAAAGGACTAATTACGGGTGACATCGGAAGTAGGGGCAATAAGAATTGTCTAAGAGATCTAGTTGCTCTGTCCACCAAGGTACCAAGGTAGGTTCGGCTGAAGAATATGACCAAGATACCTTCACTCCCCAAGAGTAAGACAATAAGGGTAGCTCTCCCACTGAGACTTACAACTATGAACGAATCAACAATACTCTCCCCAAGCAGAGTTGGTCTACTATCAGCCCCAAAAGGTCGGGTACCCTCAGTAGATCTTAATATTCTCCAGTGGAGTATAAAGATATTCCCCAGCAAGCATCCCCGACAGTCTTAATATTCCTCGACAGAAATATAAGATTGTTCCCCGGCGGAATACAAGATACCCTCAGTGGAACCATTTCCTAGCATAGTCCAAAAGGCTTCTCCGCCAGAGTTGAATCATCTTCACCAGTAGATTCTAGAAGCTTGTCCCCTGCAGAGTACAAATGCATCTCCCCAGCCGTATTCAGAAGGTTATCCCCACCAGAGTCTAACTAGGTTATCCTCAGCAAGTTGCAACTGAAAGATTCTCCCCAGCGAAGTTCTTTCTATCCCTAGCGGAGTTCATCATCGAAATCCCCAACAGAGCTTATCAACAGAATCCCCAGCGGAGTTATCGTTAAAATCTCAGCAAAGCATCTCTTCCCACAGAGTAATTCCCCACAGAGTAATCTCTTCACCAGTTTTATCCCATAACGGAGTCATCTTCTCCTACCGGTTTATTCTTGCAATCATCTTCGTTCATTATCCCTAGTGGAAACGAAGAATTCGACCAGACTCTTCAACATCAGCCCGAGATTTAACAAAATCCCTGGCATTTGTTGAGGATTTATTTTCCAAGACGAAAATACATTCATAAACATTTCATGCATGACAAAGTGCATACGACACAATCTCATTTTGAGAACATCATGCATTTCATACATCATGACATTGCATGCAACTAATGTTTTGCCTTTTCAGGATAAGGTCAATCAAAAGATGATTACCATCAACCTTTCTTAAGTTCCAGATCAACACCTGTAACTAGCCAGGAAATATCTATGAACGACTGATTGTAGATCTATACCTGTAACAAGCCAGGAAAGTTATCTACATGAAGAGATTGAAGATCAATACCTGTAACAAGCCAGGAAGACTATCTTTATTTCTCAGGTCAGAGATTAACACCTGAAACCAGCCAGGACAACCATCTCCTCGACCAACCTTTCTTAAGTTCCAGATCAACACCTGTAACTAGCCAGGAAATATCTGTGGACGACTGATTGTAGATCTATACCTGTAACTAGCCAGAAAAAGTTATCTACATGAAGAGACTGAAAATCAATACCTGTAACAGGCCAGGAAGACTATCTTTCTTTCTCAGATCAGAGATTAATACCTGAAACCAGCCAGGACAACTATCTCATCGGCTAACATTTTTCAAGTTCCAGATCAATACCTGTAACAAGCCAGGAAAAATCTATGGACGACGGATTGTAGATTAATACCTGAACCAGACAAGACAACTATCTACTTGACCATCATCAGGCAACCCTACACCGGTTCCTTCTCTTTCAGATGCAGTTTTACACGGACTCATCATCAGGCAACCCTACACAGGTTCCTTCTTTCAACCTACCAGGTTACGACTCAACAAACAATCTCCAGATGGCATCTGTAAGCCCATCCCCGACAAGATTCTGTCACATCTCCAGATGGCATCTATAAGCCCATCCTCCTATCCATCATCTCTCCAAATGGCATCTGTAAGCCCATTCCCGACATCACATTGCTGATACTACACCATGCGAGTGAAAATTTCTGGGCACTCTAGTGTTCAATCATCTTCCACCCTCGGATCACGAAAGGCACGCAAGCCAATCTACATCCTCCTGTTTAAGAAGATTGAACAGGGGAAACTGTTGTACCCCAAAATTTGCCCTCCCATATTCCTCAAGATTTGTCAAGAATGATCTTCAAATTGTTCAAGATTTCTCAAGAGTTGTACAGTTCAAGCCACCTCCTAAGACAGCTGAAATTAGGGTTTTGGTTCTTTCAAGGAATTTGGGGTTTTCAATGGTTCAATCAAGTCTCATAGGCCTATATACATTCTCAAGCACCTACATGCCAAGTTTCAAGACTCACAGTGCCAATTTGCACAGTGAAAAGCCTCATTTGATCCATAGTCAACTGCAAGGGCAAAATGGTCATTTTGCAGTCAAAAGTCAGAATTTTTGGTCGACATCTTATTTGAGTTCACAATCATCATTTGATCAAGTCTTGATCATGATTCCACAAGCATAGCTCAAAAATCATCAAGGTGCAAAAAGTTACTATTTTTGGACAGCAGAAAAGTCAACTGTATCTTGACCAGGGCATAACTTTTTCATGGTTCATCAGAAAAATTCCATCCAATGCTCATTTTTAAGAGGATGCAATCTCCTACAATCCATCTTCACACTACAAGTTCAAGAAATGCTCTCACAAGAATTTACCAATTTTTACATTATAGGTCAATTTCAAAAGTCAACAAAAGTGCACTTTGAGTCAAAGGCCATAACTTGAGATTGGTAAATCCAAATGACATGGGACCAAAGGCATTGGTTAGAGGACTTCAAGAGCTTTCCAAAATGTCCAAGAACATGGTCATATGATCAAAATTGAGCAAGTTGTGCATTGGAGAAGTTGGGAAATTTTTATGAATTTGCAAAAGTCAACTTTGCTCAAAACACCTTATTTTTGCTAATGGGCCTCAAATCTCTTTTTGAAACTTCATCCATGGCCTATGCACGACCCATCAAGCTTAACTGAATTTATTTTCTTATTTTTATTGATTAATTGGATTTTTAATTAATATTAATTCATTTAATTAATTTAAATTGTAGGAAAATGCAAGATTTGATTTTTCAATCAATTTATGAAGCAAATATGGTCAAGATATGCTGGAAAATTCGTGCACAAGTCAAAGATACAAAAATCTCCAAATTTGGCAACATTTTCCAATCATGAAAAATCAAAAATATTTGATTTTCAGTCAAAGATTTAATCATCATTGCACATGGATTTTTACCCAGCTCTTGACCTAATTCAGTTGCCTTATATATATGCAAGCAAACCCTAACCTAATGGACGTGAAAAAGCTGCAGAAAAAACCATAGTCAATTCAAGAAATTTCCAAGAAAATTGAAAATTGATTTTGACATTCTAGGTTGATTCAATGGTTTTTGATCATTCAAACACATTGTAGGAGGTTCCAGGAATGTGTTGCAATCAAATTCCAGTACCAAAGCTCAAGGAATCGTTCATTACAGTTCCACGGTTTGCCTTTTTTATTCCAAATCGTATTTCTTGATTCATGTGCATTTAACATGTTTTCATGATTGTTTTGCATTGCTAGAGGCCATATGAAGCTAATGGAATGGTTCAATTGAACTGAAACGCACTGAATCGAAAGATGCCATGAACAAAATTCTAGGGTTCTTGAGTTTCCAATTGGGGCTTTCTGAACCAGGCAAAATTAGGACTAATAAGACATATGACTGAACTCGTGTGGCCCAGACGAACACAACTGACCCCTCGCGAAATATTTATATGTACCATGGTGCTAATCGTTATTTTTCGTGCAAGCGCATAGTGGAGGTTAAAAACCCCCGCTATCTGTTTATGTTTTTGCAGGTACAATGAAGAAGACGATGATGTGTTATCACGTGGTTGGATAGTTTGAAAACGCGCGCGTATTTTTTTGTTTTACAACATATTGAGTTGATTTCCAATATAATAATTGCTTATCATTATAATAATAAAAGGACGCAGGTGGTGGAGTGGTAAACGTGTTGATCTGGAAGCATTGAGACCTGGGTTCGAACCCCAGGTCCACCAAATATTTGTTATAATTTTTCTTTAGGTGATTGTGTGTGACGCAGCAGGCATAACATACTACGCACCTCTAATCCCAACACGCCATGTGTCCTCAAACTCAACTCCAATGGCCTGGATGGAAGGACTATCCTAGTCCTCAGTCAACAAACGCATAGCTAATCCAGAAAGTCAAGCAGGCTGGAAACAATTGGGCTTCAGATTTCAAAACACACCTCCTAACTTGGGCCAACACCCCCCTGGGTTATTCCTTTTTTTCTTCTTCTTTTATATTTTCCATTTAATTGTTTTTATTATTAATTATTATTATTATTACTTAATTAACCAAATTAATTGTTTTTATAATAAAATCAGAAAAATAAAATAAAATATTTTTTATTATTATTTATTAAATTCACCCTTAATTTATTATTTTTGTAAATAAATGCTAACATAATTAATTTAGTCTTTTTAATTAGGTTAATTTAAATTTTTTCACAATAAATAAAATTAATATAGAATTAGGGTTTTTGACAACTTTTAATCATTTTATTTTTTATTTATTTCCTTAAAAAACATAAAAAACCAAAAAAAAAATATTTCCTTTTATTAATTAATTATTTTTAGGTTTAATTTAATTTAATGCAAAATAGCAAAACTTCATTCTTTCTCAAAAAAGGGTCAAAACCCTAAGGACTTCTCCGATCCAATTTTTCTCGCGCATCTTATTTTTATTCCAATTATGTAATTGTTCCGAGGATGTAATAGCTTTAATTAGGACCTTTTTATCGCTTTCATTTATTTTCCGCAATTTACTTTTTCAAGGGTTTGTTTTTGGCGATGTAAATACCCGACGCCTTGTAATAGTTTAGTTTATTTTCCGCAACTATTAACTGCTAGATGTATGTTAACTAGGCTATGCATGACAAGACTTCTCTTAAAATTAAAATCAATCGTAGCTCACCATAACCTGTACAATGATAACTTAACTGAAACCTGACACACTCGCACATGCCACTCCTAGGGTACGCCTCACTTGGTTGCCTCGACGTGGTCATTGAGTATAGGGTGTTTTAGAGGTCGCCCTCCTGTCTAAAGATCAAAGTTGCCTTGAAACGGTTGCCTCGATAAAAAATGATCTAGGACATTAGGGTTATCGCTAAGGCGTCCTACTATTTCTTTGGTGACCACATGTCCCTATAATCGAATTGACCCGAAAAAAACTCCAACGACGGTGCTACCTACTTCTCAATAGTGGGATAGTACTGTCTAAAGGACATTTACACAGCTTAATTTCTTTTGAGTAGGTAGAGGTTCTCAGGTACTTGCTCTTTCAAAACAAAAATACTTTTCGCACTTACACTTTTCTGACAAAAGTTTTCAAACAACACTTCATACACTCTTGAGGACAGATACAAGAGTTAAATCAAAGTTTTCAATCAAGACTTTTACAAAACCCACAAACACAAGAAAAGAAAATCCTTTTGAAAACATAGTGAGTAAGTACCTAAGAGCCCGTGGATAACCACGGATAAAAAGTGTGCTAACACCTTCCCTTTCTATAATCTACCTCCCAAACCGAGAAACATCTCGAAAAGGAATTTTGCTGTGCTTTTGTCCTTTCCTTGTTGGAGAAAATAAAAGACGGTGGCGACTCTTGCTTACCGCGACATTTTGCGAACCAGCATTCCAAAACAGTCAGTTCTATTTCCACCGATCACAGAACTAGCGACTCTGCTGGGGATATATAAGTGAGGTGTAACTTAGGATAAGAACACTTATGTTTTCAATTGTATGCCTTGTTTGCTTCAATATTGTAGGCTTGTATTGGAGTTTATGGATCCTAACCCGGATCTGGGGAATACCCTTTAGGTAAGTAGTAATAAACTGTGAGGGACCTGTCCGGCGTAGACCGACACGGGTGAAGCAGTAGCTACATTGGTGTGACACCTTGGTCTGTACCGATATCCCTTGTGTTGGAACGAGGAGAATATGGGTCTTCTGAGGAGTCATTAAGCACCAACTGACCTTAGAACCTTAAATTGACCAACTTGGCCATAGAACAGTAGCAGTATGCTACACTCATTGAGGCTAAACTCTCGCGATGGTTCCGGCCGTAAGAAAAAGTTGCCAAATTGGAATTATGACCGATTGAGGGTAGTCAGTGATATTGAGATCCTCTAGAACGCGATTACTATTTTAAGGACAGGTCTTAACCAACTGAAACTGAAAGAGGGTAGTACCTAAACTTCATGCTGGCCTGAAATCTAAGGGCTCTTTTGTGTGACTTGCGTGCCTTACCATGTTTGCATTTTGTGAATACTTGTGGTGTGCCTTTATCATAACATCATAACATCATACCATTGCATGCATCCTGCATAAGGACTAACCCATTTCAAAGACAATAGGGTTTCATCTTTGCTTTGTTTTGTAGGACATCATGATGCCCATGCGAAGGAATACTATCCGGCTCAACTTTGTTCAACCACCTGCTTTGCTTACAGAATTGGTTGATAGGATTCCAAACACTACTTCCTTCATCAAGAGGCATGGTTCTCTTCTCGGTTTAGTCACTTCAAAGTGGGACCAACAACTGATGAGTGTCCTGGTCCAGTTTTATGATCCCCTATACCATTGCTTCACCTTTCAAGACTTCCAGCTGGTCCCTACCCTGGAAGAATTCTCTGATTTGCTTGGTATCTCTGTCTTGGAGAAGACTCCATTTACTAGTTGGGAAAAGACTCTCAGGCCGGAAGAGATTGCTGCAGCCCTTCACTTGACCAAAGAGGAAGTAATGGCCAACTGGGAGACTAGAAGTGGAGTTAAGGGCTTTTTGGCTAAGTTCCTGGTTAGCAAAGCTAATGGTTTCTGGAATGACTTAGACTTTCAAGCGTACGAGGACATTCTGGCTCTCTTAATCTATGGTCTAGTATTGTTCCCAAATCCCGACACCTCTGTTGATGTTAATGCCATAAGGATCTTCATCTCTCGGAACCCTGTACCCACTCTCTTGGGTGATGTCCTTTATTAGCTCTATGCTCGTACTGCTCGAAGACGGGGAACTTTGTGGTGTTGTGCTCCTTTATTGGTGAGGTGGTTTATTTCGCACCTCCCTAAGTTCGTACTGAAGAACAAAGAAGGAAGGGGCTGGGCTCATAGGATAATGTCTCTCACTGATAAAGACATTACTTGGACTCTCAGAGGCTTAGATGAAGTGGCCATCATTGATCGTTGTGGAGAGTATCCTAATGTTCCATTGATCGGGACCCGTGGAGGAATCTCTTATAACCCATGCTTAGCTCTCCGTCAGTTTGGAAGAGCCAGAAGAGAAGGGCCTCATGAGATGTTGATACCTCATATTGTCTTTGATTTTCAGGAAGATAGTGACGAGCTGCGCCGTAGATTCATCAGGGCTTGGGATAGAGTTCACAAAGCTAACCCACATGAGTTGGGACCAAAAACTTCTCTTCCTATGGAGTCATATTTCAAATGGGTCCGCATCCGTGCCCAGAAGTTAGGTATGCCGTACGAAGCTGTCAGGCCTATTACTCTTGAAATTGCTGATAAAGACGGGGTTCCTCCAACTGTTCTCCATCCTCATACACCCACTGATGTTGGCACACTAAAAAGGTCTTGGGCGCAACTGCAGGAAGAACGGGATTCTTATTGGGAAAGGTTCAATGAACAGGAACAGAAGATCCAGAAGCTGACAAAACAATTGGAGAACGAGCGGATCCTGAATGATTATATCCGCACCGAGAAGAAGAGGCCATGGGAGCATTGATGGGCCTTGGACGTTTCTTTTACAGCTTTTATTTACTTTTCAATATTTTCATTCTTGTAACGCCCAAGGGCAATTTGTCGAACAATTTAAATTCCGAAGTTTAATCTAATAAAGTTTGTTTCCTTTCTTGTGTACAAAGTTGATTCCCGATTGTCTTTGAAAACATAAATCAGACGCATTTCATTCCATCATATGCATAACAGGTACCCTTTTTACAGGTCACTTATCTTCTTCGCTGTTTATTTCAGCAATCATCATGTCTTCTGAACCTTCCACTGAACAAGCTATCAAAGCCTTCCAGGCCCAGAATGCCCAGTTCCAAGAGTTGGTTTTGAGCCTAGCCAAGGGTCAACAGGAGTTGAAGACCCTGATTCTGAAGAAGAAGAAGAAGAGGACTGTCTTGTTCAACACTGGACGCTGATTTGGGAATGGACTGCAAAATGAGGTTGAGCTGACTACCTCATCTGTAGGAAAAGACAGCCCACAAGAGAGAAGGGTTCCTAGTCCCGTGGTCTCCGACAACGAGACAGATTATGATGAAGAATAGTATCCTCCTGCTGAGGATAGGTATAAACAGTTGGAGGACCGCTTAAGTGCTATGGAGATACAGAATGTGCCCGGGTTGAACTTTGGAGACCTAGACTTATCCTCTGGGGTGGTGATTCCCCATAAGTTTAAGGCACCTGCTTTTGCCAAATACGACAGAGCCTCCTGCCCAAAGCTGCACCTCCGGTAGTATGTAAGGAAGATCCAACCTTACACTGCTGACAAGAATTTGTGGATCCATTTCTTCCAGGATAGTCTTTCAGGGACTCAACTCGAATGGTTCTATCAGCTGGATGGAGCCAGTATTCATAACAGGGAGGATCTGGCTACTGCATTTTATAAGCAGTATCAATATAATTCCGACCTCGCTCCTATGCGTACCCAACTCCAGGGTATGTCACTAGGGACGGGTGAAGGATTTAAAGAGTATGCTCAAAAGTGGAGAGACCTGGCTGGAAGGGTGCAGCCACCTTTAACTGACTGTGAGCTTGTTGATATGTTCTTGGGGACCCTGTCTGGTCCGTTCTTCAACCATTTGATTGGAAATTCTTCAGCCGGGTTTACAGACCTTATCTTGACTGGTGAGAGAATTGAAGCTGGTATCAAGTCTGGGAAGATACAAAAGGGTGCCTCCTCGAGCACTGAAAAGAAGCCGTTCAAGAAGGAATCCAGTGCTGTCTACGGTTCAAGGAGACAAAATAGACCGGAACGCCGCCAAGCTGTCAACGCGGTGGTTATTTCAAAGCCTGCTGCTGATCCTCAACATCATAACCAACAAAGGGGTGAGAGACCTAGAAGGAAGTTCACTCGGCTCAGCATGACCTTGTCCCAGATATTGCCGCAGTTACTGACAACTAATCTGGTGACCATAAAAGAAGCTCCGAAGATTGTAAACACAACATCTCCAAAGTACAATCCTAACACCCGCTGCGCTTATCACTCTGACAGCCCGGGGCATACTACGAATGATTGTTGGGCTCTGAAGAATAAGGTTCAGGACCTAATCGATGCAAAGGAGATTGAGTTCTAAGCGCCCGAGAGGCCCAATGTTGTGACTGCTCCCATGCCCAAACATGGAGTGAATGTTGTAGAGGAAGATCTATTTGTAGCCTCTGTGGATGATATTGTTACTCCGCTGTTGACTGTCAAGAGGAACCTGTTGCTAGCCGGTTTATTTCCGGGATGTAGTGAAGGTTGCCGTTTGTGTTCTGTTTCATCTACTGGTTGCCCATCTTTGAAGTCAGGTATCCAAAACCTGATGGATAATAAAGAAATCCTGTTTGAAAAGATTGCTGTTCCTGCTACCCCTACTGAAGAAGTGTCCATTGTTACTATTTTCAATAACGCTCCCAAGGCTCCCTCAAGGAAGCCTGTCAAAATTATGCCTGTTCAGAAGATTGCACCTATAATCATCACTGTTCCGGGGCCCATCCCCTATACATCTGACAAAGCTATCCCTTGGCACTATGGGGAAGATATTTATGTTCTGGGAGTTAAGCAAGAGTTTGATACTAGTACCAGCGTCAGCAACATCACCAGGCCTGCTAAAGTCACCCGCAGTGGTAGACTTTTCTCACCAGATATTGCGCCACCAACTATCCAGAGACCTATAGTCATCACACCTGCAAGTGTGCCTACTTCCCTTCCTGATCAGGTTCCTATTTCTACCCCTGCTGCCGAGTCATCTGACGCTCGGGGCAAAGGGATCGCTACTGGTATGCCTGCCTAGACTGAGGCACCAAAGACCATCAATGTTGAAGCTTCCAAGCAGGAGATGGAAGAGATTCTTAAGATTATCAAGAAGAGTGATTATAATGTAGTTGAGCAGCTGGGGCAAACCCCCTCCAAGATTTCTATGTTATCACTGTTGTTGTGTTCAGAGGCCCATGCCAAGGCCCTGATTACGTTCCTAAAGACGGCCCACGTGCCACAAGAGACATAGGCTGATCAGTTTACCGATTGTGTGGCCAACTTAACTGCTGATAATGGGTTGGGTTTCTCCGATGCTGATCTGACTGCTAAAGGGAAGAACCATAACGATGCCCTGCATGTCTCCATTGAATGCAGGGGCACTACTCTTGCACATGTGTTGGTTGACACTGGGTCCTCATTGAACGTCTTGCCCAAGAAAGCTCTAGACAGGTTGGATTGCGAGGGGTTGGAACTAAAGCCAAGTAATATTATTGTCCGGGCCTTTGACGGGTCTAAAAGAATGGTGCACGGCGAGGTTGATATTCCAATCAAAGTTGGTTCTCAGGTATTCGATTCTACATTCTACGTGATGGACATCCGACCATCCTTTTCTTGTTTGTTGGGTCGTCCCTGGATCCATAAGGCTGGAGCTGTGACCTCCACACTGCATCAGAAGCTGAAATACACGGTCAAAGGGAACATTGTGACTGTTCAAGGGGAGGAAGAGTATATATTCAGCCACCTCAACTCATTCCGGTACATAGAAATGGATGGGGAGTTCATTGAGACCCCATTTCAACACTTTGAAGAGGTTCCTCAGACACTGGCATCAGCTGAAACTGTGATTGAAGATTCTCCTTTGAAGATGGCTTCCTTAAAGGATGCCCGGGTTGTTATTGAGAAGGGTGAGTGCGCAAATTGGGGCCGACTTCCCGATTTCACTCAGAAGACTGACAAGTTTGGTTTGGGTTTCACTGCAGAAGCTCAGAGGGCTGTTTGTAGTGCAAGGATTGGAAAACCTCCTGTGTTCATCCGCAACTCGGGAGTAAATGCCATTGAAGATGACGTAGAGGAATCTGAATTCAGTAGCTGGATCTACCCTACGACCGACGGTGGACCAAACAACTGGACGGCAAAGGACTTCGTCCCTATTACTTTTATTCCTCAGTAATGAAATCCTTTGTTTTGAATTCGTAACGAACAATATTATGAAACTTTATGGCCCGGTGTCTTACCCGGGGCACCGTGGCTTCATTTGTGAGGGCTTTTGTGTGTCATTTTCATATATCATTAATAAAAGCATTGGACGTTTTTTGCATTTCAAATTTTGCGCTCCCTGTCTTTCTTTATTTTATATTTCAAAACAGCTATTTACACAAACTCACATATACAGGTCCCAATCCACTCTGGATCTCACTGGTAACGACTCTGCTACTGCCAGTTATGACTTCGAAAATCCGATCAACTTAGCCGAAGACGAAGGTGAAGATGATTGCGAAGTTCCTGGTGAGCTTGCAAGACTGCTACTCCAGGAAGAGAGGGCCATTCAGCCACATGAAGAGCCAGTGGAAACGGTAAATCTGGGTACTGAGACAGACAAAAAGGAAGTCAAGATTGGTGCCAATCTGGAGTCTAGTGTGAAACAACGGTTGATTCAGATGCTGCATGACTACATGGAAATATTTTCCTGTTCTTACGAAGATATGCCTGGGTTGGATACCGACATTGTGGTTCATCACCTACCTACCAAGGAAGAGTGTCCTCCGGTGAAACAGAAGGTTCGCCGTATACGTCCAGAGATGTCCGATAAAATCAAAGCTGAGGTTATGAAAAAATTCGACGCCGATTTTCTAGCAGTAACTTCTTACCCTCAGTGGGTTGCCAACCTGGTTCCAGTGCCGAAGAAGGATGGTAAGGTCCGAATGTGTGTTGACTACAGGGATTTGAACAGGGCGAGCCCTAAGGATGACTTCCCTCTGCCTCACATCGACGTTCTGGTTGACAACACTGCTCAGCATAAGGTATTCTCCTTCATGGACGAGTTCTCCGGTTATAATCAGATCAAGATGGCTCCTGAAGACATGGAGAAGACCACTTTTGTTACTCAGTGGGGAACCTTCTGTTACAAGGTCATGCCTTTTGGGTTGAAAAATGCTGGGGTAACCTACCAACGTTCCATGGTTGCTTTGTTTCATGACATGATCCATCATGAGATTGAAGTATACGTCGATGATATGATTGCAAGGTCCCAAACTGAGGAAGAACACCTTGACCATCTACAGAAGCTGTTTGACCGGTTGAAGTTGTACAAGCTGAGATTAAACCCGAACAAGTGCACCTTCGGGGTGAGATCTAGAAAACTACTAGGTTTCGTCGTAAGCGACAAAGGTATTCAAGTGGACCCTGCCAAAGTGAAAGCCATATAAGAGATGCCAGTTCCCAAGACAGAGAAAGAAGTCAGAGGCTTTCTAGGAAGGTTGAACTACATTGCCCGATTCATCTCGCACCTAACTACTACTTGTGAACCAATCTTCAAGCTACTGAAGAAAGATCAAGTAGTACATTGGAACGATGAATGTCAGGACGCTTTCGAAAGAGTCAAAGAGTATCTCCAGGAGCCACCCATTCTTATGCCACCGATTGAAGGGAGACCTCTAATCTTATACTTGACAGTACTTGACAACTCAATCGGATGTGTGATGGGGCAGCATGACGAATCTGGCTGAAAAGAGCATGCTATTTATTAACTTAGCAAAAACTTGTTGCGCTTTGGTATGGGCTGCTCGCCGGCTAAGACAGTATATGTTGACTCACACTACTCTGTTGATTTCAAAAATGGATCCAATCAAGTATATCTTCGAAAAGCCTGCCTTGTCCGGAAGAATAGCAAGATGGCAGATGATCTTGACTGAATACGACATCCAGTACACGACTCAAAAAGCAATCAAGGGAAGTGTATTGGCATACCATTTGGCACATCAAGCAGTGGATGATTACCAGTCGATGAACTTTGAATTTCCAGACGAGAATATCATGGTAGTGACTGATTGTGAAATACCTGGACCGAATGAACGACCTGAGGAAGGATCCCGATGGTCTATGCACTTTGATGGAGCCTCTAACGCTTTGGGTAACGGTATTGGCGCTATGATCATATCTCCTAAGGGCTCTCATACTCCACTTACCGCCCAACTATGTTTCAACTGCACCAACAACATGGTGGAGTATGAAGCATGCATCATGGGTCTTCGAGCTGCAATTGACCTAAGGATCAAGTTTATGAGTGTCTTCGGAGATTCCGCTCTCGTGATCAGTCAGATCAAAGTCGAGTGGGATACGAAACACCCAAATATTATTCCTTACAAGGAGTATGTGTTGACGTTGCTCCCCCATTTCGAGGAGATAACCTTTGAACATTTCCCAAGAGAGGAGAATCAGTTGGCGGACGCGTTAGCTACGATGTCTTCTATGTTCAAAGTCAAATGGGACAACGAGGCTCCCCGGATCATTATTTGGAAATTGGACGAACCTGCGCATTATTGTGATCTTGAGACCGAAGAGGTAACAGAAAAGCCTTGGTATCATGAAGTAAAGAGGTACTTGGAAGCTCAAGAATACCCCGAGGGCGCATTCGTTAATGACAAGAAGTTTCTGAGAAGCTTCGCGGCAAAGTTATTCCTCAACAATGACATTCTTTACAAACGAAACCATGATTTAACCTTACTGCGTTGTGTGGATAAGATCGAAGCAGAAAGGATCATGGCAGAGCTGCATGAAGGTGCCTTCGGAACTCATTCCAGTGGGCATACCATGGCAAAGAAAATCCTTTGGGCAGGATATTACTGGTCCACAATGGAAGCCGACTGTTATCAGCATTCTCGAACATGTAACAAATGCCAGGTCTATGCTGATAAAGTGCACATTCCTCCAGTTCCTTTGAACGTCATGACATCACCTTGGCCTTTTGCAATGTGGGGCATTGATATGATCGGCGAGATCAGACCTACGGCATCCAACGGGCATCGTTTCATCCTGGTCGCTATTGATTATTTTACAAAATGGGTTGAAGCAGCTTCCTTTGCCACCGTAACCAAGAATGTCGTGGCACGGTTCATTCGGCACAACCTGATCTGTCGATACGGTGTACCAGATAGGATCATTACGGATAATGGTACCAATCTTAATAACAAGATGATCACTGAGCTCTGCGAGCAATTCAAGATACAGCACCACAACTCTTCTCCCTACCGGCCGAAGATGAATGGGGCTGTAGAAGAAGCTAATAAGAACATCAAGAAGATTGTGCAGAAGATGACAGTGACCTACAAAGATTGGCACGAGATGTTACCATTTGCTCTTCATGGGTACCGTACCTCAGCACGGAAGTCAACAGGGGCAACACCCTTTTCCTTGGTCTATAGCATGGAGGCAGTCCTGCCCATTGAAGTTCAGATACCCTCTCTCTGGATCATGAAGGATGTAGGTTTGAGCGAAGATCACTGGATCCAGACTCGACTTGATCAACTGAACCTAATCGACGAAAAGAGACTCACTGCTATTTGTCATGGTCAGACGTACCAAAGAAGGATGATCAAGGCATTTAACAAGAAAGTCAGACGACAAGAGTATCAAGTTGGGGACCTGGTAATCAAGCGCGTCATTCTACCTCAAGGTGATCCCAGGGGCAAATGGACCCCTACGTATGAAGGGCCATTTATGGTTAAGAATATCTTCTCAGGAGGAGCGATGATTCTAACCACCATGGATGGTGACGACCTTCCTCACCCCGTCAATGCAGACATAGTAAAAAGATACTACGCATGATTAAATACCCGCTAGGTTGACTGGCCTAGGTAAAAATAAGGGTTTCCCGGCGAACCAAAAGGGTTCAGGAAAAAATAAGGGATGAAAAATAAAAAAATCTGTACACCCGGCAAGTCGAAAACCTGAAAAGGCGGCTTGGGCAATAATGGGTATCCCGGTGGACTGAAAACCCGAAAGGGCAGTCCAGGCAAAAGTTAGGGATAAGCGTAATACTATGTATCATTGGATCACCCTGCATCCAGACTTCGGTATCAACCATCAGGCTCGGACGACAGCAATCAATCAGATTCCTCTTCAACTAAGCAGCAAAGTGATGAGACGCTTGAAGACATAAAGGCGATAGCAGAGTTGGAACCCAATGGGATTTTTCACATAGCTGTTTTGTTTCCTTTTCACAAATTGTATAAACTCTATTTTGTTCGGCGGCGTTCTCTTACTAGGACGTCAGCCTCTTGTACAAAAAACGCCTATTTACAGGCAAACTTCAAAATCAATACAAGTTCATTTTTCAGACAAACTGGAAATTGTTTTTCCTTTATCTGTTTTGTCTTGCAAAGAACGTCCAATGTTCATTTTTGATATATGCATTTGACATTAATTGCCGATCACAAATATTTACATGCGAAACAAAGGACTAATTACGGGTGACATCGGAAGTAGGGGCAATAAGAATTGTCTAAGCGATCTAGTTGCTCTGTCCACCAAGGTACCAAGGTAGGTTCAGCTGAAGAATATGACCAAGATACCTTCACTCCCCAAGAGTAAGACAATAAGGGTAGCTCTCCCACTGAGACTTACAACCATGAACGAATCAACAATACTCTCCCCAAGCAGAGTTGGTCTACTATCAGCCCCAAAAGGTCGGGTACCCCCAATAGATCTTAATATTCTCCAGCGGAGTATAAAGATATTCCCCAGTAAGCATCCCCGGCAGTCTTAATATTCCTCGACAGAAATATAAGATTGTTCCCCGGCGGAATACAAGATACCCTCAGTGGAACCATTTCCCAGCATAGTCCAAAAGGCTTCTCCGCCAGAGTTGAATCATCTTCACCAGTAGATTCTGGAAGCTTGTCCCCTGCAGAGTACAAATGCATCTCCCCAGCCGTATTCAGAAGGTTATCCCCACCAGAGTCTAACTAGGTTATCCTCAGCAAGTTGCAACTGAAAGATTCTCCCCAGCGAAGTTCTTTCTATCCCCAGCGGAGTTCATCATCAAAATCCCCAATAGAGCTTATCAACGGAATCCCCAGCGGAGTTATCGTTAAAATATCAGCAAAGCATCTCTTCCCACGGAGTAATTCCCCGCAGAGTAATCTCTTCACCAGGTTTATCCCCCAATGGAGTCATCTTCTCCTACCGGTTTATTCTTGCAATCATCTTCATTCATTATCCCTAGTGGAAACGAAGAATTCGACCAAACTCTTCAACATCAACCCGAGATTTAACAAACTCCCTGGCATTTGTCGAGGATTTATTTTCCCAGATGAAAATACATTCATAAACATTTCATGCATGACAAAGTGCATACGACACGATCTCATTTTGAGAACATCATGCATTTCATACATCATGACATTGCATGCAACTAATATTTTGCCTTTTCAGGAAAAGGTCAATCAAAAGATGATTACCATCAACCTTTCTTAAGTTCCAGATCAACACCTGTAACTAGCCAGGAAATATCTGTGAACGACTGATTGTAGATCTATACCTGTAACAAGCCAGGAAAGTTATCTACATGAAGAGATTGAAGATTAATACCTGTAACAAGCCAGGAAGACTATCTTTCTTTCTCAGGTTAGAGATTAACACCTGAAACCAGCCAGGACAACCATCTCCTCGACCAACCTTTCTTAAGTTCCAGATCAACACCTGTAACTAGCCAGGAAATATCTGTGGACGACTGATTGTAGATCTATACCTGTAACTAGCCAGGAAAGTTATCTACATGAAGAGACTGAAGATCAATACCTGTAACAAGCCAGGAAGACTATCTTTCTTTCTCAGATCAGAGATTAATACCTGAAACCAGCCAGGACAACTATCTCATCGGCTAACATTTTTCAAGTTCCAGATCAATACCTATAACAAGCCAGGAAAAATTTGTGGACGATGGATTGTAGATTAATACCTGAAACCAGACAGGACAACTATCTACTTGACCATCATCAGGAAACCCTACACCGGTTCCTTCTCTTTCAGATGCAGTTTTACACGGACTCATCATTAGGAAACCCTACACAGGTTCCTTCTTTCAACCTACCAGGTTACGACTCAACAAACAATCTCCAGATGGCATCTATAAGCCCATCCCCGACAAGATTCTGTCACATCTCCAGATGGCATCTATAAGCCCATCCTCCTATCCATCATCTCTCCAAATGGCATCTGTAAGCCCATTCCCGACATCACATTGCTGATACTACACCATGCGAGTGAAAATTTCTGGGCACTCTAGTGTTCAATCATCTTCCACCCCCGGATCACGAAAGGCACGCAAGCCAATCTACATCCTCCGGTTTAAGAAGATTGAACAGGGGAAACTGTTGTACCCCAAAATTTGCCCTCCCATATTCCTCAAGATTTGTCAAGAATGATCTTCAAATTGTTCAAGATTTCTCAAGAGTTGTACAGTTCAAGCCACCTCCTAAGACAGCTGAAATTAGGGTTTTGGTTCTTTCAAGGAATTTGGGGTTTTCAATGGTTCAATCAAGTCTCATAGGCCTATATACATTCTCAAGCACCTACATGCCAAGTTTCAAGACTCACAGTGCCAATTTGCACAGTCAAAAGCCTCATTTGATCCACAGTCAACTGCAAGGGCAAAATGGTCATTTTGCAGTCAAAAGTCAGAATTTTTGGTCAACATCTTATTTTGAGTTCACAATCATCATTTGATCAAGTCTTGATCATGATTCCACAAGCATAGCTCAAAAATCATCAAGGTGCAAAAAGTTACTATTTTTGGATAGTAGAAAAGTCAACTGTATCTTGACCAGGGCATAACTTTTTCATGGTTCATCAGAAAAATTCCATCCAATTCTCATTTTGAAGAGGATGCAATCTCCTACAATCCATCTTCACACTCCAAGTTCAAGAAATGCTCTCACAAGAAGTTACCAATTTTTACATTATAGGTCAATTTCAAAAGTCAACAAAAGTGCACTTTGAGTCAAAGGACATAACTTGATATTGTTAAATCCAAATGACATTGGACCAAAGGAATTGGTTAGAGGACTTCAAGAGCTTTCCAAAATGTCCAAGAACATGGTCATATGATTAAAATTGAGCAAGTTGTGCATTGGAGAAGTTGGGAAATTTTTATGAATTTGCAAAAGTCAACTTTGCTCAAAACACCTTATTTTTGCTAATGGGCCTCAAATCTCTTCTTGAAACTTCATAATGGCCTATGCAAGACCCATAAAGCTTAATTGAATTTTTTTTCTTATTTTTATTGATTAATTAGATTTTTAATTAATATTAATTCATTTAATTAATTTAAATTGTAGGAAAATGCAAGATTTGATTTTTCAATCAATTTGTGAAGTAAATATGGTCAAGATATGCTGGCAAATTCATGCACAAGTCAAAGATACAAAATCTCCAAATTTGGCAACATTTTCCAATCACGAAAAATCAAAAATATTTGATTTTCAATCAAAGATTTAATCATCATTGCACATGGATTTTTACCCAGCTCTTGACCTAATTCAGTTGCCTTATATATATGCAAGCAAACCCTAACCTAATGGACGTGAAAAAGCTGCAGAAAAAACCATAGCCAATTCAAGAAATTTCCAAGAAAATTGAAAACTGATTTTGGCATTCTAGGTTGATTCAAGGGTTTTTGATCATTCAAACACATTGTAGGAGGTTCCAGGAACGTGTTGCAATCAAATTCCAGTACCAAAGCTCAAGGAATCGTTCATTACAGTTCCACGGTTTGCCTTTTTTATTCCAAATCGTATTTCTTGATTCATGTGCATTTAATATGTTTTCATGATTGTTTTGCATTGCTAGAGGCCATATGAAGCTAATGGAATGGTTCAATTGAACTGAAACGCACTGAATCGAAAGATGCCATGAACAAAATTCTAGGGTTCTTGAGTTTCCAATTGGGGCTTTCTGAGCCAGGCAAAATTAGGACTAATAAGACATATGACTGAACTCGTGTGGCCCAGACGAACACAATTGACCCCTCGCGAAATATTTATATGTACCATGGTGCTAATCGCTATTTTTCGTGCAAGCGCATAGTGGAGGTTAAAAACCCCCGCTATCTGTTTATGTTTTTGCAGGTACAACGAAGAAGACGATGATGTGTTATCACGTGGTTGGATAGTTTGAAAACGCGCGCATATTTTTTTGTTTTACAGCATATTGAGTTGATTGCCAATATAATAATTGCTTATCATTATAATAATAAAAGGACGCAGGTGGTGGAGTGGTAAACGTGTTGATATGGAATCATTGGGACCTGGGTTCGAACCCCAGGTCCCCCAAATATTTGTTATAATTTTTCTTTAGGTGATTGTGTGTGATGCAGCAGGCATAGCATACTACGCACCTCTAATCCCAGCACGTCATGTGTCCTCAAACTCAACTCCAATAGCCTGGATGGAAGGACTATCCTAGTCCTCAGTCAACAAACGCATAGCTAATCCAGAAAGTCAAGCAGGCTGGAAACAATTGGGCTTCAGATTTCAAAACACACCTCCTAACTTGGGCCAACACCCCCCTGGGTTATTCCTTTTTTCTTTCTTTTATATTTTCCATTTAATTGTTTTTATTATTAATTATTATTATTATTACTTAATTAACCAAATTAATTGTTTTTATAATAAAATCAGAAAACTAAAATATAATATTTTTTATTATTATTTATTAAATTCACCCTTAATTTATTATTTTTGTAAATAAATGCTAACATAATTAATTTAGTCTTTTTAATTAGGTTAATTTTATTATTTTCACAATAAATAAAATTAATATAGAATTAGGGTTTTTGACAACTTTTAATCATTTTATTTTTTATTTATTTCCTTAAAAAACATAAAAAACCAAAAAAAAAAATTTCCTTTTATTAATTAATTAGTTTTAGGTTTAATTTAATTTAATGCAAAATAGCAAAACTTCCTTCTTTCTCAAAAAAGGGTCAAAACCCTAAGGACTTCTCTGATCCAATTTTTCTCGCGCATCTTATTTTTATTCCAATTATGTAATTGTTCCGAGGATGTAATAGCTTTAATTAGGACCTTTTTATCGCTTTCATTTATTTTCCGCAATTTACTTTTTCAAGGGTTTGTTTTTGGCGATGTAAATACCCGACGCCTTGTAATAGTTTAGTTTATTTTCCGCAACTATTAACTGCTAGATGTATGTTAACTAGGCTATGCATGACAAGACTTCTCTTAAAATTAAAATCAATCGTAGCTCACCATAACCTGTACAAAGATACCTTAACTGAAACCTGACACACTCGCACATGCCACTCCTAGGGTACACCTCACTTGGTTGCCTCGACGTGGTCATTGAGTATAGGGTGTTTTAGAGGTCGCCCACCTATCTAAAGATCAAAGTTGACTCGAAACGGTTGCCTCGATAAAAAATGATCTAGGACATTAGGGTTACCGCTAAGGCGTCCTACTATTGCTTTGGTGACCACATGTCCCTATAATCGAATTGACCCGAAAAAAACTCCAACGAAGGTGCTACCTACTTCTCAATAGTGGGATAGTACTGTCTAAAGGACATTTACACAGCTTAATTTCTTTTGAGTAGGTAGAGGTTCTCAGGTACTTGCTCTTTCAAAACAAAAACACTTTTCGCACTTACACTTTTCTGACAAAAGTTTTCAAACAACACTTCATACACTCTTGAGGACAGATACAAGAGTTAAATCGAAGTTTTCAAACAAGACTTTTTCAAAACCCACAAACACAAGAAAAGAAAAACCTTTTGAAAACATAGTGAGCAAGTACCTAAGAGCCCGTGGATAACCACGGATAGAAAGGGTGCTAACACCTTCCCTTTCTATAATCTACCTCCCGAACCGAGAAACATCTCGAAAAGGAATTTTGCTGTGCTTTTGTCCTTTCCTTGTTGGAGAAAATAAAAGATGGTGGCGACTCTTGCTTACCGCGATATTTCACGAACCAGCATTCCAAAATAGTCAGTTCTATTTCCACCGATCACACCAAGCTTCATAGTGTCTTGTACCGCTATCTAGTCGTGATCCAGGCTTCACGATGTGTTATACCATTATCTGGTTGAATCTAGGCTTCATGGTGTCACGTACTGCTATCTGGTCGAATCCAATCTTCACAATACCTCACTTCTTATCTGGTCGAAATCCAGGCTTCAGAACAAATCAAGTGGTTATCCGATCGCATCCGGGCTTCACTTTGACTGTTGGGTTTACTAGTATCCGGTCGAATCTGGGCTTCATAGTAACTGGCTGGGTAAACTGCTATTTGGTCGTAATCCAAGCTTCACAGCGTCCCTTAACTCTATCTGGTCGTAATCCAGGCTTCACGATGTGTCATACCACTATCTGGTCGAAATCCAGGCTTCGTAGTACTCTTGGTTGCTATCTGGTCATAATCCAGTCTTCACAACATATTCTACCATTATCTGGTCGTAATCCAGGCTTCATGGTCTTGTATTGATTTCTGGTTGTAATCCAGACTTCACAATAACTTGCTGAGCTGTTATCCGGTCGTGATCCGAGCTTCACGGCTTGTGTTTATGATATATCACTATCTGGTCGAATCCAGGCTTCATGGTGCTCACTGAGCTGCTATCTGGTCGTAATCCGGGCTTCACGGCTCACTGGGGAATAAACTATTATCCGGTCGTTCTCCGGGCTTCATAGCTTACTTTTGAGAGATATCACTATCTGGTCGTAATCCAGGCTTCGCGGTAGTCTGATATTGTTATCCGGTCGTAATCCGGGCTTCACAACATGCTGTAGAAATCAAGATACTATCCTGGTCGTACTCAGGCTTCATAACTTGAATTTTGATTGTATCTTTCCTGAAAGGTAAAGGTTAGCTGTATGCAATGCATGATATGTATCAGGCAATGATGTTCTCAAAATAAATGAGATTGTATCGTATGATGCATATATGCATGTAGCATGATGTATGGACATGTAATGTTTTAGCTGGGGAAAATAAATCCGGAGCTGTTGGAGAATAAAGTTGAATGCTTCGCTTCCGCTAGGGATGGTGAATGAAGATGATTGTGAGGATAAACCTGCAGGAGAAAAGAACTCCGTTGGGGAATAAACTGATGAAGAGATTACTCTTGAGGGGAATTACTCTGTGGGGAAGGGGTATTCTGCTGAAGATTTTAACGATAAACTCTGCTGGTGATTCCGCTGATGAACTCCGCTGAGGATGGATTACTGTTGCTGGTGACACTGGATCTGTTGAGGATTGAACTCCTACTTGGGGAAAGGAAATAACTTCGTTGGGGATGATCTTTCAGTTGCAACTTGCTGGGGATAACCCTATTAGAATCCTCTGAATTTGGCTGGGGAGATTTATTTTATACTCCGCTGGGGATAAACTTCTAGAGTCTACTGGCGATGATGATTCAACTCTATTGGGGAAGCTTTTTCAGACCGTGCTGGGAAATATTGACTCCACTGGGGTATCTTGTATTCCACCGGGGAAAATTCTTATACTCCGTTGAGGAATATTAAGACTGTCGGGGATACTCTTATACTTGTTGGTGAATATTCCTATACTCCGCTGGGGAATATTAAGACCTTCTGGAGATACCAAACCTTTTTAAGGATGATGGTAGATTAACTCTGCTTGGGGAGAGTATTTCTGATTCGTTCATGGTTGCGAGTCTCAGCTGGGGAGATCTACCATTACTGTTTCTCTGCGGGGAGTGGCGGTATCTTAGCCAATTCTTTAGCTGAACCTACCTTTGTACCTGGTGAATAGAGCAACTGTACAACTTGGACAATTCATATTGCCCCTGTTTTTGCGGGAGAAGGTTCCTGCGGAGGCCCTGTGGATCGAGTATTATCCCCACCTATGAGGTGCTTGGCATCTTTCGGTCCAAATTACAAGTCTTCTTCTAGTAGGCCAGTGACGAGATGACGAGACATAATTGTACGCTTTGATCCCTAATTTTTTCCTGGACCGCCCTTTCGTGTTTTCGATCCACTGGGATACCCTTTTTTGCCCAAGCCTCCCTTTCAGGTTTTCGACTTGCCGGGTGTACAGATTTTCATTTTCATCCCTTATTTTTGCCCGAACCCTTTTGGTTCGCTGGAAAGCCCTTATTTTTGCCTAGGCCAGTCAACCTAGCGGGTCTTTGATTATGCGTAGTACTTTTTTGACTATGTCCACGCTCTCAGAGTGTAGGGAGTTGTCGCTGTCAGTAGTGTCGTGTTGCCATACTACCAGAACATGTTTGATCATGCAAGATTCATTGCTGGAATTCATGTCCAACGCCCCAATTGATTCAGATGGAGATTTGCCCCTGGCTATTTGGCATTTTGAGAGATTCCTTGAATCTTGACTTGACTTCCTCAGATGATGGACAATGATCATGCCGTGCCCCTTGGTTGGAAGTGTTTTTCCACTTGAGGTGATCCTTTTTTATTGAGAATGTTTTTTTGTTCACTAGATATTCGTCGTGCGAATTTCTCTGCTGTTTGAACAAATAGTCATATGCAAACAATGTTATTTTAAGAATGCAAAGCTTATGTCTGTTTTGAAGTTCTTTGAAAATGCAGTTTTCAATAAAACAAGCAAATTTTTGTAAAATGTGATGTCAACTCAGGATTTTACAGCAAGCCCTACAGGAGTCAGGATACCTTTTGTAATAGTATGCTTTCGAACTAACCCATGCTTCAGCTAGGACTTTTAAGGGTTATAACGTGGCATGGTTCACGGTTTAAGAAACAAAGGAAAAGGCTCAAAATTTATTTCTACCCACCCGCTCTTTGTGATGTTCTTCGATCCTAAACTCAGCTAATCGTGCATTTAGATCCTGTTTCAGTCTTTGCACTGATACTCCAGTGATGGTTCGGATACTGACAGTTTATTTTGAACAGGCAGTCATTTTTGTTGAGAGTTTGTAGGATATCTTTCTTTTTGATTTTATTATCCATGTCTTTTGCCTGAACTGTTTCTTTTTGTGATTACAGTCAGTGGGATGCCCGAATTTTTCTTAAGTCTCCTTCACAGGTTTTGACTTATTGGGCTCTTATTTTGAGAGATGATGACTGCTTGTCCTTACGTTTATACGGAACCTACACCGTCTTTTGTTTCGGAAGGACTTCTTTGATGCCATTCATTGTGCACCTGGATCAACTGAGAAAACTACCCTGCCCCAGGTTATAATTAAGGGTTTTAATTTGTGAAAAGAAAAACTCCAACTTCTTTGGCTCAAAGGGGTTGACGAGGGATTATCTTCCTTATAACTCCACTGTTTAGGATTTGAAACAATGCCTGTACATCGTCAGCGGGGTCTGTTCAAAAGCATACTTTAGGGATTTTGATATCATTTTCGTCATCCTCCCTCTAAAGGCTTAGAATTTTTTAATCGAGAGTTGAGCATCACAAAAAGGAAATATGAAGCAATTTAAGCATAGTGAAAACAATTAATTCAAAACAGACACGTGTAATGCATTAATGAAATAAAAAAGTTTGACATGATAATAATTGTTTGAATAAGCAAAGAAAAATACAACTTCAGAATTCAAATGAACAAAAGTCCATTAGTTTGAACTAGTCATCTCAGGTGGAGAACCCTCAGCAGAAGATTTTCATCTCGCCATTCGGCATGAATTCCAGCACTCTTCCGTCAATCAAGTCTTGGATCTTGTTTTTCAAAGTCCAATAGTCGTCAGTGTCATGTCCAGGACTATGGGAGTGGTATACACAAAATGCGTCGGGACGATAGCCAGGAGCAGAGGTATTGGGATTCCTGGGAGGATCCTTTAAAGTAATCAGATTGACCTCCAACAAGCGTTTCATTATTAGAGATGATGGTATATCAGTCTCAGAGAAATGTCTTATAGATTCATTTTGCTTACGCCGATTGCCCCGTTGGTGAGGTTGTTGTTGGGCTTGTGACCCTGAAGAAAGCTGGGGAGCTTTTCCCTTGTCTTCTTGTCTCAAAGGAGGTTGAATGATGATTTGATCTTCAACCTTAGTTGTTTGCCCCACTTGGTTATTTTGAAGCATCTTGTTGACGAGGACCCTAAGCTCCTCTTGTCTTTGAGCTAGGTCTTGAATGAGAGCCATCTCGCCCACTAGCTGTCCCATCATCTGGATCTTCATTGTTGCCAGCTCGATTTGTAGCCCTTCTAACTGATCATTCTTGATGCCTCCTGGATTCCCTAGGACCAAGCCCCTTGTGAGGAGAGATTTTATTTCTTCTTGCCCCTGGGATAGGTTCAAGAACATTTCTTGAAGTTGAGCGTTTTGAGCCCGGAGATCTTGGTTGTCTTGTTGGAGAGCCATTGATGAAATAAACAGCGAGAATCATGAGAGACCTGTAAAGGGTACCTGTTTATGAAGTGCATGGGATGAAATGCGTATGATTTATGATTTCAAAGACAATCGGGATTCAAATTTGTAAACAAGAAAGGAAGCACACTTTATTAGATTTAAACTTCAAAATTTAAATTGTTCAACAAATTGCCCTTAAGGCGTTACAAGAATGGAAATACTGAAAAGTAAACAAAAAACTGGAGAGGAAATCATCAAAGGTCCATCAATGCTCCCATGGTCTCTTCTTATCAGTACGGACATAGTCGTTGAGAATCCTCTCGTTCTCTAACTGTCTGGTCAACCTCTGGATCTTCTGCTCTTGCTCGTTTAACTTCTCCCGATAAGAATCACGTTCTTCCCGCAGTTGCATCTAAGATCTCTTCAGTGCCCCAATGTCATTAGGCATATAAGGATGGAGAATGGTTGGAAGAAGCCCTTCTTCATTAGCAACTTCGAGAGTGACAGGCCGGACGACTTCATAAGGCATACCCAGCTTTTGGGAACGGATACGGACCCATCTGAGATAAGGCTCCATTGGCAGAGAAATCTTTGGGCCCAGCTCATGTGGATCAGATTGGTGAACTCTGTCCCAAGCCGTTATGAATCTACGACATTGCTCGTCGCTATCCCCTTGAAAATCAAAGATGATATGAGGCATCAGCATCTCGTGAGGTCCTTCTCTTCTGGCTCTTCCAAACTGACGGAGAGCTAAGCATGGGTTGTAAGAAATTCCTCCATGGGTTCCTAGCAATGGAACATTAGGATACTCTCCACAACGATCAATGATAGTCACCTCATCCGTACCCTTGAGAGTCCAAATAATGTCATTATGAGAAAGAGACATCACCCTATAAGCCCAGCCCATTCCTTCTTTGTTCTTCAATACTGACTTAGGCAGGTGCGAAATAAACCACCTCGATAATAAAGGAGCACAACACATCAAGGTTCCCCACTTTCGGGCAGTACAAGCATAGAGCTGATGAAGAATTTCACCCAAGAGAGTGGGTACAGGGTTCTGAGAGATGAAGATCCTTATGGCATTCACATCAACAAAAGTGTCAGGATTCGGAAACAATACCAAGCCATAAATCAGAAGAGCTAGAATATCCTCGAACGCCTTAAAGTCTAGGCTATCCCAGAAGTAGTTAGCCTTGCCAACCAAGAACTTAGTCAGAAATCCTTTTGCTCCACTCCTAGTCTCGCAAATAGCCATTACCTCCTCTTTGGTCAAATGAAGGGCTGCAGCAATTTCTTCGGGCCTAAGGGTCTTCTCCCAACCAGTAAATGGGGTCTGCTCCAGAACAGAGATACCGAGAAACTCAGAGAACTCTTCTAGGGTAGGCACCAGCTGATAGTCTTGAAAAGTGAAGCAATTGTACAACGTATCATAAAACTGGACCAGGACACTCATCATCTGTTCGTCCAATTTGGAGGTGACCAAACTGAGAAGAGAACCATGCCTCCTGATGAAGGAAGTAGTGTCAGGCATCTTGGCAACCAATTCTTTAAGCAAGGTAGGTACTTGGAAAAAGTTGATACGGATAGTATTCTTACGTACATGCATCATGTTGACCTACAAAACAGAGCAAAAATGAAACCCTCATGTCTTTAAAATAGGTTAGTCCTTATGTAAGATGTATGCAATGCTATGATATCATGATAAAGGCACACCATAAGTATCCACAAAAAGCAAACATGGTAAAGGCACACAAGTCACACTGAGAGCCCTTAGATTTCAGGCTGGCATGGAGCTTAGGTACTACCCTCTTTCAGTTCAGTTGGTTAAAACCTGTCCTAAAAATAGTAACCGGGTTCTAGAGGATCTCAATATCACTGACTACCCTCAATCGGTCATAATTCCAGTTTAGCAACCTTTTCTTACGGCCGGAATCATCGCGAGAGTTTAGTCTCAATGAGTGTAGCATACTGCTACTGTTCTATGGCCAAGTTGATCAATTTAAGGTTCTAAGGTCAGTTGGTGCTTAATGACCCCTTAAAAGACCCATATTCTCCTCGTTCCAACACAAGGGATATCGGTACAGACTAAAGTGCCACACCAACGTAGCTACTGATTCATCCGTATCGGTCTACACCATACATATCCCTCACAGTTTATTGCTACTTACCTAAAGGGTATCCCCAGATCCGGGTTAGGATCTATAGAACTCCGATACAAGCCCAAAAAATTAAAGCATATAGAGCATACAATTCAAAACACAATGATCAAATCTTAAGGTACACCTCACTTTATAATAAATCTCCCCAGCAGAGTCGCCAGTTCTGTGATCGGTGGGAATAAACTGACTGTTTTGGAATGCTGGTTCGCGTTTTGCGTTTGTTTTCTCAAAATGTCGCGGTAACCAAGAGTCGCCACCGTCTTTTATTTTATCCAACAAGGAAAGGACAAAAGCACAGAAAAATTCCTTTTTGAGATATTTCTCGGGTTCGGGAGGTAGATTATAGAAAGGGAAGGTGTTAGCACCCTTTCTATCCGTGGTTATCCACGGGCTCTTAGGTACTTTCTCATTGTGTTTTCAAAAGTTTTCTTTTCTATGTGTTTGTGGGTTTGAAAATAGTTTTTGTTTTGAAAGAAGTGCAAGTGCGAAAAGTTTTGTTTTGTTTTAAAAGGAGAAAGGACTTAAGAACCATCTACCTACTCAAAAAGGAATTAAACTGTGAAAATGTCCTTTAGACAGTGCTATCCCACTATTGAGTAGTAGGTAGCATCGTCGTTGGAGTTTTCGGGTCAATTCGATTAAGGGACGTGTGGTCACTAAAGCAATGTTAGAACGCCTTAGTGGTAACCCTAATGTCTTAGAACATTTTTTCCGAGGCAACCGTTTCGAGGCAACTATGATCTTTTAGACAAGAGAGCGACCTCTAAAACTTCCTATACTCAATGACCACGTTCGAGGCAACCAAGTGAGGTGTACCCTAAGAGTGGCATGTGCAAGTGTGTTATTTCGGTTAATTTTATCTGTACATGTCATGGGTGAGCTATATTAAGTTTAGATTAAAGATTGATCTTTTCATGCATTGCCTAGTTATCAAACATCTAACAGTTAATATTATGCAGAAATTAAATTGCTGGAAATTAAATCTAAACTATTACAAGGCGTCGGGTATTTACATCGCCAAAGACAAACCCTTTAATTTAAATTACGGAAAGTAAATAAAAGCGATAAATAATTAAAAGTCCTATTGAAACTATTACATACAGGAAGCAATTACAATATTGGATAAAAGTAAGACGCGTGCGAGAAAATTAGATCGGCGCATTTTTAGGGTTTTGACCCCTTTTTATTTAAAGAAAAGATTTTTGTTATTTTTGGATTAAATGGAAATTAGATCTAGGTTAATAATTAAATTAATTAATTAATGAAAATATTTTTGGATTATTTTATATTTAAGGAAATAAAATAAAATGATTAAAATTATTAAAAACCTAATATTCTAAATTGATTTTAATTTATTGCAAAAATGTTAAATGTTACACCTATTTAAAACTAAATAAATTATGTTAATATTTATTTACAAAAAATAAAATAATGAAATTAGTTTTAATAAATAAAAATATTATGTTTTTTTGTTTTCTGATTTTATTAGGCAAAATAAATTGGTTAGTATAATAATAATAATTAATAAAAACAATTAAATAAAAAAAAGTGAAATATGAAAAGAAATAACCAAATATGGGGGGTGCTGGGCCTGATTGGTGGTGAATCTGGCAAATCTCCAGGCCCATTAACGTTGGCCTTTGTTGACTTCTGTGATTCCATATGCGCCTGTTGACCAGAGACCATGGTGGATGTCCAACCTAGGCCATTGGATTGGATTTGTAGGCCACTTGGCGTTTGATGGGATGAGGAACATGATGGTCCACACCTTAAGCTTTGCACTGGATTTCCTGGAACAAAATAATAATAAGCGTTTTGGGGGGACCTGGGATTCGAACCCAGGTCCCAAGGGACTTTGTGATAGCGCGCTTACCAACCCAACCATTGTGCTTGTTTGTTAATGAAATACATAACAAATATTATATTGAAAACATAACGCTATGCCAGGAAATAAAAAAAAATGGTGCAAGCTTTGAATGGACCAATGGGAAGAAGACACGTCTTCGTCTTCCCCATAAATCTCTTGTTTGTTTCCTGCAGATTTGGTTCCATATCAAAATCCGTGGCATCATCCTAACATGAGTTACAGGCCATATAAATGCAAATGGAGACCATCACTGCATTCGTCTCTCTTCCTTGATCATCTCTATACCCATCATTAGTCCTAACTTAACCTGCATAAAAAATGCCTAAAAAATAAGAACACGAACCCTAGCTTCGGATCTGAGGTTATAGGCCATGAAAACAAAATTGAATAATGCAGCATTGATGGAAAATTGATGTAAAGCACGATTGTACAAAAAAAAGGCAAAAAGATGCAAGAACATGGACTCACGATTCCATGTTCAGAGCTATGTTCGTGGGCACTTACAGCGAGTTTGGGGCTGCTTTAAGGCTTGATTTTGATCCCTTTGGCTTCAGTGAGTGCCAGGCAAGAAGGCTATGTGGAGATTTTGGACTGAATCGTGCTATAATATTGATTTTAGATTCAAAGTTTTCAAGCTTTTTCTCAAGTTTTGTCTGGCCGTTTCTTGCAGTTTTAGGTCGTGTTCTTGATGTGTATAGCTTGTACAAGTCATAAGGAGTGTATTAGGTTAAACTTTGGGCCTCCAATCCTCGTGCATTGATGATTCCAAGATATGATTTTGCCACCATTAACAAAGCTTCCATATTTGTATCAAATCTGATTTTTTGTGCATAATAAGGCTTGATTCGGATTTGATTTGGTTCATGATGATAATTGAAGTCTATACCAATCACAAAGATATCATTCTATCAATTTTTGGATTTTATTTGAATTAATATTGATTTAAAATGAATTAATTCAATAAAAATTAAATAAAATAGAAAAATTAATGAATGGACATGAAACTGAAGATGGGACACTTGTGTGGTGTGACAAGACCAAATCAAGTGGAAAAAAGTGGGCCCTTTTGTCAAAAATTGGAGTTTTGAGGATAGTTGACTTTTGGCAATTTTTGAAAAATGCCTAACTTCAACAATGCATAACTTCTTCAATTTTGAACTTTTGGAAGTGTTCTATGACTTTTTCGAAACCTTGAGATGTCATGTAACCAAACTTTTTGGTCTCATCTCATTTTGATATTCCATGCTCAAATTATAAGCTTTGGCAAAAAAGGTGTTTTTGTTGACTTTCAAAAATTACCTATAATGTCCAAATTTGTAACTTCTTGTGAGTGCATTTATTGATCTTGGGGTGTGAAGATAGATTGTAGTAAATTGCATCCTCTTCAAAATGAGCTTTTGGTGGGTCATTTCTCATAAAGTATGAGAAAGTTATGCTTGGTCAAAGTTGAGTTGACTTTTCCTACAAAACCTTAATTTAACAACTTTTGAATCTTGATGAATCTTGAGCAATCCTTGATGAATCATGATCAAACCCTGATCAAATGATGAATTATCCTTCAAAATGAGAATATTGGCAAAAAATCTTGAGGTTTGATTGTATTTAGGTCACAATTGACTTTTGCCCTAGCACTGTCGACTTTTGGACTTCTTGAGCAATTGACTGACCAAACTTTCTCTGTAAGGCTTGAAATTTGACATGGATGAACTTGAGAACATGTTATGACATTGGGGAGAATTTGAGACCATTTGTACATGAGGACCTTGATGCAACACAAAACCCTAATTTTGAATTGACTGCCTTAGAAGGTGATTTGACTGTACAACTCTTGAGCCATCTTGAACAACTTGGAGATGATTCTTGACATGTCTTGAGAAATATGGGAGGGCAAATTTTTGGGTACAATAGTTGCCCGTGTTCAATATTCTTAAACCTGAGGATATAGATTGGCGTTCGGGCCTTTCGTGATCCAAAGGTGGAAGATGATTGAACACTTGAGTGCCCAGAAATTTGCACTCGCATGAAGTAGTATTTGTCTTGTGATGTCGGGAATGGGCTTACAGATTCCATTTGGAGATTGATGATGGGAGATGGGCTTAAAGATGCCATCCGAAGGAGTTTCGATCGTGTAAGAGATTCTTTAGCGAGAGCTTGTATACCTGTCGTTGGGGGAGATTCCGCTGGGGAATGTTGTTCTTTGTCTTAGGAGAAATATAACTTTAGGAGCTTCGGTCGTCCGTTATTCTATTGAGGAATCATCTATGTTGAAGAGGTGAGAGTGAACTACTATCTGGTCGTAACCCAGGCTTCATAGTGATAAGACCGACTGCTATCTGGTCGTAATCCAGGCTTTACAGTGACTTACTGGGGAGATGAGATTAAATTTGCTATCCGATCGTGATCCAGGCTTTGCAATTTCTCACTTCTTATCTGGTCGAAATCCAGGCTTCAGAATAAATCAAGTGGTTATCCGGTCGCATTCGGGCTTCAACTTGAATTTAGGGCACACTAATATCCGGCTGACTCCGGGCTTTTTAGTAACTGTCCATGTAAAATGCTATTTGGTTGGAATCCAAGCTTCATAGTGTCTTGTACCGCTATCTGGTCGTGATCCAGGCTTCACGATGTGTTATACCATTATCTGGTCAAATCCAGGCTTCATGGTGTCACGTACTGCTATCTGGTTGAATCCAATCCTCCCAATACCTCACTTCTTATCTGGTCGAAATCCAGGCTTCAGAACAAATCAAGTGGTTATCCGATCACATCCGGGCTTCCCTTTGACTGTTGGGTTTACTAGTATCCGGTCGAATCTGGGCTTCATAGTAACTGGCTGGGTAAACTGCTATTTGGTCGTAATCCAAGCTTCACAGTGTCCCTTAACACTATTTGGTCATAATCCAGGCTTCACGATGTGTCATACCACTATCTGGTCGAAATCCAGGCTTCGTAGTACTCTTGTTTGCTATCTGGTCCTAATCCAGTCTTCACAACATATTCTACCATTATCTGGTTGTAATCCAGGCTTCATGGTCTTGTATTGCTTTCTGGTCGTAATCCAGGCTTCACAATAACTTGCTGAGCTGTTATCCGGTCGTGATCCAAGTTTCACGGCTTGTGTTTATGATATACCACTATATGGTCGAATCTAGGCTTCATGGTGCTTACTGAGCTGCTATCCGATCGTAATCCGGGCTTCACGGCTCACTGGGGAATAAACTATTATCCGGTTGTTCTTCGGGCTTCATAGCTTACTTTTGAGAGATATCACTGTCTGGTCGTAATCCAGGCTTCGCGGTAGTCTGATATTGTTATCCGGTCGTAATCTGGGCTTCACAATATGCTATAGAAATCAAGATACTATCCTGGTCATACCCGGGCTTCATTACTTGAATTTTGATTGTATCTTTCCTGAAAGGTAAAGGTTAGCTGTATGTAATGCATGATATGTATCAGACAATGATGTTCTCAAAATAAATGAGATTGTATGGTATGATGTGTATATGCATGTAGCATGATGTATGGACATGTAATGTTTTAGTTGGGGAAAATAAATCCCGGAGCTGCTGGAGAATAAAGTCGAATGCTTCGCTTCTGCCAGGGATGGTGAACGAAGATGATTGTGAGGATAAACCTGCAGGAGAAAAGAACTCCGTTGGGGAATAAACTGATGAAGAGATTACTCTTGAGGGGAATTACTCTGTGGGGAAGGCGTATTCTGCTGAAGATTTTAACGATAAACTCTGCTGGAGATTCCGCTGATGAACTCCGCTGAGGATGGATTACTTTTGCTGGTGACACTGGATCTGTTGAGGATTGAACTCCTGCTTGGGGAAAGGAAAGAACTTCGTTCGGGACGATCTTTCATTTGCAACTTGTTGGGGATAACCCTGTTAGAATCCTCTGAATTTGGCTGGGGAGATTTATTTTATACTCTGCTGGGGATAAACTTCCAGAGTCTACTGGGGATGATGATTCAACTCTGTTGGGGAAGCTTTTTCAGACCGTGCTGGGAAATATTGACTCCACTGGGGTATCTTGTATTCCACCGAGGAACATTCTTATACTCCGTTGAGGAACATTAAGACTGCCGGGGATACTCTTATACTTGCTGGGGAATATTCCTATACTCCGCTGGGGAATATTAAGACCTTCTGGAGATACCAAACCTTTTTAAGGCTGATGGTAGATTAACTCTTCTTGGGGAGAGTATTGTTGATTCGTTCATGGTTGCAAGTCTTAGCTGGGGAGATCTACCATTACTGTTTTACTCTACGGGGAGTGGCGGTATCTTAGCCAATTCTTCAGTTGAACCTACCTTTGTACCTGGTGAACAGAGAAACTGTACAGCTTGGACAATTCATATTGCCCATATTTCTGCGGGAGAAGGTGCCTACGGAGGCCCTGTGGATCGAGTATTATCCCCACCTATGAGGTGCTTGGTATCTTTCGGTCCAAATGACAAGTCTTCTTCTGGTAGGCCAGTGACGAGATGACGAGACATAGTTGTACGCTTTGATCCCTAATTTTTTCCTGGACTACCCTTTCGTGTTTTCGATCCACTGGGATACCCTTTTTTGCCCAAGCCTCCCTTTCAGGTTTTCGACTTGCCGGGTGTACAGATTTTCATTTTCATCCCTTATTTTTGCCCGAACCCTTTTGGTTCGCCGGGAACCCTTATTTTTGCCTAGGCCAGTCAACCTAGCGGGTCTTTGATTATGCGTAGTACTTTTTTGACTATGTCCACGCTCTCAGAGTGTAGGGAGTTGTCGCTGTCAGTAGTGTCGTGTTGCCATACTACCAGAACATGTTTGATCATGTAAGATTCGTTGCTGGAATTCATGTCCAATGCCCCAATTGATTCAGATGGAGATTTGCCCCTGGCTATTTGGCATTTTGAGAGATTCCTTGAATCTTGACTTGACTTCCCCAGATGATGGACAATGATCATGCCGTGCCCCTTGGTTGGAAGTGTTTTTCCACTTGAGGTGATCCTTTTTTATTGAGAATGTTTTTTTGTTCACTAGATATTCGTCGTGCGAATTTCTCTGCTGTTTGAACAAATAGTCATAAGCAAACAATGTTATTTTAAGAATGCAAAGCTTATGTCTGTTTTGAAGTTCTTTGAAAATGCAGTTTTCAATAAAACAAGCAAATTTTTGTAAAATGTGATGTCAACTCAGGATTTTACAGCAAGCCCTACAGGAGTCATGATACCTTTTGTAATAGTATGCTTTCGAACTAACCCATGCTTCAGCTAGGACTTTTAAGGGTTATAACGTGGCATGGTTCACAGTTTAAGAAACAAAGGAAAAGGCTCAAAATTTATTTCTACCCACCCGCTCTTTGTGATGTTCTTCGATCCTAAACTCAGCTAATCGTGCATTTAGATCCTGTTTCAGTCTTTGCACTGATACTCCAGTGATGGTTCGGATACTGACAGTTTATTTTGAACAGGCAGTCATTTTTGTTGAGAGTTTGTAGGATATCTTTCTTTTTGATTTTATTATCCATGTCTTTTGCCTGAACTGTTTCTTTTTGTGATTACAGTCAGTGGGATGCCCGAATTTTTCTTAAGTCTCCTTCACAGGTTTTGACTTATTGGGCTCTTATTTTGAGAGATGATGACTGCTTGTCCTTACGTTTATACGGAACCTACACCGTCTTTTGTTTCGGAAGGACTTCTTTGATGCCATTCATTGTGCACCTAGATCAACTGAGAAAACTACCCTGCCCCAGGTTATAATTAAGGGTTTTAATTTGTGAAAAGAAAAACTCCAACTTCTTTGGCTCAAAGGGGTTGACGAGGGATTATCTTCCTTATAACTCCACTGTTTAGGATTTGAAACAATGCCTGTACATCGTCAGCGGGGTCTGTTCAAAAGCATACTTTATGGATTTTGATATCATTTTCGTCATCCTCCCTCTAAAGGCTTAGAATTTTTTAATCGAGAGTTGAGCATCACAAAAAGGAAATATGAAGCAATTTAAGCATAGTGAAAACAATTAATTCAAAACAGACACGTGTAATGCATTAATGAAATAAAAAAGTTTGACATGATAATAATTGTTTGAATAAGCAAAGAAAAATACAACTTCAGAATTCAAATGAACAAAAGTCCATTAGTTTGAACTAGTCATCTCAGGTGGAGAACCCTCAGCGGAAGATTTTCATCTCGCCATTCGGCATGAATTCCAGCACTCTTCCGTCAATCAAGTCTTGGATCTTGTTTTTCAAAGTCCAATAGTCGCCGGTGTCATGTCCAAGACTATGGGAGTGTTATACACAAAATGCGTCGGGACGATAGCCAGGAGCAGAGGTATTGGGATTCCGGGGAGGATCCTTTAAAGTAATCAGATTGACCTCCAACAAGCGTTTCAGTATTAGAGATGATGGTATATCAGTCTCAGAGAAATGTCTTATAGATTCATTTTGCTTACGCCGATTGCCCCGTTGGTGAGGTTGTTGTTGGGCTTGTGACCCTGAAGAAAGCTGGGGAGCTTTTCCCTTGTCTTCTTGTCTCAAAGGAGGTTGAATGATGATTTGATCTTCAACCCTAGTTGTTTGCCCCACTTGGTTATTTTGAAGCATCTTGTTGACGAGGACCCTAAGCTCTTCTTGTCTTTGAGCTAGGTCTTGAATGAGAGCCATCTGGCCCACCAGCTGTCCCATCATCTGGATCTTCATTGTTGCCAACTCGATTTGTAGCCCTTCTAACTGATCATTCTTGATGCCTCCTGGATTCCCTAGGACCAAGCCCCTTGTGAGGAGAGATTTTATTTCTTCTTGCCCCTGGGATAGGTTTAAGAACATTTCTTGAAGTTGAGCGTTTTGAGCCCGGAGATCTTAGTTGTCTTGTTGGAGAGCCATTGCTGAAATAAACAGCGAGAATCATGAGAGACCTGTAAAGGGTACCTATTTATGAAGTGCATGGGATGAAATGCGTATGATTTATGATTTCAAAGACAATCGGGATTCAAATTTGTAAACAAGAAAGGAAGCACACTTTATTAGATTTAAACTTCAAAATTTAAATTGTTCAACAAATTGCCCTTAAGGCGTTACAAGAATGGAAATACTGAAAAGTAAACAAAAAACTAGAGAGGAAATCATCAAAGGTCCATCAATGCTCCCATGGTCTCTTCTTATCAGTACGGACATAGTCGTTGAGAATCCTCTCGTTCTCTAACTGTCTGGTCAACCTCTGGATCTTCTGCTCTTGCTCGTTTAACTTCTCCTGATAAGAATCACGTTCTTCCCGCAGTTGCATCTAAGATCTCTTCAGTGCCCCAATGTCATTAGGCATATAAGGATGGAGAATGGTTGGAAGAAGCCCTTCTTCATTAGCAACTTCGAGAGTGACAGGCCGGACGACTTCATAAGGCATACCCAGCTTTTGGGAACGGATACGGACCCATCTGAGATAAGGCTCCATTGGGAGAAATCTTTGGGCCCAGCTCACGTGGATCAGATTGGTGAACTCTGTCCCAAGCCGTTATGAATCTACGACGTTGCTCGTCGCTATCCCCTTGAAAATCAAAGATGATATGAGGCATCAGCATCTCGTGAGGTCCTTCTCTTCTGGATCTTCCAAACTGACGGAGAGCTAAGCATGGGTTGTAAGAAATTCCTCCATGGGTTCCTAGCAATGGAACATTAGGATACTCTCCACAGCGATCAATGATAGTCACCTCATCCATACCCTTGAGAGTCCAAATAATGTCATTATGAGAAAGAGACATCACCCTATAAGCCCAGCCCATTCCTTCTTTGTTCTTCAATACTGACTTAGGAAGGTGCGAAATAAACGACCTCGATAATAAAGGAGCACAACACATCATGGTTCCCCACTTTCGGGCAGTACGAGCATAGAGCTGATGAAGAATTTCACCCAAGAGAGTGGGTACAGGGTTCTGAGAGATGAAGATCTTTATGGCATTCACATCAACAAAAGTGTCAAGATTCAGAAACAATACCAAGCCATAAATCAGAAGAGATAGAATATCCTCAAACGCCTTAAAGTCTAGGTTATCCCAGAAGTAGTTAGCCTTACCAACCAAGAACTTAGTCAGAAATCCTTTTGCTCCACTCCTAGTCTCGCAATTAGCCATTACCTCCTCTTTGGTCAAATGAAGGGCTGCAGCAATTTCTTCGGGCCTAAGGGTCTTCTCCTAACCAGTAAACGGGGTCTGCTCCAGAACAGAGATACCGAGCAACTCAGAGAACTCTTCTAGGGTAGGCACCAGCTGATAGTCTTGAAAAGTGAAGCAATTGTACAACGTATCATAAAACTGGACCAGGACACTCATCATCTGTTCGTCCAATATGGAGGTGACCAAACTGAGAAGAGAACCATGCCTCCTGATGAAGGAAGTAGTGTCAGGCATCTTGGCAACCAATTCTTTAAGCAAGGTAGGTACTTGGAAAAAGTTGATACAAATAGTATTCTTACGCACAGGCATCATGATGACCTACAAAATAGAGCAAAAATGAAACCCTCCTATCTTTAAAATAGGTTAGTCCTTATGTAAGATGTATGCAATGCTATGATGTCATGATATCATGATAAAGGCACACCATAAGTATCCACAAAAAGCAAACATGGTAAAGGCACACAAGTCACACTGAGAGCCCTTAGATTTCAGGCTGGCATGGAGCTTAGGTACTACCCTCTTTCAGTTCAGTTGGTTAAAACCTGTCCTAAAAATAGTAACCGGGTTCTAGAGGATCTCAATATCACTGACTACCCTCAATCGGTCATAATTCCAGTTTAGCAACCTTTTCTTACGGCCGGAATCATCGCGAGAGTTTAGTCTCAATGAGTGTAGCATACTGCTACTGTTCTATGGCCAAGTTGGTCAATTTAAGGTTCTAAGGTCAGTTGGTGCTTAATGACCCCTTAAAAGACCCATATTCTCCTCGTTCCAACACAAGGGATATCGGTACAGACTAAAGTACCACACCAACGTAGCTACTGATTCATCCATATCGGTCTACACCATACATATCCCTCACAGTTTATTGCTACTTACCTAAAGGGTATCCCCAGATCCGGGTTAGAATCTATAGAACTCCGATACAAGCCCACAAAATTAAAGCATATAGAGCATACAATTGAAAACACAATGATCAAATCCTAAGGTACACCTCACTTTATAATAAATCTCCCCAGCAGAGTCGCCAGTTCTGTGATCGGTGGGAATGAACTGACTGTTTTGGAATGTTGGTTCGCGTTTTGCGTTTGTTTTCTCAAAATGTCGCGGTAACCAAGAGTCGCCACCGTCTTTTATTTTATCCAACAAGGAAAGGACAAAAGCACCGAAAAATTCCTTTTTGAGATATTTCTCGGGTTCGGGAGGTAGATTATAGAAAGGGAAGGTGTTAGCACCCTTTCTATCCGTGGTTATCCACGGGCTCTTAGGTACTTTCTCATTGTGTTTTCAAAAGTTTGCTTTTCTATGTGTTTGTGGGTTTGAAAAGAGTTTTTGTTTTGAAAGAAGTGCAAGTGCGAAAAGTTTTGTTTTGTTTTAAAAGGAGAAAGGACTTAAGAACCATCTACCTACTCAAAAAGGAATTAAACTGTGAAAATGTCCTTTAGACAGTGCTATCCCACTATTGAGTAGTAGGTAGCATCGTCGTTGGAGTTTTCGGGTCAATTCGATTAAGGGACGTGTGGTCACTAAAGCAATGTTAGAACGCCTTAGTGGTAACCCTAATGTCTTAGAACATTTTTTCCGAGGCAACCGTTTCGAGGAAACTATGATCTTTTAGACAAGAGAGCGACCTCTAAAACTTCCTATACTCAATGACCACGTTCGAGGCAACCAAGTGAGGTGTACCCTAAGAGTGGCATGTGCAAGTGTGTTATTTCGGTTAATTTTATCTGTACATGTCATGGGTGAGCTATATTAAGTTTAGATTAAAGATTGATCTTGTCATGCATTGCCTAGTTATCAAACATCTAACAGTTAATATTATGCAGAAATTAAATTGTTGGAAATTAAATCTAAACTATTACAAGGCGTCGGGTATTTACATCGCCAAAGACAAACCCTTTAATTTAAATTGCGGAAAGTAAATAAAAGCGATAAATAATTAAAAGTCCTATTGAAACTATTACATACTGGAAGCAATTACAATATTGGATAAAAGTAAGACGCGTGCGAGAAAATTAGATCGGCGCATTTTTAGGGTTTTGACCCGTTTTTATTTAAAGAAAAGATTTTTGTTATTTTTGGATTAAATGGAAATTAGATCTAGGTTAATAATTAAATTAATTAATTAATGAAAATATTTTTGGATTATTTTATATTTAAGGAAATAAAATAAAATGATTAAAATTATTAAAAACCTAATATTCTAAATTGATTTTAATTTATTGCAAAAATGTTAAATGTTACACCTATTTAAAACTAAATAAATTATGTTAATATTTATTTACAAAAAATAAAATAATGAAATTAATTTTAATAAATAAAAATATTATATTTTTTTGTTTTCTGATTTTATTAGGCAAAATAAATTGGTTAGTATAATAATAATAATTAATAAAAACAATTAAATAAAAAAAGTGAAATATGAAAAGAAATAACCAAATATGGGGGGTGCTGGGCCTGATTGGTGGTGAATCTGGCAAATCTCCAGGCCCATTAACGTTGGCCTTTGTTGACTTCTGTGATTCCATATGCACCTGTTGACCAGAGACCATGGTGGATGTCCAACCTAGGCCATTGGATTGGATTTGTAGGCCACTTGGCGTTTGATGGGATGAGGAACATGATGGTCCACACCTTAAGCTTTGCACTGGATTTCCTGGAACAAATTAATAATAAGCGTTTTGGGGGGACCTGGGATTCGAACCCAGGTCCCAAGGGACTTTGTGATAGTGCGCTTACCAACCCAACCATTGTGCTTGTTTGTAAATGAAATACATAACAAATATTATATTGAAAACATAACGCTATGCCAGGAAATAAAAAAAACGGTGCAAGCTTTGAATGGACCAATGGGAAGAAGACACGTCTTCGTCTTCCCCATAAATCTCTTGTTTGTTTCCTGCAGATTTGGTTCCGTATCAAAATTCGTGGCATCATCCTAACATGAGTTACAGGCCATATAAATGCAAATGGAGACCATCACTGCATTCGTCTCTCTTCCTTGATCATCTCTATACCCATCATTAGTCCTAACTTAACCTGCATCAAAAATGCCTAAAAAACAAGAACACGAACCCTAGCTTCGGATCTGAGGTTATAGGCCATGAAAACAAAATTGAATAATGCAGACATGATGGAAATTTGATGTAAAGCACGATTGTACAAAAAAAAGGCAAAAAGATGCAAGAACATGGATTCACGATTCCATGTTCAGAGCTATGTTCGTGGGCACTTACAGCGAGTTTGGGGCTGCTTTAAGGCTTGATTTTGATCCCTTTGGCTTCAGTGAGTGCCAGGCAAGAAGGCTATGTGGAGATTTTGGACTGAATCGTGCTCTAATATTGATTTCAGATTCAAAGTTTTCAAGCTTTTTCTCAAGTTTTGTCTGGTCGTTTCTTGCAGTTTCAGGTCGTGTTCTTGATGTGTATAGCTTGTACAAGTAATAAGGAGTGCATTAGGTTAAACTTTGGGCCTCCAATCCTCGTGCATTGATGATTCCAAGATATGATTTTGCCACCATTAATAAAGCTTCCATATTTGTATCAAATCTGATTTTTTGTGCATAATAAGGCTTGATTCGGATTTGATTTGGTTCATGATGATAATTAAAGTCTATACCAATCACAAAGATATCATTCTATCAATTTTTGGATTTTATTTGAATTAATATTGATTTAAAATGAATTAATTCAATAAAAATTAAATAAAATAGAAAAATTAATGAATGGACATGAAACTAAAGATGGGACACTTGTGTGGCGTGACAAGACCAAATCAAGTGGAAAAAAGTGGGCCCTTTTGTCAAAAATTGGAGTTTTGAGGATAGTTGACTTTTGGCAATTTTTGAAAAATGCCTAACTTCAACAATGCATAACTTCTTCAATTTTGAACTTTTGGAAGTGTTCTTGGACTTTTTCGAAACCTTGAGATGTCCTGTAACCAAAATTTTTGGTCTCATCTCATTTTGATATTCCATGCTCAAATTATAAGCTTTGGCAAAAAAGGTGTTTTTGTTGACTTTCAAAAATTACCTATGATGTCCAAATTTGTAACTTCTTGTGAGTGCATTTATTGATCTTGGGGTGTGAAGGTAGATTGTAGTAAATTGCATCCTCTTCAAAATTAGCTTTGGGTGGGTCATTTCTCATAAAGTATGAGAAAGTTATGCTTGGTCAAAGTTGAGTTGACTTTTCCTACAAAACCCTAATTTAGCAACTTTTGAATCTTGATGAATCTTGAGCAATCCTTGATGAATCATGATCAAACCCTGATCAAATGATGAATTATCCTTCAAAATGAGAATGTTGGCAAAAAATCTTGAGGTTTGATTGTATTTAGGTCACAATTGACTTTTGCCCTAGCACTGTCGACTTTTGGACTTCTTGAGCAATTGACTGACCAAACTTTCTCTGCAAGGCTTGAAATTTGACATGGATGAACTTGAGAACATGTTATGACATTGGGGAGAATTTGAGACCATTTGTACATGAGGACCTTGATGCAACACAAAACCCTAATTTTGAATTGACTGCCTTAGAAGGTGATTTGACTGTACAACTCTTGAGCCATCTTGAACAACTTGGAGATGATTCTTGACATGTCTTGAGAAATATGGGAGGGAAAATTTTTGGGTACAATAGTTGCCCGTGTTCAATATTCTAAAACCTGAGGATATAGATTGGCGTTCGGGCCTTTCGTGATCCGAAGGTGGAAGATGATTGAACACTTGAGTGCCCAGAAATTTGCACTCGCATGAAGTAGTATTTGTCTTGTGATGTCGGGAATGAGCTTACAGATTCCATTTGGAGATTGATGATGGGAGATGGGCTTAAAGATGCCATCCGAAGGAGTTTTGATCGTGTAAGAGATTCTTTAGCGAGAGCTTGTATACCTGTCGTTGGGGGAGATTCCGCTGGGGAATGTTGTTCTTTGTCTTAGGAGAAATATAACTTTAGGAGCTTCGGTCGTCCGTTATTCTATTGAGGAATCATCTCTGTTGAAGAGGTGAGAGTGAACTACTATCTGGTCGTAACCCAGGCTTCATAGTGATAAGACCGACTGCTATCTGGTCGTAATCCAGGCTTTACAGTGACTTACTGGGGAGATGAGATTAAATTTGCTATCCGGTCGTGATCCAGGCTTTGCAATTTCTCACTTCTTATCTGGTCGAAATCCAGGCTTCAGAATAAATCAAGTGGTTATCCGGTCGCATTCGGGCTTCAACTTGAATTTAGGGCACACTAATATCCGGCCGACTCCGGGCTTTTTAGTAACTGTCCATGTAAACTGCTATTTGGTTGGAATCCAAGCTTCATAGTGTCTTGTACCGCTATCTGGTCGTGATCCAGGCTTCACGATGTGTTATACCATTATCTGGTCAAATCCAGGCTTCATGGTGTCACGTACTGCTATCTGGTAGAATCCAATCCTCCCAATACCTCACTTCTTATCTGGTCGAAATCCAGGCTTCAGAATAAATCAAGTGGTTATCCGATCACATACGGGCTTCCCTTTGACTGTTGGGTTTACTAGTATCCGGTCGAATCTGGGCTTCATAGTAACTGGCTGGGTAAACTGCTATTTGGTCGTAATCCAAGCTTCACAGCGTTCCTTAACTCTATCTGGTCGTAATCCAGGCTTCACAATGTGTCATACCACTATCTGGTCGAAATCCAGGCTTCATAGTACTCTTGGTTGCTATCTGGTCATAATCCAGTCTTCACAACATATTCTACCATTATCTGGTCGTAATCCAAGCTTCATGGTCTTGTATTGCTTTCTGGTCGTAATCCAGGCTTCACAATAACTTGCTGAGCTGTTATCCGGTCGTGATCCAGGCTTCACGGCTTGTGTTTATGATATACCACTATCTGGTCGAATCCAGGCTTCATGGTGCTTACTGAGCTGCTATCCGGTCGTAATCCGAGCTTCACGGCTCACTGGGGAATAAACTATTATCCAATGTTCTCTGGGCTTCATAGCTTACTTTTGAGAGATATCACTGTCTGGTCGTAATCCAGGTTTCACAGTAGTCTGATATTGTTATCCGGTCGTAATCCGGGCTTCACAATATGCTGTAGAAATCAAGATACTATCCTGGTCGTACCCGGGCTTCATAACTTGAATTTTGATTGTATCTTTCCTGAAAGGTAAAGGTTAGTTGTATGTAATGCATGATACGTATCAGGCAAGGATGTTCTCAAAATAAATGAGATTGTATGGTATGATGCGTATATGCATGTAGCATGATGTATGGACATGTAATGTTTTAGCTGGGGAAAATAAATCTTGGAGCTGTTGGAGAATAAAGTTGAATGCTTCGCTTACGCCAGGGATGGTGAACGAAGATGATTGTGAGGATAAACCTGCAGGAGAAAAGAACTCTGTTGGGGAATAAACTGATGAAGAGATTACTCTTGAGGGGAATTACTCTGTGGGGAAGGGGTATTCTGCTGAAGATTTTAAGGATAAACTCTGCTGGAGATTCCGCTGATGAACTCCGCTGATGATGGATTACTGTTGCTGGTGACACTGGATCTGTTGAGGATTGAACTCCTGCTTGGGGAAAGGAAAGAACTTCACTGGGGACGATCTTTCAGTTGCAACTTACTGGGGATAACCCTGTTAGAATCCTATGAATTTGGCTGGGGAGATTTATTTTGTACTCCGCTGGGGATAAACTTCCAGAGTCTACTGGGGATGATGATTCAACTCTGTTGGGGAAGCTTTTTCAGACCGTGCTGGGAAATATTGACTCCACTGGGATATCTTGTATTCCGCCGGGGAACATTCTTATACTCCGTTGAGGAATATTAAGACTGCCGGGGATACTCTTATACTTGCTGGGGAATATTCCTATACTCCGCTGGGGAATATTAAGACCTTCTGGAGATACCAAACCTTTTTAAGGCTGATGGTAGATTAACTCTGCTTGGGGAGAGTATTGTTGATTCGTTCATGTTTGCAAGTCTCAACTGGGGAGATCTACCATTACTGTTTTACTCTGTGGGGAGTGGCGGTATCTTAGCCAATTCTTCAGCTGAACCTACCTTTGTACCTGGTGAACAGAGCAACTATACAGCTTGGACAATTCATATTGCCCCTGTTTCTGCGGGAGAAGGTGCATGCGGAGGCCCTGTGGATCGAGTATTATCCCACCTATGAGGTGCTTGGCATCTTTCGGTCCAAATGACAAGTCTTCTTCTGGTAGGCCAGTGACGAGATGAAGAGACATAGTTGAGATTTGGCAATTTTGCAAAAAAGGTCAACTTCCACAATGCATAACTTCCTCAATTTTGATTCTTCGTAGGTGTTCTTGGACTTTTTAGAAAGCTTAGGATGTCCTCTAAGCAACCCTTTTGGTCTCATATAATTTTGATATTTCATGCTCATGTATGAAGCTTTGACAAAAAAGGTGTTTTTGTTGACTTTTCAAAATGACCTATAATGTCCAAATTCATAACTTCTTGTGAGTGCATATTTTGAACTTGGGATATGAAGATGGATTGTAGGGAATTGCATCCTCTTCAAAGTGAGCTTTGGATGGCTCATTTATCATAAAGTATGAGAAAGTTATGCTTGGTCAAAGTTTAGTTGACTTTTCTTGTAAAACCCTAATTTAGCAACTTTTGAGTCTTGCTGAATTGTGAGCAATCTTTGATGAATCATGATCAACCCTTGATAAAATGATGAAATATACTTCAAAATGGTGGATGTTGACCAAAAATCTTTAAGTTTGACTGTATATGGGTCACAATTGACTTTTGCCCTAGCATAGTCGATTTTTGGACCTTTGAGCAATTGACTGAGCAAACTTCCTCTGCAAGGCTTGAAACTTGACATGGATGATCTTGAGAACATATTAGGACATTGGTGAGAACTTGGTACTATTTGGACTCAGGTATCTTGATGCAACATGAAACCCTAGTTTGGGGTAGACTGCCTTAGGAGAGAGCTTGTCTGGCCAACCCTTGGACTATCTTGAGCAACTTGAGGATCTTTCTTGAAATGTTTTGAGAAATATGGGAGGGAAAATTTTGGGGTACAACAACGCTCATAGTTGCTCGCTTTCTCACATCAAAAAATCATTTTCACACATACACTTTCAATTGAAACATTTTCAAAAGTCAAAGCTCTTTGTACACATTCTTATAGAGACGAGAATCATTACAAAGACACTTTTCAAAATCACTTTCAAAAACATCTCCCACAAACACCTCTTTGAAATATTTTCAAAACCAACACTTTGTACGCATTCTTATAGAGACGAGAATCATTACAAAGACGTTTTTTTCAAAATATTTTCAAACCCACACCACAAAGCACATTTTCAAACAAAGCAAAGTGATCTAGCAAGCAACTAAGAGCCCGTACAAAATTACGGATGGAAAGGGTGCTAACACCTTCTCTTTCCATAATCTACCTCCTTACTCGGAAAATTCTCGAAAAGGTCTTTTTTTGTTCTTCTTACCCTTTCCTTAATTTGGATAAATGAAAAGTCGGTGGCGACTCTTGCTTACCGCGATATTTGCGAACACAAACATAAAAACTAGTATAAACAGTCGGTTCTCCCACCGTATCATAGAACTGGCGACTCTGCTGGGGAAATAAAAAGTGGGGTTACCTTAAGAGTTAATTCATTTCAAAACTGTTTTAAGTGCTTGCTTTATTTGCTTTATCCTTGGAAGGTTGTTTGGGTTGTAACTATAGATCCTACACCCGGATCTGGGGGCATCTTTTTAGGTAAAGAACAATAGATCGTGGAGACTGTACGGTGTAGACCGATATGGTTGAAGCGATAGCCGTGTTGGTGTGACACTTTGGTTGGTACCGGTACCCTTGTGTTGAATCAATGAGAATACGGGGCCGCCGCGTGGTGTCGTGAATCAATAATGGACCTTAGAACCTTAGTTGAATAAACTTGGACATTAGGAAGTAGTGTGATAGCCGGCCTCAGTGTAAAGCTGGGGATTGGTTGATACTAGATGCTACACTCATTGAGATTGGACTTTCAAGATGTTTCAGCCGCAAGAAAAGATTTCTAAGCTAAAACAATGCTCGATAAAGAAAGATCAGTGATATTGAGACTTCTTAGAACTCAGTTAATTTTCTAAGACAGGTTGAGCCAACTAAACTTCAAGAGGGTACTTGCCTATAAACCCCATGCAAGCTTGAACCTAAGGCTGCTTGTGTGACTTGTTTTCTTGCATTACCTAACAATTTGAATTCCTTGCAGGGTTTTGTTTGTTATCTGATGATGTGAGTCATTGTCCCATAACTTGGATTTCTTATAAGACTCACTCATCTTCATAACCTTACACTTTTGCTTGACGCATAACATACACATCATAACATCATATCATAACATTTCCTTAACCATTTCAAGGATCTCAAGGGTCTGTGATGCAGGTTATGATAAAGCAGACGTCTAGAAAGGGGATTTATTTTCCTCTAACCAAATGCCTCCAAAAGACCAAAACACAACAACTTGAGTCAGGGGCGATGATCCACTCGACATGGTAAGCTTGACTCTCATATAAGAACCTTCAACGATACGAAGTTCTTCAATCAAAGCTTCAAAATTTAACTTCTGACATTTTCTTGTTTAACCCGCGAGATCCTTGAAAAGATTTACATATCATACATGTCATTACATAACATGTATTCTCTGAATAGGCTTCTTATCCCTTCGTTGTTTACTTTACAAAAAGAAATGGCTCTCGAACAAACAATGAAGGATCTCTAAGCTCATAACGCTCAGTTTCAACAAATGTTCCTGGCTCTGGCTAAGGGGCAGGAGGATCTGAAAACCCTGATCATCAAAGAGAAGACCAAGAAGCCAAAGAAATAAGTTGTCATCTTGAATATGGGAAGAAGACTTAGAGGACCAGTCAAGCGAGCTCTAGATCTCACAACTCCATCAAATGAGGGGGATAATCATTAAAATGATAACAACCCAGGGACTGATGAAGATGAAGCTGATTACTTTGAGGAGCAATATCCTCCTGTTGATAAATACAAATAGCTAGAGGATTGTCTCAATACTATGGAGATTCAGCAGATACCTGGATTGGACTTTGAAGAATTATGGCTGGTCTCTGGGGTGATCATCCCACCAAAATTCAAGGTTTCTACATTTGCCAAATATGATGGGGTTTCTTATCCTAAACTTCACTTGAGATCATATGTCAGAAAGATCAAGCCTCACACTACTGACCAGAAGTTATGGGTCCATTTCCAAGAAAGTTTGGCTGACACTCAACTGGAGAGGTTCTATCAGTTGGAAGGAACTGAAATTCATACCTGGGAAGATTTGGCTGTTGCTTTCTACAGGCAGTACCAATACAATGCTGACCTCACTCCAACCCGTACTCAACTTCAAAGTATGTCTATGGGTTCTAGCGATGGCTTCAAGGATTACGCCCAAAAATGGAGAGATCTTGTAGGGAGAGTCCAACCTCCTCTGTCTGATAGAGAGCTGATAGACATGTTCTTGGGCACTTTGTCTGGACCATTCTTCAACCACTTGATTGGAAGTTCTTCGGCTGGGTTCACAGAGCTGATACTGACAGATGAAAGAGTAGAAGCCGGTATAAAGAGTGGGAAGATTACGATGGCTGCATCTTCTAATGCTGAGAAGAAGCCATTCGGTGGCAAGAAGGAAGTCAATGTTGTATATGGCCAGGAGGGACATGCTAGAGGTAACCACAACCAATATGTGGGGGAAGTACTGGTCTCGAATCCTACACCTGTGCAACAACATCAATAGGGGAATTAGTGTAAGGAGGTCACACCTAAAAGACAATTCACCAAGATCAACATGTCACTAGTGCAAGAGTTACAACACATGTTGAAGGCAGGGTTGATTACGTTAAAGGCTCCTCTACGGAATCCCAATACTTCTGCTCCTAGCTACCACCCCAACGAAAGGTGTGCATACCATTCTGATAGTCCTGGACTTGATACGAATGACTGCTGGAGTCTGAAAAACAAAATTCAGGATATGATTGATGCCAAGGAGATTGAATTCGACCCTCCAGAGACTCACCATGTGATTATTGCTCTTAGGCCAAATCATTGAGAATGTTTATTTCATTTGTGATTTTTCAATTGTAATTTCCTTTGCATGTTCAAACAATTACTGTTATGTCAAACTTTGGTTTTCGCATTAATGCATCGCATATGTTTTTGTCTTGAATTATTTCATCCGTATTCATTATATTCAAACTGTGTTTTTACTTCCTTTTTGTGATATTCAACTCTCGATCAAAAGCTCTAAGCCTTTAGAGGAAGGATGATGAAAACAATACCATAATCTCTACAATATGCTTTTGAACAGACCCCGCTGACGATGTACATGTGTTGTTTCAAATCCTAAACAGTGGAGTTATAAGGAAGATAATCCCTAATCAACCCCTTTGAGCTTAAGAAGTAGGAGTTTTTATTTTCACACAAATTAAAACACTTAATCATAACCTGGGGCAGGTTATTTTTCTTAGTTAAAAGGTGCATTCAATCGCAAGCTTTCCCTTCATACACGACAAGTGGTGTCAGGGGAATCATTCCAAAACAGAAGAAGGTGATGGTTCCGTATAATCATTGAAATAAGCAGTCATTATTTTTCAAAAGAAAAGCTCGGTAAGTCAAAACCTATGAAGGAGACTTAAGAAAAAAAATTGGGGCATCCCGCTGACTGTAATCACAAAAGAAATAGTTCAGGTAAAAGCGGGGATAATAAAATGAAAAAAGAGGTTGCTACAAATCCTCAAGAAAAAAATAAAAGGTTACAAAAATGACTGCCTTCTTGGACAAACGTTCAATTTTTGAACCTTCACCAAATATCAAAGCAATGATTCCAGACTCAATCGGGATTTAAATGCACAATTAACTGAGTATAGGATTGGAAAACATCACGAAGAACAGTTTGGGTACAAATAAATTTTGAGCCTTTATCTTTTGTTTCTTTAAACCATGAACCAGGCCACATTATAACCCTTAAAATTCCTAGCTGAAGCATGGGTTAGTTTGAAAGCACACTGTTACAAAAGGTATCCTGACTCTTCTAGGGTTCGCTATTAATCCTGAGCAGACTATTACAAAACTTGTTTGTTTTACTAAAAAATGAATTTCCAAACTTCGAGACATACATAAGCTTTGTATTCTTAAAATACCATTGTTTGCATATGACTATTTGTTCAACAGTAGAGAAATTCGCACGACGGATATTCGATGAACAAAAATCCTCTCAGTGGACAGAATCACCTCAGATGGAAAGATATTCTAGTGATAGGCCTTTCATAATCAAGGGGCATAGCATGGTGTCCAGATGATCTGGGGCAGTCAATTCAAGGTTCAAGGAATCTCTAAAAAATGCCAAATAGCCAGGGGAAAATCTCCATCTGAATCACTTGGGGTATTGGACATGAATTCCAGCAATAAATCCTGTACGATCAAACAAACATCTTCTGGCAGTTTGGCAACACTTACTACTATGGATAGTGACAATTCACCGTACCCGGTGAACATGGACATATGGGGAAAATACTACGCATGAACAAAGACCCGCTAAGTTGACTGGCCTAGGCAAAAATATGGGCATCCCAGCGAACCAAAAGGGTTCGGGAAAAAATTAGGGATATACATATGAAAACAAAAACTAAATACCCGACAAGTTGAAAACCTGAAAAGGCGGCTTGGGAAAAAAAGGGTATCCCGATGGACTGAAAACTTGAAAGGACAGTCTAGACAAAATTTAGGGATCAAAACATACGACTACATCCCGTCATCTCGTCACTTGTCTATCAATAGAATATTTATTACCCTGATTTGCATTCACCAAGGACTCCAAGAGTTGGGATAACAGTTAAACCATCTACAAAATCCATGGCAGATACCTTCTCCAGCAGGTACCGAGGCTGAGGCATTCTACTACAAGGTCACCGCCATTATCTTAGTATGCAGCCTAATGGTGTTGGGTTCTCATGTCCCCGACTGAGCAAGAATCTCCAACTACTGCTCCGACACCAAAAGATACCCCAGTGAGGTCACCAAACTTCTCAGGATTCCCCAATGGATTTCTTCTCAAAACAACAAAACAAGAATTCCCAGCGGAAACATTCTAAATAAACCAGATTCTCATATAGAAATAGCCCAGGTACGATCCAGAAACGGATGTCATCCTGACACTTACTCCAGATTCTCATCTAGAAACGGTTCAGGTACGATCCAAAGCGGATGTCATCTTGAAACTTACTCCAGATACTCATCTAGAAACGGTTCAGGTACGATCCAAAGACGGATGTCATCCTGACACTTATTCCAGATTTTCATCTAGAAACGGTTTGGGTACGATCTAGATACGGATGTCATCCTGATACTTATTCAGATCCTCATCTAGAAACGGTTCAGGTACGATCCAAAAAAGGATGCCATCCTGACACTTACTCCAGATTCTCATATAGAAACGGTTCAGGTACGATCTAAAGACAGATGTCATCCTGACAGTTATTCCAGATTCTCATCTAGAAACGATTCAGGTACGATCCAAAGACGGATGTAATCCTGACACTTACTCCAGATTCTCATCTAGAAACAGTTCAGGTACAAACCAAAGACGGATGTCATCCTGACACTTACTCTAGATTCTCATCTAGAAACGGTTCACGTACGATCCAAAGACGGATGTCATCCTAATACTTATTCAGATTCTCATCTAGAAACGATTCAGGTACGATATAAATACGGATGTTATCCTGACAGTTATTCCAGATTCTCATCTAGAAACGGTTCAGGTACGATCCAGAGACGGATGTCATCCTGATACTTATTCAGATCATCAACTAGAAACAATTCAGGTACGATCCAAAGACGGATGTCATCCTGACACTTACACCGGATTATCATCTAGAAATTGTTCATGTACGATCCAAAGACGGATGTCATCCGGACACTTACTCCAGATTCTCATCTAGAAACGGTTCGGGTACGATCCAGATACGGATGTCATCCTGAAACTTAATCCAGATTCTCATCTAGAAACGGTTCAGAGACGGATGTCATCCTGATACTTATTCCAGACTATTTTCTAGCAACAGTTCAGGTACGATCCAGAGACAGATGTCATCCTGATACTTATTAAGATCATCATCTAGAACCGGTAAGGGTACGATCCAGAGACGGATGTCATCCTGATACTTATTCCAGATTCTTATCTAATAACAGTTTAGGTACGATCCAGAGACGGATGTCATCCTGATAATTATTAAGATCATCATCTAGAAATAGTTCAAGTAAGATCCAAAGAGGGATGTCGTCCTAACAGTTACGCCAGATTCTCTTCTAGAAATAGTTCAAGTACAATCCAAAAACGGATGTCATCTTGACACTTTAGATTCTCATCTAGAAATGGTTCAGGTACGATCCAAAGACGGATGTAATCCTGACACTTACTCCAGATTCTCATCTAGAAACGGTTCAGGTATGGTCCAGAGACGGATGTCATCTTGATACTTATTCGAGACTATTTTCTAGCAACAATTTAGGTACGATCCAGAGACGGATGTCATCCTGATACTTATTCAGATCATCATCTAGAAACAATTCAGGTACAATCCAGAGACGGATGTCATCCTGATACTTACTCTAGATTCTCTTCTAGCAACAGTTCAAGTACGATCTAGAGACGGATGTCATCCTGATACTTATTCAGATTATCTTCTAGAAACTATTTAGATAAGATCCAGAGATAGATGTCATCCTGATACTTATTTAGATCATCTTCTAGAAACATTTCAGGTACGATCTAGAGACGGATGTCATCCTGATAATTATTCCAGAATATCTTCTAGCAACAATTCAGTTTACGAAGTTTATTTCTCTAACAATAGAAGTTTATCTCCCAGCGTTTCAACTTCAATATATTTGAAGACCTACATTCTTCAACCCTAGCAACAATCATGGATTTATTTTCCCTGGTTCAACAATACAACAATGGAACAACTGACACGTTCATATATTGCATTCATACATAATTTCTACAAACATCATAGCATGTGCAGCACAAATGCGTATATCACAATCTCATTTATTGTGAAAGCACCATGCAATTCATACATCATGACAATGCATGAAACCGGTTTTACCTTTTCAGGTTAAATCAGCAGACAGGAAAATACCATCAACTTATACAACAGGTCAAAGATTAATGCCTGAAACCAGACGAGGAAACTATTTACACGACCAAGTGGTATGAATTCCAGGAGCAAGACAGGTTTATCAAGAAATACAGTAGGTAAGAGATTAATATCTGTAACAAGCCAGGATAACTAACTCAACAACCAACAAAAAAAATCCCATATTAATACCTGTAACAAGCTAGGAGAACTATCTGTGGATGACCGACTGTAGATTAATACCTGTAACAAGCCAGGAGAACTATCCACATGAAGAGATTGGAGATTAATACTTGTAACAAGCCAGGAAAACTATATTTATTTCTCAGGTCAGAGATTAATACTTGTAACAAGCCAGGACAACTATCTTAGTGACAAACAATTTTCAAATTCCAGATTAATACTTGAAACCAGACATAACAACTATCTGCTGATAGCTGATTTGTAGATTAATACCTGAAAACAGACAGGAAAACTATCTACACGACCAGACGAAGCAATGTTACATGGATTCCTTCTCATATATTTTTGGGTGCAGACTAACACGGACTCATTCTGGAACGGTCCTACCCAGGCTCTCTCTAATAAATTATCCCTAACAAGTTACTATGGAGCCTGGACTTCAACCAGAAAACAATAAACTTTCATCTCTCCATTACAGAGATAACTCTTCAGCAGAGCCTTAGACAAATGAAGTTCCTATACTCTATTCCCCACAAAGTTTTTCTCAAGAAGGAGAACAACAGAAACCCATATTCCCTAGCGGACTCCTTCTTAGACAACAAGAACAGGAACCCCCAAAGGGACCATATGTGAAATCAACATCTACTTTGGATGGCATCTTTAAGCCCATCTCCGACGACTCTCAGTCATAATTTCTAAATGGCATCTGTAAGCCTATTCCCGACATCATCAACCAACAATATTACTTCAGGTGAGTGCAAATTTCTGGGCACTCTAGTGTTCAATCATCTTCCACCTTAAGATCACGAAAGGAAGACAAGCCAATCTAAATCCCCAGGTTTAAGAAGATTGAACAGGGGAAGCTATTGTATCCCAAAATTTTCCCTCTCATGTTTTCCAAGATTTTCTCCTACATGGTTGGTTACAAACAATTGCTTAAAGAAAATGTAAATTTTTTGAGGATAATCAATATGTCTTCGATTGGCATTGGGACAAGGTACTTCGATTAGGAATTTGGCACTCTTCGATCATGCCTTGATTACTAAGCTTCGATTAGGTGTTTGGCATCCTTCGATACAAGCTTGACTCACCAGTCTTCGATTGGGCATCTAAATCTTTTGATACAAGCTTGAATCACCAGTCTTTGATTGGGCATCTAAATCCTTCGATACAAGCTTAACTCACCAACTTCGATTGAGAGTTGGACCCCCTTCGATCAAGTTGATTTCACAATTTCTTCGATGGAGCGATGGGGCTCCTTCAACCAAGATTGGTTCACAAGGCTTCCACTGTGCATTAGCTATTTTAGGCTTGCCTTTGATTCACAAGGTAAGAACCCCCTACAAGCCCCTTTCGATTCACCAACAGTGGCCTCTACGTGAAACCTTCGACTCACTAGGCAAAGGCCTCTTCTTGCTTGCCTTGGATTCACTAATTCAAAGGCTTCCCCCAACGGGCCTTCGATCAACAAGGAAAAGGTTTCCTCTGACTTATCTTAGATTCAAAAGGCCAAGAGCCCTCAACATGGTTTCTGCACTATGACACATAATATGACCGCTTCGAAAGAGTACTCCAAAGGCCCATTCTAAGGACACACATTGGTGGCCCATTCGAAGAGGGAATAAGGCATACATATGGACTATTCGAAAGACACTCAAAAAGTCAATTTGAAGGAGGCAACAAAAGGCCCATTCGAAGGATACACAAAAGGTCCATTCAAAGAAACATTCAAAAGGCCCATTCGAAGGGTACAAAAAAGGTCCATTCGAAGAAACATTCAAAAAGCGCTTTCGAAGGATATATAAGAGGTCCAATCAAATAGCAACACTGGAGGGAATTCGAAAGAGCCAAATGTGTCCAGGTTCATAGATAATTCAAAAAGGGATAAGAAACCATGTCTTTGGAAAAGTTTCAAAGTGATATTTATGGCCTTAAAACACAAACTTAATGGTTGTGTATTCCTTTGCCCTCTTGTCCCCTCCATCCCCTCTATATAAGGAGCACACTAACACACGAAAAAGGAGGGAAAACACAGAAAAAAAGGAGAGACTAGCTCATATACGCACACGCTGCCTCAAAAAGTATACTAAATTATAAAAATCTTATAATTCGAAGCTAGTATTGCAGGTACCCCCAGTCCATACAAATACTAAATTTGGGCTCTAGAGGCTCTCAGGAGTCTATTCCAAGCCCATCAATATCTAGAAGTGCCAAATCGAAGCAACCCTTAAACAAGGGTACCCACGCTTGAAGCGATAGATTCATACATCACCATTGGTAAGAACTGGTAAAAGATCAAACTTTACATTTGCAGGATACATTAACACTTGTAGTTCATTCGATTTGTATTTAAGATTAATGACCTAGGTTCGACACCCAGGTATGCATTTGTTTTGTTTCTAACACTTGTTGCAGATCTACCCTGAATAGACCAAACGCACACAGGATCGAAGGACCTGGGTTCGATACCCAGGCCCTGCATCTTTTTTTGCTAATATATCTTTGGAGATTTAGAGCCCTTACAAGTGATCCATCAGGCCCTTTCAACAATTCCCTTGGGATCAAAAACCACATCCTTTCACTGGATCGAAGGGTAACATCCGTTCACTAGACCGAAGGATAGCCATCTTCTCCTAGATCGAAGAAGACAACTTTTTCTCTAGATCGAAGGAGACATTTCCTTCTCTGTATCGAAGCTTCCCATTTTCCCCTGGATCAAAAGACACCTTCTCTGGATCGAATGCTCCCATTTTTCTCCCTGGATCGAAGGATGCCCCTTTGTATTGTTATTTTTGTCTTCGTGATTTCTTTATTGACTTTATCATTTGAATTAACTTTAAATCAAAAAATCACAAAAAAAAAGATTAGTTTTCATTATTCAAATTAATTTATAAACAAATTAATTAATCATTTAAACCTTTTCTTGAAACTAAAATTAAATAGACTTAGGTTGTATTTTCTTAAAATAAAATAAAACAAACAAAAAGATTTCTTTTCCTTAGGATTTAGGCGTCCCTTTTAATTTGTTTGTGCATTTATTTACTTTCGCATTTTTTTCCATCTTATTGTAACTACTTCCCAATTTGTAATAGTAACTAGGACTTTACTTTTTGCATTTCTATAATGTACCTCTCACAAAGCCATGTAATAGCATAGGATTTACATTCCTGCACTTTACATTTCTGCACTTTAAATTACTGTATATACTACTGCTAGTAACTAGGAGTGCATGACAAGACTGAAAAATTAAAATGTTAACAAACCTAAATGGGCAAGATAAATAGCTGAACATAACATATATTGCACATATATACCTCTAGGATACTCCCACTTTGGTTGCCTTCGGAAATAGTCACAACTATCGAAACGTGAGAGGTTTTAGTGGCTACCCTCTGTAGCGGTAGAAATGTTTAAGACTAATCAATTGGATTGACTAGCCTTGTACAAATCAAAATAGAAATCGCCATTGCGCTTTATTGTTTCCAAAGGAATGTGAAAAGAGCGAGTAACCCAAAAAAGAGGGGGAAAGATTCAAGGTAAGGGGGTTGGTTATGTAAAGGGAAGGTACTAGCACCTTAAACATCTACAGTATTCTGCAGGAAACTCTTTGTAAAATCTGTATATTTTGGCTATAAAAAATGTTGTATAAAAATAGATGGTGGAGGTGAGAAAAGAAATATATTTTTTATCATTTCTGCACCCGCCGCGGTTGCGAACCTTTAGTGTCTACGTACCACCTTTCGTGCAATAGGGGATCAGGGTACACATAGTTCCTCTTTAAAAATTTTAAAATGTAAGTGTGTTGGTTAATTTTTATGAGATAAAACATCATCGTTATTGTCCGTGTGGAAAACATTCTTACTACCCACAATCATGAGAAAGGAGAATTTACATCATCTCAAAGTGGAGGATATGGCTTGGATTTTAAAATCAACAATGCCTCACTCAACACCCAAGTGGAAAATATCTCACTTCACTACATATCTTAGAAGTATAGTTGTTTGCATCACTACAAAGATTGACAAGAGTCTAATCTTTTGAGAAAGGTTTTAAAATAAAATAAAAAAAGCCAAAGTGGCAAAAATGGTTTGAAATGAGATTGATTGACTTTTAGTCTTCTAAAAAAAATGTCAAGGTATTGTTAAATTGATTGAAGTTTACTTGTGAAAAAGTTTTTGAAAATGCATGGACCTAAGTCCAAGTTTATTATGAAAGTGGTTCAGGTTTAAAAGCAAGAAGAGTTTTCAAAAAGAGGGAGAAGATTTTTGAAATTAAAGAAGATGGGAGGAGAAGAAGAGACTATCCTAAAGCATATGGTAAAAGCTAGGGATAAGAACCATCTAACCAACAAAAAGCCAATACTTGACATTATGAGCCAAGATAGAATTCCCATTCTTTGGATTGAAACCAAGCAAGCAAAGATACTAGACCTCTTGTGAAAACCAAACTTCAAGTGTATTAGTTCTTCCAAAAATTGGCAGGGTAACGGCTGTATACGGGTGAATTCCAGACTACAAAACAAACAAACAACCCAATGTCATGAGGTAAACCTCAAGAACTCCAGACAAAATATCAATTAAGGTCACAAGGTCTCCAATATAGGCAAAGGTTTCTATTCCTAAGTCCAAGATGTCCAATACTCCAGAATGCCAAGGATAGTAACCAAATAGTCCCAGTATCATTAAATTTTTTTATGGTTTATGTTGATTATTAGGTGTCTTAGAAGAAAAAAAAAAGGCTCAAGTGAGCAAAGATGAAGATAGCATGAAATGTAAATGCTTAAAAGTAAATGGTGCATAAAGCATAAAAAAATAAAGGGCATAAAGTAAAAAAAAAGGTAAAATCAATTATTAGTGATTAGTGGTTAGTTGGATGATCATCTTGAAACTTGCATTTGGAACTTATTAGAGGATTAGTAGGACCAAAGCCTCCACACAACAAGTTGCATTTTCTTTTTGTCAAGTATATCATCCATTTGGAATCCTCAAAAGTACCATTTAATGATCAACAATGTTTAAGTGATCCGCGTTGAACAAAAGTGTTGTAGATCCATTAGAGGATTGGTAGAACCAAAGCCTCCACACAATGAATCTCAATGTTATTGGATCAAAGGCATCAAATTAACATACTTGGGCTTGCAAACATAGGTTTGGATAATGAATGATCATTTATCCGAATCAGGACAAAATTTAGCGCTATGTTAAGCAATCGTAAGTGGACTTATGTAGAAGTCGCACCTATTTTGAGGCCGGTCAAAAGCAATCTATGCACCATTTGTTTTGAGATATGATATAGAGATCATGCTCCAATAACACTTAGTGCAATAAGAAAGGGATGAGATGGAGAGGGGTGGGGAAGAATATACAAACCACATTTGAATTAAATTTTAATCAAACTATTATTAAAATCATTCATCCATTTTTGTGGAGTTAGACTCAACACTATGGATCCAATGATGTTAATAAAGTTTATGATCAAAATTCGACCAAAGTCAGCCAGAAAATAATCACAAAATAATATTGCATTTAATATATACATTAAAAAAGGTTTTAAAAAAAGTTTTAAAATAGAAATAAGAAATAAAAATATTAACTATATTCAAATTAATCAACAAAAATTAAGTAAGACCATAGAAAAATCAGAAAAAGACTCAAATATTTTTATGAAATTTTTGGCAATTTTTAAAAGTCAGAAACTATTTTAATATTAATTAAAATTGGACAAACAAAAAGAAAATAGGTCAAAAATAGTAAACATTAATATAAAATTCCACAAAATTTTCAAAAAAGTCAGAAATATGCAAAATGACATTAAGGCAATTTTTCAGAATTAAAAAATGTCAGAAAGCATTTTTAAAGTAATTAAAAGGAAGCAAATAATGCAAAAAAAAAATAAAAAATATCAAATATCAAAATAAAAATTTGAAAAAATAGTCATCAGATCAGAAATAATTCAAAGTAATTTTGTGAATTTTTTCAGAATTTTTGGATAAAAAATAAAAGAGTTATGAATTTTTGAAAATTAAATCAATTAAAATATAAAAATCAGAAAATAAAATAAAACAAAAAAGTTATGGACCATCAGATCATAGTCAAAACGCGTTAGTAAGCTAATCTAATAGACCAGACGCGTTGTGCTTGATATGGACCTTAGTGGGATGCACATGGAATCAGAAAAAGGGCAACCATTGAAATTAAAATGCTTGGCACACTATCATTGGCTGAGACGATACATGTCATCATCTTCAACCTCCAGCCACCCTATAATGGAGATTTTGTGAGATCCTTCAAACGGTAAAATTAGGATCCCAGACCAGTATCATTGGATTCATCTCTTCAAGACAATCCTAATACCACCATCGCGCCAAATTTATATAAAGTATGAAAAGAGATATGAATCAAAAACCCAGAAAATAGCGAGCACCTTCAATTTGAGATTTCTCTCTTAATTCTCAATGGATTTAAAAATTGTAAGAAGCACTAGAATCAGGAGAAGGAGTAGAACATGTTAGTGCTTTATTTGGATCAAAATGATGGAGAATTATACCTTTTCGAAGTTCAAGAAGGAAGCTCTGAAACTGGACTTTTGTAGCTTGGATTATGGCTCATTTTGCTTGGTTTAAGTGCTGGAGAGTTTGTATGATGCTTAAGGAAGATGAATGTGCATAAAACATTGGAGGAAAAGGCTGGAATCTCAGAAACTGATTTCAAAAATTTCAAGCTCGTGTGAGGTTTTGACAGAGTGTTTTTGGCTCTCAAAGCTTAAGGAAATGAATGGGGGATGGCCCTCATTTATAGGGAATCAAATGGAATGTTCAAGCGTGTGAAATGATGAAGTTTGGAGGGAAATCATGTGAACCTGATGCACGAGTAAAGTGTGATGTGATTTCCATCAAAACTCATCCAATCCTTGTGTTTTAAGGATCTAATTAACTTTGGCAACTTGGTTAAACATGTTTAGATCACAAATGCGAGCTAATTTGATGTTTAGAGGCCAAAACATGAATTTCAAATTCTGACTTATAAAGAAATTCCAGTTCCAAGTTACCAAGTTTAATACAATGGCATTCCCATCTCAAGGGGTCTTAAGGCATGATTCTTGATGCTTTAGAAAGATGAGGTTACAAGCTTTACAATGGAAAAATAATGGAATCAAATGGATGCTTGAGCTGAAAGTTGCATTGAGTCAAAGTTGGGGAAAAAAGGTTGACTTTCCATACTTGGAAATATTTCAAATTTTTCTTCAAAGGTGACCTATAATGTTTTGCATCCAAACATGGCCTTCCACTTGGAATTTGATCTTGACTAAAAAAGATGGCATGAGATAGACCTCTTGAATGACATTTTGAAACTTGAACCATTCAAAATCTCAAAAAATGGAGAGAGTTATGAATTGTTGAAGTTGGCAAAAATCATGAAATGACCTATAATCATTTGTATACTTAGGGAATCTTACATCCATTTTCTCCCTTTGCACATAAAAAAGGCATAAAGTTCCTCTCCTCAAGATCATTGTTGAAAAATAATGGGCTCAAGGTGATAAAAATTGACCAAGTTATGATCATTTGAAGTCACATATGAGAAATTAGGGGTTCATCTAGAGGACTTGTAATCTCTCTTCATCATCAAGCTTCTTTAACATGAAAAATCCTTGAAACTTTTGAAGTGATTTGTTGATAACCCTTTTAAGAGAATGATGTCTTTGTAATCACTCAAAAATACCAAAATATGAGCAAGATATGCTTCTTTAAAGTCCAAAACCCTATCTCCTAGATCAAGAAAATGCCTTGAGGAACTATGACAATTTCGAACAAACTTCTTGTACCAACACAAATGTTTTATAAATAGAAGTTGTTGAGGATGAAAATGAGAACTCAAAGTCACCCAAAACCACTTCCATTCCATATCTTGAGAATTGAGAGAAATATGTATTTGTGACTAATGGGAACAAAGCCTTGTCCAAGCATGACAACTTATCCAATCAATCCCTTGTACTTTTGAACCAAATTTGATAATATGGAAATGTGGTGAACCAAAATAACCTTGACATGCTATTTCCTCCAAAACAAATCTAATGGTGAGGTTTGAAATCCTCAAGCTTTATTGACTAGGGCGTGGAAATAAACTCATGATCCCATGGAGCAACTTGCTGAATCTCATTGCCTTTACCTACATGAGTAACAAGCCAGACAAACCAACATTTTATTTTATTAATTAAAAGAAGAAATCAAGACAAAAATATTCATGATCACAAAAGAACACAAGTCAAGGTGCTTGGTGATTCCTTAAAGAGCAAAGCTAAATATAGGGAGGGGAACCAAGAATCCTAATGTTATCTTGTTGTGATGGAACCAACATGGTATGATGAGGCGATCTTAGGGGAAAAAATCGGGGTACAACACCCTCTTGTTCAAAAAGATCATAAGTCCCTCGATGACCCTCTCTATGTTGCCTCGATAAAGAACTGATCTTAGAACCCTAGGATAGTTACTAAAGCTTCTTTCCAAGTTGCCTTTGTGACTATAAAAACATCCCTACGCCAGTCCCTTCACATCTAACGATGGGGCTTATTATTAATAAATGGTAAGATAGAAACATCTAAAGAAGGAGGAAAAAGAACATTATACCTTTGAGTAGGTAGGACGCTCATAGTTGCTCGCTTGCTCACAATAAAAAATCATTTTCACACATACACTTTCAATTGAAACATTTTCAAAAGTCAAAGCTCTTTGTACGCATTCTTATAGAGTTGAGAATTATTACAAAGACACTTTTCAAAATCACTTTCAAAAACATCTTCCATAAACACCTCTTTGAACTATTTTTAAAACCAACACTTTTTACGCATTCTTATAGAGACGAGAATCATTACAAAGACATTTTTTTCACAATATTTTCAAACCCACACCACAAAGAACATTTTCAAACAAAGCAAAGTGATCTAGCAAGCAACTAAGAGCCCGTAAAAAATTACGGATGGAAAGGGTGCTAACACCTTTCCTTTCCATAATCTACCCCCTTACTCGGAAAATTCTCGAAAAGGTCTTTTTCTATTCTTTTCACCCTTTCCTTAATTTGGATAAAAGAAAAGTTGGTGGAGACTCTTGCTTACTGCAACATTTGCAAACACAAACACAAAAACTAGTATAAACAGTCGGTTTTGCCACCGTATCACAGAGCTCTTCTTGAAGTAACCAAGCGAAAAGGCTAAGAAATCGAGATTTTCAGTGAAATCCTACACATGGCGTTCAACTTAGCGGCCACTATAGGGGCCTCCGTGATGTGTCCCACTCCACACAAGAGATAACTTCCACTTCCCCCACGATATCTCTATCTTCTCGCTCAACGCACGCAGAGGGGATTTGGCGGCCGCGGTCTTTGTTAAGTTTCTTCCCACCCAAAATGAGTTGGGGGCATTTCTGTTAAAGCATAGCCTGGAGAACTTCTATAAATAGTAGTTTTCATTTCATTTTCCATCATCCAACTTTGTCTTGCAACGTTAAGCCTATACTCACTTGTGTAAAAGCAATAATTCGCCACATCAGAGGATTATTGCACCATAGTCTTGATTAGGTTGGAGCATCACTTTTATTAACAATATTGCCGCCATTTTACTTCAAGCATTTACTTTTCAGTTGTACCAAGATTTAAAGACTCCGATTTGAAGCTAGTTTCTATTTAAGTTTTATTTATTTATTTTATTCAATCGCTTTGTCTTGCACTTGCATTACTTATTTTATTACCTAGACTTGCCTTTATTACTATGTTTATTTCGATCAACTTTAATATGCCTGCTTTTATTTCCTTGTATGGATAAATATTTTAAGGTTGGAATGAAGGATCATTGTCATGATAGAATTTCAACACCGTATCAGTAGAAACACTTTAGGGGCTATTTTAACTTTTAACACAAGTTTTCTGTACTTAATATTTTTGGATAAGATCAAAAACCGTCCATTTAAAAGAGTAAACTTGGTTAGTTTTTAACCGTTCAAAAAGGGAGAAAGTGTTTTGACTGGTTAATTAGGGATCTTTGAGACTTTTAGAAAACAATTTTGAAACTATTTTCAGACGCGTTTATAGGGTTACAATCCGATTCTCGAGCGAAAGCCAAGAATCTCTTTATGTTAATCATTCCGAGTTGAAACCGGTTTTTTTACTAAGTTAAGAAACTAATTTCTTAAAAATAGGTTTGCTGCTTTAACGCTTGAAGCACCCTTTTATAAGTGAAAATAGAAGGATTTGATTAGAGAGTAAACTCAGTTCTTAGTTAGCGAAAGCGACAAGTTCCCGTCAAATAGTTCCTTTACAAGAGTGGAAAATATTGCCCCATGAGTAGTTCTATTAAATACATATTGAAATGTTATTTAACCAATGTGATTTACATTCTAGCCTGCCTTTTGTTTGAATTTACTTTATCTATTTATTTCCTTTACATTATACTCCCTCAACTGAATTGATCCGCCTTAGATAAGCAACTTAATAATAGAGTTGATAGATTGACGATTGGTCTCTTTGGTTTGGCAATCCTTTATATTACTTCGATAGGCTGTGAACTTGCAGTTAGATTTTAGACTCTATAAATAGGCCGAACAGTGGTACATTAAGGAATTTCCCACAACGATCAATAATAGTGAGATCTGCATGAGATCGAGAACACCAACAAATATCTGAATGAGCGAGTGACGTCAACCTTTGAGACCACCTCAAACCTTGTTCATTCTTTATAAATGATTGGGGAATGTGCGAAATAAACCACCTGGACAGTAGAGGTATGCAACACATAAGAGTTCCTTGCTTCTTCATAGTTTTAGTATGGAAGGAATGCAGGATATCTCCAAGCAAAGTAGGTACCTGATTATTAGTGAGAAATATTTTGATGGTATTCACATCTATGAATTGGTCCAGATTAGGGAATAGTACCAAACCATAGATCAACAAAGCTAAAATATCCTCAAAAGCACGAAAATTCATGGCATCTAGAAACAACTGATCCTTCTCTATCAGAAAGTTAGGAGAAAAACCCTTGACTCCATTCCTTGTTTCCCAATTAGATATAATGTCTGATCGTTTCAGATGTAAGGCTACTGTAATGTCTTCAGGTTTCAGAACTTGCTCTAGACTGGTGAAGGGTATCTGATCAAGAATAGGAACTTCGAGCAACTTAGAGAATTCTTACATTGTGGGCACCAACTGATAATCTGGGAAGGTAAAATAGTGATGCTTAGGATCAAAGAACTGGAACAGAACACTCATCATGTCTTCCTGAAAACCAGTAGTAACCAAACTAAGTAGATGACCATGTCTCTTGGTGAATTGAGAATTATCAGGAACCTTTGATACTAATTCCTCAAGCTTGGTAGGTACCTTTACAAAGTTGATTCGGATAGTATTCCTGTGATTGGAAGCCATGACCCTGAAACACAGAGCAAATATAATCCCCTAGATCCTTGAAATGGTTAGTCGTGATATGATGTTATGATGTCATGTTTGAACATATAACAAACACAAACAAAGCACACAAGAGTCTAAGGTTTAAGGCTTGCATGAGGTTCGTAGGTAAGTACCCTCTTGAAGTTTATGTGGCTCAACCTGTCCTAAAGAAGTAACCGGGTTCTAGGGATCTCAATACCATTGATTTTTCCCACAGGCCTTGTTTAGCACGACAACTGACTTGCCACTAAATATGACCTGAGAGCCGAATCTAAATGAGCATAGCATCGAGTATCAATAAACTTTGGACTGCACCAAAGTCGACAATCTCATAACCTTCTAATGGCTATGTTGGGTCAATTTAGGTTCTAAAAGTTACTTAGTGCTTATGACACCAGGCGACATCCTAATATTCTCCCCGTCTGACTCGAGGAACACCAGTACCAACCAATGTGTCACACTAACGTAGCCATCAATTCAACCATATCGGTATACGTCGTATAGTTTCCATGATCTATTGCTACTTACCTAAAATACCCCCAGATCCGGGTGTAGGATCTTTGCAAGAAAATAAACCCAAACAATCCCTCAAATGTAAAGCATACAAATCAAATAAGAAAAGAATTTAAAGTGATATAACTCTAAAGGTAACCCCTCTTTTTAGTAGATCCCCAGCAAAGTCGCAAGTTCTATGATACAGTGGGAGAACTGACTTGTTTTTGCATTTTATTACAAATGTTGCAGATAGCAAGAGTCGCACCGACTTTTCTTTTATTCACAAACCAAAACATTTTTCATACAAAACACTTCTCTTCTAAATAGTTTTAAAATAAACACTTTGTATGCGTTCTCAACGATACGAGAATCATTACAAAGTTTTGCCGAACTTAGGCATTTTTAAAATATTTTCAAATTTACATATTCACAAAACATTTTCAAAAGTGAGCTAGCGATTAAGAGTCCGTAGATAACTACAAATGAAAAGGGTGCTAATACCTTCCTTTTCATAACCTACACCCCGAACTTTGAAAAATTCTCAAAGGTATTTCCTGTTCTTACCCTTTCCTTTATTGGATAAAAGAAAAGTCGGTGGTGGATCTTACAGAACCGACGAATCTGCTGGGGAAAACTAAAAGTGGGGTTACCTTAAAAGCTAGATCACCTTTATTGCTTTACTTTTTCCTTGTATGCTTTATATTTCGGGATATGCTTGGGTTTATTTCTTGTATAGATCCTATACACAGATCTGGGGGCATTTTAGGTAAGTAGCAATAGATCGTGAAAACTGTATGGCGTATACCGATACAGTTGAAGTGATGGCTACGTTAGTGTGACACATTGGTTGGTGCCGGTGTCCCTTAAGTTAAGTCAAGGAGAATGCTGGGCTGCCACGTGGTGTCATAAAGCACTAACTGACTGTAGAACCTTAGTTGACACAACTTAGCCATTAGAAAGTAGTGAGATAGCCAGCTTTGGCACAAACTGAAGTTGGTTGATACTCGATGATACACTCATCAAGAATGGACTCTCGGGATATTTCGGTCGCAAATCAGATGCTTGTGCTTAAACAATTCCTGGGAGAAAGATTTGTGATATTGAGTCTCCTAGAACCCGATTACTTCTTTTAGGACAGATTGAGCCAACTAAAACTTCAAGAGGGTACTTAACTACAAACTCCATGCAAGATTAAACCTAAGGCCTTGTGTGTTTTGTTTGTGTATGATTAATTGGTCGAACATGACATCATAACATCATGACATCATACCATATCATTTTCACTAACCATTTCAAGGACCAAGGGATTTATCTTTGTTCTTTATTGTAGGTTATGGCATCCGCTCGTAGAAACACTATCCGGATCAACTTTGTAAGGGTTCCTCCTCAGCTTAAGGAGTTAGTCACAAGGGTTCCCGAAAGTTCTCCATTCATCAAAAGGCATGGTCGACTACTCAGTCTGGTTACCCCAGGTTTTGATGAAGACATGATGAGTGTTCTGTTCCAGTTCTTTAACCCTCCACATCACTATTTCACCTTTCTATATTATCAGTTGGTACCCATATTGGAGGAATTCTCTCAATTAATGAGAATACATGTTCTTGATCAAACACCCTTTACGGGTTTAGAGGAAGCTTCGAAGCCAAAAGATATTGCAGCAGCCTTACATCTGAAGCGGTCTGATATTGTATCTAATTGGGAAACGATAAGTGGATTCAAAGGTTTTCTAGCTAAATTTCTGATAGAGAAGGATCAACTATATCTGAATGCTATGAGTTTTCAGGATTTCGAGGAGATCCTGGCTATGTTAACATATGGATTGGTACTATTCCCTAATCCATACCAACTCATATAAGTGAATACCATCAAAAGTTTCCTCACTCGTAACCCTGTGGCTACTTTGCTTATAGATGTCTTGTATTCTCTCCACACTCGTACCATGAAGAGGCAAGGAACCCTCTTGTGTTACATACCCTTGCTATCCAGGTGGTTTACTTTGCACCTTCCCCAATCAGTAATGAATAATGAACAAGTCTTGAGGTGGTATCAAAGGATAATATCACTTTCTCATACAAACATCTACTGGTATTCCTGATCTCATGAGGATATCACTATCATTGACCGTTGTGGGGAATTCCCTAATGTTCCACTCCTTGGAATTAAGGGAGGTATTACTTACAACCCTTATTTGGCTCTACGTCAATTTTGTTATGCTCGAAGAGATGGTCCTTATGACACACTTATCCAGGGTATTATGTTCGATTATGAAAATGATCCTCAAGGTTATCGTCAAAGGTTTATACATGCTTGGGGAATGGTAAGGAAGATTGATAGTAAGGCTTTAGGACATAAGAACTACATTCCTCTGGAGCCTTATCTCAAATGGGTACGGGCTCACGATCAAAACACCATGATGCCATATTCGGTTGTCTTATAGGTGATCATGGAGCATGTTATCGAAGGAGACGTTTCTCACACCATTCTCCATCCAAACATGCCTATTGACCTTGAAGAATTGAAGAAGTCTTGGGTTCAACTCAAGGAAGAACAGGACACCTTTGAGACTCAATTCTATGCAAGTGAAAAGAAAGTGTTGGAGCTCACAAAGAAAATTCATGAGGAGCAGAGTCTTAATGCATACATCAACACAAAGAGGAAGCGTCCATGGGAGACTTGAGTCTTAGGTTTTAGTAGTTTATATTGTTGTCTGTTTGAGACCATATTGTTTTCATTGTAAGCTTGTGAGGAAATTATGATTTTGAATTTACTAATAAAATCATTGTTTCTGTTTCCTTTTGGTTAGCAAATTTAAATCTCCTAAGGTCCTTGAAAACATTGCATTTACATATCATGCATCATTACATAATAGGTTTTTCATACAGGTTTTTGAAGAATGGAAAAACACAAGAAAGGGGGGTTTAAATTGGGGTTTTTAAAACTGAAAGTAAAGAACATAGTTGGTTATCCCGGTTCATTTGAACTCAAACTACTCCATTCCACCCGCCAAGGTGATTTCGTCTCTCTCAACGAGGTCTTCATCAACTAATCAATCTTGATTACAAATCTACTTTGACAACCGTCAAAGTCTTCTTGAGTATAAACCACGACCCGATTTTTCTCAAGGAATTTCTCTAAACAATGTATGAATAAAAGTGTACAATAGTGTTTCTAATAAAATGGTATCACAAAACAAGTTATGTTTTACATAGTTTGAATGTTGAATGTTTGAGGATGATGATGATAGCAGTGGTACCATATGTGTGAAAATCATAAAAGATTTATCCTCAAAGCTTGTTTAAATAGGCGAAGCATGAAGGAACATTTGGAAACTTGATCAATGACAATTAAGGTGCTTTCCAAAAATAGAGATCCTTGTTTCCTTCCTGTCGTTAGTCTTGAAATGGAAATATTTGATTTGTAACGCTTCAAAACATTTAAGTATCCGTTGTTACTTTCTTCAAAACTTTGGATATTAGAGCCACAAAATCCTGTTTGTAGCGTTAGAACTTCTTTCAGAGATGTTTATAATCAGAGTTAAAATAGCGTTTTAATGCATCTTCTGATTTTCTTCCATCAAAACTTTTTGAGAGATGTTTACAATCACAGTAGAAATAACTTTGTAACTTATCTTCTGATCTTCTTTCATAAGAACTTCTCTGCCAAACAAAATATAATTTTAGGGGGCATAATTGTTCTTTACGTTTGTTATCATCGAAACTCTTACAAGGGTTGTAGAATCAAACTATGTTCTAACAATCTCCCCCTTTTTGATGATGAGAAAAACTAAGATATTTCAATAGAAACAGAAAGAACATAAAGCATTTGAAGGTCTCCCCCTAAGTTGAATACTCAGATAGAGATGAAATACTTCCCTAAAGTTTATTCAGATTAGAGATTTTGATGCATCTACTTCTGTCTTAACCAGACTTTTGTTCCTGTTTTACTTTCATAAAAAGAAACAAGAATTTATGATATTCAAAATGTTTGAGACTGTGTCTCGATACTGTTATTAGAAATATCTTACGTTCTCCCCCTTTTTGTCAAGAATCAAAAAGCAATGTAAACACGTTTAAGCAATAAAAGTAGAGTTGTATTAAAAAGGATCGCAGTAACACATTCAGAAGCAAAAAAATAAATAATTGAACACGGTACAGAAAATAATTTCCAAAAAGTAAGATTGAGGTGGTGGAAGTCGTGTGAACATGGCTTCTAACAAGCTCTTAATCTGAGTGTTTGACTCTTCTTGTTTTCCCAGCATTCCTTTGATTTCCTTGCATGTGTCATCTTGCTTTTCTAATCTTTCCTTGATCACTGCATTTTATTTCTTCATCTCCTCTAGAGTTTGCATAACCAGAGATGAAAAAGGTATATCAGCCGAAGGTGCCACCTTTTTAGAGCAGGCTTCGGCAGATTCTGACTCAGTAGCTTCTTTAATTTCTTTTACTTTATCTTGAACAATAACTAGAGGAAAAGTATGAGAGCATGGTTCATCAACTTCTGATGGCTGGTGATCTTCCCGGGGGCATTGTCCAGCAGTAGAAGAGGTTTATTTTCCCAGTGGCGCAGAACTTGATCCTTGAAGCATTCAGGTGATGACAGAAGTTCTATTGGTCCATTTCATAACTTAATTCCTTGAGTTTCTGGGATTCAGAGTTGAACCATTTTTTGAACTAGTTCCAGTGTGAATCAGAAGCAGCGGGATTCAGATTTTCTAAGTAGGATAGCTTCATAAAGTTAATCCGTTCAATTATCTCTATTTCAAAAATCAGTAAATTTCTACCAACATATGCCTTGGTGATATTTAGTTTTGGTTTTGGGATGGAAATTTTGTGAGAGCTAGAGGCAAGGTTATCTAGCGCTTCTAAGTCTATTATTGTATGTAGGTGATCTTCTGGAGGATTGAATGGAGAGGGAGAATCAGAAATGATAATGGGTGAAGAAAGTATGTTTGGTGGAGTGGAATGGTAAAGAAATTGAATTTCTAGAATGTCGTGGATTGTGAGTGGTTGTCGGACTATGAGAGGTTCTGTTATTCCAAGTGGGTGAAGTGGTATCAAAGTTAAGATTTGGATTTTCTGGTTGGGGAGCGAGAAAGTTTGGATTTTCAAATATGGGAGCTTGAGAGTTTGGATTTTCTTGTTGGGAGTCTTGGAACACCAGATCAAATTGATCAACATCAGAAAGAACTTAAGCAAATTCTGGCTGATTTTGGTCAAAATGTGAGGTAGTAGAATGTGGTTCGTTCATATTTTTTTTCTAGTGTGAGTGAAGGGTCAAACTCAATATCAAAATCATCAAAGGTATATGGTGAAGGGTCTTATATGGATTTTGGAGAGGAGGGGGTTTCAGATGTTGATAAAAGTACTGATTTTACAACAGAAATAAAAGAAGAATTACCTTTCTTCTTAGCAGCCTTGGGTACCTTCTGAGAAGATCCTTCTCCTGCAACTTTCCTTTTTCTTTATTTCTTGAGAACAACCTCTAGAGCCTGTTGTCACAGATCACAAATGTTTACTTTTGGATTAGTTCCATCCATTTTGCAAGCTTCCAGATATCTGACAATGAAATTTGAAGAAGCATTTGTTTGAGAGAACAGAGGGAACTCCTTCAGAGGAACTATCCTAGTTGTGATGAATTCATTTGTTGAAAAAATTCGATCCTTCTTAATGGTATCAATGATTTTCATTTTCTTCAGATTCTTTGCATTCAGAAGTTTTCCAGCACATGCTTCCATAGTGCTGACCTGTTGTGCTTCAGTCAGATATTCTACCAGTTTGTTTCCCGTCAGAATAGATGATATCAGCCTACCCAGAGGTATCCAGTCCCTCTTGGTCCTTTCTTCTTATCTAGTCTCTTTGACACTTGTCTTTAGATGATTAAACATCAGATGAGGAAGATTTACCTTTGCCTTGGTTGCAATGAAGTACATAAGGAATTGCTGGTCAATGTTAATGTAATCAGGAGAACTTGTGAGCTTTGTCGTTGATGCAACCCAAGATGAATTTTGACCAAATTCTGAAGTAGTCCTTCAGATCTTTAATTTTGTTTGAAGGTTGGCCAGAAGTAAAAATCTCTTTTGAAATTGTTGTTAGTTAAGAGCATTTTTCTGCCATGTCGTTGCAACGAATGCCTCTGCCGCCATGACCTATCAAGCGTGCAATAAGGTCTTCTAAAATTACTATTTTCTTCCCTACCACATAAGAAGTAACTTGATGGTTTGAAGCAGTAGCATGAATCCAGAATTCTTTGACTAATCTTGGAAAAACTAGACCCAATAGACGATCAAAATACTTGGTCCACCCTTGAAGGTCAACATCGGCAGTAAGGTCGTATCCGTTTTCCTTCATACTTCCAAAGTCCACAATGAGTTTGTAGAGAACTTATAGCAAATAAATTGGAGTCAGGAGTGTTCTTGAAGGTTCTTCATATCTTTCTGTTGTTGAAGAAGAAGAGCTAGGAACACATTGAGAGTTTTGAGCGCTTTGAGAGGAAGCCATTGTTCATACACACTTGTTGAAGGTTTTTGAGAGAAAATTGCACACAAAAAGTAGAGAGAAAATAGTAGAGAGAAGAAGTGAGAGTGAAAAAGTGAAAGTGAAAGTGAACAGTGTATTTATAAGCAAATAGAAAACTTAATTAGCAAGAAAAGAGTGATAAATAATGATTACATAGCATTAATGATTCCTGAAAATAGGGAGATTGCGTGGAGATATAGAACAGTTACCGATATAACACGAGTCTCAATGTATCCAATCAAAGTTTTAGACCCTTCAGAATTTGAACGCGTGTTCAACCTTAGAAGAATGCTTTTGAGAGGATGGTAGATATTGATGATGTTAACTGCATGCTTCTATCTTTGAAATGAACCGTTTGGGAACTGTTCAGATCTTCTTAGATAGATCCTGATGCAACTGTCCTTCTAACCTCTGAAGAATTATTGATCAAATGTTAACAAAAAAACATAAAGTTCTGAGGGTTAAAGAATAGATAAATAAAACTCTTATTCTGGACATAATTTCATGCTAAGATGTTTCAGAATGAAATTAAACCTATCTTCAGAAAGTGGTTTAGTGAAGACATCAGCCTATTGATAGTCTGTGTCAATAAATTTTAAGGAAAGAATTCCTTTCTGAATATAGTCCCTAATAAAGTGATATTTTATTTCTATATGCTTAGCCCTATAATGTAAAATAGGACTTCTAGATAAACAAATGGCAGAAGTATTGTCACAGAGTATAGGAATGTTACTCTTAAATATATTGAAGTCTTCAAGCTGACTTTTCATCCAGAACATATGTGTGCTGCATCCAGCTCTGCTATATATTCAGCTTCAGTGGTTGATAATGTAATTGTGGATTGCTTCTTGTTGGACCACGAGATCAGATTTTCTCCTAGAAACTGGAAGCTTCCAGAAGTGCTTTTCCTTTCTACTCTGTCTCCAGCGAAGTCAACATCATAGTACCCTACTAATTTGTATTAATTGGTTTTTCTATAAAATAGACCAAGTTTAGTAGTACCTTTTAAATACTTGAAAATTCACTTAACAACTATTAAGTGAGATTCTCTAGGATATGATTGGAATCTGGCCCATAGACATACACTATACAGAATGTCAGGTCTTGAAGTTGTAAGATATAAGAGAGAACCAATCATACCTCTTTAGATCTTCTGTTCTAACTTTTTACTTACCTCTTCCTTTTCCAGAATGCATGTAGGATGCATTGGAGTTTTGGATGACTTAAATTCTGATAAGTCGAATTTATTCAGAAGTTCTTTGACGTATTTGCTTTGGTGTATGTATGTTCCTTCTAGAGTTTGATTGATTTAAATGCCTAGAAAGAACTTGAGTTCTCCCATCAAGCTCATTTCAAACTCTGCCTGCATAAACTTAGCAAATTCTCTTCCCAGAGAGGCTTTAGTAGATCCAAAAATAATATCGTCTATATAAATTTGACAAACTAGAATGTCATTTTTAAATGGCTTACAGAATAAGGTTGTGTCCATCTTCCCTCTGGTAAAATCATTTTCTAATAGAAAGCTACTTAGTCTTTCATACCAAGCTCTGGGAGCTTGTTTCAGACCATATAGTGATTTCTTTAGTTTAAATACATATTCGGGATGTTTTGAATTTTCAAAACCAGGGGGTTGGTGCATATAAACTTCATCAATGTATCCATTTAAGAATGCACTTTTGTCATCCATCTGATAGAGAGTGATGCCATTATTTACAACAAAAGAAATTAAAAGTATGATAGATTCTAACCTGGCAACTGGAGCAAAGGTTTCTGTATAGTATATCCCTTCTTTCTGACTATAACCTTGTGCAACCAGTCATGCTTTGTTTCTGATGACTTCTCCTTGTTTATTCAGCTTGTTTCTGAATACCCATTTGGTTCGAATGATGTTGAACCCTTTTAGTTTAGGAACCATATCTCATACATTGTTTTTGGTGAATTGGTTTAGTTCCTTCTGCATTACAAGTATCCAATCATTGTCCAGGAGAGCTTCATCAATGGAAGTTGGCTCAATTAGAGACACTAATCCCATGAGAGATTCTAAATGTGGATCTTGTTCTGATTAGGTCTTCTTTCTTTCTCGGAATTTTGATTTCAGATGAGCTAAGCTGCTTCTGGATTGTATTTTCTGGAGAGATTCTTCAGATGTTGTTGTGATATTTGTGATATATTTTTCTGGTGTTGTCTGTGATTATTTGTGAGAAACTTCTGATGAAATGTCTTCGGTACCTATAAATTGGACTTTTATATCTACAAAAGATTTATCTTGCTTTCACTTTTGAGAGCCAAGCTTATCATCAAATGTAACACTGATTGACTCTTCTACAATCCGTGTTTCTGTGTTGTATACTCTGCAGCCTCTTGAGAGTTCAGAGTATCCTATCATCATAAACTTTTGTGCTTTACAGTCATACTTGTTCAAATGTTCTTTAGTGTTAAGAATAAAACAAATACATCCAAATGGATGGAAATACGAGATGTTGGACTTTCTGTTCTTCCACAATTCATATGGAGTCTTCTCCAGAATAGGTCTTATGGAGATTCTATTCTGAATGTAACACACTTTGTTAATTTCTTCTACCAAGAAGTTCTTAGCAATGTTAGTCTCGTTGGTCATGGTTCTGGCTATTTATTGTAAAGTTCTGTTCTTTCATTCTACAACTCCATTTTGTTGGGGAGTTCTAGGACAAGAGAAATTATGAGAGATGCCATTCTTATTAAAAAATAGTTCAAATTTTTTGTTTTCAAATTCTCCACCATGATCACTTCAGACTTTAACAATTCTAAGATCTTTTTCGTTTTGGACTTAGTTACAGAAGGAAAAGAACACCGAGTGTGACTCGTCCTTGTGTCTTAAGAACTTTACCCATGTCCATCTGCTATAGTCATCTACAATCACTAATTCATACTTCTTGCCACTAATGGATGAAATTTTCACTGGTCTAAATAGATCTATATGCAGAAGTTCTAATAGGTTAGAGGTAGAAACAACATTTTTTGCTTTAAAAGAGGGTTTTACAAACTTGCATTTTTGACATGCTTCACACAGAGCATCTGAGCTGAAATTCAGGTTAGGAAGTCCTCTGACCAGATTGAGTTTGTTAATCTGAGATATTCTTCTCATACTAACATGCCCCAATCTTTTGTGCCAGACCCATTTGTCATCGTTAAAAGATAATAGGAATTTTACATTCTGACTTTTCAGTTCAGAAAGTATTATTTTGTAAATGTTGTTCTTTCTCTTTCCATTAAAGAGGATACATCCATCCTTAAGACTAACTGCTTTATATGACTTTTGAATGAAGATTATATCATAACCGTTATCACTTAATTGACTTATGGATAACAAGTTATGCATTAATCCATCTACTAACAAAACATTAGTTATAAAGGGAATATTACCGTTACCGATAGTTCAAGAGCCAATCATCTTCCCCTTCTGATTTCCTATGAAACTTACGTAGCCTCCAGATGTAAGCTCCAGGCTTTGGAACATATGCTTTCTTTTCGTCATGTGTCGAGAGCATCCAGATTCCAGGTACCAGTATTGGTGTTTCAGTCTTGCTGTCAAAGATATCTGCAACATAAACAATTTTATCCTTAGGTACCCATATCTTTTTGGGTCCTTGTTTGTTTGAGTTACCACAATTCTATTTGAATTTTTGTTTAGCAGAGAAATCATTACTAGTATACTTTAAGTCATGTGTGTGCCCATAGGTAAAGTGAGAATTCAGAGGAGTGCGTTTAATAACCAAATCCTTAACTTTCGTAGGTTGGGATACTTTACCTTTGTATCCTATACCTTTTCTCCCATTTCTGCTAACTCCATAGATCATTGAAGCCATCTTGCTTCTATCTATGTTTTTAGCGAGGAATTTCCGAAAGCTATGATCATATTCCTTTATGATTTTATCAGGGTTACTAGGAACTTCTGAGATAGTTTCCTTCTGAGTATTTTGTAACTCATTTTCAAGTTTTGAAATTTTTTCTTTCAACTCAGTTTTCCAATCTCAGATTCTTAGTTTCTTCAGAGTCAGAAACTAGATCCTTTTCAGTTTCTTGTTTATGACTCGAAGTTTCTGATACCTTTCTAAAATTCCTGACAGACTCTCGTATAATTGAGATCTAGAAAAGTTAGAAAATACCTCTTCTGCCTCTGAGTCTGATTCTGATCCAGATGATTCAATATCTTCTTATATGTTGTCCATAAGGGAAATGTTGGCTCTTTCATCTTCTGGTTCTGTGTCTGCTTCAGAAGAGTCTGAGTCATCTCATGTTGCCATGAGAATTTTATTCTTTTGCTTAAAGAACTTCTTTTTAGGTTTCTCCTTCTGAAACTTTGGACAGTCGCTTTTGTTGTTCCCTTGTTCATTGCATTCCCAGTAGACATTGTATTTGTTTCTTGACTTTCTGTATTTAGAAGATGGTTCAGACTTTCTATATCCAGACGATGATTCAGACTGATTCCCCGTTCTTTTGGAATTTTTGAACTTCCTTTTTCTGTGCTTCCACAACTGATTGACTCTTTTGGAGAGAAGGGATAATTCGTCTTCTTCTGATGAAGATCCACCAGAGTTTTCTTTTATTGCCTGCAAAACTTTAGAATCATATTTTTTTTGTTAGATTTAAGGGCTAAAGGCTTACCTTGATTCTGAGGCTCATCACCTTCTAACTCTATCTCATGACTTCTGAGAGAGCTGACAAGTTCTTATAGTGATATTTTGTTCAGATCTTTTGCAAGTTTGAGAGAAGTGACCATGGGTCTCCATTTCTTTGGTAAACTTTTGATAATCTTCTTTACATGATCAGTAGTTGAATACCCTTTATCCAAAACTTTTAGCCCAGCAACCAGAATTTGAAATCTTGAGAACATTGTTTCAATGGTTTCATCTTCTTCCGTTTTGAAGGCTTCATACTCCTGAGTGAGCGCAAGGGCTTTGGTTTCTTTGACTTGCGTGTTGCCTTCATGCATAATTATCAAGGAATTAAACATGTGCTTTGCTGTCTCTCTGTTTGTGATCTTCTCATACTCTGAGTATGAGATGGCACTTAAGAGAATAGTTCTGGCCTTGTGATGATTTCTGAAGTCTCGCTTTTGATGATCTGAAATTCTTTTTCTGTCAATCTTCTGACGCTTTCATCAACAGGATGTATGTACCCATCAATCACCATATCCCAGAGATCATCGTCATGAGCCAGATAGAAACTTTCAATTATGTATTTCCAGTAATCATAGTTCTCTCCATCAAAGATTGGAGGTTTGCCGTTGATTCTGTCTTTCTCATCATGGTAGTCATTGTTGATGTTCTGACTTGGCCCCACCATAGTGTTTTTCTTAGCTTGGATCTTTTACTGACATGGTTAAGTGCTTGAACTCAGAACTAGGCGCTCTGATGCCAATTGAAGAATGGAAAAACACAAGAAAGGGGGGTTTGAATTGGGATTTTTAAAACTGAAAGTAAAGAACAAGTTGGTTATCCTGGTTCGTTTGAACTCAAAGTACTCCAGACCACCCGCCAAGGTGATTTCTCCTCTCTCAACGAGGTCTTAATCCACTAATCAATCTTTATGACAAATCTACTTTGACAACCGTCAAAGTCTTCTTGAGTATAAACCATAACCCGATTTTTCTCAAGGAATTTCTCTAAACAATGTATGAGTAAAAGTGTACAATATTGTTTCTAATAAAACAATATCACAAAACAAGTGATGTTTTACACAGTTTGAATTTTGAATGTTTGAGGATGAAGATGATAGCAGCGTTTCTGTATGTGTGAAAATCATAAACGATTTATCCTCAAAGCTTGTTTAAATAGGCGAAGCATGAAGGAGCATTTGGAAACTTGATCAATGACAATTAAGGTGCTTTCCAAAAATAAAGATCCTTGTTCCCTTCCAGCCGTTACTCTTGAAATGGAAATATTTAATTTGTAACGCTTCAGAACATTGAAGTATCTGTTGCTGCTTGCTTCAGAACTTTGTAGATTAGAGCCACATAATCCTGTTTGCAGCGTTAGAACTTCTTTCAGAGATGTTTGTAATCAGAGTTGAAACAAAATTTTAGCACATCTACTAATTTTCTTCCATCAGAACTTTTTGAGAGATGTTTACAATCACAGTAGAAACAACTTTGTAACTTATCTTCTGATCTTCTTCCATCAGAACTTCTCTGTAAAACAGAATATAATTTTAGGGAGCATAATTATTCTTTGCGTTTGTTATCATCAAAACTCTTACAAGGGTTGTAGAATCAAACTATGTTCTAACAGTTTTCTCATTTACTTACTGTTTATTTCAGTATAAGATGGCCCTAGAACAAATTGTTAAGGACCTCCAAGCTCAACATGCACAATTTCAAGAGACTCTTCTAAATATGGCACAAAGACAAAAAGATCTGATGGCGCTCGTCGCCAAGAAAAAGAAGACTAAAAAGTCGGTTGTTATCCTCAATATGGGGGAGAAGATTCAAGGGTCTTGCTCAACCGATTCAAGTGGATGATATTTCCTCTGAGGAAGACGACAACTAAGAAGATGATGGTAGAAGAATCAATCTTGAAGGTAGAAATAATCAGGTTTCTGAAGATAAAGACTACTCCGATGAACAATACCCTCCTGCAGATGACAAGTACAAGCAATTGGAAGACCGTCTCAAAGCTATGGAAATCCAGAAAGTTCCTGGATTGGATTTTGGAGAACTAGGTATGATCCCGGGGGTGGTCATCCCTCACAAGTTCAAGGTGTCCATCTTTGCTAAATATGATAGGGTCTCTTGTCCCAAACTTCATCTGAGGTCGTATGTTTGAAAGATCCAACCTCATACTACTGACCAAAAATTATGGGTCTAATTCTTTCAAGAAAGTTTGGATGGCACTCAACTTGAATGGTCGTATCAGCTCGAAGGAACCAACATTCACACATGGGAAGACTTGGCTATTTCTTTTTATAAGCAATATCAATATAATTCCAACCTGGCACCGACTCGAGTGCAACTGCAAAACATGTCCATGGGCTCGAATGAAGGGTTCAAGGAGTATGCATAAAAATGGAGGGATTTAGCTAGAAGGGTGAAACCTCCCTTGTCTGAATGAGAATTTGTTGATATGTTCATGGGCACTCTAACATGCCCATTCTTTAATCTGCTCATTGGGAACTCTTTGGCTGGATTTACTGAGTTAATACTGACTGGGGAAAGAGTTGAAAGTGGTATTAAGAGTGGGAAGATTACGATGACTACATCTTCTAATGCTATGAAGAAGCCATTCAGTGGTAAAAAAACCAATGCTGTCTATGGATAGAAGGGCCATAGTAAAAATGACAGCCATCAGTCTATGGGAGCGGTATTGATCTCTAATCCGGTGTCTGTTCAACAACAACAACAACAGGGAACCGACGAAGGCCAGATGCTCTGTTAAGGAAATTTACCAAGATCGGCATGCCTTTATCTCAGGCATTGCAACATTTGTTAAAAGATGAACTCATTTCACTACGGGATCCTCCTCAAAATCCCAACACATCCTCTCCTAAGTAAAATCTGAATGCAAGGTGTGCCTATCATTCAAACAGTCCTGGGCACGACACCAACAATTGTTGGGCCCTAAAAAGCAAAATTCAGGACATGATTGATAATAGAGAAATTGAGTTCGATCCTCCGGAGACTCTGAACATGATTATTTCATCTATACCAAAGCATGATAAAGGTATAAGTGCTATTGAAGATATTTTGTATGTTGCCTCTGAAAATGATGTGGTTACCCCTCTCTTAACAATAAAAAAGAATTTGTTATAAGCCGGTTTATTTCTGGGTTGTGTTAAAAGAATGTTATTGATGTGCATTCCAACCCAATGGCTGCAAGTTACTGAAGGAAGGCATTCAGTGGCTAATGGATGAACACATAATTTTGATCGAGAAAGTTCCGTATGCTGAGAATTTGTGTCAAGATTTATTTGTAGTATCTAGTACTCCTGTCAGGATCACTTCCAAAGGTCCTATAAGAATTATCGCAATTCCGAAAGTTGCTCCCTTGATCATTACAGCACCTGGACCCATCCATATTTCTCAGAAAAGGCTATCCCATGGAAATATGGATCAAACATCTACTACCATGGCGTCAAACAAGAGTTGTCTGATGAAGATACTGAAGAGGCTGATCCCAATATTGACAATATCGCAGGGACCAACAAAGTTACTAGAAGTGGAAGGATTTTCTCCTTGAAAATCTCTCTGAAAAATGTTGCTACACTTGTTCGAATTTCCGTTACTAAATCAGCTACCGAGGCACAGGGTAAAGAGCCCATGATACAGCCGGCCCAGACGGAGGCACCGAAATAAATCACAGTTGAGGCACCTCTGGACAAGAGTTAGAAGAGGTTTTGAAGATCACTCGCAAAAGTGACTACAAAATTATTGAACAGTTGGGGCAAACCCCATCCAAAATTTACATGTTATCTTTATTGCTGTGTTCTAAAGCCCATGCATAGGCTTTAGTAAAATTCATGAAGACTGCTCACGTGTTGCAAGAAATTTCGGCTAATCAATTTTGAAGTTACGTGGCTAGCTTAACAACCGATAATGGATTAGGCTTCTCCGATGCTGACCTGACTCCGAAGGGGAGAAATCATAATAGGGCCATGTATGTCTCCATTGAATGCAGGGGCACTATGCTGACTCATGTGTTAATTGATACTGGCTCTTTTATGAATGTACTGCCAAAAGGCGCTCTTCACAGACTAGATTGTGAACGGATTACGCTGAAACCCAATAATATCATAGTTTGAGCCTTTAATGGGTCCAAAAGAATGGTGCATGTAGAAGTGGACCTCCTAATCAAAGTGGGTTCACAGATATTTTAGTCCACCTTCTATGTAATGGACATCCAGCCAACTTATTCTTGTCTATTGAGATGCCCCTGGATCCATCAGGCAGGTACTGTTACCTCCACCTTGCACCAGAAATTAAAGTATCCTGTAAGAGGAAAGATTGTTACTGTCTACGGAGAAAAGGAGTACATGGTCAGCCACCTGAATTCATTCCAGTACATGGAGATGGACGGGTAATTCATCGAGACTCCCTATCAAACTTTTAAATTAATTTCTCCTGCTGCTGTTAAAGATGTTTCTACCATTCCAAAGATCACCAAGATTCTGCACAAAATGGCTTCCTTGAAAGACGCAAAAAGCTACTATAGGAGAAGGTGGTTGTACTATTTGGGGTCAACTTCCTGATATCCCTTATAAATCTGACAAGTTTGGTTTGGGCTTTACTGCAGAAGGTTAAAGGGTTATTCGTCGCGCTCGGGCTGGAAGACCTCATTTTCATATCAACAATAACGGAGTCAACGCTATAGAGGTTGCTGATAGTGATTATGATTTAGACATTCGAATATTCCCTACCATTGGCATTGGACTCGACAATTGGAAAGAAGAAGAAATTTTCCCTATCTCCTTTAGTCATGAGTAATAGCTACATTCATGTCTTATTACTTTTAAAATGTTTTGGTTATGTAATAAATAATGACTTTAAACCTTGTGTCTTACCTGGGGCACAATGGTTCATTTGTTAAGGATAGATAATTCATAAACATTGTTCATTCAATAAAAACATTGGACATTTTGAATTCAAATTTTGTGCTTCCTGTTTTTCTTTTACTTATTACATTTTCAAATAGCTATGTGTTCTTACACACACCGACACACTACTTTGCAGATCCTCATCCACTCTAGATCTCGTTGATAACGATTTTGTTATTGCCGCTTATGACTTCGAAAAACCGATCTACCAAGCCGAAGACGAAAGTGAGGAAGATTTTGAAATACCTGGAGAACTTTCCGGACTCTTAATGCAAGAAGAGAAGTCTATCCAACCACATGAAGAGTCATTCAAAGTTGTAAACTTAGGTACCGAGACAGACAGAAAATAAGTCAAGATAGGCACCAACTTAGAGAGCATTGTCAAGAACAGGCTGATTCAGATGTTGCATGACTACGTTGAGATCTTTGCTTGGTCATACGAAGACATTCCAGGACATGATACTGATATTGTGGTTTACCATATGCCAATGAAAGAGGGTTGTGCTTCGATAAAGCAGAAGGTCTGTCACATGCATCCTGAAATGTCAAAAAAGATCAAAGCCGAGATTATGAAGCAATTCAATGCAGGTTTCTTAGCAGTGACATCATATCCTCAATGGGTTGCTAATGTTTTTCTGGTGTGAAAGAAAGATGGAAAGGTACGTATGTGCGTATATTACAGGAATCTAAACAGGGCGAGCCCCAAAGTTGACTTCCCACTGCCACATATTGATGTTTTGGTCGACAACACCGTTCAACACAAGGTATTCTCCTTCATGGATGGTTTCTCGGGTTATAATTAGATCAAGATGAAACCTGAAGAAATGGAGAAAACTACCTTCGTCACACAGTGGAGCACTTTCTGTTACAAGGTTATGCCTTTTGGGTTGAAGAACACCGGGGCAACTTATCAACGTGCTATGGTGGCCTTATTTCATGACATGATTCACCACAAGATAGAGGTCTACGTCGACTACACGATAGCAAGGTCATAGAATGAAGAAGATAATCTTAATCATCTGCATACATTGTTCGAAAGACTGAAGAAGTACAAGCTAACGTTAAATCCGAACAAGTGCACTTTTAGGGTGAGATCCGGTAAACTCCGGGGTGTCGTTGTCAGCGGTAAAGGTATTGAAGTTGATCCTGCGAAAGTTAAAGCTATTCAAGAAATGCCAGCTCTCTGCACCGAGAAGGAAGTCATAAGCTTCTTAGGACTACTAAATTACATCGCCCGTTTCATTTCTCATTTGACTTCTACTTGTGAGCCAATCTTCAAGTTGCTGAAGAAAGATAAAGTAGTAAAATGGAATGAAGACTATCAAATAACCTTTTATAAAATTAAGGAGTACCTATAAGAACCTCCGATTATGATGCCACCAATTGAAGGAAGGCTTCTAATCATGTACCTAACACTGCTAGAGAACTCAATGGGGGTGTGTACTGGGGCAGCATGACGAGTCTAGTCAAAAAGAGCATGTAATATACTACCTTAGCAAAAAGTTTACCAACTATGAAACAAGATATTCACTGCTCGAGAAAACTTGATGCACTTTGGCATAGGCTGCTCGCCGACCAAGACAGTATATGTTGACCCATACTACCTTGTTGATCTCTAAAATGGATCCCATCAAGTACATATTCGAGAATCCATCTCTCTCTGGAAGAATAGCCCGGTGGAAAATGCTCTTAACAGAATACGACATTCAATATACCACTCAAAAAGAAATCAAAGGAAGTGTACTAGTAGATCATTTGGCACATCAAGCTGTAGATGATTATCAGTCTATGAATTTCGAATTCCCGAGAACATTATGCTAGTTACAGATTATGAAGAACCTAGACCGTATGAAGGACCTGAGCCAGGATCCCGATGGGCTATGGTTTTCGATGGAGCTTCTAACGCACTTGGCAACAAAATCAGTGCTATAATCATCTCTCCCCAGGGTTGTCATACGCCCTTCACTGTCAAACTTTGCTTTGAATGCACCAATAATATGGCCGAATACGAAGCGTGCATCATGGGTATTAAAGCTGCTATTGTCCTAAGAATGAAGTTCTTGAGCGTATAATGGGACTCAGCCTGTGAAATCATTCAGGTTAAGGGATAATGGGATATGAAGCATCTGAATCTTATCCCTTACCGAGAACATGTGCTAACCTTGATTCCGTATTTCGAAGAGATTACTTTTGAGCATATCCTAATAGAAGATAATTAGTTGGCGGACACATTGACTACCATGTCATCCATGTTCAAGGTCATATGGGACAATGAGGCTCATAGAATCACCATTGAAAGATTCGACGAACCGGAACACTGCTATGAAATTGACACTAATGGAGTAGAAGAAAGACTTTGGTTTCATGAAGTGAAAAGATACCTTGAAGCTCAAGAATACCCTGAAGGGGTATCGATCAATGACAAGAAATTCCTACGGAGGTTCTCGACTAAGTTCTTCTTGAGCAATGGAATTTTATACAAGTGTAATCATGATTCGTCTCTGCTTTGTTACATGGACAATAAAGAGGCGGAGAAGATTATGGAAGATATGCCCAAAGGTATCTTTGGTACTCACTCTAGTGGGTATACTATGGCAAAAAGGATTTTGAGAGCAGGTTACTACTGGTCGACTATAGAAACCATCTGTCACCACCAATCAAGAACTTGTCATAAGTGCCAAATCTATGCTGATAAAGTTCATGTTCCTTTAATACCTTTGAATGTCTTGATTGTTCCGTGGCCATTCCCAATGTGGGGAGTTGATATGATTGGGGAGATCAAACCTATTGCTTCTAGCGGACATCGCTTCATCCTCGTCACCATTGATTATTTGACAAAGTGGGTTGAAGCAGCCTCGTTCACCTCTGTTACTAAGAATATGGTCGCCCGGTTCATCAAACATAACCTGATCTATCAGTATGGAATCCCCGATAGGATCATCATAGATAATGATGCTAATATCAACAACACTATGATCATTGAACTCTGCACGCAGTTCAAGATCAAGCACCACAACTCTTCTCTGTATCGACCGAAGATGAATGGTATAGTGGAAGCCACCAATAAGAACATTAAGAAAATAATACAAAAGATAATTGTGACTTACAAAGACTGGCACGAGATGTTACCATTTTCTCTCCACGGCTACCGCATTTCAGCTCGAACATCAACTGGTGCAACTCCATTCTCTTTGGTTTACAGTATGGAAGTCGTCCTACTAATTGAAGTCCAGATTCCTTATATACGAATTATGAAAGATGAATACTTAGACAAAGATGAGTGAATTTAGACCCGACTATACCAGTTGAATCTGATTGACGAGAAGAGGCTTACGGTTATCTGTCATGGTCACATGTATCAGAAGCGTATGATCAAGGCAGTCAACAAGAAAATCAAGCACCGAGTATATTAGGCTCGTGACTTGTTAATAAAGCGCATCATTCTTCCGCAGGGTGATACTAGGGGCAAATGGACTCCCACCTATGAAGGACCATTTGTAGTCAAGAAAACATTTTCTGGCGGTGCTATGATGCTGACCACCATGGACGGTAAAGATTTCCGCACCCTATGAACGCAGACATAGTCAAAAGATACTACACATGAAAACGACCCACTAGGTTGACTGGCCTAGGAAAAAACAAGTGCATCCCAGTGAACCAAAATGGTTAGAGCAAAAATTAGGGATATATATATATATATATATATATATATATATATATATATATATATATATATATATATATATATATATATATATAAGATTATACACCCGACAAGTTGAAAACCTGAAAAGGAGGCTTGGGCAAGAAAGGGTATCTCGGTGGACTGAAAACCCGAAAGGGAGGTGTTGTACCCCAAAATTTTCCCTCTCATTTCTCAAGAAATTTCTCACAGGATCTTCTATGACTCAAGTTTGTAGCAGTGATACCTCAATTTAGGTTAGGAATTGGCACAAGGGCAAATTGGTCAAAATGCACATTGAAAAGTCAAACTTTGACTTTTGAATCAAAATCAAGTTTCGAGAATTACATTTAATCAAGAAATGTTAGAATATGAAGTTGTTTCATCAAGAAAATCAAAGGTAAAAATTACTTTGGAAAAGTCAAAGTTCTAAACACTTTGAAATTTTTCTAAGTGTTAAGAAAATATGATAGGTTCAGAACTTCTGGCCAGATTTTCATCATGATGCAAGATGATTCAGGAAGAACTTCTGTCACAAGAGTTGTAGATCTCAATGAGATCTAAAAAATTGCAGAATAGAACTTCTCCTAGAAATTCTGGGATTTCAAGGTATAAATCTTTGAAGACACGTCCATGAAACTAAAGCATTTAGTCAATCCTGAGTGTTTCCAAGTCAGAATTTGTTTAGAACTTCTGGGTTAGTTTTCACGCAGGTACAATAAGTGTTTGAAAAGATAATTCAAAGAGGGATTACAAAACATGTTACAAGCTTTCTGAAAAGTCTGATAACTCCTTCATATCATGCTAGAGCAGGGAGAATCAAAGATCAGAAGTTGGACATTTGTTCTTAACCTAAGTTACGTTTATGCTAAACTTCTGATCCAGTTTCAAGCTATGATGCATAATCTCATGTTGCAGACCTTCTTACTTGTTATATCTCATCATCATTTAATGCTCACACCAACTTTTGAGTCTTTATCCCAATGTTTGGGCCCATACCTTACTTTTGTTTTTGAGTGTACTTCTCCACATATCATGCCTACAAACTCAGATTAGGCATGGTTAAAGCTGCTAACCACTCTACTTTTCCTAAAAACCATACTTGTCTAAACATGCATCAAAAACAAGTCAGCGATCCATAACACATGATAGTTGTACTCCTGATTTCTATAAGCTTCTAAATCCTTTGCCTATAAACTAAACTTCATTTGCAAACTGTAAGAGGATTCGAAAAATTGGAAAAAAGCCTTGAAACCTTGCTGAAAATTCCCAAGAACCTGAAACTGCAAACACAAACACGAAACCTTCTAGTTTCTAATTTTTGCATCCAAACTCTAATTTTTCTTGTTTGTTTCTTGACTAAATCATCCATACAGTTTATAGAATACACATAGAAGCTTTCCCAACTTCTATTTTCAAACTGTAAAACAGTATTCACCACTCTCTATTTCAAAAACCAGAACTTTGCACCTTGACTACTCCAGAACTTTCCAACCATTAATAGCTCAAGTTAAGAGTTTCTTTAGCTTGCTGAGAACTTGAAGAAGCTGACCAGAACATCGCAGCAATCTAAACCGAGCTCTAATTCACAAAACAATTTCCAGCTGCAAGGTAAGCTTCTTCTGACCTTTATCTCATTACTTAGGCATTGTTAGGCTGGCATTTTCAAAGATACAATGTAGATATCATGACTCTGATTCTGTAGATATTTATGCATTTCATGTATATGGCCTAAGTAGAGAGAATTTCAGATCAAAACTTCTTGAGGAAATTAGGGTTCAGAATTAGGATTAGCAAAATTCATGCTTGCTTCTGGTTTACAGTTTTGAAACTTTGTATTTCTGAGACCATGATGAAATTTGCCATAACTTCCATGTTTGCATTTTCCATTTTTGTTGAGAAATGACTAAGTTGCAGATACTCTGATTGACACGAAGAAGAAGATGAAGTTCATCATCAGAACTTACTTTGTAACATATGTCTATGTTTTTGTTTCTAATATCGGATGTATAGCCACCCTAGTTATAGAGAGCGCGCATAAGGCATTAGTGTTAAGGGTCCTGAGCTCTAGCCCCAAAAACACCTTTTTATGTTTATTCCTTGACATTATTCCCCATTATTTGTCAAACATTATCCCTGGACTAGAACTTCTAGATAAACCCCATCCCATTTGTTTGTCAAAACAATACTACTGGACCAGAACTTCTAGATATTTTCATCCAACAGCATTGACACCTCACATACCCATTATCAGAATTTCTAACCTTCCAGTAACACTAGAACTTCTATATTCTCAGCAATCAGAACTTCTAAGACTCTCTCAGCAATCAGAACTTCTAGGCTTTCCTTTATTCCCAGTAACCCCAAAACTTTAGTGCATCCGGATCCAGAACTTCTGGCCTTCCCCATTTTTGCTAACATTTTCTTTCTGATTTGCAGCGCACCTGAGTCAAAACTTATGCTCTTTCTCATATTTCTATTCTTTCCTCCATGCGCTGACTCTATCTTTTATTTTATTATTCATTTTTATTTTCATTAATCAAAAACACCAAAAAATAATTTTATATTCACATGCTTTACTTTATTTCTTTCAAAAAACAAAAAGACTAAAAATATTTTCTTAAGCAAATTTATTTCCTCTCTTAACATAAACAAAACAAGTCTATTTTACATTTCTTGTATATTATTTCAATATGGTTGTAATAGATAATTGGGACATTAATTTCTTGTAATCCCCATTTGTAAATTTGTACACCCCATCCCCAAGTGATTGTAATAGCGTAAGACATTTACTTTCCGCAATTTATCGCTTTCATATAAATGCTAGTAATTAGGATTTGTATGGCAAGATAAAAACAACTAGTAAACAATCCCTAATCAAAGACTAAATGCATGCAAATCAAACACACTATTCACACATGCACCCCTAGGGTTAACTCTACTTGTTGCCTAAAAATGGTCATGTTATGCACGTGAGATCTCTTAGCAAAAACAATCGAAATAAAAAGATCATAGTCCCTCAATGACGCTTCGAATGTTGCCTTAGAAATGATCTTAGTCCCTCAAGAGAAATGCTAAGATATCTTACAACATTGCCATCATGACTATACAATGACCCACGCTCGTCCCTTTACATCCAATGATGGGGCTTCTTACCAAATCAATGGTAAGGTAGCAACATCTAAAGGAGGAGGAAAAGAACACTAAAGACCTTTTGAGTAGGTAGAATTCTCCTAGTTGCTCGCTTTCTCACAACAAAAACATTTTATACACCAATACTTTCATTTTGAAACATTTTCAAAAGACAACACTTTGTATGCATTCTTATAGAGACGAGAACCATTACAAAGACACCTTTTCAAAATCACTTTCAAAAACACATTCCACAAACACCTCTTTGAATTATTTTCAAAAATATTACTTTGTACACGTTCTTGTAGAGACGAGAACCATTACAAAAGAACGTTTTCAAAATAATTTCAAAACCCACACCACAAGCACATTTTCAAACAAAGCAAGTGATATAGCAAGAAACTAAGAGCCCATCGATAACTATGGATGAAAAGGGTGCTAACACCTTCCATTTTCATAATCTACCCCCCGAACTCAAGAAAATAATCTCAAAGGTCTTTCTTGTTATTTTCACCCTTTCCTTTATTGCAATTAAACGCAAAACATCCCAAGTCAGTTCTCTCACCGTGATACAAAACTAGCGACTCTGCTGGGGACAATCTTAAAAGTGGGGTTACCTTAGGGCTAGATCACCTTTACTTGCTTTTCTTTGTTTAACTGGTTTGCTTTATATTATGGTTCCTTGTTCGGGATTGTTTTGATCCTCTACCCAGATCTGGGACACCTTTTTAGGTAAGTAGCAATAAAATATGGAAATTGTACGGCGTAGACCGATATGGTTGAAGCAATGGCTACGTTAGTGTGACACATTTGTTGGTACCGGTATCGATTGTGTTGAATCGAGGAGAATACGGGGCCCCTGAGCAGCGCCATGAAGCACTAACTGACCTTAGAACCTTAATTGAACAACTTGGTCATTAGGAAGTAGTGAGATAGTCGGTTTCTGTGGAAAGCTGAAAATTGGTTGATACTCGATACTACACTCATTAAGATTGGACTTTTGGGATATCTCAGCCGCAAGTAAAGATTGATTGTGCTGAGACAATGCCTAAAAGAAAGGTCAATGATATTGAGATCCCCTAGAACCTGGTTACTTTCTAGGACAGGTTGAGATAACTAAACTTCAAGAGGGTACTTACCTACCAACTTCATGCAAGCCTAAACCTAAGGACTTGTCTTCTTTGTGTGTACATAACAACTTGCTTACTTGTACATAACATCATAAATATCATAACATGATAAGCATTCTCACTAACCATTTAAAGGATTTCAGAGTTTATCTTTGTTTTGTTTTGTAGGCCATGAATCCCGTCCGAAGGAATACCATCCGAATCAGCTTCGTAAAAGCACACCCTCAACTCCAAGAATTTGCATCAAGGGTGCCTGAAGATTCTCCATTCACCAAGAACTATGGTCGACTCCTAAGTTTGGCTACCTCCAATTTCCAAGATGAGATGATTTGCGTGATCTTCCAATTCTTTGATCCCATGCATCATTGCTTCACCTTCCCTGACTATCAGTTGGTGCTAATACTAGAAAAATTCTCTCTACTATTAAGAGTGTCCATGCTTGATCAAGTACCGTTCACCAGTTTAGAAGGGATTCCAAAACCTGAAGTCATTGCCGAAGCTCTGCATCTGAAGAGAGTCGACATTATAGTAAATTAGGAGACAAGAAGCGGAGTTAAAGGGTTCCAAGCCAAGTTCTTATTGGAGAAGGCTCGTTCATTATGGGAAGATATGGATTTTCAAGCCTTTGAAGATATCTTGGCCCTTCTCATCTATGGTTTGGTTCTATTTCCCAACTCAGACTAATTCATAGATGTGAATGCCATCAAAGTCTTTCTCTCTCGTAATCCTATACATGCCTTGCTGGGAGACATCTTACATTGTTTCCATACTCGCACCGCGAAGAAAAGAGGTACACTCTTGTGTTTCACTCCCCTACTCGCCAAGTGGTTTACTTCGCACTTACCTCGATCAATATTGAAGAACGAGAAAGGATTGACATGGTCTCAAAAGATGATGTCCTTCACCCACTCTGATATTCATTGGTGTTCTCGATCCTTCGAAGATACTTCTATCATTGACCGTTGTGAGGAATTCCCCAATGTCCCTATGCTTGGCATTAGGGGAGGTACCACTTACAACCCTTGCTTAACTTTACGACAGTTTGGGTTTGCCCGAAGAGATGGTCATCATGATATGCTCATCTAAGGAGTGGTGTTCGACTATGAGAGGTTTGTACGAGCTTGGATGATGGTAAATAAATCAGATAGTGAGACGTTGGGATGCAAGAATTCTATTCCCCTTGAACCTTACCTTAGGTGGGTACGAGCTCGTGCTCAGAAGCTCATGATGCCTTACCCCTCCATCCTACCTGTTATAGTGGAGCCTGTTGCTGAAGGAGATGTCCCGTATACTATTCTCTATCACAACATGCCTACTTCTCTTGAAGACTTGCAAAAGGGTTGGATTCAGCTAAAGGAAGAACGAGACACCTTCGAAGCTCAGTTCTACGCAAGAGAGAAAAGGGATTTTGAACTTACAAGGAAACTTCATGAGGAACAAAGCTTGAACGCCTACCTTGCACCAAAGAGGATGCGTTTGACCTTTCTGTCTTAAGAATTTATTTTGTAAGCCCAAGAGGCGCGTTGTAACCATTTTGAACTAATTAATGCAATTTGATGTTTGTTCATTCTTTTTCTAGACAAATTTAAATCTTATAAATCCTTGAAATCATTTGCATACACATTTTTCATGCATCATGACATAACAGGTTTTCCACGACAAGTTTCCTTATCTTTTGTGTTGTCTATTTCTGTAAGATGGATATCGAGAAAACAGTGAAAGACCTACAAGCACAAAATTCCCAATTTCAAGAAACTTTGTTGACCCTGGCCAAGGGGCAATAGGAGTTGATGACGTTGCTGGCATCCAAAAAGGATCCAAAAAGGAAAGCCCTAGTCAACATGGGTAAAAGGTTCAGAGAGCCGATCTTCCAGATACCAATAGTTAAAGATTCGTCTAAGGAGGACGAAAATCAAGTTGCAGAAGCAAGGAGTAACCAGGCCAGGTGTGTCAATGATCGAGTGTCTGATGATGAAGACTATTTTGACGAGCAGTATCCTCCTGCCGACGATAAGTACAAGCAGCTAGAGGAAAGACTGAAGGTCGTTAAGATTCAAGCCATCCCTGGATTGGATTTTGATGATTTGGGTTTAATATCTGGGGTTGTCATTCCCCATAAATTCAAGATACTAGTCTTTGTTAAATACGATGGGGTTTCCTGCCCAAAGCTTCATCTGAAGTCTTATGTGCGCAAAATACAACCGCAAACCACAGACAAGAAACTCTGGGTCCATTTCTTTCAAGAAAGCTTGGCTGAGACTCAACTAGAATGGTTTTACCAATTGGAGGGTTCCCGTATCCATACATGGGAAGACTTGGCCACTGATTTCTATCACCAATACCAATACAATGCCGACCTGGCGCCGACTAGAGTTCAACTACAAGACATGACGATGGGTAAGAATGAGGGGTTCAAAGAGTACGCTCAAAATTGGAGGGATCTTTCCATTAGGGTCCAACCACCGTTAACGGACAGAGAACACATTGATATGTTTATAGGTACATTATCTGGTCCATTTTTCAACTTATTGGTTGGTTGTTCTTTGTTCGGTTTCACCGAGCTGATCCTAACCGGTGAAAGGGTCGAAAGTGGTATCAAGAGCGGGAAAATCCCCATAGCGTCTGCTTCCACCTCCAACCCCGTAAAGAAACCCTTCACTGGGAATAAAGAAACTAATGTTGTGTATGGGGAAAGGGCCTGTACCAAGAAGGATAACCGTCCGTCTGTTAATGTTGTTCTAATTTCCAACCCTGCTCTTGTTCAAAGACAATCTTCCAATCATCAACGATTTGAGACTCCACGAAGATAATTCACAAGGATAGGCATGTCGTTATACCGGGCCTTACAACACCTGTTAAAGGCTAATTTAGTGACACTGCATGATCCTCTGGCCAATCCGAACACCTCCTCACCTAAATACAATCCGAATACCAAATGTGCATATCATTCAAATAGTCCTAGGCATGACACCGATCAATGCTGGGCGCTGGAGAGCCAAATTCAAGACCTAATAGACAACAAGATAATCAAATTTGTTCCGCCGACAATTCCCAATGTGATAACGGCACCTATGCAAAACCATGACAAAGGTGTCAATGTAATTGAAGACACCATTTTTGTTTCCTCCGTCGAAGACTTAACTACTCTGTTAACCATTGTCAAAAAGAATTTACTGAAAGCCGGGGTTTTCCCTGGCTATTTGAAGGAATGTGATTGTTACGCCAAACAAATTAATGGATGAAAATGGCTGAAAGAAGGTGTTCAACTCCTGATGAATAGTCATGAGATCCTATTTTAGAAAACTCTGTCCACCAAAAATTTGACCGATAAGATGGAAGACATCTCCATCATAACAATTTCAAACAAGACTCTTAGGATCTCCTCAAAGGGTCCTATCAATATTTCGAATGAACCGACTGTTTCTCCTCTAATAATTACTACCCCTGAGCCAATTTCGTACTTTTCCAACAAAGCAGTGTCGTGGAACTACGGCGCCGAAGTGTTTTACCACGGAATAAAGCAAGATGCTTGGATTGAAGAAAGCAAGGCTGATGATATTGACAATATTACTGGCTCTAGTAAGGTGACCAGAACTGGGAGAATCTTTTTGCCCAACCTTTCACCCCTAACTACTACAACAAAACATGTCCGCATCACCGCTGCTAAGCCTAGTGCTGACACAAGGGGAAAATAGAAAGTAGTTGAGCCTGCTGAGACAGAGGCACCCACAAAAGACATTGCTGTTGAGGAACCTTTCGCTCAAGAAATGAATGAAATCTTGAAAATTATAAAAAGGAGTGATTTTAAGATAGTGGAACAGCTGGGGAAAACCCCTTCCAAGATCTCCATGTTGTCTTTGCTACTTTGTTCTGATGCTCATGCTCGAGCATTGATCAAATTCTTAAAGAAAGCTTCTGTCCCACATGAGACCATAACTGACCAGTTTGAAAATTGTGTGGCAAGCTTAACAGCCGACAATGGTTTAGGGTTCTCGGATGCCGATATGACACCACTCGGAAGGAAGCATAACAAAGCTTTGTATGTTTCTGTTGAATGTAAGAGGACTACCCTAACACATGTTCTGGTTGGCACTGGCTCTTCTTTAAACGTGCTACCCAAGGGAGCTTTGGATCGGTTAGACTATGAAGGACTGGTGTTGAAGCCAAGTGATATTATTGTGACGACTTTCGATGGGTCCAAAAGGACAGTTCATGGAGAGGTTGATCTCCCGATCAAAGTGGGCTCACAGATTTTCAACTCTACTTTCTACATCATGGACATCCGTCCTGCTTACTCCTGTTTGCTGGGTTGCCTTTGGATTCATGGAGCAGGGGAGATAACATCTACCCTTCACCAAAAGCTAAAATACCCAGTCAAGGGGAGGATTATCACTGTTTGAGGTGAGGAGGAATTCATGGTAAGCCACCTCAGTTCTTTCAAATATGTAGAGATGGATGGAGAATTTATAGAAACCTCATTCCAAGCTTTTGAAGTTGTTCTGCATATGATTTCTACTGCCAAAATTTCCCCTGACATGCCCAAAGCGGATAAGGTCGTGCCAAGGATGGTTTCATTTAAGGATGCTCGTGCCGCAGTTGAAGATGGAAGTTGTGATACATGGGGACAACTACCCGAGATCCCGTTCAAAGCAGACAAATATGGGTTGGATTTTACTATCAAGGCTCAGAAAGAAGTGAGGTGCGCTCGTGTGGGAAAGAGCCCTCTCCATATTGGTAATCATGAAGTAAATGCTCTGGAATATTCTGATGACGAATGTGCGTCTGAAGAATGGATATACCCTACCATGACAGAGCTCAACAATTGGCACGTGGAGAACTTCGTTCCCATATCCTTCATTGAGGAGTAATTACTTGTTTATTGCTTTCTATCAATTCAAGAGAATTTTATCTATAATATTAAACAATGACTTTTAAGCCATATGCCTGGCCTGGGGCACTTTGGTCCATTTGTTAAGGGTTTTATTTATGTTCATTTTATCATATGATCATTCAATACAAACCATTGGAATTTTTGCATTCGAATTTTTATGCTCATTGTCTTTCTTTTTCTTCAATGTGTTTTACAAAATAGCCATATATCTTACATTCACACACACACACACTCTTGCAGTTCCTCGTCCACTCCGGATCTCATTGCAAATGAATATACTATTGCCAACTATGATTTCAAACATCCAATTAACCAAGCCGAAGACGAAGGCGAGGAAGATTGTGAAATACCGAGAGAACTAGCCAGGCTTCTAATGCAAGAGAAAAAAGCTATTCAGCCGCATGAAGAGTTAGTTGAAGTCATCAACCTAGGTATCGAGACAGATAAGAAAGAGGTCAAGATCGGCGTCAACCTAGGAAGTAGTGTCAAAAGAAGATTGGTTCATATGTTGCATGATTATGTGGAAGTATTTGCTTGGTCGTATGAATATATGCCAGGGTTGGATACCAGCATTGTAGTTCATCGTCTGCCAACAAAGGAAGATTGTCCTCCTGTCAAGCAAAAAGTTTGTCGCATGCGGTCTGACATGTCTGAAAAGATAAAAGCTGAAGTGATGAAACAATTTGATGCAGGATTCTTAGCTGTGACATCTTATCCCCAATGGGTTGCGAATGTGGTTCCGGTGCCAAAGAAAGACGAAAAAGTTCGTATGTGCATATATTATAGGGATCTAAACAAGGCAAGCCCTAAGGATGACTTCCCTCTACCTCATATTGATATATTGGTCGATAACAATGCTCAATATAAGGTCTTATCTTTCATGGATGGCTTCTACGGCTGTAATAAAATTAAGATGGCTCCCAAAGACATGGAGAAGACCATCTTTGTTATGCAATGGGGCACCTTTTGTTACAAGGTCATTCCTTTCGGATTGAAGAATGCGTGGGCAACAAATCAAAGGGCTTTGGTGGTTTAGTTTCATGATATGATCCATCATGAAATAGAGGTATATGTAGATGATATGATTGCAAGATCACAAACTGAAGAAGAGCATCTCAACCACTTATACAAACTATTCGAGAAGCTGAAAAAGTACAAGTTGAGGTTGAACCCTAATAAGTGCACATTCGGAGTACGATCTAGAAAACTTCTAGGTTTTGTTGCCAGTGGTAAAGGCATCGAAGTTGATCCTGCAAAGGTAAAAGCCATTCAAGAAATCCCAGTTCCCCATTCTGAAAAGGAGGTTAGAGGATTCTTGGGTCATGTTAACTACATCGCTCGCTTCATATCTCACTTAACTGCTACTTGTGAGCCAATCTTCAAACTCTTGAAGAAAGATCAAGTAGTCAGATGGAATGATGAATTCCAAGATGCCTTCAACAAAATCAAAGAATATCTGCAAGAACCTCCTATCCTCATGCCTCCAGTCGAAGGAAGTCCCTTGATCATGTACTTGACTATGCTAGAGAATTCTATGGGGTGTGTGTTGGGCCAACATGACGAGTCTGGCCGAAAAGAGCATGCAATTTACTACCTGAGCAAAAAGTTTACCGACTGTGAAACCAAATATTCACTGCTCGAGAAAACTTGCTGTGCTCTGGCATGGGCTGCTCGCCGGCTAAGACAGTATATGTTGACTCATACCACTCATTTGATTTCTAATATGGACCCCATCCAGTACATCTTCGAGAAACCTACTCTTTCCGGACGGATAGCTAGATGGAAAATTGTTTAGACTGAGTACAATATTCAATACACAACATAAAGGCCATCAAAGGAAGTGTATTGGCTGATCATTTGGCCCATCAATCTGTTGATGATTATCAATCTATGAACTTTGACTTCCCGGATGAGAATATCATGGTAGTAACCGCTTGTGCGAAACCTGGACCGTATGACGAACCTGCACAAGGATCCCGATGGACTATGGTCTTCGACGGGGCTTCCAACTCTTTGGGTAATGGAATTGGTGCTAAGATAGTTTCTCCTGAGGTTTGCCACACCCCTTTCACTGCTAGACTATGCTTCGATTGTACAAATAACATGGCTGAATATAAGGCATGCATTTTGGGTCTGAAGGCTGCCATTGATTTAAGGATTAAGCACTTGAATGTATTCAGAGACTCCACTATGGTGATTAGCCAAGTGAAAGGAGATTGGGACACTAAGCATCCTAATCTTATTCCTTATAAGGAGCTTGTGCTATCTTTGATTCCTTACTTTGAAGAGATCACCTTTGAACACTTCCCTAGAGAAGAAAATCAATTAGCTGGTGCTTTGGTCATAATGTCTTCTATGTTCAAAGTCAATTGGGACAACGAAGCTCCTATGATTACAATTGAGAGATTTTATGAATCCGCGCAATTCTACGAGCTTGACACTGACACAGAGAAGCCATGGTACTATGAGGTCAAGAGATATCTTGAAGCATAAGAGTATCCAGAAGGAGCTTCCATCAATGATAAAAAGTTCTTACGAAGATTCTCAGCCAAATTCTTCATAAGCAATGGGATCCTGTACAAACGCAATCATGACTCTACTCTACTCCGATGTGTGGACAAGAAGGAGGCTAAGAAAATTATGGAAGATATGCATGATGGTCTCTTTGGGACTCACTCTAGCGGACATACTATGGCCAAGAAAATCCTGAGAGCTGGTTACTATTGGTCAACACTTGAAAATGATTTCCATCACCACTCAAGGACTTGCCACAAATGCCAAATCTATGATGACAAGGTCCATGTGCCTCCTATTCCTCTAAATGTCATGACTTCTCCGTGGCCATTTACAATGTGGGGCATCGACATGATTGGATAGATTAAACCTACTACTTCCAATGGACATTGCTTCATTCTGGTCGCTATCGATTATTTCACCAAATGGGTCGAAGCTGCCTCATTTGCCTCAGTCACAAAGAACATTGTAGCCAAATTCATCAAACATAACTTCATCTGCCGTTATGGTATCCCCGAAAGGATCATCACTGACAATGGAACCAATATCAATAGTGCTATGATTACAGAACTTTGCACTCAGTTCAAAATCAAGCATCACAATTCTTCTCCTTATAGACCTAAAATGAATGGCACATTGGAAACAGCCAACAAAACATTAAGAAGATTATGAAAAAGATGGTAGTAGCCTACAAAGACTGACATGAGATGTTGCCGTTTTCTCTTCACGGCTACTGTACTTCAGCTCGGACATCAACTAGGGCAACTCCCTTATATTTGGTCTATGGCATGGAAGTTGTCATGCCAGTGGAAGTTCAGATTACCTCACTGAGGATTATGAATGAAGCAGGCTTAGGCAAAGATGAATGGATCCAGACAAGATTGGATCAGTTGAACTTGATCGATGAAAAGCGACTGGATGCTGTTTGTCATGGTCAGATGTACCAAAAACGTATGATTAAGGCTTTCAACAAAAAGATCAGGCCTCGAGTATATCAAGCTGGTGACTTGGTAATAAAGCGCATCATTCTTCCACAAGGTCACCCCAGGGGAAAATGGACTCCCACTTACGAAGGGCCACTTATTGTCAAGAAAGTTTTCTCTGGTGGTGCCATGACACTGACTACTATGGATGGTGAAGATCTCCCATATACTATGAACACAGACATAGTTAAAAAATACTACACATAAGAGACCCGCTAGGTTGACACACCTAGGCAAGATAAGGGCATCCAGAAAAACCAATGGTTTGGGCAAAAATTAGGGATATATGCAAAAGATTGTACACCCGGCAAGTCGAAAATCCGAAAGGGTGACTTGGGCAAAAATGGGTATCCTGGTGGGTTGAAAACCCGAAAGGGAGGTCCAGGCAAAATTTAAGGATTAAAAACGCATGACTATGTCTCATGGAATTGAAGAAGTGAAAAACACAAGAAGGGGGGGGGGGGGGTGAATTGAAACTTGAAATCAAAAGCGTAGTAGACACGATATTTTTATCCTGGTTCATTTGATCTCAAACTACTCCAGTCCACCCGCCAAGGTGATTTCGCCTCTCTCCAACGAGGACTTAATTCACTAATCAAAACTGATTACAACACAACTTTGACAACTTCCAAAGTCTTCTTTAGTACAACCACAACCCGGTTTATCTCAAGGAAAACTAGCTTAATCACAATGAAATAATATGCTGTGTACTGTTGTTTTTCCTTACAAAAATTGTATCACAACTGTGATATTTTACACAATTTTGAGCGTATATATGAATATGTAAGATTGCAGCGTTTGAGAGGTATATTGCAGTAGTCGTCAAAATTGTAAACGATTTATCCTCTAAGCTTGTTTATATAGGCATGGAAATCTTGTCCAACATAAAGCGTGATAATGGACATTCAATGCTGTTTCCATATTAAGAAGATTCTTGTCTGAATGAAGTCGTTGCATATGATGTTGTCTTGATTGAAAAGTAATGCTTCAGAACTTAGAATCTTTCATGCTGCAATTTCTTCAGAACATTGATGACTCTGATATGTGAGGATCTGATGGTATATTAAACTTCTGTTCAGAATCAGAGTATTCTTCACTTCAGTGCATATTCTGATCATCATTCTTCAGTGTAGATTCTGATTACCTCAGCTTGAAAGCTTCTGTATCTTAACTTCTGATGTTGTTTCGGTCAGAACTTTTGCATACAAAGTTACATAAATTTAGAGTGCATATTTATTCTTTGTGTTTGTTATCATCAAAACTCTAATTAAGGGTTATAGAATCAAACTATGTTCTAACAATCTCCCCCTTTTTCATGATGACAAAAACTAGGATTTTCAATGAAAAATATAGAACAAAAAGCGTTAAGAGATTCTCCCCTTGGGTTGATTACTCAGATAGAGATGAGTTACTTCCCCGAAGTTCCTTCTCGTTAGAGCTTTTGATGCATATCCTTCTGTCCTTATCAGAATATGTTCCTGTTCAAGCTTTTCAGAAAAACATAGAGGTTAAAATATTCATAATGTTTGAGACTTTTTCCCGGTAAACTGTTATTGAAAATATCTTACTTTCTCCCCCTTTTTGTCAGGTATCAAAAAGGAATATAATCATAGTAAAAAAGGATGATTTATATTGAAAACAGAATGCAATGAAAATTTTCAGAAACAAGGAGGATAAGATGAAAAATAAAAATACAGATAAACATTTAAAGAAAATCTAAGAAGGAGGGGGAAGACACGCGAGCAACGCTTCCAACAGGCTCTTAATCTGAGTGCTTGATTATTCCTGCTTTCCCATAATGTCTTTGATTTATTTTGTTGTATCTTCTTGTTTATCCAATATATCCTTGATCTCTTTGTTTGTGTCCTCTTGCTTATCCAGTATGGCATGGATTAAGGCATTCTCCTTCTTCAACTCTTCCAGTGTTTGCATGAATAGAGACGAAGCTGGTGTATCTTCAGGGGTTGCATGTCGTTCAGAACACTCTGCAGCCTCTTCTGATTGAACAACTTCTTCTGTTGCAATCATCTTTTCTGGAGCAGTAGTCAGAGGGTGACTATCAGAATCTGGTTCAGTGACTTCTGAAGGTTAGTGCTCTTTCCAGGGAGCATTATCCAGCGGAAGAATTTCTTTCTTGTACCATTGGCTCAACACTTGATCTTGGAAGGCTTTCAGCTGATCACTAAAGTTCTATTGAGCCCTTTCATAGCTCAATTATTTCAGCTTCTGGGTTTCAGAGTTGAGCCATTTTCTGAATCTTTCCCACAGAGAATCAGAAGCAGCAAGATTAGAAATCTCTTGACTTGCTTGCTTCAAAGAAGTAATCCATTCCTGTATTTCTATTTCAAAAATCAACAGATTCTTATCAACATCTGATTTGGTTGAGGTTGGTTTAGTTTTGGGAGTGGCAGTTTTGTTTGAGGTGGAAGCTAGTTGGTCCAACACTTGTAGATCAATGACAAGTCTGAGTTGGTCAGTTGGACGGTTGATAGGTGAGGGAGTGGAAGATTCAGAAATCAGGATTGGTGAGTGAGGGGTGTTTGGTGGTGTAGATTCATATGGTGAAGGGATTTCTGGAATGTCATGAATGGAGAGAGGTAAACGAACCGTAAGAGGTTCTGTTATCCCAGGAATTGGGATAGTGGTATCAGAGTTTGAGAGGGAGTCTTCTGATTGGTTTGCGGTAGCGTGTTGAATTTCTGGTTCAGGTATTTTAGAAGATGGGTTTTCATATTGAGGTGTGAGAGGGTTTTCATTTTCTGGTTGGGGTGAGTTGAGGTTTTGATGTTCTGGTTGAGGAGAGTGTGGTTGTGGATTTTCGGGTTGAGGAGAGTGTGGTTGTGGATTTTCTGGTTGAGGAGAGTGTGGTTATGGATTTTCTGGTTGAGGAGAGTGTGGTTGTGGATTTTCTGTTTGTTGAGGTTGAGTGCTTGGATTTTCCGGTAGTGGTGAGGAAAAGTCTTGATCAAACAGTTCAATATCAGATAGAACTCTAGCATGTTCTGGTTGATGTTGTTTTGGATTTGGATTTGGATTGGGGGAGTGAGTTTCATTCAAGAAATTTCTAAGAGTTACAGATGGGTCAAACTCTATGTCAAAATTCTCAAATGTTTGGGGTGAAGGATTTTCTGTTTGTTGAGGGGGAATGGTTTCATATGTTGGAATAGCTATTGATCCTACAACAGAAACAAAAGATGGGTTACCTTTCTTTTTCGCAGCCTTGGGTGTCCTCTGAGAGGATCCTTCTCCTGCTGCCTTCCTCTTTCTGGATTTCTTTAGCACAACCTCTGGAGCTGGCTTGTGCAGATCTTGGATGTTAATTTCTGGAATAGTCCCATCAGCCTTGCAAGCTTCAAGGTATCTGACTATAATATCTGGAGAGGCATCTATCTCAGAAAATAGTGGAAAATCCTTCAGAGGGATTCTCCTAGAAGTGATGACCTCATGAGAAGCAATTGTTGGTTCCCTCTTAATGTTCTCAATAATCTTCATTTTCTTCAGATTCTTGGCATTTAAAGGTTTCCCAGCAGTTGCTTCCAGAGTACTGATTTCTTGAGCCTCTGTTAGATGTTCTATCAGCCTATTTTCTGTTAGAATATCTGAAATCAATCTTCCTAGAGGAATCCAATCCCTCTTAGTTATTTCTTCTTCTCTTGTCTCTTTCACACTTGTTCTGATATGGTTGAAAAGAAAACGTGGAAGGTTTATCTTGGTCTTCTTTGCAATGAAGTAAATCAGAAACTGCTGATCAATATTGATGTAATCAGGGGAGTTTGTAGGCTTCCTGTGATTGATACATCCCAGAATTATTCTGTCCAAGATTCTGTAATGGTCCTTCAAGTCTATGATCTTGCTGGATGGCTGTCCAAAAGTGAAGATTTCCCTAGAAATATATTTTAGGTCAGAGCACTTATCATCCATATCAATGCATCTGACTCCACCGCCATTATATCTAATGATTTTCCCAATCAAATCTTCTGTAATCACTATCTTCTTCCCCATAACATATGATGTGACCTGGTGGTTGGATGAGGTAGCATGAATCCAAAACTCTTTAACAAGAATGGGAAAAGTTGGACCCAACAGACGATCAAAGTATCTGTTATATCCCTGTGCAGTTACATCTTCATAAAGATTAAACCCATTTTCTTGTAAGCTTTCAAAATCAACGATCAATTCACAAAGAACATCAAGGTTTTCAACCGGAGTGAGTAGCATTCTAATGGGCTCTTCATACTGTTCAGTAGATGAAGATTCAAGAGCACTGTTGAGATTCTTGAGACTTGATGATGATGCCATTGTTCACATGGATTCGTTGAAGAAAATTGACAGAAAGGCTTTTTGAAAAAGAAACTAGAACAAGAGTGAATATTGAAGATGGTAAAACGTGAATGAATGAAATAGTAAATTGAGGTTATATAGGTTCTTTTAGAAAACGTAATAAGTAAGAAAGAAAATAAGTAATGATTATATGCATTAATGAAACCTGAAATTATGGGATTTAGAGAGATATTGAATAGTTACCAATGACAAGTGTCTCAATGCATCCAATCAGAGCCTTGGACCCTTCAGAATTTGAACGCGTGTTCAGCCTCAGAAGGTAGCTTGTGAGAGGATGACAAATGTTTGATTGTGTGAACTGCACGCCTCTATCCTTGAAATGAAACGTTCAGATCTTCATAGATAGATTCTGAGGCAACTGTACTTCTAACTTCTGAAGACAAGTTGATTAGATGTTCACATAAAACAATAAAGTTCTGAGGGTTAGGATATGCAAATAAAACATTCTGTTCTGGACACAATTTCATGCTGAGATGTTTCAGAATGAAATTGAATCTATCTTCAGAAAGGGGTTTTGTAAATACATTAGCCCATTGATGGTCTGTGTCAATAAATTTCAAAGTAAGAATTCCTTTCTGAATATAATCCCTAATAAAGTGATGTTTTATTTCTATATGCTTAGCCCTAGAATGAAAAATGGGATTTCTAGAGAGACATATGGAAGAAGTGTTATCACAGAAAATAGGAATGTTACTCTCAAATATGCTGAAGTTTTCAAGTTGACTTTTCATCCAGAGCATTTGAATGCTACATCCAGCAGCTGCTATGTATTCAGCTTCTGCTGTTGACAAAGCTATTATGGACTGTCTCTTGTTGGTCCATGAGATCAGATTGTCTCCCAGAAAATGGCAGCTTCCAGAAGTGCTTTTACGCTCTACTCTATCTCCAGCAAAGTCAGCATCACAGTATCCTACTAAGCTGTATTCATTGGATTTTCTATAAAACAAACCCAGATTAGTAATACCTTTCAGATACTTGAAAATTCGCTTAACTGTTGTTAAGTGAGATTATCTAGGATCTGATTGGAATCTAGCACATAAGAAAACACTGAATAAAATATCAGGCCTTGAAGCCGTCAGATAAAGGAGAGATCCAATCATACCTCTGTAGATTTTGTGTTCTACCTTTTTACTTACCTCTTGCTTTTCCAGAATGCACGTGGGATGCATTGGAGTCTTTGAGGGCTTACATTCTAAGAGGTCAAATTTCTTCAGAAGTTCTCTAACATAGTTTCTCTGATGAATGTAAGTTCCTTCTAGAGTTTGGTTTATCTGAATGCCCAGAAAGAATTTGAGTTCCCCCATTAAGCTCATCTCAAAATTTGCCTGCATGCACTTAGCAAATTCTCTTCCCAGAGAAGGTTTAGTGGATCCAAAAATGATATCATCTACATAAATATGGCAAACTAAAATGTCATTCTTAAGTGTCTTACAGAACAAGGTTATGTCCACTTTCCCTCTGGTGAATTCCTTTTCTAACAGGAAGTTACTTAGTCTTTCATACCAAACTCTGGGAGCTTGTTTCAGACCATAGAGTGGCTTCTTTAGTTTGAAAACATATTCTGGGTGTTTGGAATTTTCAAACCCAGGGGGTTGGTGCACATATACCTCTTCATCTATGTAGCCATTTAAGAATGCACTTTTGACATCCATCTGATAGAGAGTGATGCTATTATTGACAACAAAGGAGATTAAGAGTCTGATAGATTCTAACATGGCGACTGGAGCAAAGGTTTTTGTGTAGTCTATCCCCTCTTGCTGACTATAACCTTGTGCCACCAGTTATGCTTTGTTTCTGATGACTTCTCCTTGCTCATTTAGTTTGTTTCTGAACACCCACTTTGTTCCAATGACGTTGAATCCTTTTGGTTTAGGAACCAGATCCAATACGTCATTTCTGGTGAACTGATTTAATTCCTCCTACATTTCCAGAATCCAGTCATTGTCCAGAAGAGCTTCATCAATTATTGTTGGTTTAATCAGAGAGACCAGTCCCATGAGGGATTCTTCAGAGTTTCTGAATGTTGATCTTGTTCTGATTGGATCATCCTTCTTTCCCAGGATCTTATCTTCTGGGTGAGCTATGCTGCTTCTGGATAACCTTTTTTGGAGTTGATCAACAGAAGGTACTGAATCAGTTGTAGCATTTCTTTCTGAAGTTGTTGGAGCGTATCTGTTGAGAACTTCTGATGAGGTGTTTTCAGTACCTGTGAATTCAACTTCTATATCTGCAAAAGATTCATTCGGCTTTTACTTTTGAGGGTCAAGCTTATCATCAAATCTAACAATGATTGACTCTTCAACAATCTGTGTTTCTGTATTGTATACTATGTACCCTCTTGAGCGTTCAGAGTACCCTAACATAATAAACTTTTGTGCTTTAGAGTCAAACTTGCTTCTATAGATATCTGCTACATATATAATTTTGTCCTTAGGTACCCATATTTTTTTGGGTCCTGGTTTGTTAGTTTTACCAAAATTCTGGTTGAATTTTGGTTTGATAGAGTAATCATTACTAGTGTATTTTAGGTCATGTGTGTGCCCATATGTGAAGTGTGATTTTAGTGGTGTGCATTTTATAACAATGTCCATGACTTTCTTAGGTGGAGATACCTTACCTTGGTATCCTATTCCTTTTCTGCCATTCCTGCTAACTCCATAGATCATTGAAGCCATCTTGCTTCTATCTATGTTTTTAGCCAGAAACTTCTGAAAGTTGTGATCATACTCTTTGATGATCTTATCAGCATTACTGGGAGTCTCTGAGATTATTTCTTTCTGAGAGTTTTGTAAATCATTTTCTAATTTTAAAATCTTTTCTTTTAACTCAGAATTCTCTAATCTGAGACTCTCAATTCTTTCAGAGTCAAAGACAAGTTCCTTTTTCAGGTTCTTGAATTTGACTCTGATCTGCTGAAATCTTTCCAGAATTTCATTCAGACTTTCTGCAAGTTCAGCCTTAGTAAAATTAACAGTGAAATCAGGGAATACTTCTTCTATGTCTGATTCTGAGTTTGAACCAGAAGCTTCATTGTCTTCTGACACATTTAATATGAGAGCTATGTTGGCTCTTTCATCATCTGACTCTGAGTCAGCATCAGAAGTGTCTGAATCGTCCCATGTTGCCATGAGGCTTTTCTTCTTCTCCTTGAATAACTTCTTTTTGGGCTTATCCTTCTGAAGCCTGGGACAATCACTTTTGTAGCGCCCTTGTTCATTTCACTCATAGCAGATGATGTCTTTGTTATTTGACTTTCTGTGTCCTGAAGAAGCTTCAAATCTTCTGTGTCTAGAGGAGGACTCAGACTTCATGTATCTGGAGGAGGACTCATTTTGATTCTCTGATCTTCTCGGGTTTCTGAATTTCCTTTGTCTCTGCTTCCACAGTTGATTGACCCTTCTGGAGAGAAGAGACAATTCATCTTCTTCTGATGAGGATCCATCATAAGTTTCTTCCATAGCCTGCAAAACCTTATAATCAGAATTTTTGTTAGATTTTAATGCTATAGGCTTACCTTGATTTTGAGGCTCATCTTCTTCTAGCTCTATCTCATGACTTCTGAGGGAGCTTACAAGCTCCTCCAGAGATATCTTGTTGAGATCTTTAGCCAGCTTAAGTGTAGTGACCATTGGCCTCCATTGCTTGGGTAGACTTCTGATGATCTTCTTTACGTGATCAGCAGTAGAATATCCTTTGTCAAGAACTTTCAGCCCAACAACAAGAATATGAAATCTTGAGAACATTGCTTCTATGGATTCACTGTCTTCCATCTTGAATGCTTCATATTTCTGAATGAGCGCAAGGGCCTTGGTTTCTTTGACTTGTATGTTTCCTTCATGCGTGAATCTCAGAGAGTCAAACATGTTTTTGGTTGTCTCTCTGTTTGAAATTTTCTCATATTCTGAGTATGAGATAGCACTGAGAAGTATTGTTATGGCTTTATGATGGTTTTTAAAATCACGTTTTTGCTGGCCAGACATCCTTTTTCTGTCTATCTTCTGACCACTTTCATCCGCTGGATGTGTGTATCCATCAATTACCATGTCCCATAGATCAGCATCATGATCCAAAAAGAAGCTCTCAATTCAGTCTTTCCATTAGTCAAAATTTTCTCCATCAAAGACTGGAGGTTTGCCGCTGATTCTGTCCTTGTCCTCATGATAGTCATTGCTGATGTTTTGGCTTGGTCCCACCATAGTGTTTTTCTAAAGCTTGGATCTTGTACTGACACGGTTAAGTGTATGAACTCAGAACCAGGAGCTCTGATGCCAATTGAAGAAGTGAAAAACACAAGAAGGGGGGGTTGAATTGAAACTTGAAATCAAAAGCCCAGTAGACACGATATTTTTATCCTGGTTCGTTTGATCTCAAACTACTCCAGTCCACCCGCCAATGTGATTTCACCTCTCTCCAACGAGGACTTAATTCACTAATCAAAACTGATTACAACACAACTTTGACAACTGCCAAAGTCTTCTTAAGTACAACCACAACATGGTTTATCTCAAGGAAAACTAGCTTCATCACAATGAAATAATATGTTGTGTACTATTGTTTTTCCTTACAAAAACTGTATCACAACTGTGATATTTTACACAATTTTGAGCGTATATATAAATATGTAAGATTGTAGCGTTTGAGAGGTATATTGCAGTAGTCGTCAAAATCGTAAACGGTTTGTCCTCTAAGCTTGTTTATATAGGCATGGAAATCTTGTCCAACATAAAGCGTGATAATGGACATTCAATGCTGTTTCCATATTGAGAAGATTCTTGTCTGAATGAAGTCGTTGCATATGATGTTGTCTTGATTGAAAAGTAACGCTTCAGAACTTAGAATCTTGCATGCTTCAATTTATTCAGAACATTGATGACTCAGAGATGTGAGGATCTGATGGTGTATTAAACTTCTGTTCAGAATCAGAGTATTCTTCACTTCAGCGCAGATTCTGATCATCATTCTTCAGCACAGATTCTGATTACCTCAGCTTGAAAGCTTTTGTAGCTTAACTTCTGATGCTGTTTCGGTCAGAACTTCTGCATACAAAGTAACACAAATTTAGAGTGCATATTTGTTCTTTGTGTTTGTTATCATCAAAACTCTAATTAAGGGTTGTAGAATCAAACTATGTTCTAACAGGAATCACCGCAGTCGACTTTATTACCAAGGCCCGAGTTCAAACGGTCCAAGATCAATCCAATCAACTTCTGTCAATGGCATGGGATGTTCGAAGACATTAAGGGCAATAGTAGAGTTGGAACATAATGATATAATTTCCACATGGTTTTTGTTTTTTTTCTTTCAATTTTGTTCTCCTTTCGGAGATTTCCTCTTACTAGGATCTTCGTCTATTTGTACAAAAACGCCTATTTTATGGGAAAAACATTAATACAAATATACTTTGAAGTGCAAACTTTTTTTTTGTTTTAAGTGCAAAAGCGTCCAAAGACTAAAATTTAATGAACATATGCATATGAACATGTTTAAACTATTTAGTAAATGTGTCCTGCCAAGCAGCAACCAACATCTGTTTAATGCAGTTGAGATATCCACACAGAGTCATCTCATTAGCGTTATCCCCATAGAGTCTGCTACAATAAACCTTTGCCCCAGCAGAGTTGACCACAAAGTTGGATTTATGCAAACCTCGGTCAGAATCTCAATCTCTTGATAGCTCTGTCCAGCTGAGTTGGTCTTAAAATAAGAAGCCTTATGGATTTCTTCCTAAAGAATTCACCTTGCCAGCATGTCATGAAATATTCTCTTCAATAGGGTTTGTTCCCCAACCAAACAATACACTCCTCAACGGTGTCTTTTCCTATTCAAACAACTTCTAAAGATACTATGAAGCCTGGAATCAACCAGATAATAGTTTGACTTCTCAAGATACTATGAAGCCTGGAACCGACCAAATAATAGTTTAACTTCTCGAGATATTGTGAAACCTGGATCCGAATAGACAAGGGTTTAACTTCTCTTCCCCAGTAGAGTTTTCCTATACCCATAGCAAGTTACTGTGAAGCCTGGAACCCGACCGGATATCAGCTCAATTTCATCCAAGCAAGTTACTGTGAAGCCTAGAATCCGACCAGATATCAGTTCAACTTCATTCATCCAAGAAAGTTACTATAAAGCCTGGACCCGACCAGATATCATTTCAACTTCATTCACTCAAGCAAGTAGCTGTGGAGCCTGGAATCCGACCAGATATCAGTTCAACTTCATCCTTTCAAGCAAGTTACTGCAAAGCTTGGACCCGACCAAATATCAGTTCAACTTCATTCATCCAAGCAAGTTACTGTAAAGCCTGGACCCAACCAGATATCAGTTCAACTTCATTCATCTAAGCAAGTTACTGCAAAGCATGGACCTGACCAGATATCAGTTCAACTTCATTCATTCAAGCAAGTTATTGTGAAGCCTGGAATCCGACCAAATATCAATTTAACTCCATCCTTTCAAGCAAGTTACTGCAAAGCATGGACCCGACCAGATATCAGTTCAACTTCATTCCTTCAAGCAAGTTATTGTGAAGCCTGGGACCCGACCAGATATCAGTTCAATTTCATCCTTTCAGTTAAGTTTGCAAAGCCTGGAGTTCGACCAGATAACAATAAACTTCATCCACCTCAGAAATATGCTTTGAAACCTGGAATGCGACCAGATAGCAGTTTTAATGTTAGTAAGTTGTTGTGAAGCCTGGAATCCGACCAGATAACAATTTAACTTCACTATCCCAAGTAATTTTCTATGAAGCCTGGAATGCGACCATATAACATTTAATTCAATCTTCCCCAGTAAGTGACTGCGAAGCCTGTAATACGACCAAATAACAGTCAACTTCATCATCCCCAACAAGTTGCTTCCAAGCCTGGATTTCGACCAGATAACAGTTAACATTCGATGCTCTCCAGTCAGGATTAATTCCCTAGTAAAGCAATGGACAACCAAAGTACCTGAACTTTATTCTTCCAAGAAGAAATCATTATTCCACACCAGAGTTTCCTCATGCAAAGAGCCAAAATCAATATTCCCCAGCGGATTTTTCTTCAAACTATAAAATAGGGATTCCCAGCGGAAACATTCTAAGCAAAGTTGAATATACACCTATTCGAGACTTCAACCTCCCAAGGCTACCCAGCATGTTGTCAAGGATTCATTTTCCTAGACAAAGATATGTTGCAATAAATGCATCACATTCATAAATCATAACACATACATGACAAATGCATACATCATAATCTCATTTATTTTGAGAACATCATTACGCCATGCATACATCTGCATGCAACTAATCCTCTTCCTTGCAGGAAAATCAACAGGCAAAAGACATCTACCACTTCAGTATAAATCAACCAAAAGATTTATCCTGATACCTTCCCTTGTCACTATGAATGGAATCTCTAAGCCCATTCCCTACACAACTAACTAACCATCGAGTGCAAATTTCTAGGCACTTTAGTGTTCAATCACCTTCCACCTTCAAGTCATGAATGGCAGGCTCGCCAATCTAACTCTTCAGGTTTAAGAAGATTGAACAGGGGAAGCTGTTGTACCCCCAAATTTACCCTCTAATTTCTCAAGAAATTTCTAACAAGATCTTCCATGACTCAAGTTTGCAGCACTGATACCTCAATTTATGTTTGGAATTGGCACAAGGGCAAAATGGTCAAAATGCGCACTAAAAAGTCAAACTTTGACTTTTGGATCAAAATCAATTTTCGAGAATCACATTTCATCAAGACATGTTAGAATACGAAGTTGTTTCATCAAGAAAATCAAAAGTCAAAATTACTTTGGAAAAGTCAAAGTTCTAAACACTTAGGAATTTTTCTAAGTTTTAAGAAAATATGATAAGTTCATAACTTCTGACTAGATTTTCATTAGGATGCAAGATGATTCAGGAATAACTTCTGACACAAGAGTTGTAGATCTCAATGAGATCTAAAACATTGCAGAACAGAACTTCTCCTAGAAATGTTGGGATTTCAAGTTATAAATATTTGAAGTCACGTCCATGAAACTAAAGCATTTAGTCAATCCCGAGTGTTTCCAAGTCAGAATTTATTTAGAACTTCTGGGTCAGTTTTCACGCAGGTACAATAAGAGTTTGCAAAGATGATTCAAAGAGGGATTACAAAACATGTTACAAGCTTTCTGAAAAGTCTGAGAACTCCTTCAGATCATGTTGGAGCAAGGATTACAAAACATTTAATGCTCACACCAACTTTTGAGTCTTTATCCCAATGTTAAAGCCTTTATCCAAAAGATCTTCCCACGTGTGGCATGAAAGTACCATTGTTGTCCTTGGAAAGTAAAATTTTGTACAAAGTTTATTTTGGGCCCATACCTTACTTTTGTTTCTGAGCGTACTTCTCCACAAATCATGCCTACAAACTCATATTAGGCGTGGTTAAAGCTTCTAACCACTCTACTTTGCCTAAAAACCATACTTGTCTAAACTTGCTTCAAAAAAAAGTCAGTGATCCATAACACATGATAGCTACACTCTTGATTTCTCTAAGCTTATAAATCTTTTTCCTATAAATTAAACTTCATTTGGAAACTATAAGAGGATTAGAAAAATTGGAAAAAAGCATTGAAACCTTGCTGAAAATTCCCAAGAACCTGAAACTGCAAACACAAACACGAAACCTGCTAGTTTCTAATTTTTGCATCCAAACTCTAATTTTTCTTGTTTGTTTATTGACCAAATCATCCATACAGTTTCTAGAATACACATAAAAGCTTTCCCAACTTCTATTTTCAAACTGTAAAACAACATTCACCACTATCTGTTTCAAAGACTAGAACTTTGCACCTTGACTACTCCAGAACTTTCCAACCATTCATAGCTCAAGTTAAGAGTTGCTTTAGCTTGTTGAGAACTTGAGGAAGCTAACCAGAACATCACCGAAATATGAATCGGGCTCTAATTCACAGAACAATTTCCAGCTGCAAGGTAAGCTTCTTCTGACTTTTATCTCATTACTTACGCATTGTTAGGCTTGCATTTTCAAAGATTCAATGTAGATATCATGACTCTGATTCTGTACATATTTATAGATTTCATGTATATGGCCTAAGAAGAGAGAATTTCAGATCAGAACTTCTTGAGGAAATTAGGGTTCAGAATTAGGATTAGCAAAGTTGATGCTTGTTTCTGGTTTACAGTTTTGATACTTTGTATTTCTGAGACCATGATGAAATTTAGCATAACTTCCATGTTTTCATTTTCCATTTTTATTGAGAAATGACTAAGTTGAAGATACTCTGACTGGCATGAAGAATAAGATGAAGTTCATCATAAGAACTTACTTTGTAACATATGTCTATGTTTTTGTTTCTAATACCGTATGTATAGCCACCCCAGTGGTAAAGAGCGCGCATAAGGCATTAGTATTAAGGGTCCTGAGTTCTAGCCCTAAAAATACCTTTTTATGTTTATTCCTTGACGTTTTCCCCCATTATTTGTCAAACAATATCCATGGACCAGAACTTCTAGATAAACCCCCTCCCATTTGTTTTTCAAAACAATACTCCTGGACCAGAACTTCTAGATATTCTCATCCAACAACATTGACACCTCACTTACCCATTATCAAAATTTATAACCTTCCAGTAACACTAGAACTTATAGATTCTCAGCAATCAGAACTTCTAAGACTCTAATAGCAATTAGAACTTCCAGGCTTTCCTTTGTTCCCAGTAACCCCATAACTTTAGTGCATCCAGATCCAGAACTTCTGACCTTCCCCATTTTCGCTAACATTTACTTTCTGATTTGCAGCGCACCTGAGTCAGAACTTCCGCTCTTTCTTATATTTCTATTATTTCCGCCATGCGCTGACTCTAACTTTTATTTTATTATTCACTTTTATTTTCATTAATGAAAAATACCAATAAATACTTTTATATTCACATGCTTTACTTTATTATTTTTAAAAAGAAAAAGACTAAAAATATTTTCTTAAGCAAATTTATTTCCTCTCTTAACAAAAATAAAAAAGTCTATTTTACATTTCTTGTATATTATTTCAATATGGTTGTAATAGATAATTAGGACTTTAATTTCTTGTAATCCCTATTTGTAAATTTGTACACCCCATTCCCAAGTGATTGTAATAGCGTAGGACATTTACTTTCCGCAATTTATCGTTTTCATATAAATGCTAGTAATTAGGATTTGTATGGCAAGATTAAAACAACAAGTAGAAAACCCCTAATCAAAGACTAAATGCGTGAAAATCAAACACACTATTCACACATGCACCCCTAGGGTTAACTCCACTTGTTGCCTAAAAATGGTCATGTTATGAACGTGATACGTCTTAGCAAAAACAATCGAAATACAAAGATCATAGTCCCTCAATGACGCTTCGAATGTTGCCTTACAAATGATCTTAGTCCTTCAAGAGAAATGCGAAGATATCTAACAACATTGCTATCATGACTATACGATGACCCACGGTCGTCCCTTTACATCCAACGATGAGGCTCCTTACCAAATCAATGGTAAGGTATCAACATCTAAAAGAGGAGGAAAAGAACACTAAAGACCTTTTGAGTAGGTAGAATGCTCATAGTTTCTCGCTTGCTCACAAAAAAAATTTTATACACCAACACTTTCATTTTGAAATATTTTCAAAAGACAACACTTTGTATGCATTCTTATAGAGACGAGAACCATTACAAAGACACCTTTTCAAAATCACTTTCAAAAACACATTCCACAAACACATCTTTGAACTATTTTCAAAAACAACACTTTGTACACGTTCTTATAGAGATGAGAACCATTACAAAGGAACGTTTTCAAAATACATTAAAAACCCACACCACAAGCACATTTTCAAACAAAGGAAGTGATCTAGCAAGCAACTAAGAGCCCATAGATAACTATGGATGAAAAGGGTGCTAACACCTTCCATTTTCATAATCTACCACCCGAACTCAAGAAAATAATCTCAAAGGTCTTTCCTATTCTTTTCACCCTTTCCTTTATTGGATAAAATAAAAGTCAGTGGCGACTCTTGCTATTCGCAACAATTGAAATCAAAGGAAAAACATCCAAAGTCAGTTCTCCCACCATGTTACTGTTAGAACATAGTTTGATTCTACAACCCTTAGTTAGAGTTTTGATGATTACAAATACAATGAACTAATGACAAATACAAAGAAAAAATATGCACCCAAAAAATTATGTTTTATGTATGCAGAAGTACTGACCAAAGCAGCATCAGAAGATAAGCCATAAGAGTTACACGTTGAAGTAATCAGAACATGCGCTGAAGATTGATGACCAGAACCTGCGCTTAAGCAAAGTAAACTCTGATTCTGAACAAGAACATGTTAATCCAAGTCATCAATATTCTGAAGCGTCATCAGCAAGTAAGGAGATAAGATTCTGAAGCGTTACTGATCATTCAAGATAACATCAATTCCAACGGCTTCTTTCAGACATGATCTTCTCCAAATGGAAAGCGTGTTAATGACATTAAACATGCTTGATGATCAACGTTATTCCACTGCATATATAAACAAACTCAGTATTCAAAATCGTAGACGATTTGCTACATAACCACTCACGCATATTCAAAGCTGCAAGCAATATTCTTTACATTTCCAAGCTATAATCTTGTGTAAATTATCACAGTTGTGATAAATAGTTTTTGTAAGAAAAATAACAACATACATCTTGTATAATAGTTTTGAAACAGTGTTCCTTGAGATTAACCAGATTGTGGTTGTACTCAAGAAGACTTTAACAGTTGTTAAAGTAGTGATTGTAATCCTTTTGAGATTAGTGGATTAAGACCTCGTTGGAGAGAGGCAAAATCACCTTGACGGGTGGACTGGAGTAATTTGTGATCAAATGAACCAGGATAAAAATACTGTGTCATTGAGCTTTTAATTTCAAGTTTTCAATTCAACCCCCTTCTTGTGTTTTTCACATCTTCAATTGGCATCAGAGCGCCTGGTTCTGAGCTTAAACACTTAACCGTGTCAGTACAAGATACAAGCTTCAGAAAAACACTATGGTGGGAACAAGCCAAAACATCAGCCATGACAACCATGAAGACAAGGACAGATTCAGTGGCAAACCTCCAATCTTTGATGGAGAAAACTTCGACTACTGGAAAGACAGAATTGAGAGTTTCTATCTGGCCCATGATGCTGATATGTGGGACATGGTGACTGATGGATACACGCACCCAGTGGATGGACGTGGTCAGAGTATAGATAGAAAAATTATGTCTGATCAGCAAAAGCGTGAATTTAGAAACCATCACAAGGCTAGAACAATACTCCTCAGTGCCATCTCAAACAGAGAGACTACCAAGAACATGTTGACTCTCTGAGAATGACGCATGAAGGAAACATTCAAGTCAAAGAAACCAAGGCCCTTGCGCTCATTCAGAAGTATGAGGCATTCAAGATGGAAGATAGTGAATCAATAAAAACTATGTTTTCAAGATTCCAAATCCTTGTTGCTGGACTGAAGGTTCTTGACAAAGGGTATTCTACTGCTGATCATGTTAAGAAGATCATCAGAAGCTTGCCCAAGCAATGGAGGCCAATGGTTACAGCACTTAAGCTAGCCAAAGATCTCAACAAAATATCTCTAGAGGAACTTGTCAGCTCCCTCAGAAGTCACGAGATAGAGCTAGAAGAAGATGAGCCTCAAAAGCAAGGTAAGCCACTAGCTTTAAAATCTAACTAAAAATATGACTCTAAGGTTTTGCAGGCTGTGGAAGAAACTTCTGATGGATCCTCATCAGAAGAAGATGAACTGTCTCTCCTCTCCAGAAGGGTGAACCAACTGTAGAAGCAGAGACAAAGGAAATTCAGAACTCCTAGAAGATCAGAGAATCAGAATGAATCCTCCTCCAGATACAAAAAGGCTGAGTCTTCGTCTGGACACAGATGATCTGAAGGTTCTTCAGGATATAGAAAGCCAAATAACAAGGACATCATCTGCTATGAGTATAACAAACAAGGGCACTACAAAAGTGACTGCCCAAGGCTTCAGAAGGAGAAGTCCAAAAAGAAGTTCTTCAAGGAAAAGAAGAAAAGCCTCATGGCTACATGGGATGATTCTGACACCTCTGAAGCTGACTCGGAATCAGATGATGAAAGAGCAAACATAGCTCTCATGGAAAATGTATCAGAAGACAGTGAAGCTTCTGGTTCAGACTCAGAATCAGACACTGAAGAGGTATTTCCTGATTTTACCATAAATTTTACTAAGGCTGAACTTGTAGAAAGCCTAAATGAAATTCTGGAAAGGTATCAGCAAATTAGAGTCAAATTCAGGAGCCTGAAAAGGAATCTTGCCTTTGACTCTGAAAAGTCTGAGAGTCTCAGATTAGAGAATTCTGAGTTAAAAGAAAAAATTTCAAAATTAGAAAATGATTTGCAAAACTCTCAGAAGGAAATAATCTGAGACTCCAAGTAATGCTGATGAGATCATCAAAGAGTATGATCACAGCTTTCAGAAGTTTCTAGCTAAAAACATAGATAGAAGCAAGATGGCTTCAATGATCTATGGAGTTAGCAGAAATGGCAGAAAAGGGATAGGATATCAAGGTAAGGTATCTACACCAAAAAATGCCATGGACTTAGTTATAAAACGCACACCACTCAATTCACATTTTATATATGGGCACACACATGACATAAAATACACAAGTATTAATTATTCTGTCAAACCAAAATTCAATCATAATTTTGGTAAAACTAACAAATCAGGACCCAAGAAAATATGGGTACCTAAGGATAAAATTATACATGTAGCAGATAACTTTAGCAGCAAGGCTAAGACACCAATCATGGTACCTGGACTCTGGCTGCTTACGACACATGACGGGAAGAAGACATATGTTACAAAGCCTAGAACTTAATCCTGGAGGCTACATGGGCTTTGGAGGCAATCAGAGAGGAAAAATCATTGGCTCTGGAACAGTAGGTAATGGAAATCTTCCCTCTATAAATAATGTATTATTAGTTGATGGATTAATGCATAACCTTATATCCATAAGTCATTTAATTGATAATGGTTATGATATAATCTTCAATCAAAATTCATGCAAAGTTGTTAGTCAGAAAGATGGGACTATCCTATTTAGTGGAAAGAGGAAAAACAACATTTATAAAATAAAACTTTCTGAACTAAAGAGGCAGAATGTAAAATTCCTACTTTCTGTTAACAATGAGCAATGGGTCTGGCACAGAAGATTGGGGCATGTTAGTATGAGAAGAATATGTCAGATTAACAAACTCAATCTGGTCAGAGGACTTCCTAATCTGAAGTTCAACTCAGATGCTCTGTGTGAAGCATGTCAGAAAGGAAAATTTGCAAAACCTGCTTTCAAATTCAAAAATGTTGTTTCCACCTCTAAGCCATTAGAACTTCTACACATTGACTTATTTGGACCAGTAAAAATTGCTTCAGTCAGTGGCAAGAAGTATGGGTTAGTAATCGTAGATGACTATAGCAGATGGACATGGGTAAAGTTCTTAAGACACAAGGACGAGTCACACTCTATGTTTGTTACGTTCTGCAACCAAGTTCAGAATGAAAAGGATCTTAGAATTGTCAAAGTCAGAATTGATCATGGTGGAGAATTTGAAAATAAAAATTTTGAATTATTTTTTAATGAAAAAGGCATCTTGCATGACTTCTCTTGTCCTAGAACTCCCCAACAAAATGGAGTTGTAGAACGAAAGAACAGAACATTGCAAGAAATGGACAGAACCATGATCAACGAGACTAATGTTGCTAAGATCTTCTGGGAAGAGGAAATTAACACAGCGTGTTACATTCAGAATAGAATCTCCATAAGACCTATTCTGGAAAAGACTCCATATGAATTGTGGAAGAACAGAAAGCCCAACATTTCTTATTTTCATCCATTTGGATGCACATGCTTTATTCTGAATACAAAAAATTATCTGAACAAGTTTGACTCTAAAGCACAAAAGTGTATTATGTTAGGATACTATGAATGCTCAAGAGGGTACACAGTATACAATACAGAAACACAGATTGTTGAAGAGTCAATCAGTGTTAGGTTTGATGATAAGCTTGACTCTCAAAAGTCAAAGCAGAATGAATTCCTTGCAGGTATGGAAGTTGAACTCATAGGTACTGAAGACAACTCATCAGAAGGTCTCAACAGAGACGCTCCCTCAACATCAGAAAGAGTTACTGCAAGCAATCCAGCATATTCTGTTATCAACTTCAGAAAAGGCTATCCAGAAGCAGCATTGATCACCCAGAAGATACAATACTGGGAAAGAAGGATGATCTAGTCAGAACAAGATCAACATTTAGAAACTCTGAAGAATCCCTCATGGGATTGGTCTCTCTGATTGAACCAATAACAATTGATGAAGCGCTTTTGGACAATGACTGGATTCTGAAAATGCAGGAGGAACTAAATCAATTCACCAGAAATGACGTATGGGATCTGATTCCCAAACCAAAAGGATTCAACGTCATTGGAACAAAGTGGGTATTCAGAAACAAACTGAACAAGGAAGGAGAAGTCATCAGAAATAAAGCACGACTGGTAGCACAAGGTTATAGTCAGCAAAAGGGGATAGACTATACAGAAACCTTTGCTCCAATCGCTAGAGAGTTTGCTAAATGCATACAGGCAGAGTTTGAGATGAGCTTAATGGGGGAACTCAAATTCTTTCTGGGCATTCAGATAAACCAAACTCCAGAAGGAACTTACATTCATCAGAGCAAATACGTCAAAGAACTTCTGAAGAAATTTGATCTCTCAGAATGTAAGTCCTCAAAGATTCCAATGCATCCCACGTGCATTCTGGAAAAGAAAGAGGTAAGTAAAAAGGTAGAACAAAAGGTATACAGAGGTATGATTGGTTCTCTTCTCTATCTGACGGCTTCAAGGCATGACATTTTATTTAGTGTTTTCTTATGTGCTAGATTCCAATCAGATCCTAGAGAAACTCACTTAACAACAGTTAAGCGAATTTTCAAGTATCTTAAAGGTACTACTAATTTGGGTTTGTTTTATAGAAAATCAAATGATTACAACTTAGTAGGATATTTTGACGCTGACTTCGCTGGAGACAGAGTAGAATGTAAAAGAACTTCTAGAAGCTGCCCGTTTCTGGGAGAAAATCTGATCTCATGGACCAGCAAGAGACAGTCCACAATAGCACTATCAATAACATAAGTTGAATACATAGCAGCTGCTGGATGTAGCACGCAAATGCTCTGGATGAAAAGTCAACTTGAAGACTTCAACATATTTGAGAGTAACATTCCTATCCTCTGTGATAATACTTCTGCTATTTGTCTCATTAAAATCCAATTTTGCATTCTAGGGCTAAGCATATAGAAATAAAACATCATTTTATTAGGGACTATGTTTAGAAAGGGATTCTTAGCTTGAAATTTATTAACACAGACCATCAATGGGCTGATGTCTTTACAAAAGCTCTTTCTGAAGATAGGTTTAAGTTCATTCTGAAACATCTCAGCATGAAGCTATGCCCAGAATAATTTGTTTTATTTACATATCTTAACCATCAGAACTTTATTATTTTCTGTGAACTACTGATCAACCTGTCTTCAGAGTTTAGAAAGTACAGATTGCATCAGAATCTATCCATGAAGATTCGAGCATTTCATTTCAAGGATAGAAGCGTGCAGTTCACATAATCAAACTGTTGTCATCCATTCATCAGCTACTTTCTGAGGCTGAACACGCGTTCACTTTTCTGAAAGTTCAAAAGCGCTGATTGGGTGCATTGAGACACATGTCATGGGTAACCGTTCCAGTATCTTTCTGAATCCCCCAATTTCAGCTGTCATTAATGCTTATAATCATGACTAATTATTTCTCTCTTACTGTTTACGCTTTCAAGAAAAACTATTTAAACTCAAATTTCACTCTTTACATTCTTTCACTTTTACTCTCTTAATATTTTCTATCGTTTCAAGCTCTTATTTTCAAAAACCCCTTCCATCTTCCTCAAAATCTCGTGTGAACAATGGCTTCTTCAAGTGTCACAAATGTCAGTGCTCAGGAATCTGCTTCAATGGAACAGTATGAAGAACCCTACAGAACGCTCCTCACTCCTATTAATAATCTGAAAGTTCTCTCTGAACTGATTGTTGATTTTGGGAGTCTTCAAGAAAATGCTTCAATCTATATGAAGACGTTACTGCTCAAGGATGGAACAGGTACTTTAACCGTCTGGTTGGTCCAACATTTCCCATTCTTGTCAAATGATTCTGGATACATGCTTCTTCTTCAAATCATCAGGTTATTTCTTATGTCATGGGGAAGAAAATTGTTATTACCGAAGACCTAATTTCAAAGCTTATTGGTTACAATGGTGGAGGTGTCAGATGCATTGACATGGCTGAGAGATGCTCTGCCGTAAGTTCTATTGCAAAGGAAATATTTACTCATGGACTACCCTCCAGCAAAACCAGAGATCTGAAGGATCACCGCAAAATTTGGGCAAGAATTATTCTGGGGTGCATCAACCACAGGAAGCCAACTAGCTCTCCTAATTATATCAACATTGATCAGCAGTTTCTGATCTATTTCATTGCCAAGAGGACTAAGGTAAACCTTCCACACTTACTGTTTAATCATCTTAGAACTAGTGTGAAGGAAACAAGAGAAGATGAACAGACCAAGAGGGACTGGATACCCTTAGGAAGACTCATATCAGATATTCTGAAAGAGAATAGGCTGATAGAATATTTGACTGAAGCCCAGGAAATCAGCACATTGGAAGCAACCGCTAGGAAGCCTCTGAACACAAAAAATATGAAGAAGATGAAAATCATTGAGAATATGAAGAAGGAACCTACTATTACTTCTCATGCAACCATCACTTCAAGAAGGATACCTCTGGATGATTTTCCTCTGTTTTCTGATATTGACTCCAAACCAGAAATAATAGTCAGATATCTGGACGCTTGCAAGGAAGATGGTACTACACTAGAAATCAATATCTAGGACTTACACAAGGCTGCTCCAGAAGTTTCTTTAAAGAAGACCAAGAAGAGGAAAGCTGTAGCAGAGGGACCATCTCAGAGGACTCCAAAAGCTGCCAAAAAGAAAGGTAATCCTTCCTCTGTTTCTGTTATAGAATCAATAAATGTATTAACATCTGAAGCCATGCCTTCTCAACCAGCAAACCCATCACCCCAAACTTTTTAAGACTTTGACATAGGATTTGATCCATTAAAAACTCTAGGTCTGAATGAAACTCACTCCCTTTCTCATAATCCAAATCCTGAACAAACCCAACCAGAACTTTCCAAAGTTCTGTCTGATATTGATTTATTTGACCAAGACTTTTCAGCTCCCGTACCCTAAAATCCAAATTCATAACTCCCAGAAAATCCAAACTCTGATACCACACCAGAAATACCACAACCATAAGATCTGAACTCCGTCTCACAACAACCAGAAGCTCAACCTTCTGAGAATCAATCCTCTGATATCCATGAACCAGAACCTCACCATGTTTCAACAAACCAATCTGAAGAATCTCCAACAGATTCTGATACAATACCAATACCTAGAATCACAGAACCACTTGCTATTCGCATGCCTCTCACCATCCACGACATTCCAGAAATCCCTTCATCTCTGGAATCCACTCCTCCAAACACCCCCACTAGACCAATCATCATTCCTGACTCTCCCACTCCTTCACCCGCTAACAGTCCAGATGACAATGTAAGAGTTGTCATTGATCCAATTGTGCTGGAAAGACTAGCTTCCATCTCACACAAAACTGCCATTCCCAAACCTAAACCAACTGAAACCACATCAGATGTTAGTACAAGTTTGTTGATTTTTGAAACAGGAATGCAGGAATGGATAAATTCTTTGAAGCATGCTAGTCAAGAGATGACTAATCCTGTTGCTTCTGATTATATGTGGACAAAATTCAGAAACTGGCTTAGTTCTGAAACGCTGAAGCTGAAGGAACAGAGTTATGAACATGTTCAGCAAAACTTTAGTGCTAAGATGAAGGCTTTTCAAGACCAAGTTCTGAGCCAACTGCTCAAGAAAGATATCCTCTCTCTAGATAATGCTCTCTAGATATCCTCTTTGGACAGAGCATCATCCCTCAGATGAAGTTCAACCAGAATCAGAAAGTCTCTCCCTGACTGTTGCTCCAGAAGACATGATCACAGCAGAAGAAATGGCTCACTCTGAACAAGCTGCAGAATGCTCTGAGCAACGTCCAACTCTTGAAGAAACTCCAGCACCTTCCTTAGTCATGCAAACTCTGGAAGAATTGAAGAAAGAAAATGCTCTAATCCATGCAAGTTTGGATAAGCAGGAGGACACGAACAAAGAGATTAAAAGCATTTTGGGAAAGCAAGAAAATTCTAATACTCAGATCAAGAGCTTGCTGGAAGCTTTGTCCACACGTCTTCCCCCCCCTTCTTAGATTTTTTTTAAATTTGTTTATCTGTAACGCTTAATTTTTACCTCTTCTGTTCTGGAACTTATCATTGCATCATGTTTTTTAATATAATTCAACTATTTTGGCTCTGATTATATTACCTTTTTGATAGCTGACAAAAAGTGGGAGAAAGTAAGATATTTTCAATAATGGTTTACTGAGACAGAAGTCTCAAACATTTTGAATTACTTAACCTCTATCTTCTGAAAAGATTGAACAGGTACAAATTCTGATGAAAGCTGCAGCTAAACTCTGATGCTCAAGGAACTTAAGGGAAGTAATCAACTCAGGGGGAGTTTCTCTTAAACTTTTGTTCTTTATTTTTAATTGAAAAATCTAGTTTTTATCATCATCAAAAAGGGGGAGATTGTTAGAACATAGTTTGATTCTACAACCCTTAGTTAGAGTTTTGATGATAACAAATATAATGAACTAATGACAAATACAAAGAACAAATATGCACCCTAAAAATTATGTTTTATGTATGCAGAAGTTCTGGCCAAAGCAGCATCAGAAGATAAGCCATAAGAGCTACACGTTGTAGTATTCAGAACATGCGTTGAAGATTGATGACCAGAACCTGCGCTTAAGCAAAGTAAACTCTGAATCTGAACAAGAACATGTTAATCCAAGTCATAAATATTCTGAAGCATCATCAGAAAGTAAGGAGATGAGATTCTGAAGCGTTACTGATCATTCAAGACAGCATCAATTCCAACGGCTTCTTTCAGACAGGATCTTCTCCAAATGGAAAGCATGTTAATGAAATTAAACATGCTTGATGATCAATGTTATTCCACTGCCTATATAAACAAAGTCAATATTCAAAATCATAGACGATTTGCTACATAACCACTCACGCATATTCAAAGCTGCAAGCAATATTCTTTACATTTCCAAGCTATAATCTTGTGTAAATTATCACAGTTGTGATAAACAGTTTTTGTAAGAAAAATAACAACACACATCTTGTATAATAGTTTTGAAACAATGTTCCTTGAGATTAATCAGATTGTGGTTGTACTCAAGAAGACTTTAAAGTTGTTAAAGTAGTGATTGTAATCCTTTTGAGATTAGTGGATTAAGACCTCGTTGGAGAGAGGCGAAATCACCTTGACGGGTGGACTGGAGTACTTTGAGATCAAACGAACCAGGATAAAAATATTGTGTCATTGAGCTTTTAATTTCATGTTTTCAATTCAACCCCCCATTCTTTTGTTTTTCACATCTTCAGTTACAAGCGGTCTAGGAAAAATTTAGGGATTAAAGCATACGACTATGTCCTGTTGGATCACTTACAACATGCTTTATTACCAACGTCAAGCTCAAATGATACAGATCAATTCAATCACTTTCTTCCAAAAGTGAGGGATGAGATGCTTAACGACATAGGGACAATAGTAGAATTGGATCCCGACGAGATTATTTTCACATAGCTATATGTTTTGTTTTCACTATGTACTCTTTTCATTTCACGACAATTTCCTCTTACTAGGATTTATGTCTCTCTGTATAAAATCACCTGTTTATGAGCAAACTATCAATAAAAATACAAATTTCAAGATTCAAACTTCCTATTTTACTTTTTCTGTTTTGTTTGCAAAAACGTCCAGTGACTAAAATTGAATGAACATATGCATATGAATATGATTAACTTTTAAAAAATATATGCATAAAAACAAGAATAAGCAGTTACTTACAACTCTCGGAGTTGGGATAATGTCGAAGCTATCCACAAATCCGCACAGAGAAATACTCACTGGATTATCCCCACAGAGTAGTCTTATTATACTCACTACCCAATCGCTCTAGCAAATAAACGAATATGATCTTTTCCCCGACAATATCGCCAACCTACGAAGTCCCAATCAGTACAATTTATGGAAATTTTCTTCCCCAACCGAGTTTATTCCTCCAAAACTGTAAAACCCTATGCAGATTTCTTTTCTCCAGCAAAGCTCACTTCCTCAGCAAGGTTGTTTCCTCAGTAGAGTATATCTCTGTCAACAGGGTTTATTTCCCAAACAGGGTTTATTTCCCCAACAGGGTTTATTTCCCCAACAAGGTTTATTTCCCCAACATATTACAGTCTCCTCAGCTTAAGTATGTTTTTACCATAAATTATCGTCATGATTCCCACCTTAAGCAAAGGGCAGTCCAGGTTGTTATCCGCAGAGAGTTGCTAGTGAATCTGAAACTGAATCAAATATCGTTCAACCTTATTCTCTCCAGGGGAGTCGATATCTATATCAAAAACTCGGTCAAACAACACCTCAAAAGTTTATCCATCTCTTTCATCCCCAATCAGGGTATATAAGAACTAAAATCCCCAATAGATTAATGAACAATCAATGTTCTTGGACTATTCTCCCAAATCAGGAGTCAACAGTCCCCAAGAGAGTTTCCTCAAGCAGAAAGCAGGAATACCCATCAAGACCGAAGATACACATACTCTTCATCCCCAACAATAGTCAGGGATTTATTTTCCCAGACAAATATGTTGCACGGGTTTAAAAATATACTTCAACAACATTTCACATTCATACATCATTTACGAACATCATAGCATATGCATACAAAACGCATATAACACGCTCTCATTTATTTTGAGAATATCATTACACAATGCATTTCATACATCATGACATTGCATACATCTAACTCTTTACCTTTTCAGGAAAGATCATTCAACAGACAAACATCATCAACTACTTATATGACCAGACAGTCTTATCAAAGGCTACATCTGACAAATGGCTACTTAAGCAATTTCCTCAGAGGGTCATTCTCAAAGAAACATATTTTCTAGTTGAAGTCGGGCGTAGACATCTTCTGGATCAGATTAAATCGATCGTAGATTTATTCTAATACTTCTTCCAGTTGAAGATGGGCGTAGAAATCTTCTAGCTCAAATTAAATTGAGTGTAGTTTATTCTGACACGCCTTCGAAAAAGTCAGGTGTAGACTCTTTCCAACATATTTTTTAGTTGAAGTCGGGCGTAGATATCTTCTGGATCAGGTTAAATCGAGCATAGATTTATTTTGATACTTCTTCCAGTTGAAGACGGGCGTACACATCTTCTGGCTCCCATTAAATCGACCTTAGATTTATTTTGATACTTCTTCCAGTAGAAGTCGGGCGTAGATATCTTCTGGCTCAGATTAAATCGAGCATAGATTTTTTCTGATACTTCTTCCAGTTGAAGACGTACGTAGACATATTCTGGCTCCGATTAAATCGAGCGTAGATTTATTCTGATACTTCTTCAAGTTGAAGTCGGGCGTAGATATCTTCTGGCTCAGATTAAATCGAACATAGATTTATTCTGATACTTCTTCCAGTTAAAGACAGGCGTATACATCTTCTGGCACATATTAAGTCAAGCATAGATTTATTCTGATACTTCTTCCAGTTGAAGTTGGGCATAGACATCTTCTGGCTCAGTTTAAATCGAGCATACATTTATTCTGATACTTCTTCCAGTTAAAGACAGGCGTATACATCTTCTAGCTCCGATTGAATCGAGCGTAGATTTATTCTGATACTTCTTCCAGTTGAAGACGGGCGTAGACATATTCTGGCTTAGATTAAATCACGCATAAATTTATTTTGATAATTCTTCCAGTTGAAGTCGGGCGTAGATATCTTCTGCCTCAAATTAAATCGAGCGAAGATTTATTCTGATACTTCTTCCAGTTAAAGACAGGCGTAGACATTTTCTGGCTCAAATTGAATCGAGCATAGATTTATTCTAATACTTCTTCTAGTTGAATAGGGGCGTAGACATCTTCTGGCTCAAATTTAATCGAGCGTAGATTTATTATGATACTTCTTCCTTTTGGAGACGGACGTAGACATCTTCTAGCTCAGATTAAATCGAGCATAGATTTATTCTAATACTTATTCCAAGACAATGTCGGACGTAGATCTAGTCTAATTCCTATCAACGGTTATTTTAGATGGCATCTATAAACCCATCTCCGATGACTCACTTCCACCTCTCCAAATGGCATCTTTAAGCCCATTCCCGGTATAATCAACCAACATGTTACTTCGTGCACCGACTAGTGCAAATTTCTGGGCACTTAAGCGTTCAATCATCTTCTACCTTCAAGTCACGAATGGCGAGAATGCCAATCTAACTCTTCAAGATTGAACATGGGCAGCTGTTGTACCCCAAAATTTTCCCTCCTATTTTTCTTCAAGACATGCTCACAAAGGTCTCAAGAACTCAAAACTACTCAAGAGTTGACTAGTCAAACCTCCATCTAAGCAAGGGGTCTACAACTAGGGTTTTGAATTCCTCAAGGAATTTTGGGTTGCAAGGGTCTCAAATTGTTTTCATGGTTCATCATAGGTCTTCAACAATGTACATGTCAAGTTTCAAGTCTTGCATCATAAGTTTTCCCAGTCAATACCCCAGATGATTGAAAGTCAGCTATATTGGGTAAAAAGTCAACTATGGTCATCATATAGTTAAACTTCAAGATTTTTGGACAACATCAACATTTTGAAGTGATATTCATCATTTGATCAAGGGTTTACCATGATTACTCAAGGAAAGTTCTAAATCATCAAAAGTCAGAAGTTGCTAAATTAGGGTTTCCTTAGAATAAGTCAACTGAACTTTGACCAAACTTAACTTTCACATGCTTCATCAACTCTTCCCCAACTAAAGCCCATTTTGAAGGAAATTCAATCCTCTACAACTTTGTATATGTATGCTCAAGTCCAAAAAGTGCTTCACTTGAAAGATATGAGCCCATACATTATAGGTCATTTCAAAAGTCAACAAAAAGACACTTTTTATTTAGGCAACTTACATCAAGATAAATCTCCAAATGCAAAAATGATCAAAAGATGAAAATTGAGTGAGTTATAACTAGTGCAAGTTGGGAAATTTTGAGGAAATGCATGAAATGAAAAGTGAGCAAACTTGAGATTTTGAACTAGTGGACCTAACTTTTTATTTTCAAACATGTCCATGACCTTATGGAAGCCCCTAAGCTCACTCATACCTTGAATTATGTTTTATTATTATTTAATTTATATTTATTTTGTTTTTATTCAAAATAAATACAACATAAATCAAATAAAATGGAGAATCATTGGGCCAAGGCGCATGATGGGTTTCTTGATCAACTAGAGGCCTAAGACAATACATGATAACTTGCCAAAAACGTGTGGACTTGAAAATGGCAAGAACAATCTTAAAAATGGAAAATTTTCAATGTGTTGGATTTTTGTTTCATGGCTATGAATGCGTTGTATTTGTTCCATATTTGATGATTCCTTCCATTTCTCTATAAGCACAAAAGCCTCTGATCTCACAAACACACGCAGCTGCTGCCTCCAAGCTAGAGTGTTGCTCACAAAATTTTCAAAAAAAGGCCAAGCATCAAATCCTAATTTCCAGAAGTTCTTAGCCCAAACCAGTGATCAAACATCACTCCTGAGATTCCCAGGATTCTCCTCAAGTCCATTAGCGCATCCCACTATTCCCAGAACATCCCACTTGACAACACCGGCTTGGGTAAGGTTTTGAATTTCGAATCTCTGATTTTAATCACATTTCATGGTATACTAACATTTGATTGAGTTTATGTGAATTTATAGATCAATTATTGGTGGTTAAATCAAAAGTTCCACGTTAGGATCGAAAGATGCCATGGTTAGGGCAATCAAATGCAATTTCTCTACATCTCATGTTAGGGGGGACATGTTATTTTATATCATTAATATTTTGATTTTTGCAGGTTTTGTCTTTGCAGCTTGCAGGAGAAGACGACCGGAGCTAGGGCTCCGACGCTTCTCCGACCATATACTTCACTTTATGTTTTTGTTATTTTCGTTTGATTTATATACCGGAATTAACAACCTCCCCAGTGGTAAGCGTGTGTGTGCAAAGGTGTTAGTGTGCCACAACATGGGTTCGATCCCTGCCCCTGGCATGTTATTTTTCATACCTTTCTCTTGCAGATCCAGTTCAAAGTACCCTAGCACGTGCATCGTACATCTCACATCCTTGCCATTAGATCTCAATGGATTTAGATCCAGCGCATCAAATGTACGCTACCCATCATGAAACTTCAAGGGCCATCCTCACCAGATCCAGCGCAAACAATATGGGCTCATTATTGGGCCTAGTGATTTCAGATCCTTGCACCCCCCCCCCCCCCCCCCCCCAATTTTCTACGACAGGCTCATTTATTTTTTTGTTTTAATTAATTATTTTTTTAATCAATTTTATTTAATCAGAAAAAATCACAAAAAATTAGATTTAGGTTTTGATTAATTATTTTAATTTTTGATAAATAAAAATTGATTTTATTTAATCACATTTTGATTTTATTTCATCATTGTAAAATAATTAGAATTAGAATTAATTATTATTTTACACTATAAAAATATTTTTCTAAATAAAACACCAAAAACATTTTTCCTAACGCTTAGAATTTTTTGGGTTTTAATATCTTTCCCTTTTTCACAAACTCCGGGCGCTTATTTATTTTCGCATTATTTTTGTAAATATGTAATTGTTAAGGGATGTAATAGATAAATAAGGGTTTACTTTACTTTTGCCTCCATTTTGTGGTTTGTAACCCCCTTCCCCGAAGCTCTGTAATAGTCTATATTTATTTTTCCGCAATTTACTGTTTTCCTTATTACTGATAGTTTAATAGGATTGAATGGCAAGACATAAAATCAAATAATAGCTAATCCTAATCTCAAAGATTAAAATAACTGAATCTCAACACACTTGACACACCCGCACCTCTAAGGTAACACCAGTTGTTGCCTCAGATAAAAACAGTCATGTCCCTCGAACGTGGGGCGCTTTAGCAAAGACCCTCGGTGAAAAGATCGTAGTCCCTTGATGGCCCTTCGATGCTGCCTCGATAAATGATCTTAGTCCCTTACGACAAATTGTTAAAGCGCCCTACGAGTTGCCTTTATGATTGTATGATGACCCGCTCCAGTCCCCTAAACATCCAATGATAGGGCTTCCTACTAACTAATGGTAGGATATCACTATCTAAAGGAAGAGGAAAATAATGTGAAATACTTTTTAGTAGGTAGATAGCTCGTAGTCGCTTGCTCACAAACAAAAACATTTTTCACACAAAATACTTCTCTTCTAAATATTTTCAAAACAATCAATTTGTATCATTTTCAATGATACGAGAATCATTACAAAGTTTTGTCGAACTTAGGCATTTTCAAAAGTGAGCTAGCGATTAAGAGCCCGTAGAGAACTACGAATGAAAAGGGTCATAATACCTTCCCTTTTCATGACCTACCCCCCGAACTCAGAAAAATACTCAAAGGTCTTTCCTGTTCCATTCACCGTTTCCTTTTTTGGATACAAAAAAAGTCGATGGTGACTCTTGCTATCTGCAAAATTTGTGATAAAACACAAAACCAAAAGCCAGTTCTCCCACAGTATTACAATTGGGTTTCAGCGAAACCCCTTCATAGTCAAGCCTGTCTAGAGCGCCCTTCGGAAGATCATTCAACGAGGAACCCGTGTTATCCAACACATGAGCTAACGTAGTTCCCCTACATCCAATATAGACATGTCGGGCCTTCTTATGATTTCTTCCTTCAGGGGTCAAGTCAGCATCAGAAAAACCTAGCCCATTATCAGTCGTCAGGCGAGCAACATATTCAAGTTGATGAGTAGAGATTTCTTGTGGTACATGCACAAATTTCAAGAACTTCACCAAATCCCGATGTTGTACCTCAAAATTTTCCCTCTCATTTCTCAAGATATTTCCTACAAAGATCTTCAATGACACAAGTTTGCGCAAGCATCGACTAGCTCAAATAATCTCCTAAACACTGATGCCCCAAATTAGGGTTTGAGTTTGTACAAAGGAAGTCGGATTTATAATGTTTCAAATGACTTTTATGGATCATTATGGAACCTCAGGATTACTTCTGTCAAGTTTCAAGTCTTGGATCACGATTTTCCAAGAAAGTCATCAAAAGGGAAAAATGGGCAAAATTAGGATTTTGATTGAAAATTACCGAACATTAATTTTTGACCTAATACCTGACTTATTGGTTGGAAGCATGATCTCAAGGATCCAAGCGCGTCATTTTGACCTAATCACATATTTCAATTCATCTCCTGAGATCAGTGGATTGATAGAAAAATTCAGTTAACTGGTTGCAAAATTCAACTGTACACTAAAAAGTCAAACTTTGAGTTTTTAACCAAAATTGAGTCCCAAAACTTACATTGCATCAAGACATCCAAAATATGAAATTTGATCATCAAAAATCAAGAAAGTCAAAAATCCAACTTTGTAAGGCTTGGAAATTTTTCTAAGTATTTTCTATACTTGTTAATTTCATTGCTTCATGACACTTTTCACTACAATTAAAAATAATTCAAGATGTTACAAATAATTCAAGTTATTATAAAGTTGCATTTTTGCAAGATTACAAATCCTAAGCTTTGTCTTGCTTGAATTTTTCCCTTTGACTCAATGTCCAAACTTTTCCACTATAATGTCCATAAAACCAAACTTGTTTCATGCTGCAAACTATGTTGTCCAAGTTAATGCTGGAGAAATTATGATATGCTACTTCTATACACTTCCACAACACTCCAAAACCCTACTCCATTGCTATCCTACAGAGAACCTTGTGCTATAATGCACTATAAACCTGTCACAAAACCTGCATATGTTGTCCTATACAGTCCAAAATCTGTCCAAAAACATGTCCAATAAATTGCACCAAAATGGCTAAATAAAATTGTGTATAAAAAGTATCAAAACAATAGGAAAAAGCAGTTCAAATTGTTATTTGTTTCCCTCCCAAAAATGCCATCAAAAATCATCTACAAAAGACTGTTTCACAAGACACAAAAGGGGGGATTTTTTTGGAGAGAAAAATGGAGGAAAGAAAAAACAGAATTCTTGTTAAACTCTTCTCATTCATAAAACTCTGCTCATTCATAAAACTCTGCTCATATTAAACTTTTTTTTCACTCACAAAACAGAAAAAATCCTCAACCCATTATTTTATAACCTTGCAAGCTTTCCCCTAAATCAACTACCCAAACACCTCATATACACCATACAGAGATTATACAAACACAAGAATAATTATTGTAACACCCTTAGTATCACATTCCAAACATTAACAGAAATAGTATTTTACAACTTTGACTGGGTTGGAGCGATTCTGGAATTTGTGGCACAAAGCAAGGATTGGAGCAGCTTCAAGAAGGAGCTCAGTCAATCATCACTTCTCATCGAGAGACATCCGTACGTGTTCCAAAGTTTCGCTTCAAGAGGTATATCTTTTTTTCCAAATTGTAATATCTTTATCCATATATCATTTGTTGTTTATGTGCAAAAGATATATAAAAAAGATAGATCAAAAGAAGGAAACTCAGTGAAAAAAGACAAGACAGGGGGCTGACACGGGTTCTCGTGCCACGCGACATGGACCGTGTCATCTCAGCTGTTTAAAAATCTAACAAAAATGCCCGACAGGATGCTGACACGGGTGCCCATGTCACAGGACACAGCCTGTGTCAGGTCTACTGGGACTATAAGCTAACAAAAAATGTAGGTCAGGATGCTGACATGTGCGCCCGTGTCATAGGACACGACCCGTGCCAGGTCTACTGGAGCCAGAAACATGTAAAGTGGCAAGTCAGGGTGCTGCCACGGGTTCCCGTGTCACAGGACATCGCCCGTGTCAGCTTAGCCGATGTAGAAAAAAAACATGCACGGATCATTACAGGTAGCTGACATGGGTGTCTGTGTCACAGGGCACGGCCCATGTCAGACCAGACATCATAAATCTTGATTTTTTTTACTTTTTGTTTTTATTTACGTTCGATTTGGTTGTAATAGTAAAATTAGGTTTTATTTTCTTTTATTTCCCCATTTGTGAACTTATACCCCCATCCCCTAAAGTGATGTAATAGCGTAGGATTTTAATTTCTGCAAATTTATCGCTTTTCATATAATTGTTAGTAATTAGGGTGTGTATGTCAAAATAAAAACATCTGCTAGAAAACCCCAATATCAAAGATAAAAATGCATGCAATCAAACACACTATTCACACGTGCACCTCTAGGGTAATCTCACTTGTTGCGTCGAAAAATAGTCATCTCCCTCCAATATGGGCTTTTTAGAAAAGACCCTCGTTAAAAAAAGATTTTAGTCCCTCAATGTTTCCTTTGGAAACGATCTAGTCCTTTACGAAAATTGCTAAAACGCCTCAAGAGTTGCATTCTATGACTATACGTTTGACCCACGCCCGTCCCTTCACATCCAATGATGAGGCTTCTTACCAATAAATGGTAAGATAGCAACATCTAAAGGAGGAGGAAAAGAACAAATACCTTTTGAGTAGTTAGGACACTCGTAGTTGCTTACTTACAAATCAAAACCATTTTCACACTTACACTTTCAAAAACATCTTCAAAAACAAACACCTCTTTGAACTATTTTCAAAATCAACACTTTCTATACATTCTTATATAGACGAGAATCATTACAAAGTTTTCCGAAACAAAGGCTTTTTTAAAATACTTTCAAAACCCACCACAAACACATTTCAAACAAAGCAATTTCAAAAGTGATCTAGTAAGCAACTAAGAGCACGTAGATAACTACAGATGAAAAGGGTGTTAACACCTTCCCTTTTCATAACCTACCCCATGAACTCAAGAAAATATCTCGAAAGGCCTTTCATGTTATTTTCACCCTTTCCTTTATTGGATAAAAGAAAAGTCGGTGGCGACTCTTGCTATCCGCAACATTTACGATAAAATGCAAAACACCCGAGTCAGTTCTCCCGCCATATGACACCTTAGCATGGACTTCGAAGCACAAAAACATGGATATCTTGGAGGGAGTGTGCCCTAGCTATTCAAAAATCGTATAGTCACTTTTCAGGATGATCTTTAGTACTTCCTCAATCTCTTGCTTCGAGGTATCTTCAGCCGTAATTTATTTAGGTGCCCCAGCCTGGGAAGACTCTGTGATCTGTTCTTTGCCCCGAGTCTCAGTAGTTGACTCAGTAGCAGTAACATGAATTGGTGTAGCAATGGTCTTTGGAGATATCTATGGAAAGAAAACTTCTAGTAATTTTACTTGTCTCAGCAATATTGCTAATGTTGGGATCAACAACTTTAGTATCTTCATTTTTGATAACCAATGGTTCTTGCTTGACACCATGGTAGTAAACATCAACTCCATAATTCCAAGGGAAAGCCTTGTCATAGGAATATGGAATCGGCCCAAGAGTAGTAATGATCAGAGGAGTGACTCTAGGTTCGACCGTAATCTTCACAGGCCCCTTGGAAGTGATCCAATGTTGGGATCAACAACTTCAGTATCTTCATTTTTTATAACCAATGGTTCTTGCTTGACACCATGGTAGTAAACATCAGCTCCATAATTCCAAGGGAAAGCCTTGTCACATGAATATGGAATCGGCCCGAGAGTAGTAATAATCAGAGGAGTGACTCTAGGTTCGGTCGTAATCTTCATAGGCCCCTTGGAAGTGATCCTTACAGGAGTTCCGAAAATTACAAACATGTCTTCAAGCTCCAAGCCTTGAAACAAATTCTCCATAGAAGTAATCTTCTTAACTAGAATTATATGGTTATCCATTAGACGCTAAATACCTTCTCTCAACAGTTTGCAACCATTGGATTGGGCTACACATCAGTAGCACCTTTCAGTGCAACCCAAAAATAAACTGGCTTGCAACAAATTCTTCTTAATAATTATCAGATGTAATCATGTTACTTATAGTGGAAACCTAAGAAACATCTTCGATAGCATTAATTCCCTTGTCGTGCTTAGGCATAGGTGCAATGATCACATTAGGAGTCTCGGGAGGATCAAATTCAATTTCTTTGGAGTCAATCATATCATGAATCTTATTTTTCAAAGCCCAATAGTTATTTGTGTCATGTTCGGGACTATTGGAATGATAGGAACATCTTACATTAGGATTGTACCAAAGAGAGGAAGTGTTGGGATTCTGAGGAGAATCTCTCAACATAATCAGCTCTGCTTTCAATAGATGTTGCAATGCCTGAGACAATGGCATGATGATCTTGGTAAATTGTCTCCTGGGTGCGTCGGACCTACGCTGATTGCCTTGTTGATGTTGTTGCACTGGTGCAGGATTAGAAATTAGCACTGCCCCCACAAATTGGTTGCAGTCACTTCTACCACGACCCTTCTGGCCATACACAACATTAAATAGTTTATTATCATTAAATGTCTTCTTCACAATACTTGAAGACGCGGCCACCTGAATTTTTTCACTTCTGATTCCACCTTCAACATGTTCCCCTATTAATATCAGCTCGGTGAATCCAGCTGAAGAGCTTCCGATCAGATGATTGAAGAAAGGACCTGTCAAAGTTCCCATAAACATGTCAACCAGCTCCCTATCAGAAAAGGGAGGTTGAACTTTTCCTACAAGATCTCTCCATTTTTGGGCATACTCTTTGAATCCTTCATTAGAGCCCATGGTCATACTCTATAATTGCACACGGGTTGATGAAATATCAACATTGATTGGTATTGTTTGTAGAAAGCAACAACAAAATTTTCCCAAGTACGGATATTGATTCCCTCCAATTGATAGAACTATTCCAATTGTGACCCTGATAGGCTCTCTTGAAAGAAATGCACCCATAACTTCCTGTCGGCAGTGTGTGGTTGAATCTTCCGAACATAAAACCTCAAATGAAGCTTAGGGCAACAAACACCGCCATACTTTGCAAAAGTAAGGACCTTGAATTTGTGAGGAATGACAATTCCTAAGACTAAACCCAGCTCTTCAAAATGCAACCAAAGCACTCTTTGGATCTCCATAGTATTTAGACGATCCTCCAGTTGTTTGTACCTTTCATCAGTAGAAGGATATTGTTCATCCGAATAGTCTTCTTCTTCTTCATAGGAATATTGGCCAGAACCAAAGTGGCTTCCGTTCTCATCCTTCACACTCTTACTATCTTCACCCTGGTTGTCATCTTCGTTTGATGGAACATCACAATCTTGAGCTTGCTTGGGAGGACCTCTGAACCTTCTTCCCATGTTAAGGATACTGATTGGCTTCCTATTCTTCTTCTTCTTCTCTTTGGGGATGAGGGTCTTCATCTCTTCCTGCCCCTTGGCTAAGTTCAGCAACATTTCTTGGAATTGAGGATTCTGAGCCTGAAGATCTTTGACTATTTGTTTGAGGGCCATCTTTTACTGAAATAAACAACAAGAAGATAAGAAAACCTGTCTTGCAAACCTGTTATGTAATGTATGGTATGTAGATGTATATGCAATGTTTTCAAGGATCTCGCAGGATAAATAAGAAAGAAATGTTAGAAATTGAGTCTGGCTACAACTTTTTCTGAAGAAATTTACGTCTTTTTTTAAGTCCTTCTATAATAATCAAGCTCACCATATCAAGTGAGTCTTAGCTTCTGACTCAAAATAATGTACTCCGGTGTTTGACTACATCTGGTTAGAGGAAAACAAATCCTCTTGCCCATCTTGCTGGCAGTCCGACTTATGATAAACCTGCATCAAAGGTCCCTAAGATCCTTAAAATGGTTAGTAGAATGTCATGTCAGATGTTATGATGTCATGATGTTATGTTTATGTTCAAACAAACATCAAACATAAACAAATCACACAAGAGCCTTAGGTTTAAAGGCTTGCATGTGGTCTATAGGTAAGTACCCTTCTCTGTTGGAGTTAAATTGACTCTGTAGCGGTAGAAATGTTTAAGAATAAGCCATTGGATTGACTAGAATTATATATATCAAAATAAAAATCTCCACCGCGCTTTATTGTTTACAAAGGAATGGGAAAAGAGCGAGTAACCCAAAAAGAGGGGGAAAAATTCTAGGTAAGGGGGTTGGTTATGCAAAGCGAAGGTATTAGCACCCTAAACATCTACGGTACTCCGCAGGAACCTCTTTGTAAAATCTGTATATTTTGGCTATAAAATATTGTATGTAAAATAGATGGGGGAGGTGAGAAAAGATGTATATTTTGTATGATTTTTGCACCCGTTGCGGTTGTGAACCTTTAGTGCCTATGTACCACCTTTCGTGCAATAGGGGATCAGGGTACACGTAGTTCACCTTTTTAAAAAATTTTAAAACACAAATATGTTGGTTAATTTTATGAGATAAGACATCATCGTCATTGTCCGTATGTAAAAACATACTTACTACCCACAATCATGAGAAAGGAGAATTTGCATCATCTCAAAGTGGAGGATATGGCTTAGATTTTAAAATCAACAATGCCTCACTGAACACCCAAGTGGAAAATATCTCTCTTCACTACATATTGTAGGAGTATAGTTGTTTGCATCACTACAAGGATTGACAAGAGTCTAATCTTTTGAGAAAGGTTTTAAAATAAAAAGCCAAAGTGGAAAAATGATTTGAAATGAGATTGATTGACTTTTAGTCTTCTCACAAAAAAATGTCAAGGTATTATTAAGTTGATTGGAGTTTATTTATGAAAAAGTTTTGAAAATGCACGGACCTGAGTCCAAGTTTATTATGAAAATGGTTCAAGTTTTAAAAAACAAGAAGGGTTTTCAAAAGGAGAAAGAAGATTTTTGAAATTAAAGAATATGGGAGGAGAAGAAAAGACTATCCTAAAGCATAAGGTAAAAGCTAGAGATAAGAACCATCTAACCAACAAGAATCCAATACTTGACATTATGAGTCAAGATAGAATTCTCATTCTTTGGATTGAAACCAAGCAAGCAAAGATACTAGACCTCTTGAGAGAATTAAACTTCAAGTGTATTAAGTCTTCATAAAAATTGGGCAGAGTAACGGTTGTATACGGGTGAATTCCAGATTACAAACAAAGTGTGTAATCACAATGACCTGCACACAAAACAAACAAACAATCCAATGTCTTGAGGTAAACCTCAAGAACTCCAGAGAAAACATCAATTAAGATCACAAGGTCTCCAACATAGGCCAAGGTTTCTAATCATAAGTCCAAGAATTCCAATACTTAATAATGACAAGGATAGTAACCAAATAGTCCAAATATCATTAAAGGTTTTTATGGTTAATGTTGATTATTAGGTAAGAAAATGAAAAGAAAATGTCAAGTGAGAAAAATAAAAAAAACAAGAATATAAATGCTCAAGTGAGAAAATTAAAAAATGGCATGAAATGTAATGGTTAAGGTAAATGGTACATAAAGCATAAAAATAAAGCATACAGTAAAAACAACTTAATAATTAGTGGTTAGTTGGATGACCATCTTGAAACTTGCATTTGGAACTCATTAGAGGATTGGTAGAACCAAAGCCTCCACACAACAAGTTGCATTTACTTTTTATCAAGTATATCATCCATTTGGAATCCTCAAAAGTAACATGTAATGATCAACGATGTTTAAGTGATCCGCGTTGACCAAAATTAATGAAGATCTATTAGAGGACTGGTAGAACCAAAGCCTCCACACAATGAATCTCAAGGTTATTGGATCAAAGAGATCAAATTAATATACTTGGGCTTACAAACATAGGTTTGGGCCATGAATGATCATTTATTCGAATCGGGACAAAATTTAGCGCTATGTTAAGCAATCGTAAGTGGAGTTATATAGAGGCTGCACCTATTTTAAGGTCGGCCAATAGAAATCTATGCATCATTTGTTTTGAGACATGATATAGAGATCATGCTCCAATAACACTTAGTGCAATAAGAAAGGGATGAGATGAAAAGGGGTGGGAAAGAATATAAACCACATTTGAATTAAAATTTAATCAAACTATTATTAAAATCAACCATCCATTTTTATGGAGTTAGACTCAACACCATGGATCCAATGATGTTAATAAAATTCATGATCAAAAATATAACCCAAGATCAGCCCGAAAATAATCAAAAAATAATATTTCATTTAATATATATATATATATATATATATATATATATATATATATATATATATATATATATATATATATATATATATATATATATATTAAAAAAGGTTTATAAAATGTTTTAAAATAGGAATAAAAGAGAAAAATATCAAATATATTCAAATTAATCAAGAAATATTAAGTAGGACCATAGAAAATCCGAAATGAACTCAAATATTTTTATAAAATTTTTGGTAATTTTTTAAAGTTAGAAACTATTTTTAAAATTAAAAGAAATGAGTAAAATAAACCAAAAATGATAAAAAATAGTCAGAAATAAAAAATAAATGAGGTCACTAATATTTGTCACAATATCATTGTATCATTCTATAATTTTTTCAGAATTTAAACATTTAAAACAATTCAAATAAAGTGAAACTTTATTAAAAATATCAAAACACAAAATAAAATTGTGAAAAAATAAAAATTCGAAAGAGAAAAATCAAAAATATTTTTCATAATTTTTTCAGATTTTTTGGAAATAAAATGAATTTTCTATGATTTTTTTGAAATTTAAAAACAATTAATTATAAAAATCAGAAAATAAAAATAAAGTCAAAAATATGTGGACCATTGGATGAGAGTCAAAACGCGTTAGTAATCAAATCCAAGGGATCTGGCGCGCTGTGCATATCATGGTCATTAGTGAATAAAGCATAGAATCAAATATAAAATCAAATTAAAAAAAAAAACAAGTGGCACGCCATCATTGGTTGGAAGATGACACATTGGTCATCTTCAACCTCCAGCCAACGTGAATTACAGGTCTCTCAAACTGTAAAATCAGAAGCTCAGACCTATGTCATTCGCTTCGTCTCTTCAAGATGAAGACAACCACACCCTCGCGATAAATTTATATAAAATGTAGCTCAAGCAATTTGGAAGGAAAGTTTTGAAAAGGGATTTAAAATTTCATGGTCAAAACGTGTTTCCAGATAAAAGCAAGTGTTGCGACTAGAACCAGGGCAATGTGAGCTTCACAATAATATCAAAGATTTGAAGAATTGATGGAGATATCTACCTATTGAAGTTGAGTTGCAGAGCTCTGAAACTGGACTTCTATGGATCAATATAGGGCACGATTCTTAAAGGTAATTGTATGGTTAGCTTCAGGAAAGATTAAGGAAGGTGAATTGATGGAAAAATTAGATTGAAAAAGGCTTGAACACTGATTTCGAAGTTACAGAAAATTGAGTTATGGAGCAAGTTTGGCAGGGTGATTCTGGTTATTCAAGCTTTAGGAAATGAATGAGGGATGACCCTCTATTTATTGGGAATTAAATAGAATGTTCAAGCGTGTGCAATGATGAAGTTTGGAGGGAAATCGTCTGAACCTGATACACGAGTAAAATGTGATCTGTTTTGCATCAAAACTCATTCAATCCTTGTGTTTTAAGGCTCTAATCCGCTTTGGCAAGTTTTTTAAACATGTTTAGACCACAAACGCGTGCTAATTTTATGTTTAGAAGCCAAAACATGAACTTCAAATTCTGACTTATAAAGAAACTTTAGTTTCAAATTACCAAATTCAACTCAATGGCATTCCCAGCTCAAGGGGTCTTAGGGCATGATCCTTGATGTTTAGAAAGATGAAATTACAAGCTTTGGAATGGGAAAAGAATGGAATCAAATGGATGTTTGAGATGAAAGTTGCAATGAGTCAAAGTTGGGAAAAAGAAGTTGACTTTTCATACTTAGAAGCATTTCATGTTTTTTTTCAAAAGTGACCTATAATGTTTTGCATCTAAACATGGCCTTCCACCTAGAATTTGCTCTTTACCAAAAAAGATGGCATGAAATAAACATCTTGAATGACATTTTGAGACTTGAAACATTAAAAATCTCAAAAAATTGTGAGAGTTATGAATTGTTGAAGTTGGAAATAAATCATGAAATGATCTATAATCTTTTGTATCCTTAGGGAATCTTCCATCCAGTTTGTCACTTTTCATATAAAAGAAGGAATAAATTTCACATCATCACGATGATTTTGGAAAATTAGTGGGCTCAAGGTGATAAAAATTGACCAAGTTATGATCATTTGAAGTCACACATGGGAAATTGGGGGTTCATCTGGAGGACTTGTAATCTTTCTTCATCATCAAGTTTCTTCCACATGAAAAATCCTTGAAACTTTTGAAGTGATTTGTTAATAACCATTTTAAGAGAAGGATGTCTTTGGAATACCTCAAAAATATCAAAATATGAGCAATATATGCTTCTTTGAAGTTCAAAACCCTAGCTCCTAGATCAAGGAAATGCTTTGAGGAATTTTGACAATTTTGAACAACCTTCTTGTACCAACACTTTTTATTTGTAAATAGAAGTTGTTGATTATGATAATGAGAACTCATAGCAGCCAAAACCACTCCCATATATTGATAATTGAGAAAAATATGTACTTGTGACCAATGGGAACAAGGCCTTGTCCAACCATGACAACTTCTTCAATCAACACCTTGTACTTTTGAATCAATCTTGATAACTTTGAAATGTGGTGAACCAAAATAAACCTTACCATGCCATTTCTTCCAAAACAAATTCAATGGTGAGGTTTGAATATCTCAAGCTTTATTGACTAAGGCATGGAAATAAACTCATGAACCCATGGATCAACTTGCTAAGCCACGTTGCCTTTACCTACATTATTAACAAGTAAGACCAACCAACATTGCATTTTAGTAATTAAAAGCAAAAGTCAAAACAAAACATGAATGATCACAAAAGAAAAACAAGTCAAGCTGCTTGGTGATTCCTCAAAGGGCAAAGCTAAATATAGGGAGTAAAACCAAAAGCCCTAATATGATCTTGTTGTGATTGAATCAATATGGTATGATGAAGGGATCTTAGGGGAAAAAATTGGGGTACAACAGCTTCCCTTATTTAAGTTTCTTCTATCCGGAGATACGAAGGTTAAAAATCTTCGTGTCGACGCGATCAAAGATGCTTAAATATAAAACAAACCCTATTTTTGGCCCCAAGATGCCATGCAATGCTTATGAGTATGAATGCATATGAACAACTTCAAAAGGTTGCAAAACACCACTAGGGATGTAACAAAGGAAATAAGGATCAAAAGAGAAGCCTGGCCAGGAAAATAAATCACTGGTGAATCAAAAAGACCCGACTCATAAAGAATGGTAAACAGTCAAAGGATACGCCAACTTTTATTGAAGGCGAGACTACCAACGTTCGCTGAAGGTCGAAAGAGAAAAGAAATAACAATACTTACAGTGAGTTACCAACATTCACTGAAGTTAGAGAGAAAATATCATAGCAATGTCATTCACTGACAGTGAACTACCAACATTCACTGAGGGTAAAAAAAAGATAACAATCATCAACGTTCACTGCCAATGGACTACCAACTTTCACTGAAGGTAGAAGGGAAAATATATCATCGCACCGCCGTTCACTGACGATGAACTACCAACATTCACTGAAGGTAGAAAAAATATAACAATCGCCAATTTTCACTGATGGTGATCTACCAACTTTCACTGAAGGTAGAGAGAAAATATCATAGCACTTCCATTCACTGACAGTGAACTACCAACATTCACTGAGGGTAGCAAAAAGATAACAATCATCGATGTTCACTGTCGATGGAATACAAACTTTCAATGAAGGTAGAAGGGAAAATATATCATCGCACCACCGTTCACTGACGATGAACTACCAACATTCACTGAGGGTAGCAAAAAGATAATAATCACAAACTTTCACTGATGGTGACCTACCAACTTTCACTGAAGGTAGAGAGAAAATATCATAGCACTGCCGTTCATTGACAGTGAACTACCAACATTCACTGAGGGTAGCAAAAATATAATAATCATCGATGTTCACTGCTGATGGACTACCAACTTTAACTGAAGGTAGAAGGGAAAATATATCATCGCACTGCCGTTCACTGAGGGTAGCAAAAAGATAATAATCACCAACTTTCACTGATGGGGACCTACCAACTTTCACTGAAGGTAGAGAGAAAATACCATAGCACTGCCGTTCACTGACAGTGAACTACCAACGTTCACTGAGGGTAGCAAAAAGATAACAATCATCGACGTTCACTGCCGATGGACTACCAACTTTCAATGAAGGTAGAAGGGAAAATATATCATCGCACCGTTGTTCACTGACGATGAACTACCAACATTCACTGAGGGTAGCAAAAAGATAATAATCACCAACTTTCACTGATGGTGACCTACCAACTTTCACTGAAGGTAGATAGAAAATATCATAGCACTGCCGTTCACTGATAGTGAACTACCAATGTTCGTTGAGGGTAGCAAAAAGATAATAATCATCGATGTTCACTACTGATGGACTACCAACTTTCACTGAAGGTAGAAGGGAAAATATATCATCACACCGCCGTTCACTAACGATGAACTGTCAACGTTCACTGAAGGTAGAAAAAAGATAACAATCACCAACCTTCATAGATGATGACCTACCAACTTTCACTGAAGGTAGAGAGAAAATATCATAGCACTACCGTTCACTGACTGTGAACTACCAACATTCACTGAGGGTAGCAAAAAGATAACAATCATCGATGTTCACTGCCGATGGACTACCAACTTTCACTGAAGGTAGAAGGGAAAATATATCATCGCACCGCCGTTCACTGACGATGAACTACCAACATTCACTGAGGGTAGCAAAAAGATAATAATCATCAACGTTCACTACCGATGGACTACCAACTTTCACTTAAGGCAGAAGGGAAAATATATCATCGCACTGCCGTTCACTGACGATGAACTACCAACATTCACTGAAGGTAGAAAAAAGATAACAATCACCAACTTTCACTGATGGTGACCTACCAACTTCCACTGAAGGTAGAAATAAAATATCATAGCACTTCCGTTCACTGACAGTGAACTACCAATGTTCACTGAGGGTAGCAAAAAGATAACAAGTTTTCCCAGAATTTTGGCGTTTCACCTAGAGTGGGTCTCAACTTCTTCTTTAACCAAGACATTCCTCCTGGAAAGGGTAATATATAAGCTGTCTCAAATAAAGAGACTACCACTTGAAAAAATTTCATAATGAATTGTCTCTGCGATATTGAAAGACTTGCCATCCACTGGAGTAATTTGACAACGAACTGTAAACTATCCACTCATAGAGAAGATAGAAAAAAAGTAACGTTGACTTTTACAGGGAAGTATAAGTTGCTCAAATAAAGAGACCTGCTACTTGTTGTTATAGAAAGGATTGTAAAAATGATTTTCAGGGAAAGCAATATGACTTCATGGGAAATAAATTATGACTTCCTGGGGAATGAATCATGACTTCCTGGGGAAATGCCAATATATTCCTGCTGAGGAAATAAAGTCTTCTCTTGCAAAATAAATGCTCATTCTCAAACCAAAGCTCAAAGCTTGCAGAAATCCAAAGTAATAAAATTTCTCAAGATCAAAGATTCAAACCAGAAATAAACTGGATTCAAAATAGTCTATCAAAAATACATTCTTTGAGAAATAAACTAAAGAGGGAAACCCAATCTATCCAGACGAAGTGATGTACAGGAAGGCTAAAGCAAAAATCTTCCACGAGGGATAACTCGGTGTGGAAATTGAAAGAATATACACTTTTTTCTTAAGGCCGGCACTCTATTGGAGAGAGGACAACCCAACTCTACAAAATAAGGTAATATGTCAACAAAAATATTAACGAATTTGAATGAACAATGATTTGCTAAATTTAACTATGCATGATGTATGTATGAATGTATGAGTGTCATCTTGTATATGTTGACAAAACAGACATATATTACTAGGGATAACCAAGCAAAACCAACTCGGGCATAAACAACACCCGGCTAAATCAAATCCAAGATGAACATTCCATAAGAAAATAAGCACCATATGAGGAAACATAATCCTATTTCGCGGCTTAACTTCACTGGGTGGAACATAATCTAGAGGTAAACAAATCATAGCGACAAAACAATACAAATACAGGGATACAACATCCTTCTCCAGGCTTCACCAGGAAATAACATTCAGAATTCAATGGGAAAACAAATGCTTTCACGGTCCGTACTTCTACTGGGGATTGCAATACTGATTTCAAATAAGGAAGACAGACACCCTATCAGCAAAACATCAATTGAGGATTTTGAGCTGACTTCAATGGATAAATATCATACAGACTTCACTAGGGAATATAATTCCTCATCATCAAGATATCATCAGGGGACCTCGTGCTGACTTCATTGGAGAGGTCAATACCACATCGAAGAGAGGAAACCAAGATACGTTCTTCATTGAGGAAAACAGAAATACGTTCTTCAATATTGAGAGTAAGTATTGCACCAACTTCTCTGGGGAAAAAGTGTGAAACCTCATGGGGATAACAGCTTGGAGAGTTAAGAAGTCAAACATTATAGCAAGGAATCAATCTTATGGGGATTTTAAATCAAACCCAACATTTGGCGGGAGAAAACCCAAAAAGCTGACAAATGCCTCAACACTTCTTAGATGGAACATTGCCCTTGCCTGCTTATCGGGAAATCAAACAAAATGTAAGTACAGCCGAAAGGGAGATGCTTCGTAAATGAGTCAAATCTCAGCATGCACGGGGAGAAAAGACTTCTATCAAATAAGCGAGGCCTTCACTGGGGAATCTTAGATTGAGTCTTCATATCATGCAAACTTATTCCAACAAAAGATGCCATGGGATAGCCTTCCTTGGGAATCAAGACATCAACATTATAGAAAGAGGTCAATCCCCTGGGGATTTTAAATCAGACCCAACACTTGGCGGGTGAAAACCCAAAGGGTTGACAACTGTCTCAACACTTCTTAGAAAATATACTACGTTGGTCTAGTTGCCTGGGAAATAAATACCAACAATAATGCCAATACTGCAGAAAGAGCGACATTTTACAAATAGTTCCATCTCAACACATCAAGGGAAAAATACCTTTCGTCATATGAGGGAAAACTTTGCTGGGGAATCTGGGATAGTGGCCTCAGACCATGCAAACCCAAAATGAAAAAATGAACCAAGACTTGACTGGGACCAATGGGATCACAAACCCAATACCGCACCTTACGCCAATTGGTATCGTCTTCAACTATCTGAGAAACACAAGAAGATCATACATATAACAACAAAAACGACTTGAGAATAACCTTCCCGGGGGAAACAAAACTTCCCAAAATTACTGGAGTTCGTCCATTCCTGGGATCACCACTTTTGTTTTCCTCTTGAATAACAAAATCTAAAGTAAAAGTAAGTTGTAAATTCTTTTTGAAAAAAAAATTTGTTATTTAATCTTTTTGCTTTGAAAATTATTATCAATAATAAATGGAGTCTTTGTAAGCTGAATAAAAATAAGAACTACAAAGAATTGTTTAAAAGCTCAAATTTTATTGATAGAATGGTAGTTTGCGAATGGCGAGACACCATGGATAATTACAAAGTTTGGAAAATGGTAATATATAATGGAAAAGATACATTGAGATACAATGAGATACAATGACCACTATTCCCTCTAACAACTTTGAAATCCTGAGCAGCAACTTCTGTTGAAGTATGGTGAGGACCCAAGAAGATTGTTACTTCAATGATCAAGTCTTGTCTAATGTAGTTACTTGCCAAGAAAGTCCCTAAATTTTGCCTAAGACACCCTTGCGGTTTTTCAACTTAGCGGGAAATTTTATTCTTTTTATGTCTCTAATTTTTTCCTAGACCTCCCTTTCGGGTTTTTGGCCTACCGAGATGCTCCTTTTTGCCTAAGCCTCCCTTTCGGGTTTTCAACTTAGGAAGCTGTTCTTTTATTTCTTTAGGCAAAGTATTTCTTGACTGCATCAGCATTCATGGGACATGGGAACTCATCGCCATCCATAGTTTCAAGATTAATGCACCGCCTAAGAAGGCTTTCTTGACAACATATGGGCATTCAAAATTAGGAGTCCACTTTCCCCTAGAATAAACGTCAAAAGACATGATCTTCCTGAGCACGAGGTCACCTTTTCTGAATTCACGAGGTTTGACCTTCTTATCAAAAGCTTTCTTCATTCTCTTCTGATATAACTATCCATGACACAAAGCCGTCATTCTTTTCTCTTCGATCAAATTCAATTGGTCAAACATGTTCTGGACCCATTTAGCCTTAGACAACTTAGTTTCCATTATCACACGCAAAGAGGGAATCTCAACCTCGATTGGGAGCACAACTTCCATTTCATACACAAGGGAGAACGGGGTTACTCCTGTTGAAGTTCATACAGATGTTCGATATCCATGTAATGAAAAAGGGAGAATTTCATTCCAATCTTTATAAGTAACAACCATCTTCTAGATGATCTTCTTGATGTTCTTATTAGTAACTTCAACAACCCCATTCATCTTCGGCCTGTACGGAGATGAGTTATCATGGACAATCTTGAATTCTTCCCAAAGTTCTGACATCATCTTGTTGTTCAGATTTAAGCCATTGTCGGTGATAATTCTGCTTGGCACACCATACCGACATATGAGATTATTCTTAATGAAGTGCACAACCACCTGCTTAGTAAGATTAGCATATGAAGCAGCTTCCACCCATTTGGTGAAGTAATCAATTGCTACCAAGATAAAACGGTGTTCATTCGAAGCTTTGGGTTCTATCATCCAGATCATGTCAATACCCCACATAGAGAAAGGCCATGGGGAAGAAATAACATTGAGAAATTTCAGAGTCACATGAATCTTGTCCACATAAATCTGACATTTATGGAACTTCTTTGCGAATTTGTAACAGTCAGATTCTATTGTCACCCAATAGTAACCTGCCCTTAGCATATTTTTAGCCATCAAATGTCCATTGGCATGAGTTCCAAATGAACCTTCATGAATCTCATGCATCAACATGTCTGCTTTGTGTCTATCCATGCATCTGAGTAAGACCATGTCATAATTTCTCTTGTACAACACGTTTTCACCGAGGAAGAAGCTGCCAGCCAATCTTCTCAATGTCTTTTTATCTTTATTCGATGCACCAATCGGGTATTCCTGAGTCTGAAGAAAATGCTTGATATCATAATACCAAGGTTTCTCATCTGCTACCTCTTCTGTTGTAAACACATGAGCGGGCCTATCCAGTCACCGAACTATAATTCGAGGTATATCATTCCAAGTATTCACTTGATACATAGAAGCCAGAGTTTCCAAAGCATCCGCCATTTGATTTTCATCTCTAGGGATGTGATGGAATTCAACTTTATTAAAGAAGGGTAACAATATTCTAGCATAATCTTTGTAAGGGATCAATCCGGGGTGATGAGTATCCCAATCTCCTTTAATCTTATTTATTACTAAAGCTGAATCACCGTACACGTCTAGAAGTTTAATTCTTAGAACAAAAGCTTCCTCGAGACCCATGATGCAAGCCTCATATTCTGCCATATTATTAGTACAATCCAATGTCAGCCTTGCAGTAAAAGGAATGTGTGATCCCTGTGGAGTGACAATCATGGCACCAATTCCTTTACCAAAAGTATTCACAACTCCAGCGAGATTCGAGATCAGGACCTTCTTCAGGAAATGGTTCATCACAATCTTTCACTTTCAAAAACATAACATCCTCATCGGGGAAATCATACTTCACAGACTGATAATCATCAATTGGTTGGTGAGAAAGATAATCTGCCAACGCGTTGCTTTTAATAGCTTTTTGAGTGTGGTATTCGATGTCATATTCAGATAACAGCATATGTCAGCGGGAAATTCTCCCAGTAAGAGCAGGCTTTTCAAAAATATACTTGATTGGATCCATTTTGGAGATCAACCAAGTAGTGTGATTCAACATATATTGCCGCAAACGCTTTGTCGCCCAGGCCAGAGCACAACATGTCCTTTCCAGCATGGAATACTGCGACTCAAAATCAGTAAACATTTTACTGAGATAATAAATGGCATACTCTTTCTTCCCTATATCATCTTATTGTCCCAGAATACAACCCATAGAATTATCTAACATTGTCAGATACATAATCAATGGTCTTTCTTCAACAGGAGGGAGCCAGATATGAGGTTCAAGCAAATATTCTTTAATACTTTCAAATGCCCTTTGGCAGTCATCTGTCCATACACAACCTTGATCTTTCTTTAACAACTTAAATATTGGTTCACACGTTGCAGTAATGTGGGAAATGAATCTGGAAATATAATTCAAACCCCCGTGGAACCCTCTAACTTGCTTTTCAATTCTCAGTGCTGGAATTTCTTATATTACTTTTACTTTATAAGGGTCAACTTCAATCTCTCTTTGGCTAACAATGAAACCCAACAATTTCCTTGATCAAACACCGAAGGTATTTATTTGAATTCAAGCATAGACGATACTTCCTCAAACGCTGAAACAACTTCAATAAATCATCTACATGCCCTTCCTCAGTCTAGGATTTAGCAATCATATCATCAACATATACCTCAATTTCCTTGTGCATCAGATCATGAAATAGGGTTGTCATAGCCCTCTGGTACGTCGCACCAACGTTCTTCAACCCGAGTGGCATCACTCTGTAACAGAATGTTCCTCAGGGTGTGATAAATGTTGCTTTTTGCACGTCCTCAGGAGCCATCCTTATTTGATTATACCCGGAAAATCCGTCCATGAACGAGAAAACTTTGAATTTTGCTATGATACCCACTAACATATCAATGTGTGACAATGGAAAATCATCTTCTGGACTAGCTTTATTTAGATCTCTGTAATCTACGCACATGCAAACTTTTATGTCTTTCTTCGGTACTGGGACAATATTGGCGATACATTGAGGGTACACTAATGTCACAAGAAAACATACATTAATCTGCTTTAGAACTTTCTCTTTGATCTTTACTGCCATATCTGGGTGAGTTCTTTACAACTTCTGTTTGATTGTCGGGCACTCTGGCTTCAATGGAAAACGGTGCTCTACAATATCTGTATCTAGACCAGACATATCCTGGTAAGACCAAGCAAAAATATCAACATATTCTTTCAACATCTTAATCAGCCTGCTCTTCGTATCAGGATGCAGCAATGCTCCAATCTTGACTTCCTTTGTATCTTCTTCTGAACCCAAATTGATTACTTCCAAGGGCTCTTTGTATGGATGAATGGCATTTTCCTCGGGATCAAGCAACCGTGACACCTATTCTGGAATCTCATCATAGTCTTCTTCTTTGGCCCCATACACGGGACATTCAAAGTTGGGAGAGGGTGAAGGGTCATTGTATTCAATGGGTTTTTTAATTAATTTGCACATATGATTTATGATTGCTTTTAGAAACTGACACATATAACAAGTGACCATGCAGATTGAATTTTAGTTATTATTTATTTTGAAAGATTTTTTTCTGATTACCATTTTCCAAGAAAAAGCGGAAAATACAGACACAATTTGGGAAACAAACACAACTTTTATTATTGATTTTAAAAATCAAAGCAAGTAGATAAGCCCATACAATATCAATACTTTCACCTTGGGCAGAGTGAAAGCTTTTCAAAAAGATTAACAAAAACAAATTACTTTGAAACATGTATGCAAGAGGGAACATCAATGGTGATCCAGTTCTGAACTCTAACTCTGTGCGTCACATAATTTGGCATTTCTGGCTCTGCTTCATCTTCCACAATGGCATTAATCCTTGAAACAGTTGGATGCAGATAACCCCAACAACAAAAGATGTCTTGATACTTTCCTGCACCAGACTTCAACTTCATGCTCTTACCTTTATCGTCTTTCACAAAGAACCATAAACCAACTCTATTCTTGTTTACAAGTAGATCAACAATTTGTCCCCATACATCACTACGGCCTTTATGCACAACCTACTGCGCATCTTTAAACGAAGCCATAAAATTCTCATTTTCTCTTATATTATAAATGGTAAAGCTTGGAAATGGGTTCCAACAGCAGCTTCATCCGCCTCCATAATGCTGAAAGAGGACAAATGAGATATCAATAATGCCTGTTCACCATTTATAATTACAACTTTTCCTTCACGTATGAACTTCAGCTTCTGGTGTAAAGTCGAAGTGATAGCTCCTGCCTCATGTATCCACGGTCGTCCCAACAAGCATCTATAAGCGGTTACAATATCCATGACCTGGAAAGTAATCTGAAACAAATGTGGGCCTATATGAATAGGCAAGTCCACTTCACCAATAAAAGATTTCCTTGATCCATCAAACGCTTTCACAATAATGCCACTTGGGCGCATGGGCGTTCCTTGATATTTCAGCTTCATAAGTGTGCTCCTTGGTATGACGTTCAATTCAGATCCATTATCAATCAACACATTAGATAATGAGTCATTTTTGCAGTTCATAGAGATGTGGAGGGCCAAATTGTGATTCCTTCCTTCATCGGGCAACTCATCATTGCAGAAACCCAGGTTATTACATGATGTAATATTCCCTACTACACTGCTGGATTGGTCTACAGGCATGTCACTCTCCATGAAATCTTGGTCCAATACGCTCATCAAAGATTCTCTGTGAGCAGAGGAGTTCATCAATAAAGCCAAGATAGATATTTTTGAAGGAGTCTGCAAAATCCGGTCCACAATTCGGTAGTCACTCATCTTGATTATCTTTAAAATATCATCTACCTCTTTCTCTAGCGCAGCTCCACTAGATTCACCCACTGCCTTCTTGGGTTCAACATCTTCAACAATTTTCTTTCCAGTACTAACATCTCCAGGAACAACTGGCGCAAATACACGACCACTGCAGGTCACTCTGCTAGTATCAACAATATTTCCAACATTAGGCATTGGCTGGATGGGAACTTCCATACCATCCTCTAAGATTGTAGCATTATATTTGTAGGGTACAACCTTATCTGACTTGTAGGGGACATGACCTGGAAAACTAATCACCAATGGAGTAATAGCTGGCTTGCTATGATATTCAACTTCCAAATGAGCGGGTGCATCAAAACAAGGCACAATAAAATTTACTCCCTCTTCAACACAATTAGTTATTACAAAGTTATCCTTGGAAAACAAATCTTCAACCGAGGAGAAGAACTCATCTGGGGAGGCATACTCATGATCTGACTCTTCTTCATCCAAACAAACCTCAATCTCATTAACCTCATGATAATCATCCCTTTGACCTATAACCTTAATCGTTCCATTGTATAACAACAACTGAATACCATTCTTGACAATTGAACATCCTCGGGAGTCCCGACAACAAATTTGGCAAGATCCATACTGATGTTCTATCTAACCAACCATGTGGCAGAAAGTAGCGTGTAATTGCACAAGGTCCTCATTCATATATTCCACATCAAAAATTCTGAACTCTCTAGGACATCTAGAAACCATATTTACTTCCTCCTCATACTCTGACCGTAGGCCAGATATGTGGATGAGGCCCTCATCCATCATCTCCTGCAAATCTGCCTTTATCTTGTCACAATCCTGTATATCTATACTGAAAATATCACAACCGGCATGGTCATGCGTATAGTATCTAAATTCACAGAGGTCTACATGCATTTTCACCAAATCTCCTCTAAACAAATTAACATCAAAAATCCGGAAGTCGCCTGGATAACCGGCCACCATGTTCACAACATTTGCTCCTTCATGCTTTGGTAGAGGATTATCTTTCACATTAGGGCTAACATCCTTGAAATATAAGATACCAAACTTCACCAATTTCTGTACTTCAGTCTTCAAAGGATATCATTTCTCAACATTGTGCCCTAGTGCTCCCTAATGAAAGGAACATGTTTGGTCTGCCTTGTAATACGAAGGCAATGGTGATGGTACAACGGGGGGTGGTCTGGTCTGAACCAACTTCTTTTGAATTAACAATGGGAGTAATTATGTATAACTCATAGGAATGGGGTCATAACTCTCCGTTCTCTGATTATACCCCTGATTCCCCTGATGGGATGGTCTCTGATAAGCAACGGTAGTTGGAGCTACACCAACAACTAGAGTAATTGAGGTGACTTGATGACGATGCTGATAATTTCTTCTAGGAGGATTAACCCTCCTCTCTTATATAACAACATTTGTATCTCCTTCCTTCTTTTTGGCAAAGCCATATGATGGCTTCTTCGTATTTCCAGAACTTTCACCCTTTGTTAAACGGCCCTCTCTTACAGCCTCTTCTAAGCGGATACCCATGCCTACCATTTCAGTAAAGTCACTTGGTGCACTTTCTACCATACTTTCATAGTAGGAAGCACCCAGAGTCTTCAAGAAAATATTAGTCATCTCCTTCTCTTCCATGGGAGGAATCACTTGGGTGGCTACCTCATGCCATCTCTATGCATATTATTTGAATGATTACTTGTACTTCCGGACCATGGCCCTGAGTTGATGACGGTCAAGCACCATGTCTATGTTGTATTTGTATTGTCTGATAAATGCTTCTCCCAATTCATTGAAATTATGGATATTGATGCTTTCCAAACTCATATACCACTTCAGCGCAGCACCAGTCAAACTATCCTGAAAAAAGTGAATCAACAGACATTGATCATCAGTATGGGTAGACATTCTTCTTACATACATCACAAGATGAGCATGAGGACAAGTGTTTCCCTTCTACTTCTCAAATTTCGGGACTTTAAACTTCGCTGGTATCTTAACATTCGGGACCAAGCATAAATCATTCACATTCTTCCCGAATAATTCTTTTCCCTTGAGGGCCTTCATCTCACTCTGCATCTTGTCAAACTGCTCTTGAAAATCATCCATTCTATTATAGAGACCCAAGTCTTCACTTGGTGGAGGAAAAGGACGACACATGTCATCATTAGCAAATGGAACCATATTCACCAAAGGAGGTGCAGTAGGAGCAACATGCACCACAGGTGGTGCGGGAGTAACAGTAGTTTGAACAATTGGAGTATCTTGAGGACTAAGATTGAAACTTTCAGGTACACAGTTCTCTGGCATTCCCCATAGATAACCTTGAGGCATGCAATTCTGAACAATAGCCAGAGTAGCAGACACGGGAACAGTCGGAGCATCAGTAGTCACCCTTGTTTCTCCAGGTTGAACACTCGGTGGCTGATTCTGGGCAGCCACCAGAGATTCCATCAAAGCAGTGAGATTGTCCATGTCGGCCTTCAAAGCAGAAACTTCCTCGCGTAGCTCGCGATTATCTTGTTCTAAATTGTCCATCTTCCTTTTGAAATTAGCTCGAGTGTTGTAGTGGTGAGACAACTTGCTGAACAAAGTAAAGAAGCTTGGTAAGACACCTGGATATGCATAAAAAATGCAAGAAATATGTGCAATATGATGCATGATATGCAGTGCACATGATTTATTTTATTATTAATATTTCAAGGGACTTAAAGATTTATAGACACATTGCAAATATCAAAGTGATAACACGTTTGAAATACTGAAAATTTTTATTCTAATAACTTCAAAATGGATTAAAAGTTTCAATAATCCCAAGTACAAGATGAAAATAAAGTCTAAAACCCCAAGAAGTAAAGTTGACGGAGATCACTCTACACGCTGGCGCTTCCCTGTAAGCCTGGCAATCTGAGTCTTCAACCTCTGGTTTTCTTCCGCATATCTGGTGGCAACCTTTTCCCAATCTCTTGAATCAGGAAGTGAGCAACTAGCATCTGACTGAGGCTTAGGATAAAATAAATCCCCTTTCCTCTCTATGGTCTCTACAGCCCGACTCTCAAGAATCTCAATCTAGTCATCTTTCTCCTTCAAGTCTGCTCTATAGGAAATCTCTAAAGTTTGGCACTTATTCTTCCAAGCATCCTTTTCCTGCTGCATCCTGACCAAAGCAAGTTGTAGCTCTTCTATATCATCCAATAAGGGAGGAGTGGTCTTCATAAACAAGTCAGGCATAGGCCTTTTTCGAGAATATGACATCTTTAACTAAATAGCTCTCGTTTGGACCCACTGAAGATAAGACTCCAAATAAACAACCCCCTTAGGTCCCAAGTCTTTCCTACTTTCCTATGAATGTGACGCCAGGCCTTCACAATCTTCTCCCTAGCTTCCATGTGGTCTTTTCCATCCTTCAGAAAGAAACTACTCAAATGAATACTATTTGGTTTATCCCTCATCGGATAACTAAGCTATCATCGTGTAAGAACAGGGTTATAGTTAATTCCTCCCTTTGTACCAAGAAGAGGTACATTAGGGAAACTATCACAACTTTCGACAATCTCTACATCCTGGTAAGCTTGATGATACCAATCAATATCCGAGTGAGTAAGTGCCATGATCTTAGGAGCCCAACGGGGTTCCTTCCTGACATCCCAGAAAGCATCAGACTGAGGCATATGAGAAATGAACCACCGGTATAATAGAGTCTTGCAACAGACAATCATCCCCCATGATAAGAATTCCGAAGATAAATAGAGTAATAAGCATCACCCAACAATGTAGGAACTGGGTTTCCAATCATGAAGATCCTGATAGCATTAACGTCAACAAACTTGTCCACATTAGGAAATAAGAACAACCTGTAGAAAGTAGAGCAAAGATGGCCTCAAAAGCGACGGTACTCTTCATCCTGACAAAGTAACGAGCTTTCTCCAATAAGAACTGAGTTGGTGATCCTCTAATCCATCATTTAGTAGTCATATGGGCTTCAACCTCAAACTTCCCCAGATAGATCAAAGCAGCAATCTCATGTGGTTTTTGCTCACCCTCCAAACCAGTAAAAGGAACATGATCGGTAATAGGTAAATCCAACAGATAAGAATACTCCTCTAGTGTAGGCATCAACTGATAGTGCGGAAAAGTAAAGCAATGATACATCAGATCATAGAACTGGACCGAGGTCGAGAGAATACCCTCCTTCATCCTAAGCTTCATGAGAGGAATGATGGATCCATACTTCTTCCGAAAATCTGCAGAACACTCAATCTCGGGAATTAGGCTGATCAACTCATCTATCTTGGGATCTTTGAAACTGTATTTTCCGGTCTTTCTTTTTCCAGAATCCATGGTTAAAAGGTACCTGAGATATTCACAAATGGTCAACTTTTAAGTCCCTTGAAATAAAATTTCTTCAAAAGATGCTTATGAGTGAATAGATGCATGATGCAACAATCACACACAAGATCACAAACATAGGTTTCGTAGGTTTAACGTCACGAACATGAGGTCGAAGGTACTACTCATAAGGTATGGTCTAAAAGTTAACACCTGCCGAACAAGGTTCCAGAGATTCTCAGAGACTACATCCTTCCTTCGGATATTACTAACTTCCTGGTTAACTCGGTAATTAGTAATATTCTCAAGAAAAACTCGTCTGAGCGTAGTATCTCATGACGACTATTTCTGGATTACTCTGTCATAGCTTCCGCACTACACCTAAAAGACCAATACGGGTTAGGTATTCTACGGTCCTCAGCTTCAGCAGGCTCCCAGGTTGAAAGCAGTATGTCTTTCCGATTACTCGGTAAATGACACTATAGTCAAAGGGGCCTCCACTGAGTGGGGGATCTCATGCCTCCTTTTTTTGGATTACTCCCTCAAAGTTAACATGGATTACTCCGGGTATAGGACTTATAAGTAATCACCAAGCACCCTGAAAACCAGGAAAATCCAAACAAACAAATATACAACATATAATATATAACAAACAATAGCACATATACAAATATAAACAAAGATAGGTTTAACCCACTTAGGGATGGACCAGCAAGAGGTTAATCTTTCCCTAGTGAAGTCACCATTTTTTCTATAATGGTGAAATGTTTAAGACTAAGCCATTGGATTGACTAGACTTATACAAATCAAAATAAAAATCTCCACCGCGCTTTATTGTTTCCAAAGGAATGGGAAAAGAGAGAGTAACCTAAAAAGAGGGGGAAAGATTCTAGGTAAGGGGGTTGGTTATGTAAAGGGAAGGTATTAGCACCCTAAACATCTATGGTACTCCACAAGAACCTCTTTGTAAAACCTGTATATTTTGGCTATAAATGTTTTATGTAAAATAGATGGGGGAGGTCAGAAAAGAAGTATATTTTTTATGATTTTTGCACCCTCCGTGGTTGCAAACCTTTAGTGCCTACGTACCACCTTTCGTGCAATAGGGGATCAGGGTACACGTAGTTCACCTTTTAAAAAAAATTTAAAACACAAATGTATTGGTTAATTTTATGAGATAAGACATCATCGTCATTATTCGTTTAGAAAAACATACTTACTACCCACAATCATAAGAAAGGAGAATTTGCATCATCTCAAAGTGTAGGATATGGCTTAGATTTTAAAATCAACAATGCCTCACTCAACACCCAAGTGGAAAATATCTCTCTTCACTACATATTATAGGAGTATAGTTATTTACATCACTACAAAGATTGACAAGAGTCTAATCTTTTTAGAAATGTTTTAAAATAAAAAGCCAAAGTGGCAAAATGATTTGAAATGAGATTGATTGACTTTTAGTCTTCTCACAAAAAATTGTCAAGGTATTATTAAGTTGATGGGAGTTTACTTATGAATTTTATTTTAAATTCATGGACCAAAATTGATGAAGATCCATTAGAAGATTGGTAGAACCAAAGCCTCCACACAATGAATCTCAAGGTTATTGGATCAAAGAGATCAAATTAATATACTTGGGCTTACAAGCATAGGTTTGGGCCACGAATGATCATTTATTCGAATCGGGACAAAATTTAGCGTTATGTTAAGCAATCGTAAGTGAACTTATATAGAAGTAGCACCTATTTTGAGGTCGGCTAATAGAAATCTATGCACCATTGATTTTGAGACATGATATAGAGATCATGCTCCAATAACACTTAGTGCAATAGGAAAGGGATGAGATGAAAAGGGTTGGGAAAGAATATAAACCACATTTGAATTAAAATTTAATCAAACTATTATTAAAATCAACCATCCATTTTTGTGGAGTTAGACTCAACACCATGGATCCAATGATGTTAATAAAATTCATGATCAAAAATATAACCCATAATCAGCTAGAAAATAATCACAAAATAATATTGCATTTAATATATATATATATATATATATATATATATATATATATATATATATATATATATATATATATATATATATATATATATATATATATATATATATATATATATATTAAAAAAGGTTTCTAAAATGTTTTAAAATAGGAATAAAAGAGAAAAATATCAACTATATTCAAATTAATCAAGAAATATTAAGTAGGACCATAGAAAAATCCGAAATGAACTCAAATATTTTTATAAAATTTTTGGTAATTTTTTAAAGTCAGAAACTATTTTTAAAATTAAAAGAAATGAGTAAAATAATCCAAAAATGATAAAAAATAACATAGTCAGAACTAAAAAATAAATGAGGTCACTAATATTTGTTACAATATCATTGGATCATTCTATAATTTTTTTCAGAATTTAAACATTTAAAACAATTCAAATAAAGTGAAACTTTATAAAAAATATCAAAACACAATAAAATTGTGAAAAAATAAAAATTTGAAAGAGAAAAATCAAAAATATTTTTCATAATTTTTTCAGATTTTTTGGACTTAAAATGAATTTTCTATGATTTTTTTGAAATTTAAAAACAATTAATTATAAAAATCAGAAAAGAAAAATAAAGTCAAAAATATGTGGACCATTGGATTAGAGTCAAAACGCGTTAGTAATCAAATCCAAGGGATCTGGCGCGCTGTGCATATCGTGGTCATTAGTGAATAAAGCATAGAATCAAATATAAAATCAAATTTAAAAAAAAAACAAGTGGCACGCCATTATTGGTTGGAAGATGACACGTTGGTCATCTTCAACCTCCAGCCAACGTGAATTACAGGTCTTTCAAACTGTAAAATCAGAAGCTCAGACCTATGCCATTCGCTTCTTCTCTTTAAGACGAAGACAACCACACCCTCGCGATAAATTTATATAAAATGTAGCTCAAGTAATTTGGAAGGAAAGTTTTGAAAAGGGATTTGAAATTTCATGGTCAAAACATGTTTCCAGATAAAAGCAAGTGTTGCGACTAGAACCAGGGCAATGAGAGCTTCACAATAATATTAAATATTTGAAGAATTGATGGAGAAATCTACCTATTGAAGTTGAGTTCCAGAGCTCTGAAACTGGACTTCTATGGGTCAATATAGGGCATGATTCTTGAAGGTAATTGTATGGTTAGCTTCAGGGAAGATCAAGGGAATTGATGGAAAAATTGGATTGAAAAAGGCTTGAACACTGATTTCGAAGTTACAGAAAATTGAGTTATGGAGCAAGTTTGGCAGGGTGATTCTGGTTGTTCAAGCTTCAGGAAATGAATGAGGGACGACCCTCTATTTATAAGGAATTAAATGGAATGTTCAAGCGTGTGAAATGATGAAGTTTGGAGGGAATTCGTGTGAACCTGAAAGTTTTAAGATGTCATCTTATCAATGGCTAACTGCCAATCTGTCTTCTTAGGAGCTTGTTGTTGTTTCTATTGTTGGTATTGGTTCTGATATTGACCCTGACCCTGTTGTTAAGCATTCCTTTTCTGATTAAACTCATTTGTTGTTGATCACTTTGTTGAAAAATTAGACAAGCCACCAGTTATTGTGTTAATTAGCTGCTTTGTCTTAATTCTAAGACCATTAACAAACGTGTGCATCTGATCAATTTGATCCAGATTGTGAGTAGGAAAAGCCACTATGATTCTTTTGAATCTTTTTAATATTTTCATATCTTTTTCTCATGAACACTAATGCTGGGTGAAACAACCGGCTGAAAATCATCAAACAATGAAGTCGCCATCGAACGTCTTTTATCCCACATGTATGGAAAGGTAAACATTGAGAAAACCTGAGAAGGGAGAAGTCACGATCTTGCGACCGCGAGATAAGGGTAAGGGAGTCTGTTACGCGAAGGGAAGGTATTAGCACCACAAACGCCCGTAGTACTCTACGGTATCCACTCTTATTATCTATCTTATGGGTGTGTTCAATCTATGCTTACTGTTTACTATACTACTGGAGGGAGAATGCATGCAAAAGGAAAGATAAAAGAATGTAGGGAAAATAAAAGTTATGCTCGTTCGGGCCCTACCCCGATGCCTACGTATCCAATTTAAGGAATCAGAGCAGTCGTAGTTCGGCCCATATGTTTTTGTTGGTTTGTATTTTTTTAATGAACAATATTAATTTCGCCTTCTGCCGCAACTCGACCTTTGGAGACTTACGCGTCAGCACAAAAGTGATTTAACATGCTCTTTCGGAAAAAAGTTTGGAGAAAAAGTGCTTGGGCGCACAAAAAGGTTTGAATTTGTTTGTGTTTTTAATGAACGATATTAATTTCGCCTTCTATCGCAACTCGACCTTTGGAGATTTACGCGTAAGCACAGAAGTGAATTAATATGTTCTTTTGAAAAAAAGTTTTTTTTGAAAGGAAGGCCTGTAGGCAAAAGAGTTTGTATTTGTTGGTGTTTTTGCTTGTGGATAATAGCTAGTTAATCTCAAGAGAGAGATATTAGCCATTTTTCTACTTATTCATGAAATGAGTCTTTGAGACTTGAACCATGCCAAGGCTTAGAATGTAAAAACGATAAGATCGAGAAGAGACCCGCTTATCATCTCCCATGTTCAACAAAGGCACGTTTCTCGTCAGTAATTTTTTTAAGTATTTTTGAAGTTAGAAAGAAAAGAAGTTTTAGTTTTACATGCATATGCAAAGAGTGGAAAGAAAAGTCAAGGGGAGACTAGCCTATTTCTAAATCTAAAGTTATCATACAAAGGTGGTCCTAAGGTTAGAACTTTGAGGGAAATCTACCTAATGTTATTATACTTTACATGATCTCTAGGAGGCAATAAAGTGCGAAAATGAGGAAGAAATGAGATTGCGATGATACTGAACGGAGAAGGTCTGTTGCCTCTTAAAAACCACACAAGCGATTAAGAAAGCTCTACAGAAGCTGCTCCGCACGAATGATCGAAAATTAATCTCCAAACACTTCCCATCGTGAAAGTTGCATCAATATTCTATCACAAAATCTTAACTAATGGAGAAGGTTTGTTGCCTCTTCAAAAGCATGCAAGCAATAAGAAAACTCTACAGAAGTCGCTTCACACAAGTTGATCAAATGAATTAATCTCCAAGCACCCATATCACATAAGATTTGCCTCAATACTGTCATAAGCTCTCAACAACAATGGAAACCAAACGATTAGCAAACATAAAAATGATAGTAAAACCCTAATCAAAATTCTAAAAATAAATTCCAAAGAGTTATATTAACATCTTTTTATTGTTTTGTCATGTATTTCTATTACAAAATTATGGAAAAGAAAGTAAAAACTAAAAGGTGATGAAAAGAAGACTAAGAGAGCCAAGATGTGCAAGGTCTCAATTAGATGGTGAGCTCAGCAAGTGGCGCTAAGGCCCAACAGATTAAGTCCATAAGTTTTTTGTTATGCTTATATGTCAAAGAAAAATATAGGATGGGACAAGAGGAGTCAATGGCCCGGTCCACCCTTGATCCAATTATCAACAACCATGTTATAAAATCGATTAATAAAAAAGTAAAAATAAACAATAAATGAAATTATGGAAAAAGAACGATATAGCGTTTAGTTCAACTCATGGCATCTTCTTCTTCAGTCGCGGTGGTCGAATCCCTAGCCTTCTCCTTCGATTAGCTCTTAATCAACCGCCGTCGTGACCCTTCCGGAAGCCGCCATGCCTTTGTCTCTCATCTCTTTGCTATCTTCTTCTTCGATCAAGACATCCACAACGTTTCCATGAACGTTCAAGACGTTCGTTATTCTCATCTTCTCCGAACCAGATTCAAACAACTATGAAATTGAAAGGAAAACCTCGACACAATGGTCGATAAAACAAGGTAATCTCTTCTGATTCTCTTCTTATTTTCAATCGATTTGATTCTCCTTTTGTTCTTCTTATCTCCGGGTATGTGTGTTGTTGTACGTACGAGCTTTGTTGATTAAGATGATGAATGATAAGGGTGATTGCAGGTTGCTCTGAATTGATGAAGATTGTTGATGGTGGTTAAAGCCATGCAGAGAGAGAAGGCCGAAGGATTGAATATGGGAGGTTGCGATGAAGATCAAATGATAGAAGTTGAAGTGACTCCTCAAGAATCGCATTCTGGTGAGTTTTCTCTTGTTTTCTTCTCTGTGAATTGTATATCCTTCTTCCCCTGAGTTTCTTCTCTTTATGTTTCCTGTGTACCAACGTTGTTGTTGATTTTGATGCAGAGAATGTGAAGTCTTGGTATTATAGGTGTGACGGTTTCTTGCTGCATACTTAGTTGTTGAAGATGCTTGAATAACGAGAACTGAAGATGATAATGCCTTAAAGATTTGTTTTTGTTGAAGGTTGATTAACACGTTGATAAAGATATCGATGGTGATGATGAATAATCAAGCAGTTGTGGTTGCATAAAATGATGCTGTGTACTCGAAGATTGATAAGAAAATCAAGATGAGGTGAAGTCCTTTTTGAAGATTGAAGATGAAGGTGGAGGTTTCCGAGAGAGAGCAAGGAAATTTTTGTGGTGATTGTTCTGAAACAATGATTGAAGTAGAATGAAAGAGGTTGAAGATGATGAAGGATTTCTTTTGGAGATTATGCAGGGGGAGTGAATTGAATAGTTTTTTTTGGTGAGTTTCTCTATTCCTGATTTTTTCTGACTTTTTTGGTTTGTTCAATTGTGAATCCCCTTAATTCTCCCCTCTTCTTCTGTTATATAGCTACTTCTGAATGGAGAGAAGTCGATTACCGATTGAAACTGTCTTGGCCATTGGATGTTAAGTTAGTTATCAGCTTCCAAATTTTGTTATGATAAGTTGTACCTGTTAGTTATTTTCGGTTAGGATTCAGTTATAGGCTAAGAAAAGTTAGTTAGGTTAATTTTTTATGGGTTGGTTAAGAGGTTAGGAAGTAAAGAGTTGGCTATTTTTTTGTTTTGGATTTTGTTAGAAACTCTGTTATACAGTGAGAGTTAGTTTGGTATTTGGTTATGAAAAGAAAATTAAAAGCTCGCTGAAACTGTTAGAAATTCCGTTTGAGTTTTCTGTTAGTTTTTTTTTGTTTGGTTTTATTAATTGAATACAGGGCTGAACTGGTAATGCAGGGCCATTGTTTTTCTAGTAATGCAGGACTGAACTGGTAATGCAGGGCCATTGTTGTTCTCGTAATGCAGGGTTGAACTGGTAATGTAGGTTTGGAATGATTTTCTTCGTCATGGTGAGTGTGGTTGAATTCAGTTGGAATTTTTTAGAGCTGTTAGAAAATAGAGAAAATCTGCTAGCTTTAATTGGTTAGAAAATCAAGTTTAGAAGTTGGTTTTGTTGCAGGTTGGTAGTTAGTTGGACTGTTTGCTTTTAGAAATTAGTTTTGTTTTTTGTTGGCTGTTGCAGGGTGTTTTTACTATCCTAGTCTAAGACATTTCCTTTTGATAAACAGTAAGGTGATCCAAGTTCACCGTATTCCAACTCCACCAATGAGCAGAAGCCATCTTGCGAGGAGAATGCGGGCATAGTGAAGACCAACAAATACAGTTATTGGAGAAGTGCTCTCAGTGTCATAAATGTTTAATGAATTCAGTGTGGCAACAACAAATACAATGCGATATGGGAGCTTAAATAATCCATCTGAGTCTGTTCCCTTGAAAAATATAGGACATAACCGGACAGCTACAACAGCTTTGCTTGCATGGGGAATCTGTATAGCAGGCCGAGAAAGATCTTTTTTGGAAAATATGTAAGCTGCATTTACAGAATCAGGCGCAATACCAATTTTGTAAGAACTTTTGGCTTTTTCTGAGTTGGTTGGCTGAATTAGGTTTATTAGTACAGGTTGAAACTCGAAGCGTGAAGCTTGAAGAATACATGTAGATGGAGAGCTAATGTTAGGGATAAGTGTAGCACGGTGTTGAAGGATAATCAAGATCTCAGCATGGAGATTGGAATACAAAATTCGCATGAAGAAGGATTTAGAGATTGGATTATAATTTTTCATGCAATTATTTTGTGAATGTAGTTTTTTTTTATGGTTTTGTAATGGTGTTCTGTATTTAATTGAATCGACAAAAATGGTGTATAGAATTTGAAATTGGAATGACTTATGGTGAATTTGTAATGAATGAACTTGTTGGAATTTTTGTTGAATATGGAATGAAGAATTTTTGAAATGGTGAATGGTACTTGAATGTTATAGTGTGAACTGTAAATGGCTTTGCGCTTGTAAATTCTATTGAAACCAAGTTAATGCAGTATGACCTTGCATACAAATGTAACTTTGGGACCTCTTGAATCCAAATGACAAATTATCAAGGGCGCAAATTACCTTCTTTTCATTTGATTTTGAGTTTCCCGAGAAAGAAGTGTCTTCCTTTCTTTTTGATATCCCAAGTCCTTCATTGACCTTGTGTTTGTGAAATCCCAATGTCTCGCATTCTATCAATTTGGATAAACTCCCTTGCTTGAATATCTTCAAATGAACGAATATAGGTTTCCTTAAATCAACTTGAATGAATTCACACTTAGACGTCTGCACGTTCTTAGCTCAAAAACCCTAATCTTCCATACAAAGCTTTTTAAATTTTGATCTTAAAGCATTTAAGTGAAATCCAAAGAAAATAGATTATACTTCAGGTAAGCCAATCGACCAGACGAAGAGCTTTGCATTATAAGGCATACACACCCTAATTCATGAAGAAGGTCTAGCTGAATCTTCTTCTCTAGAATAGGATTGTTTCCCACATAACTAGATATTCAAGCAATGTCTTCCTTCTTATTTGCCAAAGATATATCAGTTGAAACCCTCATTATTCATGGACGTTATCCCTTGATTATAGCCTTGCTTGATAATCACAACTTCATAGAGAAACCTCTCTTGAATGGTACATGATTTAGAGAAATAAACTCTAATCAATGGATGATGTTGAACACAAGGAGATAACAAATGTCTGGTTTAGGAGCCCTTAGATAACCTCGTAGAACATGGGAATACAGAAAGAAATATGACCAATATGGCCACAACTTGATTACAATGAAGAGAACACCTCAAATGAAAACCAAATCAAATCTGAACACCAAGGATTAGAAACCCTAATTTACGCTTGCATCACCTACCCCTAAAATCTTGCATCTTAAGGTAAAGTTGATAGGAAAGACACCCTTGAACCCCGATATGCAGATCCCTAATTGGTGAAATAGGGAATAGATTATTCCACCGTATCAATGATAATCAACCTCTAGGAGCTCCAACAACGAATGTACCTTTGGATTATGAAAGATAATCCTAATAATATCCCAATGGCATCAATACTCTCAACAAAACCTTTATCCCATAAAATAGGAGCAGATGATTCACACAAATGTTTATACTAAAGTTCACACTTTTTAGGAAATAACCAAATAATCGTCACTTAAGAGAAAGCTTCAGATGAAAGTTCAGTCTTGGTAAGAAAATCCAAGAAGGGGTGACAGATGGAGGTCCTTAATTCTGAAGGAAGTAGACTCCAGATAGCCATAAGTGGCAACCTTAAACCATAATCCTTGGAGAAGAACTCGATTAAAGCACAATTGTCAAAAACCTGGCTTCGATCGCACATAGGAAAATAAACTCTGATAGCCTCGTAGCTTGACGAAGACAAAAATTCTCAGTGACACAGATTACAACCCTAATTCTACCCCTTACTGCTTGAATAAGAAATCAGCCTTTATTGGACACAAACGCCTTAACCACTATGAAACCCTAATATTGCACAACCACTGAACTTTGAACCTCAAGAGCTTTATTGAATGCAGTGCATGCTATGTTAGTGACCTAATGGAATGTATATAGATGAATGCAAGAATCTAAGCTAGATAGAAGAAATTTAGGAGGGCAAATTTTAGGGTGCAACAGCTGCCCCTATTTAATCGCCTTCAACCTGAAGGTGAGATTGGCATCAGCCTTTCGAACTTTCAGGGTGGAAGAAGATTAAATACTAAAGGAACCCGAAAATTTGCGCTCCGAAGCCAGTCAGGTATACATTATATTTTGGTTTTCTATATTTTCTATTTATATATATTTTTTTCAGGTAAAAGAGGTTATCAGGGTTAGATGTATGTTTAACTAGAGTTTGACACACAGAAGAATAACTTGGTTATCGAGGAACACTTGTTGGGGTTTAATAACAAACACCTGTAAGAAAGATATCAGAAGGTATATGCCTGAAGTCTGTAGCAGACATACAAAAAAAAGGTATCAGAGGCACATATCCGGGGTCGGTAGCGGATACGTATGCAAGAGATAGAAAAGATACATATCTGGGGTTAGTAGCGGATACGCACAAAAGGGACAGAGAAGATATCAATAACACATGTCTGGAGTTGGTAGCAGACATATGGAAAAGGCATCAAAAATACATATCCGTGGTCAGTATCGGATACGTAAGAAAGAGATAGAAAAGATACATATCCGTGGTGGGTATCGGATACGCAAGAAAGAGACAGACCGAAGAAAGCTCTTATAAAGATATCAAGAACACATGTCTGGGATTGGTAGCAGACATATGAAACAAGTATCAAAAATACATATCCGTGGTCGGTATCGGATAAGTAAGAAAGAGATATAAAAAATACATATCCATGGTCGGTATCGGATATGTACGAGAGAGATATCAAAGATACATATCCGTGGTGGGTATCAGATACGTAAGAAAGAGATATCAAAGATACATATCCGTGGTCGGTATTAGATACGTAAGAAAGAGATATCAATGATACATATCCGTGGTCGGTATCAGATATGTAAGAAAGAGACATCAAAGATACAAGAACACATGTCTAGGGTTGGTAGCAGACATACGAAACAGGTATCAAAAATACATATCTGTGGTCGGTATCGGATACGTAAGAAAGAGATATCAAAGATACATATCTGTGGTCGGTATCAGATACATAAGAAAGAGATATCAAAGATACATATCCGTGGTCGGTATCAGATACGTAAGAAAGAGATATCAATGATACATATCTGTGGTCGGTATCAGATACGTAGGAAGGAGACATCAAAGATACATATTCGTGGTCGGTATCAGATACGTAAGAAAGAGATATCAAAGATACAAGAGCACATGTCTGGGGTTGGTAGCAGACATACGAAAAAGGTATCAAAAATACATATCTATGGTCGGTATCGGATACGTAAGAAAGAGATATCAAAGATTAATATCTGTGGTCGGTATCAGATACGTAAGAAAGAGATATCAAAGATACATATCCATGGTCGGTATCAGATATGTAAGAAAGAGATATCAATGAGACATATCAGTGGTCGGTATCAGATACATAAGAAGGAGACATCAAAGATACATATCCGTGGTCGGTATCAGATACGTAAGAAAGAGATATCAAAGATACAAGAACACATGTCTGGGGTTGGTAGCTGACATATGAAAAAGGTATCAAAAATACATATCCGTGGTCAGTATCGGATACGTAAGAAAGAGATATCAAAGATACATATCCGTGATCGGTATCGGATAAGTAAGAAAGAGACAGACCGAAGAAAGCTCTTACAAAGATATCAAGTACACATGTCTGTGATTGGTAGCAGACATATGAAACAAGTATCAAAAATACATATCTGTGGTCGGTATCGGATACGTAAGAAAGAGACACAACGAAGAAAGCTCTTACGAAGGAACACCAATCAAAGGCGAACTTACTAAGGGAAGAGACCAAACGAATGGGACTCTTGACAAATGATACCAGTCGAAGGTGTATTTAAAAGAAATGACACCAGCCGAAGCGGGATTTTAACAAAGGATACCAGCCGAAGCGGGATTTTAATAAAGGATACCATCCGAAGATGGATTTTGACAAATGATACCAGCCGAAGTGGGATTTTAATAAAGGATACCAGCCGAAGCGGGATTTTAACAAAGGATACCATCCGAAGATGGATTTTGACAAATGATACCAGCCAAAGCGGGATTTTAACAAAGGATACCAGCCGAAGCGGGATTTTAACAAATGGTAAAGATATGCATGCCTGGTCAAAGTTAGACACACAAGAGCGAAATTGAGCATCAAGAAAAAAATGTTTGGAGTTGGTAGTGACCACAAGAATGAGACTAACCAAAGAAAACCCCAACAAAAAGGACGTATTCGCCTAAACAAGTACGCCAGACAACTGGACTTTGAAGAGACACTAAAAGGCTCTGAACATGAAAAGTTAGCTAGGCTAACGAAAGGAGGACCCGACTAATGCAGATAGACCAAAACAAGGAACCAACTACGCAGGACCTTCAAAGAGCACATATCGGAGGTGAACTCTACAAGAGAAAGAGACTGGTCAAAGCAGAATCTAACAAGGATTGACAAAACATGTTGTACTTTCGGTAAGTCACAAATAAGCAAGAACTACAAAATCCCTTAGGCTAAAGGCGGTGTGTAATTCTTCAAGAGCGGCAATTATCTGAATTACCACACACCAAGTATAGATACTCAAACACTTGAGAAGCAAGAAAGGTTATACACTGACTCTTACTCACACTCTAACGGCAAAGTAAACATGGATAAAATAACCAAAGGCTTGCAAAGACACGCACATATCACAAACTCACTGGGGAAATGGAGAAATACCAAAGACCTGACTGGTGGTGAATCAAAACAAACTCTGATGGGGAAACATAATAGAATTACCCTAGGCTTGTTGTAGAGATAAATCAAATGTGAGCGTATAATAATCTGGTTACCACAGGTGGACACAATTGGCTTATACTCATGCATGTTTGAATTTTTTATAGCGTAATGCTTCATATAATGGGAATGCTCCGCGTTTTGGTAGATGCAATGTAATGATGAATGTTTAATAATGCATTAGGAAAAACCCATCAATAATCGGCTGCTGAGAAGGCAATGAACTTTCGAACGATTATTCTGGCACATCTGATCTTCTGTAGAGAAAAGGCAATTTGTACTTCAATGGGGAACCGAGATTTGGAACCACCAACCTCTAAAGATAGATATCACTGGGGAAGTAACTTCCTGGGAAGAATACTGCAGACGTAAATTGTGGTTCAGAGAAAATCTTGAATTCTGATCAAACTTCCCACTTCACGGGGAACAAATTCTTTATCCTCTGTTGGAAAGAGAAATGCTTTGCTGAAAATGGAAACTTTTGGCATAGAAATTCTTGACGAAGATAACTTCTGTTGGGGAGTACAAAAATTCTAAAATAAAAAGAATTCTACTCAGACCATACTGGGGATAACATTGTTGGGAGGCAAAAGATCCTCACTTTAGGAAGAAACGAACATCCCGGGATAGAAACTCCATTGGGGATATCTCAACAAAAACTTCTACCATTGGTAACGAAAGAGTTATGACTGAGATTCTCCTGTACACCTTACTAGAGAGATAGGACACTTGCTCCATTAGGGAAAGAAGAATAGTTCCACCTTGGAAATTGGATCTCATCATACGAAAATCCTCATGTTGGTCACATACAGACCCTTCTTGATTCATTTGTTGGTATGCATCTTGTCATACAAGACCAACAGTACTTGCAAAACAAAAATTGGGGCGACATGCCCCTGTTGGGAATGGAAAACCTTACTGAAGAATAGACAACTTGAACTATTAATTACCGGGTAAAAACTGTGATGCAAGATTGCAACTTCAACATGTCGACTCCGAGGAGAAACGCCACTAAAAGGTGGACTTTATAGAAGATGCTGTAAAAATAAATTGCAGTCTAATGAAAAGGAATCATCTTGACTTAAAAAAAACTTCTACATTTCCAGGGAGAAAGAACGTTCTCCTCCTGTAGAGAAATGAGGATGCTTCACTGGAGAAAAAATATCTTAGAAGAGAAAACCCCTTGGTAGACAGATTTTTGTCGAGTAGCAACAAGTCTTTTACTGGGAGGAGGCATCCCCTTTGGAAGCAATATTTCCATCGCGTCTTGTACGAGTAAACAACCCCAAATGATCTTTGTGTTAATGCCCATATTTTATTGAGGATAACAATCCAAACTTCTCTGGGGGGTAATAATCTTGACTCAAGGTAAAGGATATCAGTAAGTGGACTTGAGTCCCTAATAATTCGAAGATAACAATCCTGACTTCTTGGCATGATTTTCAAATTCACGGGTCAATTACCCTGCGTATGGACTTGATCTGATCAATCACTGAAGAAGAGAAAGCCTTTACATAAATTCTTTCCCCAGTCTGTAAGGCTTTTGCAAAAAATTGCCTCGAGAGGACTTTTTGAGATTTATACTATTGAAGATAATCTGCCCCAGTGTTATGAACTTTGGAACATGACGTTTAGATAACCAAAATTGGGGATGATTCCGACTATGCTTGAGTGAATGCCCATACATCTTCGAATTCAGGGAAGATTCTCCTCTGATCAATGCATTCTCGGAGAGATCTATCAAATATCAGTATAACTGCCCCAGTTTATCTGCACTTTGAGGGATGAAATCCTGACTTGAATGCCTCAGATTGGCTGGATACCTACTTGACTGATTATTTGACACGCTTGCCCCTGCTCAACAGATTATTAACAAATCTTTTTTCTTACCTCATGCTCACGAAGATATTTTTGAAGATAACATAACCTTAGAGTGGTTGGCTTATGTCTTGAAAGTAGGTTACTTCACAACCATACTCCTCGACTTGAACTGCTTTAATCCCTAATTAGATACTTGAAGAAATATGTCCCTTGGGACCAACTGAAAGTAATGCACCACTGCTTGACAGAAACTCTGGGCGATTGACTTTTGCAATCTACTTCAGATCATTTCTCAAACCTGTATTCTTTTACTCAATAGAGCCAATAGAAGATTTTCCACAAGTTAAGACGATTCTCACAAATGATTCACCTTTAAACGGTATCCTGAAGCAATTTGTCCCTTGAGATGATCAAATTTTCATCTGATGCTCATTATGCAAGCTTACTTTGATGTTTAAGCACTTGTTCATATGCAAAGAATGTTTATTCTAAGAATGGTAATCGTAATGCAAAGCTCACGTTTGTCTTGAAGTTTAAAAAACCTTTATTGAAAAGATTAAATAAAAAAAAATTGTATGGAAGAGATTAAAAAGATAGTGTGATACCAACTCAAATTTTTTTGCAAGCCTCATAGGAGTCAGATTACCGTATTCTTGTTACAGTGTGCTTTCGAATTAACCCTTGCTTCAGTTAGGACTTTTAAGGGCTGTAACGTGGCCTGGTTCACGTTTTTTTTAGAAAAAAGATTTAAGGCTCAAAATATTTGATTCCCACCCATTCTCCATGATGTTCTCCAGTCCTAAATTCAATTAAACTAATACGAGCGCTCATCTCTCAAAAAAGAGGTTACTATGGTTGAGGAGTTTAATCACACGACTTTATTCTTTATTGAGGATTTTTATTTGGTACCCTTTTTGATTTTCGTCCTTTTTGCTTTCTTTTTGTATTCCCTAACTTTTGCCTGGACAAATTCCTTTTGATTTTGACTTTGAAATCTAGCGGGATGCCCTGACTTTTGCCTAAGCGACTTGTCTTTTCATGTTTCGGCTTAGCGGGGATTTTTGTCTCTTTCTTTTATCATTTCTTTTAGTTTGAACCAGTCGTGTGATTTCGAGTCATTTTTGACTTCCTGAGAAAGTGTGACTACCTTACTTCTTGGTCGATGAGGAATAATCATTATGGTATCGTCATCTTTTGACCTCTTGATGTGCGAGAGATACTCTTTGGGTTATCATTCTTGTTGATACACGCTGTTGATAGATGAGAGTTAACCATTGTGGTTTTGTTCTTTCTAAACCTTTTGAAGGATAACCTTTGTTGTATCCTTTGTTACGCACTCTTAATGAGTTTTGAACGCCCAATCAGATTAACTGAAATCTACCCTGCCCTGGGTTAAACGTGAGGGTTTTCCTGAAAAGAAAAGAAACTCCTACTTCAAGGATCAAAGGGGTTGACGAGGGTCTATCTCCCTTATATCTCCAGTGTTTTGGAATTTGAAACAAGGCTTGTACATCGTCAGCAGAGTTTTTATTCAGAAGCACACCGTTTGAAATTTTTGGTATATTACTCAGCATACTCCCTTCAGAGGTTCTTTTCTTTATTTAACAAGAGTTAAGTATCGAAAAGTCAAAGAAAAATATTAATGAGTGAATATGAATGGATTAATTCAAAACAAACATACTCAATGCATTATGGTTAATATTCAATAATAAGCAAGTTTTGCATGCAAGAAAGTACTGAACCAAAACAAGAAAGATTATAAATGAGAATGCAAATGCAATTTGAAAATGCCATGTTGAGGAGACTAGTCTCCGTATGGACTTGTTGGTTCAGACGATGATCTGACAATCTTGACATTTACTAGGTCGACGGAGACTTCAAATCTGACTTGCTGGCCGACATTAATAGCCTTTGCATCCAGCAGGTCTTGCACATTCTCTTTAAAAGCCCAACAATATTCAATGGAATGGCCTAGTGCCCTAGTATGGTAATCACATAGAATTCCTTCACCATATGTGATGAGGCCTTTATCAAGCGAACTTGCATAAATTGCATCACAACGTATATTCTACCATAGAGAAGGAATGCCAACCATCTTCTACTATACATAAGAGAAATCCAATTGCTGAATTCCGGAGCGTCTCCCACTACACAAAAGAAGCGACGTCTTCTATTACATAGAAGCGACATCCAACACCCATAACAAAGGATCTTCTGCTACACAAAAGAGAGTAAACTTCATCTCCTACTTCACAAGAGAGAAATTTTAGCAACCGAATTACAGAGAATCTTCCTACTTCACAAAAGAGTCTCCGTCTTCTACTACACATAAGTAATATTCAGAAACTGTAACAAAGAATCTTCTACTAAACAGAAGAAACTAAACTCTGAATATAACATTCGACCTTTAAGGTATTTGTCTTCTACACAACAGCAGATATCCAAGAACTCGATATCTTATACTTCTTCATCACAGAAGCATCACCATATCTTATACTTACACATAAGAAGCATCCAACTGAGGAAAAAGAGTCTGAAACGGTTTTCCAAACATGGACTGAACCTTGGAAAAGAATCCAAACAAGTACCAAACTTCATACTTCAACCCCTTGCAGTATTCAATATCCTAACTAAGTTCCCTAGAATGGGAGACACATCTAGCATTTGTATCGAAATCAGGAGAGAAATTTGTTGGAGGATGGCCCAAAGCACGAAGCTTAATCAACTGAGCTTACAACATACAAGGAAGTAACTGGATACAAGGTATAAAGATTTTATCAACCTACTTCTCAAGCTTTTTCTGTCTCTGCTGGTAAGTTTTACCCCATGTGTTCACTTGGAGACCAGAAACTAGCTGCTAGCAAGAAAATCCGAGAACACGAAGCTCTGGGTGAGACCCACAAAAGTATCTCATGATTTGAAGAAAATAAAAAATCCCATAGGTTGGGGATGAATGATAGCTCCTGTTACAACAACCTATACAGGATCACTTTTCTTTGCCGACACTGTCTTCAAAACTTCCATACCCGACTCAACTAAGTCTTCAACTGGCTATTTTTCTCCTTGAGGATTTATGAGTACAGGACATTGCTTGCACATCCCCAATAAATAGCCCCATCTTATTCTTTTCATCTCATCCAATTCCCCACAAAGTTGTTTCATAACTTGAATCTGTTCACGAAGCAGCAAGAAGTCAAGATTGGCAGTTCTGAGAAGAAAATACTGAGTCTGAATAAGGATTCCCCATTCTGAGTACCTTATGAGTACCTACTATGGATGCATGAAGATGTTTGAAGATGCATGAGGTGAGTGAGAGAATTCCTCTTCTGATGTGATTTGGACACCACAGTCTCTGGATTGATCTCGTCTTGGACCTTGTCTCTGGATGACGTACCATCTTCACTTGAATGATCAGTTACCCCAGGATAATATGCGTAGAGGATTATTTCAGGAGAACAAATGAATGCTTTACCAAGCGAATCGATATAAATTGCATCATCAGGCATATTATGCCACATAAAAAAATACAGTATGTCTTCTATCAAGACCAAAGAGACATCCACCTGGTGAAAAAGAGTGGCAATTGGCCAAATAGGAATTGGACCTTTGGAAGAGACGCCAAACAGGTGCTTGGCTTTATATTTGAACCCTTTGTAGTCTTCAATATCAAAACCGGGTAACCCAAAATAGGGGATGCATCTAGCATACGTATCGTAATCAGAAAAGATGTTTGTGGGAGGAAGACCTCAAAGATCAAGGCTAGGAAGAACTAGGAATAATAGGATGTAATGCACTGGGCTCGTATCAACATGCTCATCAGGATTCTTCCGTCTCTTCTTAAAAGCTTTGCCCCATGAATTCACTTGGGGAATAAAGACTGGCTTTTGTTGAACAAATTTGGGAACACAAAGTTGTGGAATGCCCCTGAATGAATAGTCGGATGCCCCGGTGTGGCAACCACATCTGACGTTGGTCAACAAGAACGAAGCATTGATATAAGATCACATAGTAAATAGGAACCATCTGCTTATAAGATGTTCCAAGAACTCAGGATTGCGTAGCACTCTATGATTGAAAGTGTTCCATAAAAGATGAGGAGAAGAGAGAACCTTTATAAGATTGTTGACATCGTCATCAGAGCTTTCATGACCTGGCCCATCTGACTTTTTGATCAATTATCTTCCTTCTTGAAGAGATTTCTGACCACGGGCCGAAGCTTTCCTGTATACCCGGAGTTATTTCATAACTGATCTCTGAGCACGTGATAGTAAGAATCAAGTTGAACCTCTGAAGAAAACACATGGTCTGAGCAAGAATCCCCAATCTTCAAGTACTTGTTATGGATGCATGAAGATGTATGGGGTGCATGAACAGATGCCATGTCATGTTCCGTCATTTCCAAGGAATTTACGTGCTTTGATTTTGATTTTACGTAAGTAAAATATGGAAAAGCTTGGCACAAGGCTTACAAATATGATTCCTTGGAAATAACAGAACATGTATGTTAAGTATGTGGTTAGCCATGTTATGTATGCAAAGGCATAAGATCAAATGGGATCAAGGTTCCATCATTTCTGAATATGATTGCTGCACTGTTCTTAACCATATGAGTATCATCAAGTCAAAGGTTTGTCATAGCTTCCGCACATATAAGAACCAAGTACCATGTAGATCTCCCATTGTACGGGGTCAAGGCTTCTGAAACATCGGATATTTCTGAGCATTTTCTGAATATGCTGGGAATGCCAAGATCAAAGGCTCGGATGAACTTCCAAGTAAGCAAGTCAGGAATCTCAGAAAATAAATCTAAGAATCATATATTCACCAACATAATACCATATGTATAAGTCACTGATAGAAATCCAGAACATAATCATTAGACAACTAATCACCGTCTGATCACAGTCTCCATCTGAGCATGGGTAACCATCTGAACATAATCACCAACTGTACCTGTTATAAAATTCCCTCCCCACTCACTGGTGAAGACTAGGTCAGGGCAAGACAATGGTAACTCGAAAATCACGGGTCCGCCTGAAAGTGATATGGGCTTACCCACAGACGTGGGTGCCGATAATAATTCATTTGAACCTCTTCCGAGCGTGGTATATGAAATGACTGAACTAATTTGACCATGTCCTATAGCCGTCATGCCCCCACTCTATTCCTAGTGTCCTAGTGTACTCTGGCCTGGGTATTAGGCCTTTTACCTCAATAGTAACATCCCCACCCAACATGGAAAACCAGAATCCATCACAGTAGATAACCAATATGGAAAGCAATAAAATGCAATGCAAACTTATGCTCAGATAAACATGTACAAATTAGTAGAATGAAAGCATAAAAATAAACACCAAAGAAAAGAAAACAAGAGCTAGGAGCGACTCTGGGATGGACCAGCATTTGGTCGACCTATCCCCAGTGAAGTCTCCAGCTGAAACAACCGGCTGACAATCATCAAACAATGAAGTCGCCATCAAACGTCTTTTATCCCACATGTAGGGAAAGGTAAACATCGAGAAAACCTGAGAAGGGAGAAGTCACGATCTTGCCACCGAAAGATAAGGGTAAGGGAGTCTGTTACGCGAAGGGAAGGTATTAGCACCCCACACGCCTGTAGTACTCTATGGTATCCACTCTTATTATCTATCTTATGGGTGTGTTCAATCTATGCTTACTGTTTACTATACTACTGGAGGGAGAATGCATGCAAAAGGAAAGAGAAAAGAATGTAGGGAAAATAAAAGTTGTGCTCGTTCGGGTCCTACCCCGATGCCTACGTATCCCTTTTAAGGAATCAGAGCAGCCGTAGTTCGGCTCATATGTTTTTGTTGGTTTGTATTTTTTTTAATGAACAATATTAATTTCGCCTTCATCCGCAACTCTACCTTTGGAGACTTACGCGTCAGGACATAAGTGAATTAACATGCTCTTTCTGAAAAAAGTTTGGAGAAAAAGTGCTTGGGCGCACAAAAAGGTTTGAATTTGTTTGTGTTTTTAATGAACGATATTAATTTTGCCTTCTTCCGCAACTCGACCTTTGGAGATTTACGCGTCAGCACATAAGTGAATTAACATGTTCTTTTGAAAAAAAGTTTTTTTTAAAGGAAGGCCCGTAGGCAAAAGAGTTTGTATTTGTTGGTGTTTTTGCTTGTGGATAATAGCTAGTTAATCTCAAGAGAGAGATATTAGCCATTTTTCTACTTATTCATGAAATAAGTCTTTGAGACTTGAACCAAGCCAAGGCTTAGAATGTAAAAACGATAAGATCGAGAAGAGACCCGCTTATCATCTCCCATGTTCAACAAAGGCACGATTCTCGTCAGTAATTTTTTAAAGTATTTTTGAAGTTTGAAAGAAAAGAAGTTTTAGTTTTAGATGCATATGCAAAGAGTGGAAATAAAATTCAAGGGGAGACTAGCCTATTTCTAAACCTAAATTTATCATACAAAGGTGGTCCTAAGGTTATAAATTTGAGGGAAATCTACCTAATGTTAATATACTTTACATGATCTCTAGGAGGAAATACAGTGCGAAAATGAGGACGAAATGAGATTGCGATGATACCGAACGGAGAAGGTTCGTTGCCTCTTCAAAACCACACAAGCGATTAAGAAAGCTCTATAGAAGCTGCTCCGCATGAATGATCGAAAATTAATCTCCAAACACTTCCCATCCCGAAAGTTGCACCAATATTCTATCACAAAATCTTAACTAATGGAGAAGGTTTGTTGCCTCTTCAAAAGCATGCAAGCAATAAGAAAACTCTACAGAAGTCGCTTCACACAAGTTGATCAAATGAATTAATCTCCAAGCACCCATATCACATAAGATTTTCCTCAATACTATCATAAACTCTCAACAAGAACGGAAACCAAACGATTAGCAAACATAAAAATGATAATAAAAATCTAATCAAAATTCTAAAAATAAATTCCAAAGAGTTATATTAACATCTTTTTATTGCTTTGTCATGTATTTCTATTATAAAATTATGGAAAAGAAAGTAAAAACTAAAAGGTGATGAAAAGAAGACTAAGAGAGCCAAGGGGTGTAAGGTCTGAATTAGATGGTGAGCTCAGCAAGTGGCGCTAAGGCCCAACAGATTAAGTCCATGAGTTTTTTGTTATGCTTCTATGTCAAAGAAAAATATAGGATGGGACAAGAGGAGTCAATGGCCTTGTCCACCCTTGATCCAATTATCAACAACCATGTTATAAAATCGATTAATAAAAAAGAAAAAATAAACAAATAAATGAAATTATGGAAAAAGAACGATATAGGGTTTAGTTCATCTTAGGGCATCTTCTTCTTCAGTCGCGGTGGTCGAATCCCTAGCCTTCTCCTTCTATTAGCTCTTAATCAAACGCCGTTGTGACCCTTCCGAAAGCCGCCATGCTTCTGTCTCTAATATCTTTGCTATCTTCTTCTTCGATCAAGACATCCACAACGCCTCCATGAACGTTCAAGACATTCGTTATTCTCATCTTCTCCGAACCAGATTCAAACAACTATGAAATTGAAAGGAAAACCTCGACAGAATTGTCGAGAAAACCAGGTAATCTCTTCTGATTCTCTTCTTATTTTCAATCGATTTGATTCTCCTTTTCTTCTTCTTATCTCCGGGTATGTGTGTTGTTGTACGTACGGGCTTTTTTGATTAAGATGACGAATGATAAGGGTGATTGCAGGTTGCTCTGAATTGATGAAGATTGTTGATGGTTGTTAAAGCCGTGCAGAGAGGGAAGCCTGGAGGATTGAATATGGGAGGTTGCGATGAAGATAAAATGATAGAAGTTGGAGTGACTCCTCAAGAATCACATTCTGGTGAGTTTTCTCTTGTTTTCTTCTCTGTGAATTGTATATCCTTCTTCCCTGAGTTTCTTCTCTGTATGTTTCCTGTGTACCAACATTGTTGTTGATTCTGATGCAGAGAATGTGAAGTCTTGGTATTATAGGTGTGACAGTTTCTTGCTGCAGACTTAGTTGTTGAAGATGCTTGAATAACGAGAATTGAAGATTATAATGCCTTCAAGATTTGTTTTTGTTGAAGGTTGATTAACAAGTTGATAAAGATATCGATGGTGATGATGAATAATCAAGCAGTTGTGGTTGCATAAAATGATGTTGTGTACTCAAAGATTGATAAGAAAATCAAGATGAAGTGAAGTCCTTTTTGAAGATTGAAGATGAAGGTGGAGGTTTCCGAGAGAGAGCAAGGAAATTTTTGTGGTGATTGTTCTGAAAAAATGATTGAAGAAGAATGAAAGATGTTGAAGATGATGAAGAATTTTTTTTGGAGATTATGCAAAGGGAGTGAATCGAATAGTTTTTTTTGGTGAGTTTCTCTATATCATATTTTTTCTGACTTTTCTGGTTTGTTCAATCGTGAATCCCTTTAATTCTCCCATCTTCTTCTGTTATATAGCTACTTCTGAATGGAGAGAAGTTGGTTACCGATTGAAACCGTCTTGGCCATTGGATGTTGAGTTAGTTATCAGCTTCCAAATTCTGTTATGATGATTTGTACCTGTTAGTTATTTACGGTTAGGATTCAGTTATAGGCTAAGAAAAGTTAGTTAGGTTAATTTTTTATGGGTTAGTTAAGAGGTTAGGAAGTAAAGAGTTGGCTATTTTTTTGTTTTGGATTTTGTTAGAAACTCTGTTATACAGTGAGAGTTAGTTTCGTATTTTTTTATGAAGAGAAAATTAAAAGCTGGCTGAAACTGTTATAAATTCCGTTTGAGTTTTCTGTTAGTTTTTTTGGGTAATGCAGGGCCATTGTTTTTCTGGTAATGCAGGGATGAACTAGTAATGAAGGGCCATTGTTTTTCTGGTAATGCAGGGTGTTGTACCCCAAAATTTGCCCTCCCATATTTCTCAAGACATGTCAAGAATCATCGCCAAGTTGTTCAAGATGGCTCAAGAGTTAGACAGTCAAATCACCTCCTAAGGCAGTCAATTCAAAATTAGAGTTTTGTGTTGTATCAAGGTCCTTATATCCAAATGGTCTCAAATTATCCCCAATGTCCTAACATGTTCTCAAGTTCATCCATGTCAAATTTCAAGCCTTGCAGAGAAAGTTTGGTCAGTCAATTGCTCAAGAAGTCCAAAAATCGACTGTGCTAGGGCAAAAGTCAACTGTGACCTAAATACAGTCAAACCTCAAGATTTTTTGCCAACATTCTCATTTTGAAGGATAATTCATCATTTGATCAAGGGTTGATCATGATTCATCAAGGATTGCTCAAGATTCATCAAGATTCAAAAGTTGCTAAATTAGGGTTTTGCAGGAAAAGTCAACTCAACTTTGACCAAGCATAACTTTCTCATACTTTATGAGAAATGACCCATCCAAAGCTCATTTTGAAGAGGATGCAATTTAATACAATCCATATTTACACCCCAAGATCAATAAATGCACTCACAAGAAGTTACAAATTTGGACATTATAGGTCATTTTTGAAAGTCAACAAAAACACCTTTTTTGACAAAGCTTTTAACTTGAGCATGGAGTATCAAAATGAGATGATACCAAAACGGTTGGTTAGATTACATCTCAAGGTTTTTAAAAAGTCCAAGAACACTTCCAAAAGTTCAAAATTGAAGATGTTATGCATTGTTGAAGTTGGGCATTTTTCCAAAAGTGCCAAAAGTCAACTATCCTCAAAACTCCAATTTTTGACATAAGAGCCCACTTTTTTTCACTTGATTTGGTCTTTTCACACCACACACGTGTCCCATATTCAATTTTATTTCCATTCGTTAATTTTTCTATTTTATTTAAATTTTTATTGATTTAATTCATTTTAAATCAATATTAATTCAAATAAAATCCAAAAATTGATGGAATGAGATCTTTGTGATCATTAAAGCTTTCAAATATCATGATTCACATAATAAAATTCGTATCAAGCATTGTTGTGCACAAAAAATCAGATTTGGTACAATTTTGGAAAGTTGTTAATGGAAGATCATATCAAATCTTCAATCTTCAATACTCATGGATTCAAGGCCCAAAGATTAACCTAATTCATTCCCATATACACACACAAGATGTACACATCAAGGACACGAGCTAAGAACTGCAAAAACATCCAGACAAACTTTGAAAAAAAGCTTGAAAAAGTGGAATCTGAAAACGATCTTAAGGCTCGATTCAAAGCAAAAACTTGACACTAATCTCTTGCTGGACGTCTGCTGAAGAGATTGGAATCAAAACCAAGTCCTAAAACCTCATTCTTGCGTCTTTTTGATAAAGCATTAGCATATTCTTGTTCCTTGTATGATTTCTAAGCTTTTTGCAATATTCGATTTTGTTTTCATAGCCTCTATTGTAATGCCCGAACCTAGGGTTTTCTTGTTTTGTTTTTAGGCGTTTGCTTTGCAGGTAAAATTAGGACTAATAATGGATATAGAGATGATCAGGAAGGAGAGACGAAGCGAACCATGGCTTTGGATTGCATTTCTATAGTCTAGAGTGGATTTTAGGACGAATCTAGGGATTCTACTGCGGATAAAATCCGCAGGTAAAAATCTTGGTTTTTCAACGAAGAAGACGAAGCGTGTCTTCTTCCCATTGGTCCTTTTAAATTTCGCGCTTGTTTTTTTTATTTCCAGGCATATTAATTTGTTTTGAATATAACATTTGTTTGGTATCCCAATAACAAAAGAACGCGTTGGTTGGGTTGGCAAGCAGGTTAGTGCGTGATCCATTGGGACCTGGGTTCGAATCTCAGGTCCCCCAAAACTTTGTTTCATTTTATTTTCAGGAAATTCCATGCAGTGCCCAAGGCAGGGCTCACCATACGCCCTTGTCCAGATACTTGCCAAGTGGCTTCAGATCAGATCCATTGGTCAGAACTGCAAGCTTACCATATACTCAAGTCAACAAGCATGCATTGGATAGAAAAGTCAAACGAGGCTGGGACATTTTGGGCCTCTGAAATTGCAAATCACACCTCCTCTTGGGCCCAACACCCCTTTGGTTATCCTTTTCTTTTATTTATTTTATTATTTAATTTACTAATTATTATTATTATTTAAATTAACTAATTAAATCATTTTTTTAATAAAACCAGAAAACATTAAAAATATCATTTTTTTTAATTTCATTTTTTTTTATTTTGGTAAATAAACATTAATCAATTTAGTTTTTAATTAGGTATAACTTTAATAGTCTTTACAATAATTAAAATCAATGTAGAATTAGGTTTTTTTTTATTAGTAATTTTAATCACTTTTATTTTATTTCCTTAAATATAAAAAACCCAAAATATATTTTATTTTAATTAATTAAGTAACTTAGTTTTAATTTCTTTAAATTCAAAATAACAAAAACATGCTTTCTTTCTAAAAGGGTCAAACCCTAAAAATGCGTCGTCTTAATTTTTCGCACGCGATCTATATTTCCAATATTGTAATTGCTTATGGAATGTAATAGCTTTTAATTAGGACATCATTTATCGCTCTCCTTTATTTTCCGCAATTTAAATTAAAGGGTTTGTCTTTGGCGATGTAAATACCCGACGCCTTGTAATAGCTTAAATTTAATTTCCCTCAATTTAATTTCCGCACAATATTAACCGTTAGATGTTTGATAACTAGGCAATGTATGACAAGATCAATCTTTAACCTAAAATCAACATAGCTCACCCATGACATGTATAAAGATAAATAACTAAAAAATAACACACTCGCACATGCGCACTCTTAGGGTACACCTCACTTGGTTGCCTTCGAACGTGGTCATTGAGTATAGGAAGTTTTAGAGGTCACCCTCTTGTCCAAAGATCATAAGTTGCCTCGAAACAGTTGCTCAAAAAAAATGATCTAAGACATTAGGGTTACCACTAAGGCGTCCTAACATTACTTTAGTGACCACACGTCCCTTAATCGAATTGACTCGAAAACTCTAACAACGATGCTACCTACTCCTCAATAGTGGGATAGCATTGTCTAAAGGACATTAGCACAGTTTAATTCCTTTTTTGAGTAGGTAGATGGTTCTTAAGTACTTGCTCCTTTTAAAACAAAACGAATACTTTTCGCACTTACACTCCTTTCAAACAAAAACTCTTTTCAAACCCACAAACACAAAGAAAAGCAAATTTTGAAAACACAATGAGCAAGTACCTAAGAGACCGTGGATAACCACGGATAGAAAGGGTGCTAACACCTTCCCTTTCTATAATCTACCTCCCGAACCCGAGAAATATCTCAAAAAGGAATTTTTCTGTGCTTTTGTCCTTTCCTTGTTGGATAAAATAAAAGACGGTGGCGACTCTTGCTTACCGCGACATTTTGCAAAAACAAACGCAAAATGCGAACCAGCATTCCAAAACAGTCAGTTCTATTCCCACCGATCACAGAACTGGCGACTCTGCTGGGGATTAATTATAAGTGTGGTGTACCTTGGGATTAGATCATTATGTTTTCAATTGTATGCTTTGTATGCTTTAATTTTATGGGCTTGTATCAGAGTTCTATAGATCCTAACCCGGATCTGGGGATACCCTTTAGGTAAGTAGCAATAAATTGTGAGGGATCTGTACGACGTAGACCGATACGGATGAAGCAGTAGCTACGTTGGTGTGGCACTTTAGTCTGTACCGATATCCCTTGTGTTGGAACAAGGAGAATACAGGTCTTCTAAGGAGTCATTAAGGACCAAGTGACCTTAGAACCTTAAATTGACCAACTTGGCCATAGAACAGTAGCAGTATGCTACACTCATTGAGACTAAACTCTCGCGATGATTCCGGCCGCAAGAAAAGGTTACTAAACTGGAATTATGACCGATTGAGGGTAGTCAGTGATATTGAGATCCTCTAGAACCCGGTTACTATTTTTAGGACAGGTTTTAACCAACTGAACTGAAAGAGTGTAGTACCTAAGCTCTATGCCAGCCTAAAATCTAAGGGCTCTCAGTGTGACTTGTGTGCCTTTACCATGTTTGCTTTTTGTGGATACTTGTGGTGTGCCTTTATCATGACATCATGACATCATAGCATTGCATACATCTTGCATAAGGACTAACCTATTTCAAAGACGGTAGGGTTTCATTTTTGCTCTGTTTTGTAGGTCATCGTGATGCCCATGCGTAAGAATACTATCCGGATCAACTTTGTCCAAGTCCCTACCTTTCTGAAAGAGTTGGTTGCCAAGATGCCCGACACTACTTCCTTCATCAGGAGGCATGGTTCTCTTCTCAGTTTGGTCACCTCCAAATTGGACGAGCAAATGATGAGTGTCCTGGTCCAATTCTATGATCTGTTGTACCACTGTTTTACTTTCCAGGACTTCCAGCTGGTTCCCACCCTAGAAGAGTTCTCTGAGCTGCTCGGTATCTCTGTTTTGGAGCATACCCCGTTTACTGGTTGGGAGAAGACTCTTACGCCCGAAGAAATTGCTGCAGCCCTTCATTTGACCAAAGAGGAGGTAATGGCTAACTGGGAGACTAGGAGTGGAGCAAAAGGATTTCTGACTAAGTTCTTGGTTGGGAAGGCTAACTACTTCTGGGATAGCCTAGACTTTAAGGCGTTCGAGGATATTTTGGCTCTTCTGATTTATGGCTTGGTATTGTTTCTGAATCCTGACACTTTTGTTGATGTGAATGCCATAAAGATCTTCATCTCTTAGAACCCTGTACCCACTCTCTTGGGTGACATTATTCATCAGCTCTATGCTCGTACTGCCCGAAAGCGGGGAACCTTGATGTGCTGTGCTCCTTTATTGTCGAGGTGGTTTATTTTGCACCTCCCTAAGTCAGTATTGAAGAACAAAGAAGGAATGGGCTGGGATTATAGGGTGATGTCTCTTTCTCATAATGACATTATCTGGACTCTCAAGGGTATGGATGAGGTGACTATCATTGATCGCTGTGGAGAGTATCCTAATGTTCCATTGCTAGGAACCCATGGAGGAATTTATTACAACCCATGCTTAGCTCTCCGTCAGTTTGGAAGAGCTAGAAGAGAAGGACCTCACAAGATGCTAATGCCTCATATCATCTTTGATTTTCAAGGGGATAGCGACGAGCAGCGTCGCAGATTCATAAGGGCTTGGGATAGATTTCACCAATCTGATCCACATGAGTTGGGTCCAAAGACTTCACTCCCGATGGAGCCATATCTCAGATGGGTCTGCATCCGTGCCCAGAAGTTAGGTATGCCATATGAAGTTGTCCGGCCTGTCACTCTTGAAGTTGCTAATGAAGAAGGGGTTCTTCCAACCATTCTCCATCCTTATATGTCCACTGACATTGAGGCACTGAAGAGATCTTGGATGCAACTGCGGGAAGAACGGGATTCTTATCGGGAGAAGTTCAATGAACAAGCGCAAAAGATCCATAGGTTGACTATACAGTTAGAGAATGAGCGGATTCTCAACGATTATGTCCGCACTGATAAGAAGAGACCTTGGGAGCATTGATGGACCTTTGATGATTTCCTTTACAGTTTTTATTTACTTTTCAGTATTTCCATTCTTGTAATGCCTTAAGGGAAATTTGTTGAACAATTTAAATTTTGAAGTTTAAATCTAATAAAGTGTGTTTCCCTTCTTGTTTACAAATTTTAATCCCGATTGTCTTTGAAATCATAAATCATACGCATTTCATCTCATGCACTTCATAAACAGGTACCCTTTTACAAGTCTCTTATCTTCTTCGCTGTTTATTTCAGCAATCATCATGTCTACCGAACCTTCAACTGAGCAAGCTATCAAGACCCTCCAAGCCCAAAATGCCCAATTTCAAGAGTTGTTCATGAGCCTAGCTAAGGGTCAGCAGGACCTGAAGACCTTGATTCTGAAGGAGAAAAAGAAGAAGATGAAGAGGACAATCCTGTTCAACACAGGAAACAGGTTTGGGAACAGGTTACAGAATGAAGTTGATCTGACCACCTCATCTGGAGGGAAAGATAGTTCACAAGAAAGGAGGGCTCCTGGCCCTATGGTCTCCGACAACGAGACGGACTACGATGAAGAACAGTATCCTCCTGCTGAGGATAAGTACAAACAACTGGAAGACCGTTTGAACGCTATGGAAATTCAGAAGGTTCCCGGTCTGGACTTTGGAGATCTAGGTCTATCATCTGGGGTGGTGATTCCCCATAAAGTCAAGGCACCAGCCTTTGCCAAGTATGACGGAGTTTCCTGTCCGAAGCTGCACCTCTGGTCATATGTGAGGAAGATCCAACCTTACACTGTTGATAAGAACTCATGAATCCATTTCTTTCAAGACAGTCTCTAAGGGACTCAGCTTGAGTGGTTCTATCAGTTAGACAGAGCCAGTATCCGCAGCTGGGAAGAATTGGCTACTGCATTCTATAGGCAGTATCAGTACAACTCCTACCTCGCTCCTACGCGTACCCAACTCCAGGGTATGTCAATGGGAACGGGTGAAGGATTTAAAGATTATGCTCAAAAGTGGAGAGACCTCGCCGGAAGGGTACAATCACCCTTAGCTGATCGGGAACTTGTTGATATGTTTCTGGGGACCCTGTCTGGTCCATTTTTCAACCACTTGATTGGAAGCTCTTCATCTGGGTTTACAGATCTTATTTTGACTGGTGAGAGGATTGAGGCTGGTATTAAGGCTGGGAAGATACAAAAGGGTGCCTCATCGAGCACTGAGAAGAAGCCGTTTAAGAAAGAGTCTAGTGCTGTCTACAGTGCAAGAAGACAGAATAGACCTGAACACCGCCAAGCTGTCAATGCGGTTGTTATTTCAAAACCGGATGGTGCCCCTCAGTATAACAATCAACAAAATGACGAGAGACCTAAGAGGCAATTCACTCATCTCAGCATGACCATATCTCAGATTCTTCCACAGTTGCTAAAGACTAATCTGGTGACTCTAAGGGAAGCCCCAAAGAATTCAAATACAACGTCACCAAAGTATAACCCTAACGCCCGCTGTGCTTATCACTCCGATAGCCCGGGGCATAATACAGACGATTGTTGAGTCTGAAAAGTAAGATACAAGACTTAATTGATGCAAAAGAGATTGAGTTCGAGGCGCCCGAAAGGCCTAATGTCGTGACTGCTCCCATGCCCAAACATGGAGTGAATGCTGTAGAGGAAGACTTGTTTGTAGTTTTTATGGATGACATTGTTACCCCTCTGATGACTGTCAAGAAGAACCTGTTGCTAGCCGGTTTATTTCCGGGTTGTGACGAAGGTTGCCATATGTGTTCTGTTTTACCTACCGGTTGCCCATTCCTAAAGTCAGGTATCCAAAAGCTGATGGATAGTAAGGAGATCATGTTTGAGAAAACTGTTGTTCCTACCATTCCTACTGAAGAAGTCTCCATCATTACCATTTTCGACAATTCTTCCAAGGCTCCCTCGAGGAAGCATGTTAGAATTACATCTGTTCCGAAAATCGCACCTGTGATTATCACTGTTTTGGGGCCTATCCCCTACACCTCTGACAAAGCTGTCCCTTGGCACTATGGGGCTGATGTTTAATTTTATGGAGTTAAGCAAGAGTTGGATGCTGATATTGGCGTCAGCAATATTACTGGACCTGCTAAAGTCACCCGCAGCTGAAGACTTTTCTCACCTGATATTGCTCCACCAACAGCCCGAAGACCTGTTGTCATTACACCTGCAAGTGTACCTACTTCCATTCCTGATCAAGTTCCTAGTCCTACCCCTGTCGCTGAGTCATCTGATGCTCGGGGCAAAGGGATCACCACTTATGTGCCTGCCCAGACGGAGGCACCGAAGACAATTACTGGTGAAGCTTCCAAATAGGAGATGGAAGAGATTCTGAAGATTATTAAGAAGAGTGATTACAACGTAGTTGAGCAACTAGGGTAAACCCCATCCAAGATTTCTATGTTGTTACTATTGCTGTGCTCAGAGGCCCATGCCAAAGCTCTGATTACCTTCCTGAAGACTGCCCACGTGCCACAAGAGACATAAGCTGATCAGTTTACTGATTGTGTGGCCAATTTAACTGCTGATAATGGTTTGGGTTTCTCCGACGCCGATTTGACTACCAAAGGGAAAAATCATAACGATGCTCTACATGTCTCCATTGAATGCAGGGGCACTACTCTTGCACATATATTGGTTGATACTGGTTCCTCATTGAACGTCTTGCCCAAAAAAGCTCTAGACTGGTTGGATTGCAAAGGGTTAGAGCTAAAACCAAGTAACATTGTTGTCAGGGCCTTTGATGGGTCTAAAAGGATGGTGCACGGTGAAGTTGATATTCCAATTAAAGTTGGTTCTCAGGTCTTCAATTCTACGTTCTATGTGATGGACATTCGGCCATCCTACTCTTGTTTGCTGGGTCGTCCATGGATCCATAAAGCTAGGGCCGTAACCTCAACGCTCCACCAGAAGTTGAAATACCCGGTCAAATGGAAGATTGTGACAGTACAAGGGGAGGAAGAGTACATGGTCAGCCACCTCAACTCGTTCAGATACGTAGAGATGGATGAGGAGTTCATTGAGACCCCATTTCAGCACTTTGAAGAGGTTCCCCAGACACTGGCATCAGCTGAGACTGTGGTTGAGGATTCTCCTATGAAGATGGCTTCCTTAAAAGATGCCTGGGCTGTTATTGAGAAGGGTGAGTGTGCAAATTGGGGCCGACTCCCTGATTTTACATAGAAGACTAACAAGTTTGGTTTGGGTTTCACTGCAGAAGCTCAAAGGGATGTTCAAAGTGAAAGGATCAGAAGACCTCCTGTGTTCATCAACAACTCGGGAGTGAATGCCATTGAAGATGATGAAGAAGAGTCTAAATTCGACAGCTGGATCTATCCTACGACCAACGGTGGACCAAGAAATAGGACAGCAAAGGACTTCATCCCTATTACTTTTGTTACCCAGTAATGAAACTTTTTGTTTTGAATTTGTAATAGACAATGTTTTGAAACTTTATGGCCCGATGTCTTACCCGGGGCACCGTGGCTTCATTTGTGAGGGCTTTTGTGTGTCATTTTCATATATCATTAATAAAAGCATTGGACGTTCTTGCATTTCAAATCTTGCGCTCCTTGTCTTTCTTTATTATATATTGAAAAACAACTATTTTACACACACTCACATATACAGGTCCACATCCACTCTGGATCTCACTGGTAACGACTCTGCTACTGCTAGTTATGACTTCGAAAATCCGATCAACTTAGCCGAAGACGAAGGTGAAGATGATTGCCAAGTGCCTGGCAAACTTGCAAGACTGCTACTCCAGGAAGAGAGGGCCATTCAGCCACATGAAGAGCCGTTAGAATCAGTGAACCTGGGTACTGAGACAGACAAGAAGGAAGTCAAGATCGGTGCAAATCTGGAAGCCAGTGTGAAACAACGGTTAATTCAGATGTTGCGTGACTACGTTGAGATCTTTGCATGGTCTTACGAAGATATGCCTGGGTTGGATACTGATATTGTGGTTCATCTCCTTCCCACCAAGGAAGATTGTCCCCCAGTGAAACAGAAAGTTCGTCGCATGCACCCAGAGATGTCTGAGAAAATCAAGGCTGAGGTTATGAAGCAGGTTGACGCCGGTTTTCTAGCAGTTACTTCTTACCCTCAGTGGGTGGCCAATGTGGTTCCAGTGCCGAAGAAAGATGGTAAGGTCCGAATGTGTATTGACTACAGGGATTTGAACAGGGTGAGCCCTAAGGATGACTTCCCTCTACCTCATATTGATGTTCTGGTTGACAACACCTCTCAGCACAAGGTATTCTCCTTTATGGATGGCTTCTCCGGTTATAACCAGATTAAAATGGCTCCCAAAGACATGGAGAAGACCACCTTTGTTACTCATTGGGGCACCTTTTGCTACAAGGTCATGCTTGTTGAACTGAAGAATGCTGGGGCATCATATCAGCGTGCCATGGTTGCTTTGTTTCATGACATGATCCATCATGAGATTGAAGTATACGTCAACAATATGATTGCAAGGTCCCAGACTTAGGAAGAACACCTTGACCATCTACAGAAGTTGTTTGACAGGCTGAAGTTGTACAAGTTGAGATTGAACCCGAACAAGTGCACCTTCGGGGTGAGGTCTGGTAAGCTGCTAGGTTTTATTGTAAGCGACAAAGGTATTCAAGTGGACCCTGCCAAGGTGAAATCTATACAAGAGATTCCAGCTCCCAGAACAGAGAAAGAAGTCAGAGGCTTTTTGGGACGTCTGAACTACATTGCCCGATTCATCTCACACCTAACTGCTACTTGTGAGCCAATCTTCAAGCTACTGAAGAAAGATCAAGTGGTACGTTGGAATGATGAATGCCAGGCCGCTTTCGAGAGGATCAAAGAGTAACTCCAAGAGCCACCCGTCCTGATGCCACCATTTGAAGGGAGACCTTTGATCTTATACTTGACAGTGCTCGATAACTCAATGGGGTGTGTGCTGGGTCAGCATGACGAGTCTGGCCGAAAAGAGCATGCTATTTATTACCTTAGCAAAAAGTTTACCGACTGTGAGACCCGATACTCACTGCTCGAGAAAACATGCTGCGCTTTGGCATGGGCTGCTCGCCGGCTGAGACAGTATATGTTGACTCACACTTCTCTATTGATTTCAAAGATGGATCCAATCAAGTATATCTTCGAAAAGCCTGCCTTGTCCGGAAGAATAACAAGATGGCATATGATATTGACTGAGTATGACATCCAATATACGACCCAAAAGGCAATCAAGGGAAGTGTATTGGCAGACCATTTGGCACATCAGGCAGTGGATGATTATCAGTCTATAAACTTTGAATTTCCGAACGAGAATATCATGTTGATAACTGATTGTGAGATACCTGGACCGGATGAAGGACCTGAGGAAGGATCCCGATGGTCTATGTACTTTGATGGAGCTTCGAACGCTTTGGGGAATGGAATTGGCGCCGTGATCATATCTCCTAAAGGCTCTCATACTCCGTTTACCGCCCGACTATGTTTCAACTGCACCAACAACATGGCGGAGTATGAAGCATGCATCATGGGTCTTCGAGCTGCAATTGACCTAAGGATTAAGTTTCTAAGTGTATTCGGAGATTCCGCTCTCGTGATCAGTCAGATCAAAGGCGAGTGGGATACGAAACACCCGAATTTTATCCCTTATAAGGAGTATGTGTTGGCATTGCTTCCCTATTTCTAGGAGATAACCTTTGAACACTTCCCTAGAGAGGAGAATCAGTTGGCGGACGCGCTAGCTATGATGTCTTCTATGTTCAAAGTCAATTGGGACAACGAGGCTCCCCGGATCATTATTGAAAGATTGGACGAACCTGCACATTGCTGTGATCTTGAGACTGAAGAAGTAACAGGAAAGCCCTGGTATCATGAGGTGAAGAGATACCTTGAAGCTCAAGAATACCCTGAGGGTGCATCTGTTAATGACAAGAAGTTTCTGAGGAGGTTCGCGGCAAAGTTCTTCATCAACAATGAAATCCTTTACAAGCGTAACCATGATTCGACCTTAATGCGTTGTGTGGATAAGATTGAAGCAGAAAGGATCATGGCAGAGCTGCATGAAGGTACTTTCGGAACTCATTCCAGTGGACATACCCTGGAAAAGAAAATCCTCTGGGCAGGATATTACTGGTCCACAATGGAAGCCGACTGTTATCAGCATTCTCGGACATGTCACAAGTGCCAGGTCTATGCTGATAAGGTTTACATACCTCCAGTTCCTCTGAACATCTTGACAACTCCTTGGCTTTTTGCAATGTGGGGCATTGATATGATCGGCGAGATCAGACCTACGGCATCCAACGGGCATCATTTCATCCTGGTAGCGATTGATTACTTTACGAAGTGGGTTGAAGCAGCTTCCTTTGCTACCGTAACCAAGAACGTGTGGCACGGTTCATTCGGCACAATCTGATCTGTCGATACGGTGTACCAGAGAGGATCATTATGGACAATGGTACCAATCTCAACAACAAGATGATCACCGAGCTCTGCGAGCAATTCAAAATACAGCATCATAACTCTTCTCCCTACTGGCCGAAGATGAATGGGGCTGTCGAAGCAACAAATAAGAATATTAAGAAGATTATGCAGAAGATGACAGTGACATACAAAGACTGGCACGAGATGTTACCATTTGCTCTTCATGTGTACCGTACCTCATCACGGACGTCAACAGGGGCAACACCCTATTCCTTGGTATATGGCATGGAGGCAGTCTTTCCCATTGAAGTTCAGATACCCTCTCTTCGGATCATGAAGGATGCAGGTTTAAGCGAAGATAACTGGATTCAGACCCGGCTTGATCAGCTGAACCTAATTGACGAAAGAGACTTACTGTTATTTGTCATGGTCAGACGTACCAAAAACGGATGATCAAGGCATTTAACAAGAAAGTTAGACGACGAGAGTATCAAGTTGGGGATCTGGTAATCAAGCGCATTATCTTACCTCCAGGTGATCCCAGGGGCAAATGGACCCCTACTTACGAAGGGCCATTTGTGGTTAAGAACATCTTCTCAGGAGGAGCTATGATTCTAACCACCATGGATGGTGACGACCTTCCTCACCCCGTCAATGCAGACATAGTAAAAAGATACTACGCATAATCAAAGACCCGCTAGGTTGACTGGCCTAGGAAAAAATAAGGGCTTCCCGGCGAACCAAAAGGGTTCGGGCAAAAATAAGGGATGAAAATAAAAAAATTTGTACACCCGGCAAGTCGAAAACCTGAAAAGGCGGCTTGGGCGAAAATGGGGATCCCGATGGACTGAAAACCCGAAAGGGTAGTCCAGGAAAAAATTAGGGATCAAAGCATAACACTATGTCTCATTGGATCATCTCGCATCCAGACTTCGGTATCGACTATCAAGCTCGGACGACACTAATCAATCAGATTCATCTTCAACTAAGCAGCAAAGTGATGAGATGCTTGAAGATATAAACGCAGTAGTAGAGTTGGAACCCAGTGGGATTATTCACATGGCTGTTTTGTTTCCTTTTGACAAATTGTATAAATTCTATTTGTTCGACGACGTTCTCTTACTAGGACGTCAGCCTCTTGTACAAAAACGCCTATTTTCAGGCCAAACTTCAAAATCAATACAAATTCATTCTCAGAAATTTCAAGCTGTTTTTCCTTTATCTGTTTTGTTTTGCAAAGAATGTCCAATGTTCATTTTTGATATATGCATTTGATATTAATTGCTGATCATAAATATTTACATGCGAAACGAAAGATGAATTACTGTTAATATCAGAAACAGGGGCATAAGAAATGTCCAAGCTGTGTAGTTGTTTCATCCACCAGGTACCAAGGTACATCCAGCTGAAGAATATGGCTAAGATACCTTCATTCCCCGCAGGGTAAGACAGTAATGATAGCTCTCTCAGCTGATACTTGCAACTACAGACGAATCAGCAATACTCTCCTCAAGCAGAGTTAATCCACCATCAAGCACTAAAAAGGTTTGGTATCCCCATAAGGTCTTAATATTCTTCAACGGAGTATAAAGACATTCCCCAGTAAGCATAAGATCATCCCCAACGAAGTTCTTTTCTTTCCCCAAGCAGGAGTTCAATCCTCAACAGATCCAGTGTCTCCAGCAACAGTAATCCATCCCCAGCGGAGTTCATCAGCAGAATCTCCAGCAGAGTTTATCGTTAAAATCTTCAGCAGAATACCCCTTCCCCACAGAGTAATTCCCCTCAGAGTAATCTCTTCATCAGTTTATTCCCCAACGAAGTTCTTTTCTCTTGCAGGTTTATCCTCACAATCATCTTCGTTCACCATCCCTGACGGAAGCGAAGCATTCAACTTTATTCTCCAGCAACTCCGGGATTTATTTTCCCCAGCTAAAACATTACATGTCCATACATCATGCTACATGCATATACACATCATACCATACAATCTCATTTATTTTGAGAACATCATTGTGATACATATCATGCATTACATACAGCTAACCTTTACCTTTTTGGAAAGATACAATCAAAATTCAAGTTATGAAGCCCGGGTACGACCAAGATAGTATCTTGATTTCTACAGCATATTGTGAAGCCCGAATTACGACCGAATAACAATATCAGACTACCGCGAAGCCTAAATTATGACCAGATAATGATATCTCTCAAAAGTAAGCTATGAAGCCCGGAGAACAACCAGATAATAGTTTATTCCCCAGTGAGCCGTGAAGCCCGGATTACGACTGGATAGCAGCTCAGTAAGCACCATGAAGCCTGGATTCGACCAGATAGTGGTATATCATAAACACAAGCCGTGAAGCCCGGATCACGACCGGATAACAGCTCAACAAGTTATTGTGAAGCCTGGATTACGACCAGAAAGCAATACAAGACCATGAAGCCTGGATTACGACCAGATAATGGTAGAAGATGTTGTGAAGACTAGATTACAACCAGATAGCAACCAAGAGTACTACGAAGCCTGGATTTCGACCAGATAGTGGTATGATACATCGTGAAGCCTGGATTACGACCAGATAGCGTTAAGGGACACTGGGAAGCTTGGATTACGACCAAATAGAAGTTTACCCAGCCAGTTACTATGAAGCCCGGATTCGACCAGATACTAGTAAACCCAACAGTTAAAGGGAAGCTCGGATGCGACCGGATAACCACTTGATTTGTTCTGAAGCCTGGATTTCGACCAGATAAGAAGTGAGTTATTGTGAAGATTGGATTCGACCAAATAGCAGTACGTGACACCATGAAGCCTGGATTCGACCAGATAATGGTATAACACATCGTGAAGCCTGGATTACGACCAGATAGCGGTACAAGGCACTGTGATTCTTGGATTCCGACCAAATAGCAGCTTACATGGACAGTTACTAAGAAGCCCGGAGTCGGCCGGATATTAGTGTGCCCTAAATTCAAGTTGAATCCCGGAGGCGACCGGATAACCACTTGCTTTATTCTGAAGCCTGGATTTCGACCAGATAAGAAGTGAGGTATTGCAAAGCCTGGATTACGACCGAATAGCAAGTTTAATCTCATCTCCCTAGTAAGTCACTGTAAAGCCTGGATTACGACCAGATAGCAGTCGGTCTTATCACTATGAAGCCTGGGTTGCGACCAGATAGTAGTTCACTCTCACCTCTTCAACAGAGATGATTCCTCAGTAGAATAATGGATGACCGAAGCTCCTAAAATTCAACATAGATGATTCCCCAGTAGAATAACAGACGACCAAAGCTCCTAAAGTTATATTTCTCCTAAGACAAAGAACAACATTCCCCAGCGGAATCTCCCTTAACAACAGGTATACAAGCTCTCTCTAAGGAATCTCTTACGCGATCGACACTCCTTCGGATGGCATCGTTAAGCCCATCTCCCATCATCAATCTCCAGATGGCATCTGTAAGCCCATTCCCGACATCACAAGACAAATACTACTTCATGCGAGTGCAAATTTCTGGGCACTCTAGTGTTCACCTTCGGATCACGAAAGGCCCGAACGCCAATCTATATCCTCAGGTTTAAGAAGATTGAACAGGGGCAACTGTTGTACCCTAAAATTTGACCTCCCATATTTCTCAAGACATGTCAAGAATCATCTCCAAGTTGTTCAAGATGGCTCAAGAGTTGGACAGTCAAATCACCTCCTAAGGCAGTCAATTCATAATTAGGGTTTTGTGTTGCATCAAGGTCCTCATATCCAAATGGTCTCAAATTCTCCCCAATGTCCTAACATGTTCTCAAGTTCATCCATGTCAAATTTCAAGCATTGCAGATAAAGTTTGGTCAGTCAATTGCTCAAGAAGTCCAAAAATCGATTGTGCTAGGGCAAAAGTCAACTGTGACCTAAATACAGTCAAACCTCAAGATTTTTTGCCAACATTCTCATTTTGAAGGATAATTCATCATTTGATCAAGGGTTGATCATGATTCATCAAGGATTGCTCAAGATTCATCAAGATTCAAAAGTTGCTAAATTAGGGTTTTGGAGGAAAAGTCAACTCAACTTTGATCAAGCATAACTTTCTCATACTTTATGAGAAATGACCCATCCAAATATCATTTTGAATAGGATACAATTGCATACAATCCATCTTCACACCCCAAGATCAAGAAATGCACTCACAAGAAGTTACAAATTTGGACATTATAGGTCATTTTTGAAAGTCAACAAAAACACCTTTTTTTCCAAAGCTTATAACTTGATCATGGAATATCAAAATGAGAGGAGACCAAAAAGGTTGGTTAGATTACATCTCAAGGTTTCTAAAAAGTCAAAGAACACTTCCAAAAGTTCAAAATTTAAGAAGTTATGCATTGTTGAAGTTGGGCATTTTTCCAAAAGTGCCAAAAGTCAACTATCCTCAAAACTCCATATTTTGAGAAAAGAGCCCACTTTTTTTCACTTGATTTGTTCTTTTCACACCACACACGTGTCCCATATTCAATTTAGTGTCCATTCATTAATTTTTCTATTTTATTTAAATTTTTATTAATTTAATTCATTTTAAATCAATATTAATTCAAATAAAATACAAAAATTGATGGAATGAGATCTTTGTGATCATTACAACTTTCAAATATCATGATTCACATAATCAAATTCGTATCAAGCATTGTTGTGCACAAAAAATCAGATTTGGTACAATTTTGGAAACTTGTTAATGGAAGATCAAATCAAATCTCCAATCTTCAATACTCATGGATTCAAGGCCCAAATAATAACCTAATTCATTCCCATATACACACACACAAGCTGTACACATCAAAGACACGAGCTAAGAACTGCAAAAACGGCCAGACAAACATTGAAAAAAAGCTTGAAAAAGTGGAATCTGAAAACGATCTTAGGGCTCGATTCAAAGCAAAAACTTGACATTAATCTCTTGTTGGACGTCTGCTGAAGCGATTGGAATCAAAACCAAGTCCTAAAACCTCCTAAATCGCGCTGTAAGTATCCACGAATATGGCCCTGTACACGAAAACATAACTCCTCATTCTTGCGTCTTTTTGACAAAGCATTAGCATATTCTTGTTCCTTGTATGATTTCTAAGCTTTTTGCAATATTCGATTTTGTTTTCATAGCCTGTATTGTAATGCCCGAACCTAGGTTTTTCTTGTTTTGTTTTTAGGCGTTTGCTTTGCAGGTAAAATTAGGACTAATAATGGATATAGAGATGATCAGGAAGGAGAGACGAAGCGAACCATGGCTTTGGATTGCATTTCTATAGCCTAGAGTAGATTTTAGGACGAATCTAGGGATTTTGCTACGGATAAAATCCGCAGGTAAAAATCCTGGTTTTTCAACGAAGAGGACGAAGCGTGTCTTCTTCCCTTTGGTCCTTTTAAATTTCGCGCTTGTTTTTTTTATTGCCAGGCATATTAATTTGTTTTGAATATAATATTTGTTTGGTATCCCAATAACAAAAGAACGCGTTGGTTGGGTTGGCAAGCAGGCTAGTGCATGATCCATTGGGACCTGGGTTCGAATCCCAGGTCCCCCAAAACTTTGTTGCATTTTATTTTCAGGAAATTCCATACAGCGCCCAAGGCAGGGCTCACCATACGCCCTTGTCCAGGTACTTGCCAAGTGGCTTCAGATCAGATCCATTGCTCAGAACTGCAAGCTTACCATATACTCAAGTCAACAAGCATGCATTGGATGGGAAAAGTCAAACGAGGCTGGGACGTTTTGGGCCTCTGAAATTGCAAATCACACCTCCTCTTGGGCCCAACACCCCTTTGGTTATCCTTTTCTTTTATTTATTTTATTATTTATTTACTAATTATTATTATTTTTATTTAAATTAACTAATTAAATCATTTTTTTTAATAAAACCAGAAAACATAAAAAATATCATTTTTTTAATTTCATTATTTATATTTTGGTAAATAAACATTAATCAATTTAGTTTTTAATTAGGTATAACTTTAATAGTCTTTACAATAATTAAAATCAATGTAGAATTAGGTTTTTTTTTATTAATAATTTTAATCACTTTTATTTTATTTCCGTAAATATAAAAAACCCAAAATATATTTTATTTTAATTAATTAAGTAACTTAGTTTTAATTTCTTTAAATTCAAAATAACAAAAACATGCTTTCTTTCGAAAAGGGTCAAACCCTAAAAATGCGTCGTCTTAATTTTTCGCACGCAATCTATATTTCCAATATTGTAATTGCTTCTGGAATGTAATAGCTTTTAATTAGGACATTATTTATCCCTCTCCTTTATTTTCCGCAATTTAAATTAAAGGGTTTGTCTTTGGCGATGTAAATACCCGATGCCTTGTAATAGCTTAGATTTAATTTCCCGCAATTTAATTTCCGCACAATATTAACCGTTAGATGTTTGATAACTAGGCAATGCATGACAAGATCAATCTTTAACCTAAAATCAACATATCTCACCCATGACATGTATAAAGATAAATAACTGAAAAATAACACACTCGCACATGCGCACTCTTAGGGTACACCTCACTTGGTTGCCTTCGAACGTGGTCATTGAGTATAGGAAGTTTTAGAGGTCGCCCTCTTGTCCAAAGATCATAAGTTGCCTCGAAACGGTTGCCTCAGAAAAAATGATCTAAGACATTAGGGTTACCACTAAGGCGTCCTAACATTGCTTTAGTGACCACACGTCCCTTAATCGAATTGACCCCAAAACTCCAACGACGATGCTACCTACGCCTCAATAGTGGGATAGCATTGTCTAAAGGACATTAGCACAGTTTAATTCCTTTTTCGAGTAGGTAGATGGTTCTTAAGTACTTGCTCCTTTTAAAACAAAACGAAAACTTTTCGCACTTACACTCCTTTCAAACAAAAACTCTTTTCAAACCCACAAACAAAAAGAAAAGCAAATTTTGAAAACACAATGAGCAAGTACCTAAGAGCCCGTGGATAACCACAGATAGAAAGGGTGCTAACACCTTCCCTTTCTATAATCTACCTCCCGAACCCGAGAAATATCTCAAAAAGGAATTTTTATGTGCTTTTGTCCTTTCCTTGTTGGATAAAATAAAAGACGGTGGCGACTCTTGGTTACCGCGACATTTTGCGAAAACAATCGCAAAACGTGAACCAGCATTCCAAAACAATCAGTTATATTCCTACCGATCACACATGGCTGTACTGGTAATGCAGGTTCGAAATGATTTTCTTCGTCATGGCGAGTGTGGTTGAATTCAGTTGGAATTTGTTAGAGCTGTTAGAAAATAGCGAAAATCTGCTAGCTTTAGTTGGTTAGAAAATCAAGTTTATAAGTTGGTTTTGTTGCAGGTTGGTAGTTAGTTGGATTGTTTGCTTTTAGAAATTAGTTTTGTTTTCTGTTGGCTGTTGCAGGGTGCTTTTACTATCCTTGTCTAAGACATTTCCTTTTGATAAACAGTAAGGTGATCCAAGTTCGCTGTCTTCACACTCCACCAATGAGCAGAAGCCATCTTGCGAGGAGAATGCGGGCATAGTGAAGACCAACATATACAACTATTGGAGAAGTGCTCTCAGTATCATAAATGTTCAATGAACTCAGTGTGGCAACAACAAATACAATGCTATATGGGAGCTTAAATAACCCATCTGAGTTTGTTCCCTTGAAAAATATAGGACAGAACCGGACAACTACAACAACTTTGCTTGCACAGGGTATCTGTATAGCAGGCCGAGAAAGATCTTTTCTGGAAAATATGTAAGCTGCATTTACAGACTCAGGCGCAATACCAATTTTGTAAGAACTTTTGGCTTTCTCTGAGTTGGTTGGCCGAATTAGGTTTATTAGTACAGGTTGAAACTCGGAGCGTGAAGCTTGAAGAATACATGAACATGGAGAGCTAATTTTAGGGATAAGCGTAGCACGGTGGTGAAGGATAATCAAGATCTCAGCATGGAGATTGGAATACAAAATTCGCATGAAGAAGGATTTAGAGACTGGATTATAATTTTTCATGTAATTATTTTGTGAATGTAGTTTTTTTTATGGTTTTGTAATGGTTTTCTGTATTTAATTAAATCGACAAAAATGGTGTATAGAATTTGAAATTGGAATGACTTATGGTGAATTTGTAATGAATGAACTTGTTGGAATTTTTGTTGAATATGAAATGAAGAATTTTTGAAATGGTGAATGGAACTTGAATGTTATAGTGTGAACTGTAAATGGCTTTGCGCTTGTAAATTCTATTGAAACCAAGGTAATGCAGTATGACCCTGCATACAAATGTAACTTTGGGACCTCTTGAATCCAAATGACAAATTATCAAGGGCGCAAATTACTTTCTTTTCATTTGATTTTGAGTTTCCCGAGAAAGAAGTGTCTTCCTTTCTTTTTGATATCCCAAGTCCTTCATTGAACTTGTGTTTGTGAAATCCCAATGTCTCATATTCTATCAATTTGGATGAACTCCCTTGCTTGAATATCTTCAAATGAACGAATATAGGTTTCCTTAAATCAACTTGAATGAATTCACACTTAGACGTCTGCACGTTCTTAGCTCAAAAACCCTAATCTTCCATACAAAGCTTTTTAAATTTTGATCTTAAAGCATTTAAGTGAAATCCGAAGAAAATAGATTATACTTCAGGTAAGCCAATCAACCAGACGAAGAGCTTTGCATTATAAGGCATACAAACCCTAATTCATGAAGAAGGTCTAGCTGAATCTTCTTCTCTAGAATATGACAGTTTCCCACATAACTAGAGATTTAAGCAATGTTTTCCTTCTTATTTGCCAAAGATATATCAGTTGAAACCCTAATTATTCATGGATGATATCCCTTGATTATAGCCTTGCCTGATAATCACAACTTCACAAAGAAACCTCTCTTGAATGGTACATGATTTAGAGAAATAAACCATAATCAATGGATGATGTTGAACACAAGGAGATAACAAATTCCTGGTTTAGGAGCCCTAAGATAACCTCGTAGAACAACTTGGAAATGAACATGGGAATACATAAATAAATATGACCAAGATGGCCACAACTTGATTACAATGAAGAGAACGCCTCAAATGAAAACCAAATCAAATCTGAACACCAAGGATTAGAAACCCTAATTCACGCTTGCATCACCTACCCCTAAAATCTTGCATATTAAGGTAAAGTTGATAGGAAAAACACCCTTGAACCCTGATATGCAGATCCCTAATTGGTGAAATAGGGAATAGATTATTCCACCGTATCAATGCATAATCAACTTATAGGAGCTTCAACAACGAATGTACCTTTGGATTCTGAAAGATAATCCTAATAAGATCCCAATGGCATAAATACTCTCGACGAAACCTTTATCCCATAAAATAGGAGCAGATGATTCACAAAAATGTTTATACTAAAGTTCACACTTTTTAGGATAGAACCAAATACTCGTCACTTAAGAGAAAGCTTCAGATGAAAGTCCAGTCTTGGTAAGAAAATCCAAGAAGTGGTGACAGATGGAGGTCCTTAATTCTGAAGGAAGGAGACTCCAGATAGCCATAAGTGGCAACCTTAAACCATAATCCTTGGAGAAGAACTCGATTAAAGCACAATTGTCAAAAACCTGGCTTCGATCGCACATAGGAAAATAAACTCTGATAGCCTCGTAGATTGACGAAGACAAAAATTATCAGTGACACAGATTACAACCCTAATTCTACTACTTAATGCTTGAATAAGAAATCATCCTTTATTGGACACAAACGCCTTAACCACTATGAAACTCTAATATTGCACAACCACTGAACTTTGAACCTCAAGAGCTTTATTGAATGCAGTGCATGCTATGTTAGTGACCTAATGGAATATATACAGATGAATGCAAGAATCTAAGCCAGATAGAAGAAATTTAGGAGGGAATATTTTGGGGTGCAACACTGGGAAATACTCTTCCCAAGAAGTAATACTACCAGTCGGAAGGGAATAAAACCATAAAACCACTATTCAGCTTCATCGATTAAAGTGAACAGAAACATTCTCAATTTTTTATTTCATCGGTGTGCCCATCAATCTTCAAGGTGGTGCTCATGGTCAAGAACCGCTGCAGATGCTTATTATCATCTACATTGACCCTTCCAGAGAAGGACCTCCTCTTAAGTTGAGTGATTGTGCTCAGATGAAGTTGAAAATTTGGCACAGTCACCGGTTGGTTTACAATTGTCAGTCTACCAGCCGGTGCATTTCTCCCACCATAGTTACCAAGGAGTATCTCAGGTGCTGGTGGATTTTCACCCATCGGTATTTCTTCTTCTTCTGAATCTGACTCTTACTCTCTATGAATTGAAAGATATTCTGACTCTGAAAGATGTTCTTTGTTGGAGGCCAGTTTGGCTAATCGAGTTTGACTACACATTATTTCAATTTTGGCGTCAAAAGGAAATTCAGTTAAGGGATCCCGTTTCATAAAAAGATTAGAGCTAGATCAGTTATTATAACAATAAAAAAAATCACAAATAACATAAATTAAATTTTAGTTGCAGAGCAACAATATTTCGATTGAAATAAACTTAGAACTCTATATTTTGGCATTCCCCGGCAACGACGCCAAAAACTTGATCAGAAAAATAGAAAGTGTATTATTTTTGCCTATGTAGTAATAAGGGATAAATTCCCTGAATGTCGATCTCAAGGACTGCGTAGTGATATCGAGTTTAATGCATAGTTCAATTAAACAAAAACTAGAGAAGGTTTTGTTTTGAAAATTATATATAACAACGGGTAAAAATAAGATGAATAAATTGGCTTTTTCAAAATAAGCAAAATTATATGAGGAACATTATAGGGAAAAGTGTATGATTTTCCCTGTAATAATCTTGAATCCTGATTTCTTCAACAAGTTCATAATATTCAATTACCAGATCTTTAGTTGATTTTCCCCTAAATCCTTAGTGGGAAAACCTTTGATTATTTATCATAATGTCTAAGTCCTTAGAGAATTATGATAAAATCAAGCCTTGGTTTTATCAAGATTTAACCGGTGACTATAGGGTTTCCCTAGTCCTAGGTGATATCTATTGTAGTCAAATCGTACAAAAACCTTAACAATAGTGGTCCAGCTGATTGTTAACCGTAAATCAATCCTTATTGTTTCGATAAAGAAAGCATTAAAAACCATGTACGATCAAGTTGAATATGAAAAACAAATATATTACTGAATTTAGGAATTCAAAGTCATTACAAAATCAAATCAGGGACAACCCCTAGAATTGGGGGATTTATCTACTCATATTGTTCAAAGTAATTTCAAGATAAAAATTAGACATTACAAATTATTGATGAAGTTTGATCTTCAATCGTGTCCGCTCATGAAAAGTCTATATTCACCAACAACAACATATGAACTTTGACATGGCCACCCGTGTTGCCCCCCTGATTTTCTTTTTTAGTTCCAAGTTCTAGAATTTTTAACACGGCCCGTGTTGCTCCACGGGACTTCACTGAGTCCGGTGGATCTTTAACCTGGACCTGAGGACAATAAAGAACAACTAACCAAAGCATAAAATGCGGAAATAACTTGAAATAAAACTTAAAACCATAAAACGCGGAGATGACTTAAGTAACATGAAAACGAATGAAATAGTAACAAAATAAGAACAAAAGTGCTACAAATTACCAAGATTATGCTCATATAAGTGACAAAAATATAGTAAAAATAGTGACTCATCAATACACAAACACATATATCTTCTCCCCCTTTGTCATTAGCAAAAAGATGGGGAAAAGAGTTAAAAGTTAATGCACATACACAAAAAATAAAAACTTTGCAGCAAAACATAACACAACATAATGATATAACATAACAAAAAGCTCATAACATTGTCTTAGACTTACACAGTAACATGAAACATAATGGAATCAAACCAACATAGTACGAAACATAACCAAAAAATCATAATAGAAAGCATAATTCACAAATGAAATTGTGAATTAACCCAAAAATTATATAAGATAGAATTTACCTTGATGATATGATGTATCATAGTTAATGTCCTTAAAGTATGATTATAGACATGTCTTTCTATTGATAATTACACATCATGTTTATCCAATATACCTAGTTCTCTTTGAATCTTGAAGAATGGTTCCTTTGTAAGTGGGTTTGTGAAAATATCCAGTAGTTGGTTATGAGTATCCACAAATGTTACTTCAACATCACCCTTGAGTACATGATCTCAGAGAAAATGATGTTGAGTGTCTATATGTTTGGTTCTTAAGTGCATGACATGGTTTTTTATTATATTTATGGAACTTGTATTATCATATTTCAATGGAGTGCATCCAAGGTTTACGCCGTAGTCACTAAGTTGTTGCTTTAGCCAAAGAATTTGAGCATAGCAACTTCATGCTGCAATATATTCAGCTTCATCTATACTAAGAGCCACACAAGCTTACTTTATCTAGGACCACAACACTAGAGCGTTCCTAGGATATGACATGTACCGCTTATGCTTTTTCGGTCAGTTTTATAGCCCGCATAATCTGATTCAGAATAACCAATTAAATCATATACACTACCTTAAGGATACCATATACCGATATTTGTTTTCCCTTTAAGATGCTTCATGATTCTATTCATGGAGGAAAGATATGATTCCTTTAGTTTTGGTTGAAACCGAGCACAATGACAAACACTAAACATAATGTCAGGACGACTTGTCGTCAAATATAACAATGAACCAATCATACCTCAATATTTTTTAATATCAATTGAAACCTATGATTCATCTTGATCTACATACATTCCAGAACCGATTGGAGTAGCCATTACTTTGTTATTGTCCATATAAAATCTTTTCAACAATTGTTTGCAATACTTGGATTGGTTGATGAAGATGCCATTCTTTAATTGCTTAATTTGTAGTCCAAGAAAGTAATTCATCTTACCCATCATAGAAATCTCAAATTCTCCTTGCATCATCAATGAATATTCTTCACATAGACCTTGGTTTCTTAATCTGAATATGATGTCGTCAATGTAGACTTGAACCAATAAAGTATGGCTTTTGATTTTCTTTATAAACAAATTTTTATTAGCGTTACGTTTTACAAATCCTCTTTCACATATAAATTTGATAAGTCTATCATACCATGCTTTTGGTGCTTTCTTCAAGCCATAAAGAGCTTTCTTTAACCTAAAGACATGTGAAGGATTCTTGAAGTCTTCAAAATCGGGAGGTTGTTTGACATAAAATTACTCATTGATGTATCCATTCAAGAAGGCGCTCTTGACGTCCATTTAGAAAATTTAAAAATTTAATGAACATGCATAAGCAAGTAATAAACGAATGTATTCTACCCTTGAAACTAGAGCTAATTTTTCTTCAAAGTAGATTCCTTCTTCTTGATTATAATCTTGAGCCACCAACCTTGCTTTGTTTCGAACAATTATACAAACCTTGCTAAGGAGGATGTAGTTTTGGAACTCTCCACCATGGTCACTTCTAATTGATGTGATATTTAATTATTTTTCATTTTGTAATTGCTTTGAATTCTTCTTAAATGCCTTGAAAGCATCACTTTTCCGTACAAGAAACAAACTCCACAGATATTTAGAAAAATCATCAACAATAACTAAGGCATATACATTACCTCTGAAGCTTCTTGTTCTTGATATGCCAAATAAGTCCATGTGCCACAATTGAAGTGGATTTGTTGTTGAAACCACATTCTTTGGCTTGAAAGTTGGTTTTGTTTGTTTTCCCTTTTGACAAGCATCGCATAATTTATCTTTGACAAACTTATTCTTTGGTAAACCAATGACTAAATCATGTTTAGCTAGTTTGTTTAAATGTTCCATACGAATATGGGCTGCTCTTTTATTCCAAAACCATGAGTCATTGTTGTTTACTAAGTGACATTTTACTTTCAAAGATAAATCATCTAAATACATCATAACAATATTATTGATTCTTTTACCTTTGAGTTCATCTCATGAGTGGCTTCATCTTCAATCAAGCATTCATCTTTGGTGAACTTGATTTTGAAACCTTTGTCAAAAAGTTGGCTTATGCCTATAATATTGTGCTTTAGTCCTTCAACATAAAGCACATCTTCAATAGTTGTGAAAGATGGTGCTCCAACTTTGCCAATGCCAAGAATTTTTCCTTTGTTGTTGTCCCTATAAGTGACATAATCCTTGGTCTTAAACACTAGATTTGAAAATTTTATTATTTCTCCCATCATATGCTTAGAATAGTCACCATCAAGATACAATGTCTCTTTGCCCAATGTGCCCAATGTGCCTCGGGTCCTTCATTATTAGTTCCTTTCTTGACCCATACTTAATGCCTCTTTGCCACACTAATGTTTCTTACATAGCAAGCATTATATGTGTGACAAATTATACCATAATAGAGACATGTATGAACAACATTACTTATATATCTAGTAACATAAGGTCTCTTTTTAAAAAACCTCTTCTTAGGATGATAATGAACTTTTTGTGCTTTATTCACTTTCTCTTTCTTGGATTGGTTACTTGCCTTAACATAGATAGTTTTATTAGTACTTGGTTTATTAAATTTTGAATAACCAAGTCCACTTTTGTCATTAGAATATATTTTTTGACTAAGTACATTTTTCAATTAAATTTATCCCTTTTCATATCTTTCAAGAACTCTTTTTAATTGGACAATTTGAAATGAAAGTGAATCACACTCTTTGCATGTAAAATTATGTTTTTCTTTACCAAAATAAAGTTGTTTTCAACATCAAAATCTTTTTGCACGGTGTTAATCATTTGTTTAAGAGATAAAATTTGTTTCTTTTGTGTTGACACTATTTTGTACATAATTTTACACTCATTGAGTAATTCATCTATTACACCTTGTGCATCATCATTACACGAAGATATTCCATTACTAACATCTTCTTCTTCATCATCAGAATGGTGTGATGCCATCAATGCAAGATTTACACATTCTATGCCTTAAAAATTGGATGACGAACTTACTTCATTATCATCCCATGAAATGTAGGCTCTTTTAGGCTTTGACTCCTTTCTTCTTTTGAAAATACTTTTCTTTGCAAGTTTTGGAAAATTCGTATTTATGTGTCCATGTTTCCTACATTCATAGAAAGTAACACTTTATGTAGATGTAGAGGCTTCTTTCGTATTAAAAAATTTCTTCTTTTTCACAAATTTAGAATTTTTATTATTAACAAAAACCATTTGCTTAACATTTTTACAAGGAGCATGAAGTTCTCATCTTCTTCTGGTGTGTCTTCCTTTTCTACTTCCTTAGAATAAACCTTTAAAGCGATACCTTTGGATTTATTCTCTTGATTCTCATGTTTCTATAGTCTTCCATGTTCCATCTTATATTCTTGAAGTTTTCCAAACAATGTTGTGGAAGTCATAGTGGATAGTCACTTCTTTTCAGATATCGTTGTTACTTTTGGTTTCCATTCCCTAGTTAAATATTTAAGCACTTTAAGATTAAGTTCATTATTAGTAAAACTATTACCAAGTTCTACCAAATTATTTTTCAAATGTACAATTTTTTTTTTGCAAGTCAAGGATTGATTATATGGGATGCATTCTGAATAACTCGTATTCTTGACTTAAGGTGTTCAACTCTTGATCTTTTAACTTCATCGGTTTCCAACAATGTATCCAAAATTTTCTTTATTGTAGTGCATTCTGAAACACGAAAGAACTCATCCATGTTAAGTGCTCCTCGAATTAAGTTTATTGCTTTCTTGTCATAAAGCCTTTTCTTCTTATCATCTTCGTCCAAATCACTTTTGATTTTGGGTGTACAACGACATTGACAATGCTAGTAGGAATAAATGGACCATTCTTTACAGCCTCCCATATTTAATCTCCTTGTGCTTCAAGATGTGCCTTAACAAGAATTTTCTAAAAATCTAAGTATTCACCATAAAACAATGGAGGCTTGTTATTGCAACCACCGTCAATAAAAACTAGATTTGCATTTTCGGAAGCCATTCTTGATCTTTATGAATAGGTTACCTATAACTTGCTCTGATGCCAATTGTAAGTATGAAATGCACCTAAGAGGGGGATGGGGGGGGGGGGGTGAATTAGGTACTTTAAAATTTTTCTGGTTTTTAAGAGATGATTGTTTCTATTTTTCTAGTTTATGGTTAATTGATGAAAGCGGTAAATTGCAGAAAAATAAAGAACACGGAGGGATTATACTAGTTCCTCTCACAGTTCAAGAGTACGCCTAGTCCCCTTACAACATGTAAGAGATTTCAATATTGTTAGAACTTTGTGAAGGTGTGAGAAACACAAGAAATGGTGGTTTGAATTGGGTTGCACCAAATATAATATTTTCGTAACTCAAAAACTAAGTTTATCAAGTGAATAAAAATAAATGAACACAATTATTTTTATTCTGGTTCACTGTTAACAAAGTTACTTCAGACCCCGCAAGGTGATTTTCCTTATACACAAGAAATTAATTAACTATAATCAACCAGCTTACAGATAACCACAATAAGTCTGTTCAACCTTATTTGCACCCCTAATAAGTTCGTCGATCCTTATTGCAAATCCTATATGACCGTAACCAGAGTCTTCTTGAGAATCCATACTACAGAGTATCTCAAGGAACCTATCAACAACAGTAGATTACGAAGATGAGTATACAAAGATGCTTCTACACAAGAATATTACACAATGTTTAAGTACAACAACACAAAAGTGTCAATAGCAAGATACGAACAAAAGCTCCTTGCTTATTAACAAAACTATACAAAGAATTACTCTATAGTGTTTGTGCAACAGTTTGGTGTAGTTTTGTTGAACTGATTCGTCGATTTCAAATTATTCCAAGTACTCACTTTATAGTTGAAATAAGATATCCGTTGAAGGGTAGAATTGGAAACACAAATATAGTTGTTTTGTTCTTAACGTTCGTGGTGAGACTGGTAAACAATAGTACAAAAAGGTTTGACCTTTCGCCACTCGAGAAAGTAGAGTTCATAGTGTACTTTTATACTTTTATACTCATCATCACATGCAATCCCTTAGTATTTATATTCTTCTTCTATATCTTTAGAGGCTTCTGATTTGTTTTGTTTATGAAGCATGTTATAGAAGGATCGGAACCATGTATCTTCAAAACCTAAGTCTTTAGAGCCTTTCAGGGCTTGTTCATAGAACCCTTTCCTTCAGAGTCTTCAGCACTTGGTCTTCAGAATGTCTTCAGATCTTTAGAACTGGTTCAACAAAAGCTTGTCTTCAGCATCTTCAGAACTTAGAATATCAAAAGTAAAGCTTTAGAAGTCCTCTAAAGCTTCCTTGCACAAGTCTCGATTAAAATATCTTTTACCAACTTTCCTTAGAACCGTTGCATAAGAAGCATTCCAAAACCTTTACCTAACTTGTAACACACCATAGGTATAATTACACAGTGTTGAGTTTAGAACCTGATGACGTCACATGCCTTCTTACGAGAGTCAGAACTTGTTTAGAAAAAGCTACAGACAGAAACCATAGAGTACACAATTGTTCTCAAAGATAACATGTAAAGTTATCATCAAAACTTAAGGCCATATGCAAAACCAATCTTGTTCTCACAATCTCCCCCTTTTTGATGATGACAAAATCATGTTTTTTTATACAATAATTCATACAGTGTAATCACCACGAAATGCAAATTCAGTAAAGCTAACCAGCTCCCTCTGAATCTATTAATACCCAAAATCTCATTTATGCTTGTTCAGGGTCCCCCCCTGAGCCCAAGACTTACAAAATGAATTTTGCAATACACAAGGTAACATAGAGAAGGAATACTTCTCCATTGACGTCTCATCAAAGTATGACTAGAAATTCCCGGTCTTTATCTCAGAACCTGGCTTAATATCAGAACAATATGAAGTAACATAACCTATTTAGTTAATGTCTTAATGACTTGCAACAAACATCAGTACTAATTCATTGGTTCTTCCAGAAACTAGAATCGCACCACCAGAAGGTGCACAATAACATGTCATCAGAAGTTTCAGCACTTTACCATTGCCTAACTGATCATGCCTTTTGAACATGTATTATAACCACATCTCAAACCATATCTTCTGAATATGTCTTAGAACATGTCCTTAGACCATGTCTTAGAACATGTCTTAGACCACATCTCAGAACATGTCTTAGACCATGTCTTAGACCATGTCTTAGACCATTTATTAGAACATGTCTTAGACCATGTCTTAGACAATGTCTTAGAACATTTCTTATAACATGTCTTTAGACCATGTCTCTAGAACATATCTTTAGACCATGTATTAGACCACGTCTTAAACCATGTCTTAAAATAATGTCTTAGAGCATGTATTAGACCATATCATAGACCATGTCATTTGACCATGTCTCTTGACCATTTTTAATGAAGATTCACAACATTTGTACAATGCCTAGTTCACAACAGACTTACTAAACTTCTAGAAAGTTCACAACTTCTGAAGTATCAGAGTCTGGTATAACATAACATGGGTACAAAAATTTTAGACAATTTACAACTTCTAAACTGTCTCGTGGTAATAGAGTAAACATTGTCGAAGAAAATGTTGAAATTATTTTAGATAGTCCATAACTTCTTAAACAAATGCAAGTAGCATATCAACTTTATTAAGCTTCTAGACAGCTCACAACTTCTGAAGCGTCAGAGTTTAATCACAATATTTTCAGAAAGTCTACAACTTCTAAACAACAGGTTCTATCCAGACGCGTGGTTACCTTAATTTCATAAAGTTCACAACTTCTGAATAGTGTGGTGTATAAGAGCCTGATTAACCATATTTTCATAAAGTTCACAACTTTTAAACAATAGGTGTTATCAATACACGACTACCTTACTTTCATAAAGTTGACAACTTCTGAATAATAGGTGTATCAGAGCTTAATTTAATATATTTTCACGAAGTTCACAACTTCTTAAGCATACGTTGTATCAGAGCCTAATTTAACCTTTAACTCAGTCATAAACTTCTTACCATAACATAGTATCAGGACATGATTCATTTTAGACATTTCACAACTTCTAACTAATACATGTTCTCGAATGTTGAGCTTATCAGAGCATTCTTCATGCATCTTGATCTTGTCTTCTAGTTGGCAGGTGATAATCTTCTGATATCCAATTTAACCTGTCTACGAAAACCAGTAAACTTTTTTAAAGTTCTTGAATCAAACATTAAACAAAATGTTACCAGTAAAAGCATTATAACATGTTTGAGTTTGAGATATTTAGAATAAACACTATCAAAATCATATACTCTTTCTCCCCCTTTGTCAAAAATCAAAAAGATTTAAAAGACAAAAATAAAATTTTCATTAAGCACATGGATAAAGATACAATTGTTTTATAAACAAAATAAAAACCATTCTTAAGCTTTAATACAAAAGGATACAGCTTCAAGCATCATCCTTCTTGTCAAACTTTTCCATGAACTTCATTAACGCATCTGATAGTTTCTTGAACAAGGCCTCCTGAGCAGTAATCCTTTCATTTTGCTTATCCAAGTGTTAATGGATGAAGCAATTATCTTCCTGCTATTTATCCAAAACAGTGTTCAGCCCAGCTGGCTGGTCTTTAAATTCCATTACTTGATTCCCTTTTGAACTATAAGGTTGACCATCAACCAACGATATCTCAGCCCCAGAAGTAGTAGTAGTAGTAGTAGCAGCTTCTGAAGTACCACCGAAGACAACACCATGTTGCTCAAGTTCAAAAATAGCAACCTCTGGAGATGACATACTCAAGGGAATGCTTGAAAATGTCTTGAGTCATTCCTCATACTTCCTCTAAGTTTCTTGATGACATATGATTTTCATGATATCAGAGTTGATTTCCATCCATATTTTTAAGGAAATCCATATGGCATCTGATTTCTTAGGATCCATGCATAAAGAAGAACTTTCCAAGGTGTATTGGAGAGTGTGTAAAGCATTTTGCTTAAACTGTTCCATGAGCTCTAGAAAGTTTGGTTGAAGAACATAAGTTCGATGAAAAGATGGATGGTAGGAGGTGTTTGGGATGTTATAGAAGGTGTCTGAGAGAAGCTTTATGCGAGTGACTGTTTGTGAGGGAATAAAAGGGCTTGCTTATGAAATTGGTGGATTTTCTTGAGGAGAATTGTTCCAAGTGTGGAATCAGGTGGGAGAGTTGAGGAGGTAGGTTTGAGTGAGCTTATAGAACCAAATTTGGGTAGAGAGGTAACAACAGTAGTTTGACTAACTTTCTTAATTTCAGAGAGTTGTTTCTTGGAATCTTTCTTCTTGGATTTCTTTCTGTGCTTAGATGAAATATCATGACATTCTTTCTTGGATCACTTCCTTTTCCTCTTTTCTTTCTTCTCCTTGTCATAGGAAGCATTATGAGAAGCTTTCTTAGGATTGAGTGCAGATGGATAGGTTTCAACAGGCCTTTGAGAGAATAAGTTAGGAGAATCTTCTGTAGGGAATCTTCTATGAGAAATTTCGACCTGATCTAAGGCATTAGGCACTTTAACTATCTTTGAGATTAAATACATTTCTAGCAGGCCTTGACAATTGAAAGGTTTTCCAACCAATATTTTAGGTAAACCTTATAGATTCAAGTTTTCTGCAAACTTACTTTCAGTTAAAATGGCAGAGATTAGCCTTCCATATAGAATCCAATTGCTTTGACTTTTGGGTGACGTTTTTGAGAAACAGATTGCACCATGAAGATTTGTGGTAAGACATGCTGGTAAATTGATATTTTCACCAATGGCCAGATAGTACAACATAAACTTGTGATCCATATCAATATAATTGAGAGAATTTGTTCCACTTTTGTGAAAAACACTACCAATAAAGATTCTAAGACATACCCTTAATGCATCAAAAAGACCAGAGGCTTGTCGGGAGTCCTTGCCATTTTTAAAAAGAATTAGAATGAAATTTTGAACAATGTCTTCATAAGTTTTACCTTTTAGAGTTTCCCAAGTGACTCTCTTTCTGTGACAACGAACACCTGAGCCATTGTGATGGACAAGTTTTGCAATATCTTCCTCACGAATGCAAATATCATTATCATAGAATTTGAAGTAGATTAAACTTTTATTTGAGATGAAAGTGTTACGCCAAAACTCTTTGACCAAAGCAGGAATGGTAAGACCTTTTAGAAGATTGAACTAGTTTTTCCAACCTTGAGTTTTCAACATACCAGAGAAGTCAAAACCATGAGCAGCAAGGTTTTGAAAGCCTACGATGATTTTAAAGATAACATATAGTTGATCAATTGGAATCTCCAATGTTGTGATAGGGTCATTATTTTCCTTAGGTTGTTCTTATTGTAGGATATATTGTTGATCATTTGACACTAATGAAGCCATTGTTAATGATTAATGAACATTAACAAATGGTCTTAGGGTTTGAGAGTTTTAGGGCTTAAAATAAACGATATTGTAGGGAAAAAGTAGCGAACGTGTGTGAATTTTAAAGTAGTGTTTGAAATGATTAATAAACCTAGAAAAGTGAAATTGAAACGACAGGGGGGAAAGCGTAAGGATTTATTACTTTAATCCCAAGATAATATCGATGCCTAAAGCTAAGCATTAAACGCTAGGCGTGGTTTAGAAAAGATATTTGTCTTATACTAAATTACTAACCTTTCATTTTACTGACAACACCTCTAATGAAATAAACTCTGTAGTTACCATCAGACGAATGTATTCTTAAGAGAATATTTTTACCATGGATACTTATGATATATGAGAACCTCACTAATCTGAAGCACGGCGTCTCAGAAGAAAACGATAAGATCAATATGTACCTTTAGAGGATCTGACATTATTCCAGGATAATTTACACAGAGAGCACTTCTTGTTACATATGCCATCCTGAGAAGATATAAAGATCTTTTTGTATAGCCAAAATCCAATCTTGATCAGAAGTGCTTCATCAAGAGATATAGGTTCTGTCAGAGACACTTAAACTTAGAACCAATTCCTTAGAATATGAAAGTCAAGATATATGCTTCAACAACTTCTGATTGAGTATCTTTTGAAACAGTGAATTCTTGTCCTTTGTAGCATCTTCATGATAAGTGCCAAAATGTCGTTATTTTGTGTATATGTTTTGTTGCACTTATCAATTCTTTTGCTAAGATTCTTTGAGTAATTCCCCGCTTTCTTAGTAAATTTATTTAGTTTGTATATAATTGTGTTTTTGATTCTTTAGTGTATCGTTCAATAGTTTTAATGTCTTTATTAGGTATTATCGCATATTCGGAGCATTGATGAATAAGGTGTCGAAGGCATGGCTCTAGAGAAACAATTTTGATAAGATTTGTTCAAGGAATCTCACTTAGTGCAGTGATCCCGCTAAGAACATTCTCTAGTGCGCTGCAGCAGTTTTGGGAAATTGGCAGAAGCATAGTTTTTTAGTCCGTTAAGCGCGAGCAGCCCTCTTAGCGGGATTTTAAGTGGTTTAATGTGTAAATATCATGCAACCCGCTTAGCACGATCTGCTGATATTAGTTTTATAAAAACATAATTCATTCATTTCTAGGTTATGGTTTTGGGGGTGTTTTTATTCTCCTAACTCCATCAACTAATTTTTTGGTAGAATAGCTTAGAAAACAACAATGGAGCTTGCGTACGGATTATCCGGGGTGAATTTCTCATCGATCGACGTTGACAAACTGAGAGATTTGTTGTTCATTTCTCTTCTTATTTGTATATTCTTCATTTTTTGGGTTTTGTATATGTATTTACTTTGAACTCTTGTATATTTATTTCCCATGGCAAGTTTGCTTTACAAATATTTGTCGATTATTATCCTAGAGTTTTTATGTGCTTGGGGTTTGGGTTTCTATAAACAAATACTGCTCAAATTCTTATCTAGGATGATTATTTATTAGTTTGTAGATTCTAGAGATAGCTTTAGAGCTAATATTCACAATAGTTATTAGTGCTTAATCCCTTTGAGTTGGTTGTGTTATGTTGAGAGATTGTCAACGTGTGTAATACAGTTGTCTAATGTGTTGTTGAGGTTGGTTGAGAGATCGCCTCTGAGATGATACAGTGGGTGTTATGGTTGATACGTGATGACATTGATGAGTATTGTAGGATGATTATAACTGGTCGGTAGGTTTAAGTTTATGAGGAGTGGATTATATGCATGCCTGATAAGTTTATTATCTCTGAAGAATGGCATCTTTTTCTGTTAATAGCTTTAATTCCTGAATTTATTTTAAACCTATTTTAATCAAAAATGATTAACACAAGACTTGTCGAACGATAGTCCAATAGCACTGATCTCTATGGATATGATAATTTCCTGGAAGAATATTTCCAAAACTTTTGCTTTTCTCTTTACTGCTTCAACACTTCATACTTTCTGCACCTGAGAGAGTAACCTTCATATCTACAAATATTATAATTGGCTTTGAATTTTCAAGTTCAAGCTCATTTTTAGACTTAACATAAATTGATTCTTCAATAATAAGCATTTCGTTGTTGTTTATTCTGTAGTCTTTTGAGCATTCAGAATATTCTAACATGATATAACTTTGATTTTTAGAATCAAGTTTGTTAAAATTTTCCTTTTTGTTTAAGATAAACATGAGAAAATACAGTAAGAAAACTTATGCTTCTTGTTCTTTCAACAATTCATAGGGAGTCTTTTGAAGAGACTCATTTCTGAATGAAATGCAGAAGGAAACTCATTCTTGACATAGAGAATTTGTTTATGATCAAATGTTTTGGATCCTATAATCTCCCCTTTTGATCAGCTATGAGGATCACAATGCCTCCTGTGAGTGTGTCGTAGCCCAAATTTGCCATACCTTTGCGTTTATTCTTTCAAGATTAAAATAGAAGAAATATTTAATTAAAGATGGTACAATAGTATCTGATGACCTATCTTTATCCAAGACTAGGAGGTGTATTTTAAATTCAGGAAAATGGGGCTTTCTAAATCGGAAAAAGGGAATATATTATTTAAGAAAAAAGGGAAACGTGACATATTGTGTTATTACTGATAAACTTATTTGCTTTTGGTTAAGTGTCATTTTTCTGTTTTAAAAGGCAATTGGGCCTAGTGATATGGAAAACCTTTTTTGTTGTATTAGAAGATTAATTGCGCTGGCCTGGTTAATTGCAATGCAAAGCCCAATTGGATAAAAGAACTGATTTTTTGTTGTATTAAGAAACAATGTTATTGGGCTGGATAGTAAAGATTAACATTGGGCCCAATCTTTGGCAAAATATTATTTTCATTTCATTAATCATAATTTATATAGTTTTTTTTATCATTAAAGAGTGTTGGGTCAAATAAAGATTACAGTAGGGAGCCCGGTTTATAATAATTAGCGCGTAGGGCCCAAAGTTGAATAAACAACTATTGTTCAAATCATCACTAAATTAGTGCATGTTTGTTGCAATTTACAGGTACTGTAGAAATTGTTGCAAAAAAATCAAATCTACATCAAATCTTTTACATTAAAATATCTATACAATCCAAATCCAAAAACTGCAGTAAACAAAATCAATTATACATAAATCAATCATTTACATTCAATCCAGAATTAATTACAATCAATCAACAACAATTTCAATCCCTAAATAGACTAAAATCCTAAATCTGTAATTCCTAATCTACGCTAACAAATCCAAAATCCTAAAATCAACCTATAAATACTGAACAGAGAATACAGGAAAAGGGGATTCAAAGATAGTAAAAAAATTAGAATACAGGGGAGACAAAAGAGAAGAAATCTGAAGAAGAACAAGAACAAAGAACCTTGCTGTTGAAGACGCTGAGAGAGAGCAATTGGGGTTTCGATATCCAAAACCCTAATCACCAGCCTTGCCATCTGCCGCTACTCTACTCAAACTCACCGTAACCTACACACAAGAAAAAAGGTTAACGCGAACGAGATCGAAACTCAGAATTTCAAATCGGAAGGGGTAAGCACAATTAGCTTTTGCTGTTATGGTATTCTGGGTGTTGGGTTTAATTTACGATGGGGGTAGGGTTTGTTTTTTCAAGCGCCTCCATGGGGAGTTCATACTAGGGTTTATGAAGAACAAGGTGAGAAGGTGGAATAGGAGAGAGAAAGGTGAAGGGTTCACTGAAACAAGAATGAAAATAAAAAATGAATAAGAACAATGTTAACACATTCCCTCATTCTTATTCGCTAGCTTCCGATCTGACGGCCATTAGGCCAAGTCACACGTTAATTAGCATGCACCTCACCTTACCCAATCGAACTGGTCCATCACTGAAACTGTAATGGGCCAAGCCCATTAATTTTAACACCCCCCATTCTGCCATTTTACTGAAACATAGAACAATATACACCCCTCTTTCCAGAATGAATAGTGGGCCTAATGCCGATTACTAATTAGCCCCCTTTATTATTACTTGTCAACAGAAATCGCACCCCTTGGTTTAATTTAATTATTATTTTTTTACTTCTTTTATATTATTTTCTATATGATATTCTTATTAATTTTTTATTTCTTTATAATAATAATAATTATTATTATTAATATTATTATTATTATTGATGTTAATTATTATTATCACACTTTATCTATTATTATTATTTATTATATGTAAATACTACTATATTAACATGTAAATTACTTTTATTCAAATCTCATGTATATTATTTTCTATATGCATTTGCATTAAATATATTTTAATCATGCATTAATAAGAAATTTTTGCAATTTATACGATTAAAAAATATTAACCAACATAAAACTATTTTTCGAAACAAACTAATCTAAACAACTATTTTTTTGCAAAAGGGTTTCAAACGGAATATGACTAATCGCGCATTTTGCCAAAATCTCCGCAATCACTACAACCGGTCAAAATGCAAGGTGATTCAAAATACATTTGCAACCCCTAAGAAACACCAACCCCATATGAACTACGAATTGGGACTCTGATTCCTCATAAGAGGATACGTAGGCATATGATCAAAAATCGTGGCAAGTCCTCCTAATTAAAATTTAAAACCCTGTTTAATCCGAAATTTAAACCTAAAACCTAGTATCCTTGTGAACAAGGTAGATGAAAGGTGCCTAACACCTTCCTTTTGTATAATGAAGTCCGAAACCTAGAATCTTTGTCTGTAAATTAGGGTTTTCTATTAGATCCCTTCCCTAGGATAAAAACTGATAGTGGTGACTCTCATATTAAAAACCAGTCCCAACAGTTGGCGACTCTACTGGGAAAACAACCCTAGGTTTTAGGTTTATGTTGGGTTTTTTTTATTTTTTTATTTATTAATTGAATTTATTTATCTATTGCATTTATTTATTGTCCATTTTTTTTATCATCATATATTTACTGCGTGAAAGGACTGTTATCTCAAAAATATTTTCAATAACCCTTAGAAAGAAGGTTCGTCTATTAGCTTAGAGGATACATCATCTCTGCGAGTTTATGTGATGACTTCACCTAGAGTCGGTGAACTTCCTAAAAAGGAATACTTATAGAGAGATACCCTCTTGACGAGTAGGACTTTAGAAGGCCATCCATGACTCTTTGTAACGACCTTAACTTAAAATCTCATGATGAGACCTTTCACAACTTTGAGACGAAATTTTCAGTCCATAAAGAGGCTCCACCTAAGGGAGGCCCTTGTGCCTTTTCCCTCTGGTGTTATTCATGATACCCTTAAGGAAACCACCTTCTAGGAGGGTAGACTAACCGTAGGTCAAAATTAAGGAACATACCTTCTAAGGGTACCTGTCACAAAACCCCGTCACTCAATCCTACATCTATGCATTCAAACATTTCATATATTCGTCATACATTTCATATATTCGTCACCCGTTTCTTTTTATTTGTCTTATTCACAGGGTACGAAAAATAATAATAAAATCAATTCTGAAATCAAATCCACAAAAGGGAAATAATGTGCTAAAAACTTTCTCAAGCTTTGTCCAACAATAGGGGATGATTTCATGAGCAGACATCCGCAAGCACACCTAGAAGACTTATTTCCCTTGGTTCAATTTCATGCAAACAAGTTTTGGTTTAAAATTGTAATATTTTTCAATATTTGAATTATGTTACCTTCAATAAAGGTTTTTTATTTCCATATCTCGTTTGCGTACCTATTTTTAAGCTAGGAACCGAATAAAAAATAAGCGAAAGATAAATATATACCTGGGTAAATAAGACATTTAAACCCCTTTCATATTCATACATATTCATTCGCATGCATGCGTTCAGGAACACCTGCATATCATATCGAAAATCATTTTTCCAAAAAAAAATCTCTCCAGTTAAACCATTGGTAGAAGAAGATCTCCACCTCCTTGGCCTCCATATCAAATAAGAGCCTACAACAAAAAGAAATGGAGCAAATCGGGGAAACTCAGGTTGCATTCAAAGAGGATCTCGACAAAGTAAAGGGTGATGTAAGTTCAATGAAAGGAGATCTGATCCAAGTTCTCATAGCTTTAAAGAACATCATTGACAAGCAGGATCAAATTCTCAGGGTAGCTTTAGAAGAAGTGGCTCAAACCATTGGTGCATCAAGCGGTCACCAACTAAGGAAAGAGCCAGAAGCAGGACTCCAAAAGTCCGTCATGGCCTAACAAGAGACTAGAGAGGTTGAAACTGAAGGGTTTATCGCACCGCCACCAAAAGCAGGGGCATCACATACCCTACAGATTCCAACTAATAATGCAGACAACTACTTGGACCTGCAATACGGAGACCACGACCCAGAGGATGCCAACCAGGCACCCTTAAAGACGATGGGTACTCATGCTATTGATGATCCACTGGTCATGAATCGGTACAAATCTCTAGAGGAAATATTGAAAGCTGTAGAGGGTTTAGATGCCTTTGAAGTAGATGCTCTCGAAATGGGCCTAGTTTCTGATGTGGGAATTTTGCCAAAGTTCAAAGTGCCTGACTTTGGGAAATACAAGGGACTCACTTGTCCAAGAAATCATTTGCGCATGTATTGCAGGAAGATGCATGCCCATGCCCATGATTAGAAGCTAATGATTCACTATTTTCAAGATATCCTTAGTGGGGCATCTCTAGACTGGTATATGCAATTGGAGCGAACACATATTTGAACCTGGGCAGATCTTGCTAAGGATTTCTTAAAGCATTACAAATATAACCTAGAGATGGCGCCTACCCGCATGCAACTCCAAAATATGTCCCAGAAGAAAGAAGAGTCTTTCAAAGAGTATGCTCAGAGATGGAGGGAGATGGCATCCTGTATGCAACCACCGCCGTTGGAAAAGGAGTTAGTAGACATTTTCATGGGAACTTTGAAAGGGTTGTATTATGAGAAGATGGTTGGAAGTATTTCTTTGGGGTTCTCAGATCTAGTGACTATCACTGAAAGAATCGAGACTGGAATAAAGAGTGGGAAAATATCTGGGGGACCATCAAATTCCCCCTACAATTCAAAAAGTCCTGCTTCAAACTTCCCCAAAGGAAAAGAGGGAGAAATTAATGTTGTAGCATCACAACCAAGGGCACGACAACCATAAATGATCCCGCAAGGAAAAAAACAAGGCATATTTGGAATGCATCAAAGGAAATTTGATTCACTCTGTTGCACCCCGAAAGTTTCCCTCCCATTTTACTCAAACATATGTTCATTGAGATCCTCAACTTGCTCAAGGATGCCCAAGAGTTGACTAGATAAACTCTCTCCTAAAGCAATGAACCTCCAACTAGGGTTTCCATTTTCATCAAGATGGGGGAGGTCCATAGTCCTCATATGCTCTCCATAGTCCTAATATGTTCTCAAGACCATGCATTCCAAGTTTCATGCGTTGCACAAGAAGTTTTCCTAATTAACTGCACAGATGCTTGAAAATCAACTATATTAAGTCAAAATCAACTGTGGCCCACATACAGTCAAACTTCAAGATTTTTGGTCAACATCAGCATTTTGAAATGATATCCATCATTAGATCAAGGGTTGATCATGATTCCCTAAGGATTGCTCCTAGTTCATAAAAACTCAAAAGTTGCTAAATTAGGGTTTCTCAAGAAAAGTCAACAAAACTTTGACCAGGCATAACTTTCTCATACTTTATCAGAAATTTTCCATCCAAGGCTAATTTGTAAGAGAACTCAATTCCATAGAACTCATCTTCATCCCTCAAGTTCAAAAAATGCACTCATGAAAAGATATGAATTCAGACATTATAAGTCCTTTACAAAAGTCAATAAAAACACCTTTTGGTCAAAGCTTCTTACATGAACATGGAAGATCCAATTGAGATGAAATCAAAAGGGTTGTTTTGGGGACATCCTAAGCTTTCTAAAAAGTCCAAGAACACCCTCTTAGGGTCATAATTGAAGGAGATATGCATTGTCAAAGTTGGCCATTTTTGGAGAATTGTCAAAAGTCAACAGTGCCCAAAATTGCATTTTTTAGCAAATGGGCCTAACTTTTTATGCTTGCATCCTACTTCTAGCAATGTCCACGACCCAAAAACTCTCTCATATATTATTGACTTTATTTATTTGATTTATTTTGATTTTAATCATTTAGAAATCAAATTAAATCAAATAAATGATATAAAATATGGAAGATTTGTTTTTGATCTGATTTTGAATGAAAATGCAATCCATTTATGCTGTCAAAACAGAACCAAATCGTGCCAAGGTTGATTGTGATGAGAATGGAATGATTTATCTTGATTTGGAACGAAATAATGCAAGGATGGAATGAAATCAAATCTTGATAATTGGAAAAGATTTGAAGCCTTTTTGTTAACCAAATTCAATCAAATACATATACAGATCAAATCCCAAGCACAAGGGGAGAGGTTGATCACGTGAAACATCCAAGAACAAGTTGCATTTTTTGTCAAACAAATCTGAGATCGGATTCAATACTACAACCCCCCTGAAAGAGATTTAAGGATTGCAACACGTTCCTGGCAATCTCCTGAAGCTAACTACACCTTTTGCACGCACCAAAACACCCAGAATCGTAAAATCCGCAACCCTATTATCCAACTATATTTTTATTTTTGATTACGTGCATACATGCTTTGTCAATGAAATTTAGTCATATATTCTTGTTTGTCACGAAGTTTTGATGCTTGTTGAATCGTTTAATTGAGTTTTAAGTGCATGAATCATGGTTGGCCATTCTTAGGGTTTCTAAGCTCATTTTAGGGCTTCCTCCTACAGGAAAAATTAGAGCTAGGCGTGGGTACCATGATGTTCAGGGCTTCAAGCCCAGTTGATTCATGGTTTTCATTTTAATTTATATTGCATGTGCTGGATTTTTAAATGATGCAGGGTTGTAGTTATAGACATGAAACCGTAGGTAAATGTCTAAGTCTAAAAAGATAGTACTGGGGAAGAAAAAGACTGCGTGGCAAAGTCCTCTTGGACCATTTGAATGATAGCACGCTTTGTTCTAGGCATAGTGCATTTTTGTATTATATTATATTTTGTTGATTTATGTTAACAAAAGGCCAAATGGCCCAGTGGTGTGCAGGAAGGTAGATAAGGCGTTGCATACGAGAGGTCAGGGGTTCGACCTCGACCTCTAACATTTGTTATTTTTGAGTTTCCAATTCCAGATCCAGTGTACCTCAGATGTAATCCACTGGATCTATCTCTAGCCAGATCCAACGTCCAGCATGCGCAAGCTCATGATAGATCCTCAGAAGGTGGTCTCACCGAATCAGGCACGATCCGCTAGGCCACTAGCTTTGGGCCCATCCTTCTGGGTTTCAGCAGTTCAGCACACACCCACCTGAAGTGCTAACTACATCAGGCCATTTTTCTTTTTTTATTTCTTTATTTGTTTCTTTTTAAATTGTTATTTTAGTTATTTTCACAAAAAAAATATTTTTTTAATTAAATCAAAAAATCATAAAATTACTAAAAAAATTAGATTTAGTTTTTTTTCATAAAATATTTAATTTCCATTAATCAATTAGTTTGGTTAGGTTAATTTAATTTCTCTTTTTTCCATAATTAAAATTAATTAGACAAATTAGGTTTAATTCACAAACATTAAATTTTTCTCAATAAAATACCCAAATAAATTTATTTTTTTAATTAATTAGATTTAGTTTAAGACTTCAAATATTTTTCTCAATAATAAAATATAAAAAAAATAGTTTCTCTTTAATTGATTAGATTTTTTAGGACCTAGACTTTATTCTCGTATTTAATTCGTCTCACACGCATTTACTTTCTTTTAATTCAAATTATTGTATCTGCTTTGAGTTTGTAGTAGATTAATTAGGGTTTTGAATTTCCGCATCTTTATTTTTCAGTCAAATATTTGTGTATCTGCCAAAAAGCCCTGTAACAGCGTAGATTTTTCTTTTCCGCTTTTAATATCCACAACTATTAAAATGCTAGATGAATGGATAATAGGATTGAATGGCAAGACAAATAACTTTAAAACGGTAGATAACCCTAATTGTGCAAAGATAATTAACTGAAAAAACACACTTGCACAATCTCACTCCTAGGGTTTACCCCACTTGGTTGCCTCGAAAAAACAATGGTCGTGTCCCTCGAATGTAGGGATATCTTAGCAAAGACCCGTGATTCAAAGTCGTCATAAAGATCATGGTCACTCCTTGTCCCTCGAGTTGCCTACGAAAAATGATCTTATGACAGTAGTCCCTTCGAAATGCTAAGATATCCTTACTTGTTGCCTTCAGAGACCATTTTGTCCCTTTCGATTGTCTCTTAAAATTCCAACCATAGAGCTACATACTCATTAATAGTAGGATAGCGATGTCTAAAGGAAACGAAAACGAACAGACTTTTTTGAGTAGGTAGATAGTTCCTAGGAACTTGCTCAAACAAACAAATTTCGCACAAACATTTTTCAAAAAACAAATTTAAAAAAAAAAACAACTTTGTCACACTCTTGAGGACCGATACAAGGTGTGATACGGTGGCAGAACCGGAACTGTTTGAAATGCTGGTTTGCGTTTTGTGTTTGCAAAATGTCGCGGTAAGCAAGAGTCGCCACCGACTTTTATTTTATCCAACTGGAAAGGAAAAAAGCACAGAAAAATTCCTTTTTTGAGATTTTGAGTACGGGGGGTAGATTATAGAAAGGGAAGGTGTTAGCACCCTTTCTATCCGTGGTTTTCCATGGGCTCTTAGGTACTTGATCATCATTTTCAAAATTGCTTGTGTGTGTTTGATTTGAAAAAAAGTTTTTGTTTGACTTCGATTTAACCTTTGCTTCTGTCTTCAAGAGTGTTACGAAGTGTTTTTGAAAACTTTGTTTGAAAGAGTGTAAGTGTGGAAAAGGATTGTTTTTTTTGACCAAGTACCTACTAGCATCTACCTACTCGAAAAAAGAATTGTTATATGTTTGTTTCCTTTAGAAAGCGTTATCCTACTATTAGTGAGTAGGTATCACCATCGTTGGAGTTTTAAGGGTCAATTCGAAAGGGACGTACGATCACTAAAGCAATGTTAGGACGTCTTAGTAATAACCCTAATGTCTTAAGATCAATATTCGAGGCAACATATTCGAGGCAACCTTTCCGAGGAAACATTTCTGAACGGGACTTTGATCTTTGTTTAGACAAGAGAGTGACCACTAAAATACCCTATACTTAATGATCGTTTACCGAAGGCAACCGAAGTGGTAGTATACCCTAGGTGTGCGCATGTGCGAGTGATTCAATTTCAAGTTTATTATCTTTGCACATTTAGGGTTTGCTAACCGTTTTAAAGTTTACATACAGTCTTGTCATGCAACCCTAATATTCATACATCTAACAGTTAATATTTTGTGGAAATTAAAATGCGGAAAGTAAAGGCACGCTATTACAAGGCTTCGGGTATTAATTACATAGCCAAAAAACCCGCTAAAACGATAAATAAATGAAGAAAGTCTTAATTAGTCTATTACATCCTGTGAGCAATTACATCAATATTGTAAAAAATAAATAAACGCGCGCGAGGAATTAAGAACGAGAAAAGTTAGGGTTTTGACCCTGTCTAACCTAATTACAAGAAAAACATTTTTTGGTTGTTTTTGATTATTTAAGAAAAAAAAGGTTTTAAATTAAATATACAAAAAACTAATTCCTAATTAAATTAAATTACGAAGATATTAAATTTGACCTGTTTTTGTGTTTTTGGTTATTTTTTAAGAAAAAGAAAATAGGAATTAAATTAAACTAAAACCCTAATTTTCTAATTGTTTTTAATTTATTTACAAAAGGATTTAAAGTTACCTAATAAATTAAATAAACTAATTAAATAAATTTTTTTGATAAAAAATAAACTAAATCTAATTGGATTACAAATTGTTATTTTTAATGATTTTTTGATAAAAAAAAGAATTAATTTTGTGTGAATAAATATAATTAAGAAAATATAAAAGAAAAGAAAAAGAAAATAGGCCTGTGAGATAGCAAATTGGAGGGTGTCTTGAGCAATTTTCTGGGCCCAAAACAAATTGACCCACGTTGACCTCCAAGATTCCATGTTGTGCATTGACCAGGGTGCATCATGGTCCTTCAATGACAGCCTTCAGATCTGGCTTCCTGGAGATCCAAAGGTTGAATCCTGAGGGTACATGGTGGTCTCCACGCCTTGTGTGCATGCCTGATTAAGCAAATGAAAATAATATGAAACATGGGGGGACCTGGGATTCGAACCCAGGTCTTTTGGCCTTTTCCACTTCCTTGTTACCAATTGAGCTGCGTGCGCGTGTTGTATACAAAATAACAATAATTGATAATATATAATAGTGCAAGTTAGTGGGAGACAAACAAAAACATGCGCGCCAGAATTCAAATGGTCAAATGGGAGAGTGCCACGCCATCTTCCCTGTCCTCTCTTCGTAGCTAAAAGGTTCAGTGACCTTTACCTACGGACAAATGTTTGTAGCTATAACCCCTGCATATCTCAAAATTGCACACAGGCATGATAAACAAAATATAATGGTATATATCAAATTGCCTTAGCCTGCTGAGCATCATGGTGCCCTTCTTGTGGACCAATTTTTCCTGTATAAAAATATCCTAAAATGAGACACAAAACCCTAATAATGGGAAATCTCTATAGAGTTAGAAAAAATGCAATTAATTGTTATGAATAGCTTACAAATGCTTCAAGGAACAAGAATATGTAGGTAATTCATGATACAAGTGCCAAAATCATGTGATTCAATTTCAAGAAAAAGCCATGGTCGTGGATCACTTACAGTGAGTTCTAGCGCAGGAAAATTCTTGTTCTTGATTGGTACAGCTTCCTTGTATGTCCAGGATACGAATGGGATGGCTTAGGAATCTTGAAAACGCTTGGAAGTACAAAATCAGATCACCACTTTCTTGGAATTTTTTCAAGTTTGGTTATGCCTCTATGCGCCTCTAAACCATGTGTTTTTTGTCTGCTTTTGTTCACTATATATCACTGATCAAATTAGGTTTACAAATATCCATTCAATCTTTGTCAATTATGGCTTTTGATCTTGATTTTATTTCCATGAAAATCTTTCTAAAAATAGGCCAAAACCAATCTTTTCATGCATACATAGGCCTTGCACGATTTGATTCACTTGCTAGCTGTATATGGGACCTGAAATGTGCACAAAATCTCGAGGTTTGAATGATTTGGATATTTTCATGATTTATTTAGATTTAAATTTATTTAATTGAAATAAAAAATCAAAATAAATAGCAAAAATAAGATAAAGACAAAGGGAAAAGGCTAGGGTTCGTGGACCATACTACCAACTCAAACCAAGTGCAAAAAGTTAGGCCCATTTAACAAAAATTGCAATTTGAGGTACTTTTGACTTTTGGCAATTTTGCAAAAAAGGTCAACTTCACCAATGCATAACTTCTTCAATTTTGAATCTTTGAAGGTGTTCTTGGACTTTTTAGAAAGCTTGAGACGTCCTCTAAGCAACCCTTTTGGTATCATCTCAATTTAGTCTTCCATATTCACGTATGAAGCTTTGAAAAAAAAGGTGTTTTTGTTGACTTTTCAAAATGACCTATAATGTCCAAATTCATAACTTCTTGTGAGTGTATATTTTGAACTTTGGAGATGAAGATGGATTGTAGAGAATTACATGCTATTAAAAATGAGCTTTGTATGGGTCATTTAGCATAAAGTATGAGAAAGTTATGCTTGGTCAAAGTTGAGTTGACTTTTCTTACAAAACCCTAATTTAGCAACTTTTGGGCTTTGATGAATTGTGAGCAATCCTTGATGAATCATGATCAACCCTTGATCAAATGATGAATAATATTTCAAAATGATGATTTTTACCAAAAATCTTGAAGTTTGATTGTATGTGGGCCACATTTGACTTTTGCCCTAGCACAGTCAATTTTCAGGCCTTTGAGCAATTGACTGAGCTAACACTCTCTGTAGGGCTTGAAATTTGACATGGATGTTCTTGAGAACATATTAGGATAATATTGAGCATTTTGGATCCCTTGGACTCAAGTATCTTGATGCAACATGAAACCCTAATTTGAGGTAGACTGCCTTAGGAGAGAGCTTGTCTGGTCAACCCTTGGACTTCCTTGAGCAATTTGAAGACCTCACTTGAAATGTATTGAGAAATATGGGAGGGAAAATTTTGGGGTACAACAGCTGCCCCTGTTCAATCTTCTTAAACCTGAGGATATAGATTGGCTTGCTTGCCTTTCGTGATCTGAAGGTGGAAGATGATTGAACACTAGAGTGCCCAAGAAATTTGCACTCGCATGAAGTGGTATTTATCTTGCGATGTCGGGAATGGGCTTATAGATGCCATTTTGAGATTGATGATGAAGATAGGATTAAAGATGCCATCCGAAGGAGTGTCAATCGCATAAGAGATTCCTTAGCGAGAGCTCATATACCTGTTGTTGAGGAAGATTTCGCTGGGGAATGTTGATCTCTGTCTTGAGAAAAAGTTGAATTTTAAGAGCTTCGGTCGTCCGTTATTCTACTAGGGAATCGTCTCTTGGTCGAAGAGGTGAAAATGTACTACTATCTGGTCGTGATCCAGGCTTCATAGTGATATGATCAACTGCTATCTGGTCGTGCTCCAGGCTTTACAGTGACTTACTGGGGAGATGAGATTTTAAACTTGTTATCCGGTCGTAATTTAGGATTTGCACTTTCTCAATTCTACATGGTCGTAATCCAGGCTTCAGAAGGAATTCAGTTGTTATCCGGTCGCATCCGAGCTTTAACTTGAATTTAGGGCACACTAATATCCGGTCGACTCTGGGCTTCTTAGTAATTGTCCAGGTAAACTGCTATTTGGTCGAAATCCAAGCTTCACAGTTTTTCATACCATTATCTGGTCGAATCTAGGCTTCATGGTGTCCTGTACTATTATCTGGTCGAATCCAGGCTTCACAATACTTCACTTCTTATCTGGTCGAAATCCAGGCTTTAGAAGAAATCAAGTGGTTATCCAGTTGCATCCGGGCTTCCATTTGATTTTAAGGCCTACTAATATCCATTCGACTCCGGGCTTCATAGTAATTGGCTGGGTAAACTGTTATTTGGTCGAAATCCAAGCTTCACAGTGTCCCTCACTCTTATCTGGTCGTAATCCAGGCTTCACAATGTTTCATACCATTATCTGGTCGAATCTAGGCTTCATGGTGTCCTGTACTATTATCTGGTCGAATCCAGGCTTCACAATACCTCACTTCTTATCTGGTCGAAATCTAGGCTTCAGAAGAAATCAAGTGGTTATCCAGTCGCATCCGGGCTTCCATTTGATTTTAAGGCCTACTAATGTCCGGTCGACTCCGGGCTTCATTGTAATTGGCTGGGTAAACTGCTATTTGGTCGAAATCTAAGCTTCACAATGTCCCTAACTGTTATATGGTCGTAATCCAAGGCTTCAACGTCTTTACCGCTATCTGGCCGTAATCCATGCTTCACGATGTAATATACCATTATCTGGTCGAATCCAGGCTTCATGGTGTTTGGAGAAATCAAGATACTATCCGGTCGAACCCGGGTTTCATAACTTGCATTAAAGATATACAACTATCTGGTCGAATCCAGGCTTCGTAGTATTCTTGGATGCTTTCTGGTCGTAATCCAGGCTTCACAAAACTTGCATTGCTATCTGGTCGTAATCCAGGCTTCACAATAACTTGCTGAGCTGTTATCCGGTCGAATCTGGGCTTCACGACTTGTGTTTATGATATGCCACTATCTGGTCGAATCCAGGATTCGTGGTATCTTATACTGCTATCTGGTCATAATCCAGGCTTCACAGTATCTTTCTGGGGATTAAACTATTATCCGGTTGAATCCGGGCTTCATAGCTTGAACTTTGTGAGAATTTGATTGTATCTTTTCCTGAAATGTAAAGAATTAGTCGTATGTAATTCCATGAAGCATGACATGTATTGAGTAATGATTTTCTCAAAAAAAATGAGATTGTGGTGTATGATGCATATGTATGTGCCATGATGCATGGAAATGTGATGTTTTTGTGATGTTCTTTAGCCGGGGAAAATAAATCTCGGGCTGCTGCTGGAGAATATAAAGAGTTTTGCTCGCTGGGGATAACGATCGAAGATGGTTTGAGAATAAATTGGCGGGAGACTAACTCGGATGGAGAATAAATTAGCGAGAAAATGACTCTGTGGGGAAGAGATGTTCTGCTAGAAGATCTGCTGATTTGGAGCAATAACCTCGGTTGGGGATGAATTACCGTTGCTGGTGATGATAAACTCTGTTGGGGATAAAGTTTATGTTTGTGGAAGATATAAACTCCACTGGGGGTGGTCTTCTCTGCTTGGGGAGAACTAACACCAAAGTTTTCTGGTACCTCTTACTCTGCGGGGAGTGTACATACTTTTAGTCATATTCTCTCTCACTGGATCTATCACCATAACAGGTGGATAGAAAAACTATAAGGTTTGGGACATTTCTGTTTGCCCCTGTTTCTGAAATTACGAGTAATCGTCTTTTGTTTTGGATGTAAATATTTATGAGCAACAATTATTGTCAAATGCATATATCAAAAATGAACCATTGGACGTTCTTGCAAAATAAAACAGAAAAAGAAAAACAATTTTGAATTTTATTGTAAAATGAATTGTATTGATTTTTGAAGTTGGCTTGTAAATAAGCAGTTTTGTACAAGAGGCTGACGTCCTTGTAAGAGAACGCCGTCGGATGATAGAATTTATATAATTTATGAAAAACAAAGAAAAACAGCTATGTGAACAATCCCACTAGGTTCCAACTCTGCTATTGCCCTTATATCCCCGAGCATCTCATCACTTTGCTACTTGGTTGAAGTTAGATCAGATTGATTGGCACCGTCCGAGCTTGACAGTCGATACCAAAGTTTGGTTGCAAGATGATCCAATGAGACATAGTGTTACGCTTTGATCCCTAATTTTTGCCTGGACCGCCCTTTCGGGTTTTCAGTCCACCGGGATACCCTTTTTTGCTCAAGCCACCTTTTCAGGTTTTCGACTTTCCGAGTGTACAGATTTTTTCATTTTCATCCCTTATTTTTGCCCGAACCCTATTGTTCCGCCGGGAAGCCCTTATTTTTGCCTAGGCCAGTCAACCTAGTGGGTCTTTGATTATGCGTAGTATTTTTTCACTATGTCTGCATTGATGGGGCGAGGAAGGTCATCACCATCCATGGAGGTTAGAATCATAGCTCCTCCTGAGAAAATGTTCTTAACCACAAATGGCCCTTTGTACGTAGGGGTCCATTTACCCCAGGGATCACCTTGCGGCAGTATGATGCGCTTGATCACCAGATCCCCAACTTGTTACTCTTGTCGTCTGACTTTTTTGTTAAATGCCTTAATCATTCGCTTTTGATACGTCTGACCATGACAAATAGCAGTAAGTCTCTTTTCGTTGATTAGATCCAGCTGATCAAGCCGGGTCTGGATCCAATCGTCCTCGCTCAAACCTGCATCCTTCATAATCCGAAGAGAGGGTATCTGGACTTCAATGGGCAGGACTACCTCCATGCCATACACCAAAGAGTAGGGTGTTGCCCCTGTCGACGTCCGCGCTGAGGTACGATACCCATGAAGAGCGAATGGTAACATCTCATGCCAGTCTTTGTATGTCACCGTCATCTTCTGCACAGTCTTCTTGATGTTTTTATTAGCCGCTTCAACAGCCCCATTCATCTTTGGCCGGTAGGGAGAAGAGTTGTGATGTTGTATCTTAAACTATTTGCAGAGCTCAGTGATCATCGTGTTGTTGAGATATGTACCATTATCCGTAATGATCCTCTCTAGTACACCGTATCGACATATCAGATTGTGTCGAATGAACCACGCCACGATGTTCTTGGTTACTGTAGCGAAGGAAGCTGCTTCAACCCACTTTGTAAAGTAATCAATCGCTACCAGGATGAAACGATACTCGTTGGACGCAGTAGGTCTGATCTCGCCAATCATATTGATGCCCATATTGCAAAAGGCCAAGGAGCTGTCAAGATGTTCAGAGGAATTGGAGGTATGTGCACCTTATCAGCATAGACTTGGCACTTATGACAGGTCCGAGAATGTTGATAACAGTCGGCTTCCATAGTAGACCAATAATATCCTGCCCGTAGGATTTTCTTTGCCATGGTATGTCCACTAGAATGAGTTCCGAAGGTACCTTCATGCAACTCTGGCATAATCCTTTATGCCTCGTTCTTGTCCACACATCGCAGTAAGGTTTAGTCATGGTTTCTCTTGTAAAGGATACCATTACTAATGAAGAACTTCACAGCGAACCTCCTCAAGAACTTCTTGTCGTTAATAGATGCACCCTCAGGGTATTTTTGAGCCTCAAGATACCTTTTTACCTCGTGAAACCAGGGTTTATCTGCTACCTCTTCAGTCTCAATGTCACAGAAATGTGCGGGTTCGTCCAACCTCTCAATGGTAATACGGGGAGCTTCATTGTCCCATCTGACCTTGAACATAGAAGACATGGTAGCTAGCACGTCCGCTAACTGATTCTCCTCTCTCGGGAAATGTTCAAAGGTTATCTCCTCAAAATGTGGGAGCAGCGTTAATACATACTCTTTGTAAGGAATAAGATTTGGGTGCCTCGTATCCCACTCGCCTTTGATCTGACTAATCACGAGATCGGAATCTACGAACACACTCAAGAAGTTAATCCTCAGGTCAATAGCTGCTCGAAGACCCATGATGCACGCTTCATACTCCGCCATATTGTTGGTGCAGTTGAAACATAGTCGGGCGGTGAATGGAGTATGACAGCCCTCAGGTGATATGATCACGGCGCCAATGCCATTACCCAATGCATTTGAGGCTCCATCAAAGTACATAGACCATCGGGATCCTTCCTCAGGTCCTTCATCCGGTCCAGGTTTCTCACAGTCGGTCACCAACATGATGTTCTCATCCTGGAACTCGAAATTCATAGACTGGTAATCATCCATGGCCTGATGTGCCAAATGATCTGCCAACACACTCCCCTTGATTGCTTTTTGGGTTGTGTATTGGATGTCATACTCAGTTAATATCATCTGCCATCTTGCTATTCTTCCGGACAAGGCGAGCTTTTCGAAGATATACTTGATTGGATCCATCTTTGATATCAATAGGGTAGTGTGAGTCAGCATATACTGTCTCAGCCGGTGAGCAGCCCATGCCAAAGTGCAACAAGTTTTTTCAAGCAGTGAGTATCGGGTCTCACAGTCGGTAAACTTTTTGCTAAGGTAGTAAATAACATGCTCTTTTCGTCCAGACTCGTCATGATGCCCCAGCACACACCCCATTGAATTATCCAGCACTGTCAAGTATAAGATCAAAGGTCTTCCTTCAACTGGAGGCATCAGAATAGTGGCTCTTGGAGGTACTCCTTGATCCTTTCGAAAGCGATCTGACATTCATCATTCCACTTTACCACTTGATCTTTCTTCAGCAACTTGAAGATTGGCTCACAAGTAGCAGTCAAATGTGAAATGAATCGGGCAATGTAATTCAGGCGTCCCAAAAAGCCTCTAACTTCCTTTTCCGTTCGGGGAGCTGGAATCTCCTATATAGCTTTCACCTTTGCAGGATCCACCTGAATACCTTTATCACTGACGATGAAACCCAGCAGTTTACCAGACCTTACCCCGAAGGTGCACTTGTTCGGGTTTAATCTCAGCTTATACATCTTCAACCTATCAAATAGTTTCTGAAGATGGTCAAGGTGTTCTTCTCCAATCTGGGACCTTGCAATCATATCATCAACGTAAACCTCAATCTCATGGTGAATCATGTCGTGGAACAAAGCGACCATGGCGCGCAGATAAGTTTCCCCCACATTCTTCAACCTGAAAGGAATTACCTTGTAACAGAAGGTGCCCCACCGTGTAACAAAAGTAGTCTTCTCTGTGTCCTCGGGAGCCATCTTAATCTAATTGTAACCAGAAAAACCATCCATAAAGGATAAGACCTTATGCTGCACGATGTTTTCAACAAGAACATCGATATGAGGAAGAGGGAAATCATCCTTGGGGCTCGCCCTGTTCAGATCTCTATAGTCTACACACATACATACCTTACCATCCTTCTTCGGCACCGGAGCCACGTTGGCAACCCACTATGGGTAAGAAGTGACAGCTAGAAATCTGGCGTCAAACTGTTTCATGACCTCAGCTTTGATTTTCTCGGACATCTCTGGGCGCATGCGGCAAACTTTCTGTTTTACCGGAGGACAACCTTCTTTAGTTGGCAGACGGTGAACCACAATATCAGTGTCTAAACCACACATATCTTCATAAGACCAGGCGAAGATCTCAACATAGTCGCGTAGCATCTGTATCAACCGCTACTTGACACAAGGCCCCAGATTTGCACCTATCTTGACCTCTTTCTTGTCTTCCTCTGTACCCAAATTCGCTGATTCCACTGGCTCTTCATGCGGCTGTATGGCTCTCTCTTCCTGAAGTAACAGTCTAGCAAGTTCTCCAGGCACTTCACAATCATCCTTACCTTCGTCCTCGGCTTGGTTGATCGAATTTTCGAAGTCATAACTGGCAGTAGCCGAGTCGTTACCAATGGGATCCAGAGTGGACGTGGACCTGTATTATGATATATGAGTGTGTGTAAGACAATAGCTGTTTTGATAAAGTGCGAGATAGAAAAGAAAAACAAGGAGCGCAAAATTTGTAATGCAAGAAAACGTCCAATGCTTTATTGATGATATATGAAAATGACAAATAGTAAGCCCTCACAAACAAAGCCAAGGTGCCTCGGGCCGTAAAGTTTAAAATTGTCTGTTACAAATCTCAAAACAAAAGTCTATTACTGTGTAATAAAAGAAACGAGCACGAAGTACTTTGTTGTCCAGTTGTTCAATCCACCGTTGATAGTCTGGTAGATCCAGCTATCGATATCTGAATCTTCTTCATCATCTTCAATTTCATTGACTCCCTGATCATGTTTGGGCATAGGAGCAGTTATGAAGTTGGGTTTCTCTGGAGCGTCAAACTCAATTTCTTTAGCTTCAATCAAATCTTGCACCTTATTCTTCAAAGCCCATCAGTTGTTCGTATCATGACCCGGGCTATCAGAATGATAGGTACAGCGGGCGTTTGGATTATACAGCAGAGATGTGGTGCCGGGATTCTTTGGGGCTTCCCTCAGAGTTACCAGTTTTGTCTTCAACAATTGCGGTAAAATTTGAGACAAAGTCATATTAAGCCGAGTGTACTATCTTTGCAGCCTCTCCATTCTTTGCTGATTGTTGCATTATGGGGAAACGACGGGTCTTGATATTACTACTGCATTCACTGCTTGATGGTGTTCAGGTCGATTTTGGCTCCTTGAGTTGTAAACTGCACTAGCTTCTTTCCTGATAGGCTTCTTTTCTGTACTTGATGAAGCACCCTTCTGTATCTTGCCACTTCAGATACCAGCTTCCACTCTCTCCCCAGTCAAAATCAATTCAGTAAACCTAGATGATGAATTGTCGATCAGATGATTAAAAAATGGACAAGACAAGGTCCCTAGAAACATATCAACCAACTCCCTATCAGACAGAGGGGGTTGGACTCTTCCAGCCAGATCTCTCCACTTATGAGCATAGTCCTTAAAACCTTCACTTGCACCCATGGACATACTCTGCAGTTGAGTTCGAGTGGGAGCAAGGTCAGTGTTATACTGGTACTGCTTGTAGAAAGCAGTAGCAAGGTCCTCCCAGTTGCGGACGTTAGTTCCTTCCAATTGATAAAACCATTCAAGTTGAGTCCCTGACAGACTATCTTGAAAGAAATGGACCCACAAATTCCTATCAGCAGTGTAAGGTTGAATTTTTCTGACGTATGAGCGGAGGTGGAGTTTTGGACAGGATACTCCATCGTACTTAGCAAAGACCGGAGCTTTAAACTTGTGAGGTTTCACCACTCTAGATGCTAGTCCCAAGTCCCCGAAATCTAAACCAGGGACCTTCTGAATCTCCATAGCACTTAGACAGTCTTCAAGTTGTTTGTACCTATCCTCAGCAGGAGGGTACTGTTCATCATCAAAATTAGTATCATTATCAGAGACCACAGGACTAGGACCCTTTTCTTCCTCTTGATTTTCTCCTCCTTTGGATGAATGAGACAGATCAACTTCCTGTCGCAACCTATTTCTGAATCTGTGACCGATATTCAGCAGAACCACCTTATTCTTCTTCTTCTTTTTCTTCTCCTTCAGGATAAGAGTCTTCAAATCCTGTTGTCCTTTAGCCAAGTTCAAGAACATCTCTTGGAATTGAGCATTTTGTGCTTGAAGAGCTTTGATGGCTTGATCGGTAGGTATTTCAGAAGACATTTTGTGCTGAAATAAGCAGCGAAGAAGATGAGAAACCTGTAATGATGTGCATGATAATGGAATGCGTATGAAATGATTTCAAAGACTTTGGGAGATTCAAATTTGTAAACCAAGAAACAAAGCAACTTTATTAGATTAAATTTGTAAAATGTTTAACAATGCCTTCAAGGCGTTACAAAATAAATAAACTGAAAATAAATTCTAAACTAGAAACAATAAAAGATATCAAAAATCCCATGGTCGTTTCCCCTTCGTGCTGACATAATCATTGATTGTCCTTTCATTCTCAAGCTGCCTCGTGAGCTTCAAGATCTTCCTCTCTTGCTCAGGATACTTCTCCCGGTAAGTATCCCTTTCTTCTTTCAACTGAATCCAGGATCTCTTCAATGCCCCGAGATCAGTAGGCATGTAGGGATAAAGGACATAAGGAATACCCTCTTCATTGGTATGCTCCACAATAATTGGTAACACAGCTTCATAAGGCATCCCGAGCTTCTGAGCCCGAGCTAGGACCCACTGGAGATAGGGTTGCATAGGGAGAGAAGTCTTTGGTCCTAGCTCGTGAGGGTCAGACCTGTTCACCATGCCCCGAGCTCGTATAAACCTGCGGCGATGCTCATCAACGTCCTCCTTGTAGTCAAAGACAATATCTATAAGAAGAAGCTCATGAGGATCGTCTCTCCGAGCGCGAACAAACTGTCGTAAAGCCAAACAAGGATTGTAGGTTATTCCCCCTCTAATTCCAAGCAACGGAACATTAGGGTATTCCCCACATCGATCAATGACAGTGACTCTTTCCATATCCTTAGAACTCCAAAGAATGTCCGTATGGGCAAGTGACATGATTCTGTAAGCCCAACCTAAACCTTCCTCATCCTTCAATACAGATTTAGGGAGTTGCAAAATAAAGCACCTCACCAACAACGACATACAACACATGAGGGTCCCTCTTCTACGCACAATACGAGTGTAGAGGGCATGCAAGATATCACCCAGAAGAGTAGGCATTGGATTGCGGGATAGGAAGATCTTAACCGTATTCACATCTATGAAGGAATATGGATTCGGGAAAAGAACCAAGCCGTAGATGAGGAGAGCCAAGATGTCTTCAAAAGCTTGAAAATCCAAGTTATCCCAGAACTGTTGAGCTTGATCCATTAGAAACTTAGCCAAGAAACCTTTAACCCCGCTTCGTGTCTCCCAGTTGGATACTACATCATCCCTTTTTAGATGTAAGGCTGAAGCAATGTCCTCAGGTCTAGGAACCTCTTCCAAACCTGTGAAGGGTGTCTGCTCGAGGATGGATATGCCCAGTAAATGAGAAAACTCTTCCAAAGTGGGAACTAGCTGATAATCCGGGAAGGTGAAACAATGATGCACCGGATCAAAGAACTGGAAAAGCACGCTCATCATCTACTCATCCAACTTTGAAGTGAACAAGCTAAGGAGATGACCATGTCTTCTAACGAATGAAGAAGTATCAGGAACTTTTGAGACTAATTCTCTGAGTTGAGCAGGTATTTGCACGAAGTTAACTTGAATGGTGTTTCTGCGCACTGAAGCCATAATCTGCAAAACAGAACAAAGATAAATCCCCTCGGTCTTCGAAATGGTTAGTGTAATGAATTATGCATGCTATGTCATGATGCATGATGTCATGATAAAACACACAACAGGTATAGCAGGTGTGATCGGTGGGAATGAGAACTGACTGTTTTGGAATGCTGGTTCGTGTTTTGCGTTTGTGTTCGCAAAATATCGCGGCAAGCAAGAGTCGCCACCGTCTTTTATTTTATCCAACGAGGAAAGGACAAAAGCACAGAAAAATTCCTTTTTGAGATATTTCTAGGGTTCAGGAGGTAGATTATAGAAAGGGAAGGTGTTAGCACCCTTTCTATCTCTGGTTATCCACGGGCTCTTAGGTACTTGCTCATTGTGTTTTCAAAAGTTTGCTTTTCTTTGTGTTTGTGGGTTTTGAAAAGAGTTTTTTGTTTGAAAGGTGTAAGTGCGAAAAGTTTTGTTTTGTTTTAGAATGAGCAAGTACTTAAGAACCATCTACCTACTCGAAAAAGGAATTAATCTGTACAAATATCCTTTAGACAATTCTATCCCACTATTGAGGAGTAGGTAGCACCGTCGTTGGAGTTTAAGGGTCAATTCGATTAAGGGACGTGTGGTCACTAAAGCAATGTTAGGATGCCTTAGCGGTAACCCTAATATCCTAGATCATTTTTCTAAGGCAACCGTTTCGAGGCAACTATGATCTTTGGATAAGAGGGTGACCTCTAAAACCTCCTATACTCAATGACCACGTTCGAGGCAACCAAGTGAGGTGTACCCTAAGAGTGGCATGTGCGAGTGTGTTAATTCGGTTAATTTTTATCTGTACATGTCATGGGTGAGCTATTGTTGATTTTAAGTTAAAGATTGATCTTGTCATGCATTGCCTATTTATCAAACATCTAACAGTTAATATTGTGCAGAAATTAAATTGCGGGAAATTAAATCTAAGCTATTACAAGGCGTCGGGTATTTACATCGCCAAAGACAAACCCTTTAATTTAAATTGCGGAAAGTACATAAAAGCGATAAATAATTAAAAGTCCTATTGAAACTATTACATACTGGAAGCAATTACAATATTGGATAAAAATAAGACGCGTGCGAGAAAATTAAATCGGCGTATTTTTAGGGTTTTGACCCTTCTTTGAAAGAAAGCAATTTTTTGTTATTTTTAAATTAAATTAAATTAAACCTAAGTTAATTGATTAATTAATAAAAAGAGATATATTTTTGGGGTTTTTTATATTTTAAGAAATAAAATAAAAATGATTAAAATTATTAAAACCTAATATTCTAATTATTTTTAATTTATTGCAAAAAATGTTAAAATTATACCTAATTAAAAACTAAGTCAATTAAATTATTTACTTGCAAAAATAATGAAATTAATAAAAATAATATTTTTTTATGTTTTTATGATTTTATTAGGAAAAATAAATTAGTTAGTAATAATAAAAATAATTAATAAAACAATTAACTAAAAAAGAAATATGAAAGAAAAAAGAAATAAACCCAGGGGGTTTGGGCCTGATTTGAGTGTGAAGATAGCAATTCTGAAGCCCAATCCAAACCAGCCTTGTTGACTTTCCAGGATCTCACGCGCATGCATTGACTAGGGAGTATGATGAGTGTTGTACCGCAAAATTTGCCCTCCCATATTCTTCAAAATTGGCAAAGAGCATGCTTCAAAAATTCCCCAAGGGTTGCACAGTTCAAGGGCCTCCTAACAGTTAAAAACTAGGGTTTTGGTTCTGACAAAGAAAATGAAGTTTCCAAGGGTCCAAACAAGTCCCACTTGCCTATAAACATGGTCAAGCATCATCATACCAAGTTTCACGACTTACAGCACAAAATTGCACAGTCAAAAACCCTAATTGCACTACAGTCAACTGTAGGGGCAAAATGGTCATTTGACAGTCAAAAGTTCAAATCTTTGGTCAACATCTCATTTTGAAGCCACAAACATCATTTGATCAATGCTTGATCATGATTCTCAAAGTATGGCTCAAAAAGTCTCAAGATGCAAAAGTTTCCATATTTGGACAGTTGAAAAAGTCAACTGTAACTTGACCAAGGCATAACTTCCACATGGATTATCAGAAAAATTCCATCCAAAGCTCATTTTGAATAGAATGACATTTCCTACAACTCCTCTTCACACTTCAAGTCCAAGAAATGCTCTCACAAAAAGTTATCAGTTTCAACATTATAGGTCGTTTTCAAAAGTCAACAAAAAGGGACTTTAAGTCAAAGGCCATAACTTGAGATGGGTAAATCAAAATGACATGGGACCAAATACATTGGTTAGAGGACTTCAAGACCTTTCCAAAATGTCCAAGAACATGAGCAAAGCTTAAAAATTGAGCAAGATATGCCTTGTGGAAGTTGGGAAATTTTTTGGTATTTTGAAAAGTCAACTTTGCTTCAAATGTCTAAAAATTGCTAATGGGCCACATTTTCTTCCAAAATTCATCATCCAAAGCATGTGCACGACCACTTGGCCCAAAGGGGATTTTTTTTATCATTTTTATTATTTATTTGAATTTTTAATTACAATTAATTCATTTAATTAATTAAAATGTGGGAAAAATACTAAACCAATGCAATCAAATCTTTTTGTGCAGAATAAACTCTCATCAAGGCCTAAGGATTTCGTGCATATCAAAAGAGGAAAGAATTGGTGCAAATTGGCATGATTCTTCATGAAAAGATATTGAAAAAGATTCATAAAAATCAAATCTTGAAAACCATTAAAAGCAAGACTATGGGCTTGGATTATTGACTGAATTCATTCCTTATACAAGTGCAAACCTAACCCTAAAGCTCATAACCTCCAAGCTGCGCCCAAAAGCCATAAACAAGTTTGCATTTTTTGGCTAAAATTTCAAAACTGAAATCACGATTCTAAGACTTTTCAAGATCAAATAATCATTCCATTGCCTTCCTGAGACTTCAAGGAAGGTTTTCAGATCAAAATCATCCATTCTAACGCAAAGAAACGGTAGAACGATCGTGTCCTGTACATGATTTTTTTCCATATGCTTGCATCATGATTCATGCGTTTTTTGTAGTTTTTAATATTTGATTTATGTTCATTGGACCATTCTAAAGCCAACTGTAGGTTTTAATTGAGTTTTCACGCATCGTATGAAGAACCACCATGGAAGATGGTTAGGGTTACAAAACTGTGAAATTGGGGGTTTACTCCTATGGAAAAATTAAGACCTGAGACCCATACCATCAGAATCAGAAACTCATGGCCAATCGTTTCCACACCTCGCGCCTAATTTATGGAGCACCATACTCTATTCGCTATTTTTTGACACAGTATATAGTGGGGGTTTAAAACCCCCGCAATCTTGTTTTGTTTTTTTCAGGAAAACACAGAATGGAGGAAGAAGATGCTTAGGTGTCAAGAAGTGAGAGGGTAATTCAAACTTTAGCGCGTTTTTGAGTTAATTGCCACTAGCGTGTTTTTATTATATATATTGTTTATCATCCATTAACATTACAAAGAAAGCAAATGGTGCAGATGGTTGGTGCGTTGTCCTATAACCACTGGGACCTGGGTTCGATTCCCAAGTCCCCTCACTTAATTCATATATTTTGTTTCAAGTTAATCCCATGCAGCTTGCCTCCTGAGGTTCATCCTACGCCCAATGATCCAAACGTGCCACGCGCCCCATGATCCCCATCCAAAGGTCTAGACTTGAAGGGTAGCATAGGCATCAGTCAACGAAACCACACGCTGGCTTGAAAGTCAACCAGGCCAGAAATCTATTGGGCCAGGATTGCTACAATTTGACCTCCAATTTGGGGACAGAACCCCCCATGGTTTGCTCTTTTATTTTTCTTTCTTTTTTATTTGTTTTAATTAGTTTTAATTAAATTCTTGAAATTAACTTATTTTCATAAAATACAAAAATAATATAAAAAATCAGAAAAAGACAAAAATAAAAATATATTTTATTTAAATGTTATTTTTTTGTAAATAAATCTCATTAATTAATTTAGCTTTTTAAATTTAGGTTTAACTTTAACATTTTCTTAATAAATTTAAAATTTGTAGAATTAGGTTTTAATTATTTTTACCTTTTTCTTTTCTTTTATTAATTATTAATTATTATTTTTGTAAATAAAAATTGTCTTAATTAATTAGGTTTAATTTTAGGTGAAGTTTTAATGCTTTTCTTAATAAATAAAAATAGTTAGAATTAGGGTTAATTAATTAATTTCTTAATTTCATTTAATGCTCTTATTTATAAATCCATAAATACAAAAAACCTCAAAAATAATTTCTTTTTATGTTATTTTAATTAATTTGTTAATAATAATTTAATTTCCTTAAAAGGGTCCAACGCCCTCGCATTCCCGATTTTTATTCTCTTTGCGCATTTTATTCTTATTCCTTCTTTTAAATAATTATGTAACTCTCCCAAAGCCGTGTAAATTAAACATTTATCTTTCTCGCATCTTTATTTCTTTATTCAAATCGGGTCCTGGATTTAATTTGGTGGTGTGGACCCGCGCCTTTGTAATAGCTTAGGAACTTTATATTTCTCGCAACTTTTTAAATGCTAATAAATTGCATGCAAGAATGAATGTTAAAATAAAAACAAAAGCTTAGATCACCCATGACATGAACAAGACAAAATATCCGAAAACGACACACAAATCACACACCACCCCTAGGGTACGCCTCACTGTTGCCTTGCCTCTCGAAAGGTGATCGTCGAGTAGAGGATGTTTTAGTAAGTCCTCATGATCCGGGAACCTGGCATGAGGGTAGCTTCTAAGGTATCTTCCTATTGCTCTGGTGATCACCATGTCCCGAACTTTGAATTGACCCGAACACCTCCAACGGTGGTGTTACCTACCTCTCAATGGTGGGATGGCACTACATTAAAGGACATCTACACAGACGAATTCCTTAGGGTAGGTAGACGGCTCTAGATACTTGCTCTAATTTCAAAAATAAATCAAAAATACTTTTCACACCGACACCTTTTCAAAAAGCTTTCGAAAGCAACTTTTCAAACACTCTTGAGGACCGATACAAGAGTCGAACTGGAATTTTCAAAGAAACTTTTTTAAACCCACAGTTGAAAAGCAAGCAAACCATTTTTGAAAACACAAATGAGCAAGTATCTAAGAGCCCATGGATAACCATGGATAGAAAGGGTGCTAATACCTTCCCTTTCTATAATCTACCTCCCGAACCGAGAGCAATCTCTATAAGGAATTTTTCTGTGCTTTTGTCCTTTCCATTTGGAGAAAATAAAAGACGGTGGCGACTCTTGCTTCTGCGACAATTCGCGAACCAGCGTTAAACAGTCAGTTCCAGATCCACCGATCACAATGAGCTTGTAGTTTTGACCAATGGATCTGATCTGAAGCCACTTGGCAAGTATCTGGACAAGGGCGTATGGTGAGCCCTGATTTGAGCGCTACATGGAATTGCCTGAAACAAAATAATACAAATGTTTTGGGGGACCTGGGATTCGAACCCAGGTCCCAAGAGACTTTGACATAGCGCGCTTACCAACTCAGTTGGCTTGTTTAATTGTTATTAGAATAAACATCAATTATTATATATCAAACAATCAATTATGCTTGTAAAAAATAAAAAAAAGCGCGCTGATTTGGATCAGCCAATAGGAAGAAGACACGCCTTCGTCTTCTTCGTTGAAAAAGCAAGGGTTTTTACCTGCGGATTTTATCCCCAACAGAATCCATGGCTGCCATCTAAAATCACCTGTAGGCTTTGGAAACGAGTTTTAAGAACACCATCGTACTCGTCTCCTTCCCATGATTATCCCTGTACCAATTATTTGTCTTGATTTTTCCCGTATAAAAAATGCCTAAAAAACAAGAACAAGAACCCTAGCTTTGGATCTAAGGTTATAGGTCATGAAAACAAAATTGAATAATGCAGACATGTTGGAAATTATGCAAGGATCAAGATTATGTCAATATTTTTGTAAAAAAATGCAAGAAAAATGATTCAAGATTCCATGTACAGGGCCATGTTCGAGACGACTTACAGGGCGATTCAGGAGGTCTCAAGGCTTCGTTTTGATTGCTTTAGCTCCACTGGATGTCAGGCAAGAGAGCTATGTGGAGATTTGGCTTTGAATCGAGCTCTAAGATCGTTTTCAGATTCCACTTTTTCCAAGCTTTTTTCAAACTTTGTCTGTCCGTTTCTTGCAGTTTCAGGTCGTGTTCTTTATATGTATGGCTTGTACATGTATATGGGAGTGAATTAGGTCAAAAGTTGGGCTTTAATCCATGTGCATTCAAGGTTTTGAGATTTGATATGATCACCATTGATAAACTTTCCATAATTGTACCAAATATGATTTTTTATGCATAACAAAGCTTGATAAGAATTTGATTTGGTTCATGATGATAATTGAAGTCTATACCAATCACAAAGATATCATTCCATCAATTTTTAGATTTTATTTGAATTAATATTGATTTAAAATGAATTAAATCAATAAAAATTAAATAAAATAGAAAAATAAATGATTGGTCATGAAATTGAAGATGGGACACGTGTGTGGTGTGATAAGACCAAATCAAGTGGAAAAAAGTGGGCCCTTTTGTCAAAAATTGGAGTTTGGAGGATAGTTGACTTTTGGCAATTTTGGAAAAATTCCCAACTTCAACAATGCATAACTTCTTCAATTTGGAACTTTTGGAAGTGTTCTTGGACTTTTTAGAAACCTTGAGATGTCCTCTAATGAACCCTTTTGGTATCATCTCATTTTGATATTCCATGCTCAAGTTATAAGCTTTGGAAAAGAAGGTGTTTTTGTTGACTTTCAAAAATGACCCATAATGTCCAAATTTGTAACTTCTTGTGAGTGCATTTATTGATATTGGGGTGTGAAGATGGATTGTAGGAAATTGCATTATCTTCAAAATTAGCTTTAGATGGGTCCTTTCTCATAAAGTATGAGAAATTTATGCTTGGTCAAAGTTGAGTTGACTTTTCCTGCAAAACCCTAATTTAGCAACTTTTGAATCTTGATGAATCTTGAGCAATCTTTGATGAATCATGATCAACCCTTGATCAAATGATGAATTATCCTTCAAAATGAGAATGTTGGCAAACAATCTTGATATTTTGACTGTATTTAGGTCACAGTTGACTTTTGCCCTAGCACAATCGATTTTTGGACCTCTTGAGAAATTGACTGACCAAATTTCCTATGTAAGGCTTGAAATTTGACATGGATGAACTTAAGAACATGTTAGGACATTGGGGAGCATTTGAGGTCATTTGGATGTAAGGACCCTGATGCAACACAAAACCTTAATTTTGAAATGACTGCCTTAGGAGATGATTTGACTGTCCAACTCTTGAGCCATCTTGAATAACTTGGGGATGATTCTTGACATGTCTTGAGAAATATGGGAGGGAAAATTTTGGGGTACAACAGTTTCCCCTGTTCAATCTTCTTAAACCTGAGGATATAGATTGGCGTTCGTGCCTTTCGTGACCCGAAGGTGGGAGATGATTGAACACTAGAGTGCCCAGAAATTTGCACTCGCATGAAGTAGTATCAGCATTGTGATGTCGGGAATGGGCTTACAGATGCCATTTGGAGATTGATGATGGGAGATGGGCTTAAAGATTCCATCCGAAGGAGTTTCGATCGCGTAAGAGATTCCTTAGCGAGAGCTTGTATACCTGTTGTTGATGGAGATTCCGCTGGGGAATGTTGTTCTTTGTCTTAGGAGAAATAGAGCTTTAGGAGCTTCGGTCGTCCGTTATTCTACTGAGGAATCATCTATGTTGAATTTTAGGAGCTTCGGTCATCCTTTATTCTACTGAGGAATCATCTTTGTTGAAGAGGTGAGAGTGAACTACTATCTGGTCGCAACCCAAGCTTCATAGTGATAAGACCGACTGCTATCTGGTAATAATCTAGGCTTTACAGTGACTTACTGGGGAGATGAGATTAAACTTGCTATCCGATCATAATCCAGGCTTTGCAACACCTCACTTCTTATCTGGTCGAAATCCAGGCTTCAGAACAAATCAAGTGGTTATCCGGTCGCATTCGGGTTTCAACTTGAATTTAGGGCATACTAATATCCGACCGACTCCATGCTTCTTAGTAATTGTCCATGAAAACTGCTATTTGGTCGGAATCCAAGCTTCACAGTTCCTTGTACCGCTATCTGGTAGTAATCCAGGCTTCATGATGTGTTATACCATTATCTGGTCGAATCCAGGCTTCATGGTGTCACGTACTGCTATCTGGTCGAATCCAATCTTCACAATACCTCACTTCTTATTTGGTCGAAATCCAGGCTTCAGAACAAATCAAATGGTTATCCGGTCGCATTCGGGCTTTCCTTTGGCTGTTAGGGTTTACTAGTATCTGGTTGAATCTGGGCTTCATAGTAACTGGCTGGGTAAACTACTATTTGGTCGTAATCCAAGCTTCACAGCGTCCCTTAACGCTATCTGGTCATAATCCAGGCTTCATGATGTATCATACCACTATCTGGTCGAAATCCAGGCTTCGTAGTACTCTTGGTTACTATCTGGTCGTAATCCAGTCTTCACAACATCTTCTACCGTTATCTGGTCGTCATCCAAGTTTCATGGTCTTGTATTGATTTCTGGTCGTAATCCAGGTTTCACAATAACTTGTTGTGCTGGTATTCGGTCGTGATCCGGGCTTCACGGCTTGTGTTTATAATATACCACTATCTAGTCAAATCCAGGCTTCATGGCGCTTACTGAGCTGCTATCCCGTTGTAATCCGGGCTTCATGGCTCACTAGGGAATAAACTATTATCCGGTCGATCTCCGGGCTTCGTAGCTTACTTTTGAGAGATATCATTATCTGGTCGTAATCCAGGCTTCGCGGTAGTCTGATATTGTTATCCGGTCGTAATCCGGGCTTCACAATATGTTGTAGAAATCAAGATACTATCCTGGTCGTACCCGGGCTTCATAACTTGAATTTTGATTGTATCTTTCCTGAAATGTAAAGGTTAGTTGTATGTAATGCATGATATGTATCAGGCAATGATGTTCTCAAAATAAATGATATTGTATGGTATGATGCGTATATGCAAGTAGCATGATGTATGGACATGTAATGTTTTAGTTGGGGAAAATAAATCCCGGAGCTGCTGGAGAATAGAAATGAATTCTTCGCTTCCGCCAGAGATGGTGAACGAAGGTGATTGTGAGGATAAACCTGCAGGAGAAAAGAACTCCATTGGGGAATAAACTAATGAAGAGATTACTCTGAGGGGAATTACTTTGTGGGGAAGAGATGTTCTGCTGAGGATTATGACGATAAACTCCGCTGGGGATTCCGTTGATAAGCTATGTTGGGGATTTCAATGATGAACTCCGCTGGGGATGGATTACCGTTGTTGGTGACATTGAATTTGCTGAACTCCTATTTGGGGAAAGAAAGAACTTCGTCGGGGATGATCTTTCAGTTGTAACTTGCTAGCTAGGGATAACCCTGTTAGACTCTTGTGGGGATAATCCTCTGAATTTGGCTGGGGAGATTTATTGCACTCCGCCGGGGATAAACTTCCAGAGTCTACTGGGGAAGATGATTCAACTCTATTGAGAAAACTTTTTAGATCACGCTGGGGAAATGGCTCCACTGGGGGTATCTTGTATTCCACCGGGGAACATTCTTATACTCCGTTGAGGAATATTAAGATTGTCGGGGATACTCTTATACTTGCTGGGGAATATCTTTATACTCCGCTGGGGAAGATTAAGACCTTCTGGGGATACCCAACCTTTTTAGGGTTGATGGTAGGCTAACTCTGCTTAAGGGGAGAGTATTGCTGATTTGTATCTAACTGCAAGTCTCAGCTGGGAGAGCTACCACTACTGTTTTGCTCTGCGGGGAGTGAAGGTATCGTAGCCATATTCTTCAGCTGAACCTATCTTGGTACCTGGTGGATAAAGCAACTACACAGTTTGGACATTTCTTATGCCCCTGTTTCTGATATTACCAGTAATTCATCCTTCATTTCGCATGCAAATATTTGTGATCAGTAATTAATATCAAATGCATATATCAAAAATGAACATTGGACGTTCTTTGCAAAACAAAACAGATAAAGGAAAAGCAGCTTGAAATTTATGAGAATGAATTGGTATTGATTTTGAAGTTTGGCCTAAGAATAGGCGTTTTTGTATAAGAGGTTGACGTCCTAGTAAGAGAACGCCGCCGAACAAATAGAATTTATACAATTTGTGAAAAGGAAACAAAACAGCTATGTGAATAATCACACTGGGTTCCAACTCTGCTATTGCCTTTATATCTTCAAGCATCTCATCACTTTGCTGCTTAGTTGAAGATGAATTTGTTTGATTAGTGTCGTCCTAGCTTGATAGTCGATACCGAAGTCTGGATGCGAGGTGATCCATTGAGACATAGTGTTACGCTTTGATCCCTAATTTTTTCCTGGACTGCCCTTTCGGGTTTTCAGTCCACCGGGATACCCATTTTTTCCCAAGCCTCCTTTTCAGGATTTCGACTTGCCGGGTGTACAGATTTTTTCATTTTCATCGCTTATTTTTGCCCGAACCCTTTTGGTTCGCCGGGAAGCCCTTATTTTTGCCTAGGCCAGTCAACCTAGCTAGTCTTTAATTATGCGTAGTATCTTTTTACTATGTCTGCATTGACGGGGTGAGGAAGGTCGTCACCATCCATGGTGGTTAGAATCATAGCTCCTCCTGAGAAGATGTTCTTAACCACAAATGGCACTTCGTAAGTTGGGGTCCATTTCCCCCTGGGATCACCTTGAGGTAAGATAATGCGCTTCATTACCAGAACCCCAACTTGATACTCTTGTCGTCTGACTTTCTTATTAAATGCCTTGATCATCCGTTTTTGGTACGTATGACCATGACAAATAGCAGTGAGTCTCTTTTCGTCAATTAGGTTCAGCTGATCAAGCCGGGTCTGAATCCAGTCATCTTCACTCAAACCTGCATCCTTCATGATTAGAAAAGAGGGTATCTGAACTTCAATAGGCAAGACTGCCTCCATACCATATACCAAGGAATAGGGTGTTGCCCCTGTTGACGTCCGTGCTGAGGTGCGGTACCCATGAAGAGCAAATGGTAACATCTCGTGCCAGTCTTTGTATGTAACTGTCATCTTCTGCACAATCTTCTTAATGTTCTTATTTGCTTCTTCGACAGCCCCATTCATCCTCGGCCGGTAGGGAGAAGAGTTATAATGCTGTATTTTGAATTGCTCGCAGAGCTCGGTGATCATCTTGTTGTTGAGATTGGTACCATTGTCCGTAATTATCCTCTCTGGTACATCGTATCGACAGATCAGATTGTTCCGAATGAACCGTGCCACGACGTTCTTGGTTACGGTAGCAAAGGAAGCTGCTTCAACCCACTTCATAAAGTAATCAATTGCTACCAGGATGAAATGATGTCCGTTAGATGTCGTAGGTCTGATCTCGCCGATCATATCAATGCCCTACATTGCAAAAGTCCAAGGAGCCGTCAAAACATTCAGAGGAACTAGAGGTATGTGCACCTTATCAGCATAAACCTGGAACTTGTGACATGTCCGAGAATGCTGATAACAGTCGGCTTCCATTGTGCACCAGTAATATCCTGCCCAAAGGATTTTATTTGCCATGGTGTGTCCGCTGGAATGGGTCCCAAAAGTACCTTCATGTAACTCCGTCATGATCCTTTCTGCTTCATTCTTATCCACACAACGCAGTAAGGTTGAATCATGGTTACGTTTGTAAAGGATGTCATTGCTGATGAAGAACTTTGCCGTGAACCTCCTTAGAAACTTCTTGTCATTAACAGATGCACCCTCGGGGTACTCCTGAGCTTCAAGATACCTCTTTACCTCATGATACCAGGGCTTTTCTGTTACTTCTTCAGTCTCAAGATCACAGCAATGTGCAGGTTCGTCCAATCTTTCAATAATGATCCGGGGAGCCTCGTTGTCCCAGTTGACTTTGAACATAGAAGACATCGTAGCTAGCGCGTCTGCCAACTGATTCTCCTCTCTAGGGAAGTGTTCAAAGGTTATCTCCTCGAAATGGGGAAGCAATGTCAACACATACTCCTTGTAAGGAATAAGATTCAGGTGTTTCGTATCCCACTCGCCTTTGATCTGACTGATCACGAGAGCGGAATCTCCGAAGACACTTAGAAACTTAATCCTTAGGTCAATTGCTGCTCGAAGACCCATGATGCATGCTTCATACTACGCCATGTTGTTGGTGCAGTTGAAACATAGTCGGGCGGTAAACGGAGTATGAGAGCCTTTAGGAGATATGATCACAGCGCCGATGCCATTACCCAAAGAATTCGAAGCTCCATCAAAGTAAATAGACCATCAGGATCCTTCCTCAGGTCCTTCATCTGGTCCAGGTGTCTCACAATCAATTATCAACATGATATTCTCGTCCGGGAATTCAAAGTTCATAGACTGGTAATCATCCACTGCCTGGTGTGCCAAATGGTCTGCCAATACACTTCCCTTGATTGCTTTTTGAGTTGTGTACTGGATGTCATACTCAGTCAAGATCATCTGCCATCTTGCTATTCTTTCGGACAAGGCAGGCTTTTCGAAGATATACTTGATTAGACCCATCTTTGAAATCAACAGAGTAGTGTGAGTCAACATATACTGTCTCAGCCGGCGAGCAGCCCATGCCAAAGCGCGGCAATTTTTCTCAAGCAGTGAGTATCGGGTCTCACAGTCGGTAAACTTTTTGCTAAGTTAATAAATAGCATTCTCTTTTCGGCCAGACTCGTCATGCTGCCCCAGCACACACCCTATTAAGTTGTCAAGTACTTTCACGTATAAGATCAGAGGTCTCCCTTCAACTGGTGGCATCAGGATGGGTGGCTCTTGGAGATACTCTTTGATCCTTTCGAAAGCGGCCTGGAATTCATTGTTCCAACGTACTACCTGATCTTTCTTCAGTAACTTGAAGGTTGGCTCACAAGTAACAATTAGGTGTGAGATGAATCGGGCAATGTAGTTCAGTCGTCCTTAAAAGTTGTTGACCTCTTTCTCTATCTTGGGAACTGGCATCTCTTGTATGGCTTTCACTTTTTCCGGATCCACTTGAATGCCTTTGTCGTTCACGATGAAACCTAATAGCTTACCAGATCTCACCCCGAAGGTGCACTTGTTCGGGTTGAACCTTAGTTTGTATAACTTCAGCCTGTCAAATAGCTTCTGCAGATGGTCAAGGTGTTCTTCCTCAGTCTGGGATCTTGCAATCATATCGTCGACGTATACTTCAATCTCATGATGGATCATGTCATGAAACAAGGCAACCATGGCACGCTGATATGTTGCCCCAATGTTTTTCAACCCAAAAGGCATGACATTGTAGCAAAAGGTACCCCACTGAGTAACAAAGGTGGTCTTCTCCATGTCTTCGGGAGCCATTTTAATTTGGTTATAACCAGAGAAGCCATCCATAAAGGAGAATACCTTGTGCTGAGCGGTGTTGTCGACCAGAACGTCAATATGAGGTAGAGGGAAGTCATCCTTAGGGCTCTCCCTGTTCAAATCTCTGTAGTCAACACACATTCAGACCTTACCATCTTTCTTCAGTACTGGAACCACATTGGCCACCCACTGAGGGTAAGAAGTAACTGCTAGAAAACCGGCATCAAACTGTTTCATAACCTCAACCTTGATTTTCTCAGACATCTCTGGGTGCATGCGGCAAACTTTTTGTTTCACTGGGGGACAGTCTTCCTTGGTGGGCAGGAGATGAACCACAATATCAGTATCCAACCCAGGCATATCTTCGTAAGACCATGCAAAGATCTCAACGTAGTCACGCAACATATGAATTAACCGTTGTTTCACACTGGCTTCCAGATTTGCACCGATCTTGACTTCCTTCTTGTCTGTCTCAGTACCCAGGTTCATTGATTCTACTGGCTCTTCATGTGGCTGAGTGGCCCTCTCTTCTTGGAGCAACGGTCTTGCAAGTTCTCTAGGCACTTCACAATCATATTCACCTTCGTCTTCGGCTAAGTTGATCGGATTTTCGAAGTCATAACTGGCAGTAGCAGAGTCGTTACCAGTGAGATCCAGAGTGGATGTGGACCTGTATATATGAGTGTGTGTAAAATAGTTGTTTTGCAATATATAATAAAGAAAGACAAGGAGCGCAAGATTTGAAATGCAAGAACTTCCAATGCTTTTATTAATGATATATGAAAATGACACACAAAAGCCCTCACAAATGAAGCCACAGTGCCCCGGGTAAGACACCGAGCCATAAAGTTTCAAACATTGTCTGTTACATATTCAAAACAAAAAGTTTCATTACTGGTTGATAACTGAAGCATGCATAGAATCCTTAGCTATCCAGTTGCTTAATCCACCGCTGGCAGTCGGGTAGATCCAAATGTCGATATCAAACTCTTCATCATCGTCATCCCGGATGGCATTCACCCCTGCAACTTGTGTAGACTTCTCTGGTGCTCCGAACTCGATCTCTTTCGCATCAATCAAGTCTTGGACATTGTTCTTCAAAGCCCAACAATCATCCGTATTATGCCCCGGGCTATCAGAGTGAAAAGCACAGCGGGCATTAGGGTTATACTTTGGTGACGTTGTATTTGAATTCTTTGGGGCTTCCCTTAGAGTCACCGGATTAGTCTTCAGCAACTGTGGCAGAATCTGAGATAAGGTCATGCTGAGCTGAGTGAATTGCCTCTTAGGTCTCTCGTCCTTTTGTTGATTGTTGTACTGAGGAGCACCAGCAGGTTTTGAAATAACAACCGCATTAACAGCTTGGCGGTGTTCAGGTCTATTCTGTCTTCTTGCACTGTAGACGGCACTAGACTCTTTCTTAAACGGCTTCTTCTCGGTGCTCGATGAGGCACCCTTATGTATCTTCCCAGCCTTAATACCGGCCTCAATCCTCTCACCAGTCAAAATAAGATCTGTAAACCCAGATGAAGAGCTTCCAATCAAGTGGTTGAAAAATGGACCACACAGGGTCCCCAAAAACATGTCAACAAGTTCTCGATCAGCTAAAGGTGGTTAACCCTTCCGGCTAGGTCCCTACACTTCTGAGCATAATCTTTAAATCCTTCACACGTTCCCATTGACATACCCTGGAGTTGGGTACGCGTAGGAGCGAGGTTGGAGTTGTACTGATACTGCCTGTAGAATGCAGTAGCTAAATCTTCCCAGCTGCGGATACTGGCTCCGTCTAACTGATAGAACCACTCAAGTTGAGTCCCTGAGAGACTGTCTTGAATGAAATGGATCCATAAGTTCTTATCAGCTGTGTAAGGCTGGATCTTCCTCACGTATGACCGGAGGTGCAGCTTCGGACAGGAAACTCCGTCATACTTGGAAAAGGCAGGTGCCTTGAACTTTTGGGGAATCACCACCCCAGATGATAGACCTAGATCTCCGAAGTCCAGACCGGGCACCTTTTGAATTTCCATAGCGCTCAAACGGTCTTCCAGTTGTTTGTATTTATCCTCAGCAGGAGGATACTGTTCTTCATCGTAGTCCGTCTCGTTGTCGGAGACCACAGGGCTAGGAGCCCTCCTTTCTTGTGGACTATCTTTCCCTCCCGATGAGGTGGTCAAATCAACTTCATTCTGTAGCCTATTCCCAAACTTGTGTCCTGTGTTGAACAGGACTGTCCTGTTCTTCTTCTTCTTTTTCTCCTTCAGAATCAAGGTCTTCAGGTCCTACTGACCCTTAGCTAGGCTCATGAACAACTCTTGAAATTAGGAATTCTGGGCCTGGAGGGCCTTGATAGCTTGCTCAGTTGAAGGTTAGGTAGACATGATGATTGCTGAAATAAACAGCGAAGAAGATAAGAGACCTGTAAAAGGGTACCTGTTTATGAAGTGCATGAGATGAAATGCGTATGATTTATGATTTCAAAGACAATCGGGATTCAAATTTGTAAACAAGAAGGGAAACACACTTTATTAGATTTAAACTTCAAAATTTAAACTGTTCAACAAACTGCCCTTAAGGCATTACAAGAATGGAAATACTGAAAAGTAAATAAAAACTGGAAAAGAAATCATCAAAGGTCCATCAATGCTCCCATGGTCTCTTCTTATCAGTGCGGACTAATCGTTGAGAATCCGCTCATTCTCTAACTGTCTAGTCAACCTTTGGATCTTCTGCTCTTGTTCATTGAACTTCTCCCGATAAGAATCCCGTTCATCCCTCAGTTGCATCCAAGATCTCTTCAGTGCCCCGATGTCAGTGGGAATGTAAGGATGAAGGATGGTTGGGAGAACCCCTTCTTCATTAGCAACTTCAAGAGTGACAGGCCGGACAGCTTCATATGGCATACCTAGCTTCTGGGCACGGATGCGGACCCATCTGAGATATGGCTCCATTGGCAGAGAAGTCTTTGGACCCAACTCATGTGGATCAGATTGGTGAACTCTGTCCCAAGCCCTTATGAATCTGCGACGTTGCTCGTCGCTATCTCCCTGAAAATCAAAGATGATATGGGGCATTAACATCTCATGAGGTCCTTCTCTTCTGGCTCTTCCGAACTGACGAAGAGCTAAGCATGGGTTGTAAGAAATTCCTCCATGGGTCCCTATCAATGGAACATTAGGATGCTCTCCACAACGATCAATGACAGTCACCTCATCCATACCTTTGAGAGTCCAGATAATGTCATTATGAGAAAGAGACATCACCCTATAAGCCCAGCCCATTCCTTCTTTGTTCTTCAATACTGACTTAGGGAGGTGCGAAATAAACCACCTCGACAATAAAGGAGCACAACACATCAAGGTTCCCCGCTTTCGGGCAGTACAAGCATAGAGCTGATGAAGAATGTCACCCAAGAGGGTGGGTACAGGGTTCTGAGAGATGAAGATCTTTATGGCATTCACATCAACAAAAGTGTCAGGATTCGGAAACAATACCAAGCCATAAATCAGAAGAGCCAGAATATCCTCGAAGGCCTTGAAGTCTAGACCATCCCAGAAATAGTTAGCATTACCAACCAGAAACTTAGTCAGAAAGCCCTTTGCTCCACTCCTAGTCTCCCAATTAGCCATTACTTCCTCTTTGGTCAAATGAAGGGCTGCAACAATTTCTTCAGGCCTAAGAGTCTTCTCTCAACCAGTAAACAGGCTCTGCTCCAAAACAGAGATACCGAGCAGCTCAGAGAACTCTTCTAGGGTGGGAACCAGCTGGAAGTACTGGACAGTAAAACAGTGGTATAGCGGATCATAGAATTGGACCAGGACACTCATCATCTGCTCGTCCAATTTGGAGATGACCAAACTGAGAAGAGAACCATGCCTCCTGATGAAGGAAGTAGTGTTAGGCATCTTTGCAACCAACTCTTTAAGCAAGGTAGGGACTTGGACAAAGTTGATCCGGATAGTATTCTTACACATGGGCATCATGATGACCTACAAAACAGAGCAAAGATGAACCCTCCTGTCTTTGAAATAGGTTAGTCCTTATGCAAGATGTATGCAATACTATGATGGCATGATAAAGGCACACCACAAGTATCCACAAAAAGCAAATATGGTAAAGGCACACAAATCACACTGAAGAGCCCTTAGATTTCAGGCTGGCATGGAGCTTAGGTACTACCCTCTTTCAGTTCAGTTGGTTAAAACCTGTCCTAAAAATAGTAACCGGGTTCTAGAGGATCTCAATATCATTGACTACCCTCAATCGGTCATAATTCCAGTTTAGCAACCTTTTCTTGCAGCCAGAATCATCGCGAGAGTTTAGTCTCAATGAGTGTAGCATACTGCTACTGTTCTATGGCCAAGTTGGTCAATTTAAGGTTCTAAGCTCAGTTGGTGCTTAATGACCCCTTAGAAGACCCATATTCTCCTCGTTCCAACACAAGGGATATCGGTACAGACTAAAGTGCCACACCAACGTAGCTACTGATTCATCTGTATCGGTCTACGCCGTACAGATCCCTCACAGTTTATTGTTACTTACCTAAAGGGTATCCCCAGATCCGGGTTAGGATCTATAGAACTCCGATACAAGCCCATAAAACTAAAGCATACAAAGCATACAATTGAAAACATAATGATCTAATCCTAAGGTACACCTCACTTTATAATATTCCCCAGCAGAGTCGTCAGTTCTGTGATCGGTGGGATTGAGAACTGACTATTTTAGAATGCTGGTTCGCGTTTTGCGTTTGTGTTTGCAAAATGTCGCGGTAAGCAAGAGTCGCCACCGTCTTTTATTTTATCCAACAAGGAAAGGACAAAAGCACAGAAAAATTCCTTTTTGAGATATTTCTCGGGTTCGGGAGGTAGATTATAGAAAGGGAAGGTGTTAGCACCCTTTCTATCTCTGGTTATCCACGGGCTCTTAGGTACTTGCTCATTGTGTTTTCAAAAGTTTGCTTTTCTTTGTGTTTGTGGGTTTTGAAAAGAGTTTTTTGTTTGAAAGGTGTAAGTGCGAAAAGTTTTGTTTTGTTTTAGAATGAGCAAGTACTTAAGAACCATCTACCTTCTCGAAAAAGGAATTAATCTGTACAAATGTCCTTTAGACAATTCTATCCCACTATTGAGGAGTAGGTATCACCGTCGTTGGAGTTTAAGGGTCAATTCGATTAAGGGACGTGTGGTCACTAAAGCAATGTTAGGATGCCTTAGCGGTAACCCTAATATCCTAGATCATTTTTCCGAGGCAACCGTTCCGAGGAAACTATGATCTTTGGATAAGAGGGCGACCTCTAAAACCTCCTATACTCAATGACCACATTCGAGGCAACCAAGTGAGGTGTACCCTAAGAGTGGCATGTGCGGTGGTGTTAATTCCGTTAATTTTTATCTGTACATGTCATGGGTGAGCTATTGTTGATTTTAAGTTAAAGATTAATCTTGTCATGCATTGCCTATTTATCAAACATCTAACAGTTAATATTGTGCGGAAATTAAATTGCGGGAAATTAAATCTAAGCTATTACAAGGCGTCGGGTATTTACATCGCCAAAGACAAACCCTTTAATTTAAATTGCGGAAAGTAAATAAAAGAGATAAATAATTAAAAGTCCTATTGAAACTATTACATAGTGGAAGCAATTACAATATTGGATAAAAATAAGACGCGTGCGAGAAAATTAAATCGACGTATTTTTAGGGTTTTGACCCTTCTTTGAAAGTAAGCAATTTTTTGTTATTTTTGAATTAAATTAAATTAAACCTAATTTAATTGATTAATTAATAAAAAGAGATATATTTTTGGGTTTTTTATATTTTAAGAAATAAAATAAAAATGATTAAAATTATTAAAACCTAATATTCTAATTATTTTTAATTTATTGCAAAAATTGTTAAACTTATACCTAATTAAAAACTAAGTCAATTAAATTATTTATTTGCAAAAATAATGAAATTAATAAAAATAATATTTTTTTATGTTTTTATGATTTTATTAGGAAAAATAAATTAGTTAGTAATAATAAAAATAATTAATAAAAAAATTAACTAAAAAAGAAATATGAAAGAGAAAAGAAATAAACCTAGGGGGTTTGGGCCTGATTTGAGTGTGAAGATAGCAATTTTGAAGCCCAATCCAAACCATCCTTGTTGACTTTACAGGATCTCACGCGCATGCATTGACTAGGGAGTATGATGAGCTTGCAGTTTTGACCAATGGATCTGATCTGAAGCCACTTGGCAAGTATCTGGACAAGGGCGTATGGTGAGCCCTGCTTTGAGCGCTGCATGGAATTGCCTGAAACAAAATAATACAAATGTTTTGGGGGACCTGGGATTCGAACCCAGGTCCCAAGAGACTTTGACATAGCGCGCTTACCAACTCAGCTGGCTTGTTTAATTGTTATTAGAATAAACATCAATTATTATATATCAAACAATCAATTATGCCTGTAAAAAATTAAAAAAAAGCGCGTTGATTTGAATCAGCCAATAGGAAGAAGATACGCCTTCGTCTTCTTCTTTGAAAAAGCCAGGGTTTTTACCTGCGGATTTTATCCGCAACAGAATCCATGGCTGCCATCTAAAATCACCTGTAGGCTTTGGAAACGAGTTTTAAGAACACCATCGTACTCGTCTCCTTCCCCTGATTATCCATGTACCAATTATTTGTCTTTATTTTGCCTGTATTAAAAATGCCTAAAAAACAAGAACAATAACCCTAGCTTCGGATCTAAGGTTATAGGCCATGAAAACAAAATTGAATAATGTAGACATGTTGGAAATTATGCAAGGATCAAGATTATGTCAATATTTTGGTAAAAAAATGCAAGAAAAACGATTCAAGATTCCATGTACAGGGCCATGTTCGTGACGACTTACAGGGCGATTCAGGAAGTCTCATGGCTTCGTTTTGATTGCTTTAGCTCCACTGGATGTCAGGCAAGAGAGCTATGTGGAGATTTGGCTTTGAATCGAGCTCTAAGATCGTTTTCAGATTCCACTTTTTCCAAGCTTTTTTCAAACTTTGTCTGGCTGTTTCTTGCAGTTTCAGGTCGTGTTCTTTGTATGTATGGCTTGTACATGTATATGGGAGTGAATTAGGTCAAGAGTTGGGCTTTAATCCATGTGCATTCAAGGTTTTGAGATTTGATATGATCACCATTGATAAACTTTCCATAATTGTACCAAATATGATTTTTTGTGCATAACAAAGCTTGATACGAATTTGATTTGGTTCATGATGATAATTGAAGTCTATACCAATCACAAAGATATCATTCCATCAATTTTTAGATTTTATTTGAATTAATATTGATTTAAAATGAATTATATCAATAAAAATGAAATAAAATAGAAAAATAAATGATTGGTCATGAAATTGAATATGAGACACGTGTGTGGTGTGATAAGACCAAATCAAGTTGAAAAAAGTGGGCCCTTTTGTCAAAAATTGGAGTTTGGAGGATAGTTGACTTTTGGCAATTTTGAAAAATGCCCAACTTCAACAATGCATAACTTATTCAATTTTGAACTTTTGGAAGTGTTATTGGACTTTTTAGAAACCTTGAGATGTCCTCTAATCAACCCTTTTGATATCATCGCATTTTGATATTCCATTCTCAAGTTATAAGCTTTGGAAAAACAGGTGTTTTTGTTGACTTTCAAAAATGACCCATAATGTCCAAATTTGTAACTTCTTGTGAGTACATTTCTTGATCTTGGTTTGTGAAGATGGATTGTAGGAAATTTCCTCCTCTTCAAAATGAGCTTTGGATGCGTCATTTATCATAAAGTATGAGAAAGTTATGATTGGTCAAAGTTGAGTTGACTTTTCCTACAAAACCCTAATTTAGCAACTTTTGAATCTTGATGAATCTTGAGCAATCCTTGATGAATCATGATCAACCCTTGATTAAATGATGAATTATCCTTCAAAATGAGAATGTTGGCAAAAAATCTTGAGGTTTGACTGTATTTAGGTCACAGTTGACTTTTGCCCTAGCACAATCGATTTTTGGACCTCTTGAGCAATTGACTGACCAAACTTCCTTTGCAAGGCTTGAAATTTGACATGGATGAACTTAAGAATATGTTAGGAAATTGGGGAGAATTTTAGGTCATTTGGATGTAAGGACCCTGATTTAACACAAAACCCTAATTTTGAATTGACTGCCTTAGGAGATGATTTGACTGTCCAACTCTTGAGCCATCTTGAACAACTTGGGGATGATTCTTGACATGTCTTGAGAAATATGGGAGGGAAAATTTTGGGGTACAACATCCGGTAACAAACATGGTAAAGGCAAACAAGTCACACAATAGCCCTTAATTTTAGGCTTGCATGGAGTCTAGGTACTACCCTCTTGAAGTTCAGTTGGTTTCAACCTGTCCTAATAATAGTAACCGGGTTCTAGAGGTTCTCAATATCACTGACCATCCTCCATCGGTCATGGTTTCATCTTACGCAATCTTTTCTTATGGATGGAACTATCTCGAGAGTATGGTCTCAATGAGTGTAGTATCGAGTATCAACCAGTTCTCAGCTTTACACCAAGGCCGACTATCTCACTACTTCCTATGGCCATGTTGGCTAATTATAGGTTCTAAGGTTAGTTGATGCTTATCAACACACATAGCAGCCCCATATTCTCCTCGTTTCTCCACAAGGGATACCGGTACCAACCAATGTGCCACATCAACGTAGCTACTACTTCAACCGTATCGGTCTACGCTGTACAGTTCCCTCACAGATTATTGCTACTTACCTAAAAGGTGTTCCCCAGATCCGTGTTAGGATCTATAGTAACTCCCGATACAAAGCCCTCAAAGGTAAAGCAAACAAATCAAACAATAGAAGAAATGTGATGAACTAATACTAAGGTATACTCCACTTATTATCTCCCCAACAGAGTCGCCAATTCTGTGATACGGTGGTAGAACCGGAACTGTTTGAAATGCTAGTTTGCGTTTTGTGTTTGCAAAATGTCGCGGTAAGCAAGAGTCGCCACCGACTTTTATTTTATCCAATTGGAAAGGAAAAAAGCACAGAAAAATTCCTTTTTTGAGATTTTGAGTACGGGGGGTAGATTATAGAAAGGGAAGGTGTTAGCACCCTTTCTATCCGTGGTTTTCCACGGGCTCTTAGGTACTTGCTCATCATTTTCAAAATTGCTTATGTGTGTTTGATTTGAGAAAAAGTTTTTGTTTGACTTCGATTTAACCCTTGCTTCTGTCTTCAAGAGTGTTACAAAGTGTTTTTGAAACCTTTGTTTAAAAGAGTGTAAGTGTGGAAAAGGTTTGTTTGTTTTGACCAAGTACCTACTAGCATCTACCTACACGAAAAAAGAATTGTTCTATGTTCGTTTCCTTTAGATAGCGCTATCCTACTATTAGTGAGTAGGTAGCACAATTGTTGGAGTTTTAAAGGTCAATTCGAAAGGGACGTACGATCACTAAAGAAATGTTAGGACGTCTTAGTAATAACCCTAATGTCTTAAGATCAATATTCGAGGCAACATATCCGAGGCAACCTTTCCGAGGCAACATTTCCGAGGCAACATTTCCAAATGGGACTTTGGTCTTTGTTTAGACAAGAGAGTTACCACTAAAATACCCAATACTTAATGATATTTTACCGAAGGCAACCGAAGTGGGAGTATACCCTAGGAGTGCGCATGTGCGAGTGATTCAATTTCAAGTTTATTATCTTTGCACATTTAGGGTTTGCTAACCGTTTTAAAGTTTACATATAGTCTTGTCATGCAACCTTAATATTTATACATCTAACAGTTAATATTTTGCGGAAAATAAAATGCGGAAAGTAAAGCTACACTATTACAAGGCTTCGGGTATTAATTACATAGCCAAAAAACCCGCTAAAACGATAAATAAATGGAGAAAGTCCTAATTAATCTATTACATCCTGTGAGCAATTACATCAATATTGTAAAAAATAAATAAACGCGCGCGAGGAATTAAGAACGAGAAAAGTTAGGGTTTTGACCCCGTCTAACCTAATTACAAGAAAAACTATTTTTGGTTGTTTTTGATTATTTAAGAAAAAAAGGTTTTAAATTAAATATACAAAAACCTAATTACTAACTAAATTAAATTAAGAAGATATTAAATTTGACCTTTTTTGTGTTTTTGGTTTTTTTTAAGAAAAAGAAAATAGGAATTAAATTAAACTAAAACCCTAATTTTCTAATTGTTTTTAATTTATTTACAAAAGGAATTAAAGTTACCTAATAAATTAAATAAACTAATTAAATTAATTTTTTTGATAAAAAAATAAACTAAATCTAATTGGATGACAATTTTTTGTAATGATTTTTTGATAAAAAAAGAATTAATTTTGTGTGAGTAAAAATAATTAAATGAATTAATTAAGAAAATATAAAAGAAAAGAAAAAGAAAATGGGCCTGTGAGATAGCAAATTGGAGGGTGTCTTGAGCAATTTTCTAGGCGCAAAACAAACTGACCCACGTTGACCTCCAAGATTCCATGCTGTGCATTGACCAGGGTGCATCATGGTCCTTCAATGATGGCCTTCAGACCTGACTTCCTGGAGATCCAAAAGTTGAATCCTGAGGGTACATGGTTGTCTCCACGCCTTGTGTGCATGCCTGATTAAGCAAATGAAAATAATATGAAACATGGGGGGACCTGGGATTCGAACCCAGGTCCTTTGGCCTTTTCCACTGCCTTGTTACCAACTGAGCTGCGTGCACGTGTTGTATACAAAATAACAATAATTGATAATATATAATAATGCAAGTTAGTGGGAGACAAACAAAAACATGCGCGCTAGAATTCAAATGGTCAAATGGGAGAGTGCCACGCCATTATCCCTGTCCTCTCTCCGTAGCTAAAAGGTTCAGTGACCTTTACCTATGGATAAATGTCTGTAACTATAACCCCTGCATATCTCAAAATTGCACACAGGCATGATAAACAAAATCTAATGGTATATATCAAATCGCCTTGGCCTTCTGAGCATCATGGTGCCCTTCTTGTGGACCAATTTTCCTGTATAAAAAGATCCTAAAACGATACATAAAACCCTAATAATGGCAAATCTCTATAGAGTTAGAAAAAATGCAAATAATTGTTATGAATAGCTTGCAAATGCTTCAAGGAACAAGAATATGTAGGTAATTCATGCTACAAGTGCCAAAATCATGTAATTTGATTTCAAGAAAAAGCCATGGCCATGATTTGATCACAAAATAAAATCAGAAGAAATCAATTAAAAACAAAAATATGAAAAATTGCATTAAAAATCACATGGACCAATCAGATCCAGCCATGCCATCATCTTCTTCCTCAAGACAAGCCCAAACACGTATTTTCTCAGTTTCAAACACCTATGTTCTACTTGCAATTTCTGCCTCGTTCCTCCACCAAAATTAATGATTCAAATCCCAAATCAAAGTTCAAATTATCAACTACATCATGCTTTTCACAAAATTCAAAATGATCGATCATAAAAGTAGAAATCAAAGCAAGAAAATTGAGAAAATCATAAAATCGTGAAAAACCAGAAGTTCACCAAATCGCATATGCTTCAAAATCAAACAAGTTTATACATCAGATGTATGATCTGGTTAGCTATGAACATGATCACAGGCTTTAAATCACATGAAACAAGTAATATTATGAAGAATCAAGATCTGAAAGTACCTTTCGAGTTGAGAAATAAACTCAACTTTGTCTTCTGAAACAAAGTGAAAACCCTTGTCCCTTGCTTCTAATGCTCCAATGAAGTGAAAATGGTCATGAATCGAGCACTGGAATGGAGAATAAAGAAGCTTCTAAGTAAAAAAAATTTAAGAGAGAGAGATAGCAGCTTTTGATTTTTTGAGAGAATGAATACGTCCCCTGAAAGAGAGTGACATATGCCTTATATAGAGTGACTGCTGAGGGTAAAAAGGTCTTTGAAGAACTCAAGACCGTTAGAAGCAGAATTGCCAAAAACAGAAAAAATGAAGAGAGTGATATATGGTGATACGTTTTTCTTTTGTTATGCCTAGCCTAGAAGTCGTTTTGGTGATGTCATGTTGAGTGGAGTTTTGAGAAAAGAATGTGCATTTGGTGAGCTGGCTATGCTGATCACGTGAGGGAAAAAATGAGAGAGGAGGAACTTGCCATTTTGGCCAAGCATGAAGAAGGGGGGGTCATGAACATGGTGTGACTTGGCTTGACTTGTTTTGGCAAACAAAGAGTGTAAATTTCGTGCTAAACACATGCTGAATGCTACCTGACATCAATCAAAACTGGATTTGTGCAAAAATATGCAACATGGACATGGTTTCTTAATAATCTGGCTAGCTGACTTTATGCTTAGGCCACTTGAAATTCCTTCGTGCATTCTGGATGCTTGAGGGGCCTTTCAAGAGCTCTCATAATATAGAACATCGCAGGGCCTTGAATTTTTCAAATTGATGCTGACTTGATGGAGAAATGATGTTGAAAACTTGAGGAAAAAGTGTGATTTGGCATGCCTGGTCCGTGCGCGCATCTGGCTTGCATGGTGTGCATGAAGTCATCCTTGAGGTACCAACTTTGAGGTGTTGCAACTCACTCAAATTTTGGCCAAATTAAATGATTCAAGGATCAATGGGAAGCTCCCATGGAAGGCAACAAAATCCTCTTTTTAATTTTTCAAATTGAGGCTTGAGTCACAATAAATTGATTCCATAAAATGGCATGCCAAGTGTTTGATGAAATTACGCGTGTGACTTGCCCAAGAGAAGTCATCTTGATACTTAGAATATTTTTCAAATTTTAAGTTGCTTCTTGAACAAGTTATACTCAAATTCCCCACTTCTCATGATTAAAAGATGAATTTGGGTATGTAATATTAAAAGAGGATGCTTAAATTGATGGTTGACCAAAAGTCCAACTTGGTCAACTCCTGATTTTGATCAAAATGACCATTTTGCCCCTTTGAATCAATTGATCCACTTCCCTTCAAAATTGATGATCAAGACTTCAAACATATGATCTTCCAAATATGTAGAGGCTATGTACAAAGTTTCACTTCAAAATTCTCAAGAAATATTGATAAAATTCCAAACCCTAGTTTTGGTTAACACGTTAGGAGACTGATGAATCATCTCCAAAATTTCAAATCCTTTGGACATCTTGACCATTTTCTTGTACAAAGACTTTTCAAATACCAATGAGATGTTGTAGCTTCCAAATCAAGACTTGTACATTGATCAATATCCTTGATCAAACAAAACCCTAATTTGACTGGTGAATCAAAAGAGTGATTCCTCTTATAATCAAACACAAACTTCAATCCTTTGATGACCCAAAGAGATGGATAAAATATCTAGAGATATGCAATAACTTTTGAGCTTGAAAGATCCAGAGGTTTAGATGACAAGATTTTACTTGAGCAACTTGTCAATACAATCAATCTTCAAAGCTTGAGGAAGACTTGATAACCAAAGTACTTTGATCCCATCACAATGTATGAATGCAATGCAATATGACATTCATGATGAAACATAAGCCTAAATCAAGAGGGTAAATTTTGGGGTGTAACAGCTGCCCCTATTCAAATATCTTTAACATGATAAGTGAGAAAAGTGACAACTTTCGAGCGTTCAGAGTTGAAGATGATTGAATACGAAAGAACCCAAAAATTTACACTCTTGAAGAAGAAAGAAAAATAAGAAGAAAACCCTGAAGACATGCGTCAGAATGAAGCTGTAACGCAGGTTGAAACAGAACAAAAACAAAGAAGGGTAGATGCAACTAAACTTCCAGATAAATGTTCCGGGGAAAAACTGGGCTTCAAAAAAAGGTGAGATAAAACTCAAACCACAAAGTATAGGCGAAACTAAGCTCTGGAAAAGAAAACGTACGCGGGTGAGGAGGCGAAACTCTGAGCTCGACCCAAAGCAAAGTGGCTAGAGTGCGTGATTCTAGGAGCACATGCTAATCTCAACTAAGATAAACAGTATGAAGGAACTGAAAGAATCCCAGAAAAGAAGAACAAAAGCAAGACGAAACACGACTCAATAACCAGTTAGACGAAACCAAACCAGATGAGTACCAGGACGAAACTGGATTTCACGCACGGGTAACGAGGAAAAACTCTACCCATAACAAAGTGATGAAAGTGCATGTTTCTCAGAGCACCTGCTGGTCTCAGATCAATGGATAAGAAGTGACGAAAACTGATAGAAAAATCCAAGGAACAAAAGAGACTGATCTCAAACCAGGGACGCAATACGAACACTACACTCGATAAACAAACACCGTCAAAGGGTCCAGGGTATGAAAGCAAAAAAAATGAGACGAAACTCGACTCAATAACTAGTTAGGCGAAACTAAACTAGATAAGTACCAGGATGAAACTGGATTTCATGCACAGGCGACGAGGCGAAACTCGACCCAAAGCGAGAGTGATGAGAGCGCATGTTTCTCAGAGCACCTGCTGGTCTCAGATCAATGGATAAACAATGACGAAAAATGATAGAAGAATCCAAGGAACAAAGGAGACTGATTTCAAACCAGGGACGCAGTACGAACATTGCACTCGGTAAACGAACATCGTCAAAGGGTCCAAGGTATGAAAGCATAAACGAGATGAAACTCGACTCAATAACTAGTTAGGAGAAACTAAACTAGATGAGCGCCAGGACGAAACTGGATTTCACGTGCAAGGTGAGGAGACAAAACTCCGAGCTCAACCCAAAGCAAGGAGATTAGGGTGTACACCTAAAAAACTGCTGAAAGCGAATATCAGGACGAAACTGGTATTCGAAAGGTGAATCAATAGACATTGGAACGAAACGGAGAGGGTAGTGAAAACTAAACCCGAGAAGACCGCGCCAGGGTGAAACTGAACTACAGTCAAGAGTAGACACTCAAACAAACAAATGATTGACGTCAAAAGGATATTGGTATGGGGAGGAAACTGAGATAATGAGGACGAAGACCTCGCTGGGGATTTAATCCGAAGTATTAGTGAATTCACTGGGGACAACAGAAACAATAATGGCTTATGTTCTGATGCATGTTTGAATTCTTTTTATATAGCGCAATGCTCCATAAAATGGAAATGCTACGCGTTCTGGTAGATGCAATGTAATGATGTATGTTTAAAAGTTCCACTGGGGAACGGCCGATTGAGAAGCCAATAACCAAGAAATCAGGATCTGACATGACTTGCAAAAATAAATTGCAAAACCCAAAGGAGAGGAGAAAATACGGGGAACCGCTAGAGAGGGAACCTCGAAGAGATGAAACTTTACGGGGATTAACAACCGAGTAACTAGTAGAAACGGGCCACAAACATTGAGAGGAGCTGCAAAAATAAATTGCAAACTCCTAGGGAAGATCAGATCGACACTGTAGCTTCTGGAGAGGGATGCCATCTGAAGATTAGACATTGAGGGAGAAGCTCAGGGCAAGACTGCAATCTCAGGAAAAGACAGCGCGCGGCCGTGTTGAGGATGACACCAAGACAACAACCTCGACGTGAGGGGTGAAAACCTTTCCTGGGGGAACAAAGCTCTGTTGAGGAGACGGGACTTCTTCGGGGATACAGAACTCTGTTGAAGATTTTTGTTGGAGAGAGATTTTTCTTGGAATGTAACCATTGGATGGATCATGCAGATAGTCACACAGTATTGAATTTACTGAGGATATGTAAATTCCTATTCAAGCATGGGCTCTGTCTAACAGAAGAAAGCCAAATATTCCCTTCCTGACAATCATTAAGCTCTTTACAGGTGTTCAACGTGTAAACTCTTTTTGATGTCAAACAAATGTTTTGCATATAGACAGATGTTTATTTTGGGAATGACAGACCTGATGTGATGATTATTTAAGCCTTGAAGTTGAAAACCTTAACAAATTATCGCATCTCTGTGGTGAATGAATCACTGGCTAGAGTGCAAAAAATTTCAAAACTTTTCTTACCCACTTTTTTAAGAAAACGGGTCAAGATGCGGGTGGTAAGATACCAACATGGATATGCAACACATATTTGGGAGTTTAGCGAAAATCTATCCTGTTGTAGTATGCTCTCGAGTTAAACCCTTGTTTCAGTTAGGACATTTAGAGGTTGTAACGTGGCCTGGTTCAAGGGTTTTATTTAGAAAATTTTTTTTCAAGGCTCAAGTTATTTGGTGCCCACCCCCTTCGTGATATTCTCCTGTCCTATGTTCAGTTGACTTATCACAAGCATTCATCTTTCAAAAGGATTTATAATGGTTTAGTGATCACGACAAATTCTCCAACATGATTGTCACTTAACCTTTGTTGCTTTTGTTTGTTTTTTTATATTATTGTTTCTCTTCTTTTGATGAAAATTTTATTGAATAATCCCCCTTTTTTTCCCGCCTTTTAGGCTCTCTTTTCCCTAACTTTTTCCTGGACAAAATCTTTTGAAATTCAATTTTGGGATTCTAGCGGGATGCCCTAACTTTTGCCTAAGCAACTTGTTTTCAAGATTCGACTTAGCGGGGCTTTTTTGTTTCTTTCTTATTCATACTTTCCTCTTCGAACAAGTCAACATGACTTTAGGTCTTTGAACTTTTTCTTTCTTTCTCTTTTTTTTTTTGAAGAAAACAAATGCCTCATTCCTTGGTCGGCGAGGGATAGCCATTATTGTATCGATTCGATCTCGACCTCAGGACTTTGTGAGGAAATGAACATCGTGGTTTAGACATATTTTCTGATCTCATGATGCGAAAGATAAAATATAGTGATCCTCAGATGGGACATTCCATCTGAAATTTGAATGCTTGGTCAAATCAACTGAACATCTACCCTGCCCCTGGTTAAAAAAGGTTTTTTTTTTAACGGAAAAAAAAACTCCTATTTCAAAGGCTCAGAGGGGTTAACAAGGGTCTAACTCCCTTATATCTCCGGTGTTTAGGGATTGAAACAATGCATGTACATCATCAACGGGGTTCTAGTCAAAAGCATACCACTACAGTCATCGTTTTTATCTAAACTCCTTCCTCCAAACTCTTGGATAAGCAAAAGAATTGGCACAGTTGGTATCAAAATGCCCGAAAAATCGATTAAAGAGTGATACTGCATGGATTAAGTAAAATGAAAAAATTTCTTCAAGGCAAAAATATTCAACGCATTAAGACTGACATTCGGCTATAAACAAAATCCTATATGCAGACAATGATAAAACAATCAATCAAGATAACACATGAAAGTGCAGCAAGGAAACGTAAAATCCATTATGGGGAAGAAATATCTCCAACTAGGTTCATCGATCTCGCCGACCTTTCGTAATCTTGATATTACCCTGACCCATGACCTTCGCCAACAACACAGAGCTGTGAAACAAATTGGCAAGGCATCCGCCAGTAAAGTGAATGAGAATCCTATCAAACAGAGAACCAAACATGCCCCTTGCACAGTAGTAGTTGTGTTTGTTATCCGTATTTCAAGCGATCAACTAACCATGACTTAGATTACCATTTCCGTGTAAGGTCCACGAAGTTTATATGCACATGCTTATCTAAAATATTGGATGTTTTTTGCAAATAAAATAGTAAAAAGGGAGAAAAGAAACGTATACGTATACTTGAAAGAAGATATTATATTGATTTTGAGAAACCAGCCTGTGAAAAAGGCATTTACATTTGGAAGAAAAAAATTACTAAATCAAAGCAAACAAGTGTTTACAAATGGCAATGTGAATGTGAATATCCATCAAGTCCCAACTCTTGTATGACTCTTATGACTCTTACGCTTTTATCTTCCTGCTTTCAGACAGATCATTCTTGGATTAGCTTCGAGCTTATGCCAGGTGACGGAACAAAGGAAAGAAACAAAGGATCTCATCCCGAGCGTAGTCATTTGCTTCAAATCCCTAACTTTTACCTGAATCGCCCTTTCGAGTTTTCGATTCACCAGGACACCCTCTTTTTGCCTAAACCGCCCTTTCGGGTTTTCAGTTTAGCAGGGTTTTTTTTATGCAAAGTATTTTTTAACTACGTCGGCATTCACAGGGAGAGGGAAGTACTCTCTATCCATAGTCGTGAGCATCATCGCTCCTCCAGAGAAAACTTTTCTGACTACGAAAGGACCTTCATAAGTCGGAACCCACTTTCCCCTAGGATCTCCCTGGGGAAGAATTATCCTTTTTAGCGCAAGGTCACCTGGCTTGTAACACTGAGGTCGTACCCTTTTATCAAAAGCTTTCCTCATCCTTTGATGATATACCTGACTATGACATACAACCGTCAACCTCTTCTCGTCAATAAGTTCCAACTGATCCAGCCGATTATGTACCCATTCGCTTTCATCCAGCTCAACATCCCTCATGATCCTAAGATAAGGAATCTCGACTTCTACCGGCAATACTACTTCCATGCCGTAAACCAATGAAAATGGAGTTGCCCCAGTCGAAGTACGCACAGTGGTGCGATAACCATGCAAAGCGAAAGGCAGCATCTCATGCCAATCTTTATAGATTACCACCATCTTCTGCACAAATTTCTTAATATTCTTATTGGCCGCTTCGACAGCACCGTTCATCTTTGGTCGGTATGGGGAAGAATTATGATGCTTGATTTTGAAGGACTCACAAAGCTCCTTCATCATTTTGTTATTCAAATTAGACCCATTATCAGTAATGATCTTCTTAGGCACTCCGTAGCGACAGATAATATTGTGCTTAATGAACCGAGTTACTACCTGTTTGGTGACATTGGCATAAGATGCAGCTTCGACCCATTTTGTAAAATAATCGATGGCAACCAGAATGAAACGGTGCCCGCTGGATGCAGTCGGTTCAATTTTGCCGATCATATCAATTCCCCATATTGCAAACGGCCAAGGGGAAGTCAAGACATTCAAAGGTACTGGCGGCACATGCACTTTATCAGCATAGACTTGACATTTGTGGCAAACCTGTGCATGATTGTAATAGTCAGTCTCCATGGTGGACCAATAATAACTTGCTCGCAAAATCTTTTTAGCCATGGTATACCCGTTGGAATGGGTCCTGAAATCACCTTCATATATCTCCTCAATGATTCTAGCTGCTCCTTTCTTGTCAACACATCTGAGCAGTAAACCGTCATGATGCCTCCTATACAACACACCACCACTGAGAAAGAATTTGGCTGAAAATCTTCTCAAGAACTTCTTATCGGTGATGGATGCCTCTTTAGGGTACTCTTGTGTTTCAAGATATTGTTTAACATCATAAAACCAAGGATTACCATCTGATTCCAAATTGGCCTCAAAACAAAAAGCTGGCTCACTCAAACTTCTGATGGTAATGGAAGGTGCCTCATTTGCCCACTTAACCTTGAACATGGAGGAAAAAGTTGCCAGTGCATCAGCTAGATTGTTTTCTTCTCTTGGAATATGCTCAAATGTGATCTCTTCGAAGTACGGAATCAGCTTCATAACATGCTCATGATAGGGAATTAAGTTCTGATGGCGAGTCTCCCAATCTCCATTAATCTGGATGATAACAAGATTGGAATCCCCGTAAACTTTCAAAAATTTGATGCGCAGGTCGATCGCCGCTTCAATGCCATAAATGTAAGCCTCATATTCAGCCATGTTGTTAGTGCAATCGAAACAAATATGAGCCGTGAAATGAATGTGGTATCCCTCAGGGGAAGTGATAATAGCTCCAACGCCATTGCCCATGGAATTAGAGGCACCGTAAAAAACAAGCGTCCAACGTGATCTTGGCTCGGGTCCTTCGTCTGGGTCTGGCATATTACAATCCCGAATATACACAATTTCCTCATCTGGAAAATCAAACTTCATTGGTTCATAATCGTTCATAGGATGATGAGCAAGATGGTCGGCCATTACACTACCCTTAATTGCTTTTTGAGTAGTGTATTGGATATCATATTCGGTGAGTATCATCTGCCAACGGGCTACCCTGCCTGTAAGAGCTGGCTTCTCGAAAATGTACTTGATTGGATCTATTTTGGATATCAAGTAGGTGGTGTGAGTTAACATGTATTCCCTCAAATGTTTGGCGCCCCAGGAAAGCGCACAACAAGTCTTTTCCAGCAATGAGTACCTCGACTCGCATTCCGTAAACTTCTTACTCAAGTAGTAAATAGCCTGCTCTTTCTTCCCTGTCTCGTCGCGCTGACCGAGGACACAACCCATTGAGCTTTCCAACACAGTTAGATACATGATTAGTGGCATTCCTTCCACTAGAGGCATGAGTATCGGAGGTTCCTGCAAATACTCCTTTATTTTGTCAAAGGCCTTCTTACAATCCTCATTCCATTTCACTGTCTGACTTTTCTTCAACAACTTGAACAAAGGTTCACAGGTGGCTGTGAGATGAGAAATAAATCTAGAAATGTAGTTTAACCTTCCCAAGAAACCACGTACCTCCTTTTCTGTCCTTCGCTCAGGCATTTCCTGTACAAGCATGAAGCAGCGGGGGTCATGAACATGGTGTGACTTGGCTTGACTTGTTTTGGAAAACAAAGAGTGTAAATTTCGTGCTAAACACATGCTGAATGTTACCTGACATCAATCAAAATTGGCTTTGTGCAAAAATCTGTAACATGGACATGGTTTCTTAATAATCTGGCTAGCTGACTTTATGCTTAGGCCACTTGAAATTCCTTCGTGTGTTTTGGATGCTTGAGGGGCCTTTCAAGAGCTCTCATAATATAGAACATCGTAGGGTCTTGAGTTTTTCAAATTAATGCTGACTTGATGGAGAAATGATGTTGAAAACTTGAGGCAAAAGTGTGATTTGGCATGCCTGGTCCGCGCGCGCGTCTGGCTTGCATGGTATGCATGAAGTCAGCCTTGAGGTACCAACTTTGAGGTGTTGCAACTCACTCAAATTTTGGCCAAATTAAATGATTCAAGGCTCAATGGTAAGCTCCAATGCAAGGCAACAAAATCCTCTTTTTAATTTTCCAAATTGAGGCTTGAGTCACAAGAAATTGATTCCAAAAAATGGCATGCCAAGTGTTTGATGAAATTACGCGCGTGACTTGCCCAAGAGAAGTCATCTTGACACTTAGAATATTTTTCAAATTTTAAGTTGCTTCTTGAACAAGTTATACTCAAATTCCCCACTTTTCGTGATTCAAAGATGAATTTGGGTATGGAATATGAAAAGAGAATGCTTAAATTGATGGTTGACCAAAAGTCCAACTTGGTCAACTCCTGATTTTGACTGATTTTGATCAAAATGACCATTTTGCCCCTTTGAATCAATTGATCAACTTCCCTTCAAAATTGATGATCAAGACTTCAAAAATATGATCTTCCAAATATATAGAAGCCATGTACAAAGTTTCACTTCAAAATTCTCAAGAAATCTTGATAAAATTCCAAACCCTAGTTTTGGTTAACACCTTAGGAGACTGATGAATCATCTCCAAAATTTCAAATCCTTTGGACATCTTGACCAATTTCTTGTACACAGACTTTTCAAATACCAATGAGATGTTGTAGCTTCCAAATCAAGACTTGTACATTAATCAATAGCCTTGATCAAACAAAAGCCTAATTTGATTGGTGAATCAAAAGAGTGATTCCTCTTATAATCAAACACAAACATCAATCCTTTGATGACCCAAAGAGATGGATAAAATATCTTGAGATATGGAATAACTTTTGAGCTTGAAAGATCCAGAGGTTTAGATGATAAGATTCTACTTGAGCAACTTGTCAATACAATCAATCTTCAAAGCTTGAGGAAGACTTGATAACCAAAGTACTTTGATCCTATTACAATGTATGAATGCAATGAAATATGACATTCATGATGAAACATAAGCCTAAATCAAGAGGGTAAATTTTGGGGTGCAACAGATCATGCGTAGTATCTTTTCACTATGTCTGCATTGACAGGGTGAGGAAGGTCGTCACCATCCATGGTGGTTAGAATCATAGCTCCTCTTGTGAAAATGTTCTTAACCACAAATGGCCCATCGTATGTGGGGGTTCATTTGCCTCTGGGATCACCTTGCGGTAGTATGATGTGTTTGATCACTAGATCCCCGACTTGATATTCTTGACGTCTGTCTTTCTTGTTAAAAGCCTTGATCATTCGCTTTTGATACGTCTGAACATGACAGATAGCAGTAAGTCTATTTTCATTGATTAAATCCAGTTGATCAAGTCGGGTTTGGATCTAGTCGTCTTCGTTCAAGCCCGCATCCTTCATAATCCTGAGAGAGGGTATCTGGACTTTGATGGGTAGGACTGCCTCCATGCCATACACCAAAGAGTAGGGTGTTGCCCCTGTCGACGTCCGTGCTGAGGTACAGTACCCATGAAGAGAGAATGGTAACATATCGTGCCAGTCTTTATATGTCACTGTCATCTTCTTCACAATTTTCTTGATGTTCTTGTTAGTTGCTTCAACAACGCCGTTCATCTTCGGCCGGTAGAGAGAAGAGTTATGATGCTGAATCTTGAACTGTTTGCAGAGCTCGGTGATCATTGTGTTATTGAGATTTGTACCATTGTCAGTAAAAATACTCTATGGCACCTCGTATCAACATATCAGATTATGTCGGATAAACCGCTCCACGATGTTCTTGGTTACTGTAGCAATGGAAGCTGTCTCAACCCACTTTGTAAAGGAATCAATGGCTACCAGAATGAAGCGATGACTGTTAGACGTAGTAGGTCTGATCTCGCCGATCATGTCGATGCCCCACATTGCAAAGGGCCAAGGAGCTGTCAAGACATTCAGGGGAATCGGAGGTACATGCACCTTATCAGCATAGACTTGGCACTTATGACAAGTTCGAGAGTGTTGATAACAATCGGCTTCCATAGTGGACTAGTAATATCCTGCCCGTAGGATTTTCTTCGCCATGGTATGTCCACTGGAATGAGTTCTGAAGGTACCTTCATGTAACTCTGTCATGATCCTTTCTGCCTCGCTCTTGTCTACACACCACAGTAAGGTTGAATAATGGTTACGCTTATAGAGGATCCCATTGCTAAGAAATAACTTTGCCGCAAACCTTCTCAGAAACTTCTTATCGTTAACAGATGCCCCCTCAGGGTATTCTTGAGCCTCAAGATACCTCTTTACCTTGTGAAACCAAGGTTTATCTGTTACCTCTTTAGTCTCAATGTCACAGCAGTGTGCGGGTTCGTCCAACCTCTCGATGGGAATCTGGGGAGCTTCATTGTCCCACCTAACCTTGAACATAGAAGACATGGTAGCTAGCGCGTTCGCCAACTGGTTCTCTTTTCGTGGGAAATGTTCAAAGGTTATCTCCTCAAAGTGTGGGAGCAACGTCAGTACATATTCTCGGTAAGGAATAAGATTTGGGTGCTTCGTATCCCAGGTTTCCTTTGATCCGACTTATTACTAGAGCAGAATCTCTGAATACACTCAAGAACTTAATCCTCAGGTCAATAGCAGCTCGAAGACCCATGATGAATGCTTCATACTCTACCATGTTGTTGGTACAGTTGAAACATAATCGGGCGGTAAACGGAGTATGACAGCCCCCAGGAGATATAATTACAGCGCCAATGCCATTACCCAACGTGTTCGAGGCTTCATCAAAATACATAGACCATCAGGATCCCTCCACGGGTCCTTCATTCGGTCCAGGTTCTTCGCAGTCGGTTACCAACATGATATTCTCATCCGGGAACTCGAAATTCATGGACTGGTAGTCATCCACGGCCTGATGCGCCAAATGATCCGCCAATACACTCCCCTTGATTGCTTTTTGGGTTGTGTATTGGATATCGTACTCGGTTAAGATCATCTTCCATCTTGCTATTCTTCCGGATAAGGCGGGCTTCTCGAAAATATACTTGATCGGATCCATCTTTGATATCAACAACGTAGTGTGAGTCAGCATATACTGTCTCAGTCAGCGAGCAGCCCATGCCAAAGTGCAGCAAGTTTTCTCGAGCAATGAGTATCGGGTCTCCCAGTCGGTAAATTTTTTGCTAAGGTAGTAAATTGCATGCTCTTTTCAACCAGACTCGTCATGCTGCCCCAGCACAAACCCCATTGAACTGTCAGAGGTTTCCTCGGACGTTTGAATTATATTTCCAGATTCATTTCCCACATGACTGCAAGATGTGAACTGATCTTTAAGTTGTTAAATAAACATCAAGGTTGTGTATGGACGGAGGACTGCCAAAGGGCATTTGAAAGTATTAATGAATATCTGCTTGAACCTCATATCTTGCTCCCTCCTGTCGAAGGAAGACCATTGATTATGTATCTGACAGTGTTAGATAATAACATGGGTTGTATTCTGGGACAACAAGATGAAACAGGGAAGAAGGAGTTCACCATTTATTATCTCAGTAAAAAGTTCACTAATTGTAAGTCGCGGTATTCCATGGTGGAAAAGACATGTTGTGCTTTGGCCTGTGCTGTAAAGCGTTTGCGGCAGTATATGTTGAATCACACTACTTGGTTGATCTCTAAAATGGATCCAATCAAGTACATTTTTGAAAAGCCTGATCTTACTGGGAGAATTTCCCGCTGGTAGATGTTGCAATCTGAATATGATATCGAATACCCCACTTAAAAAGCTATTAAAAGCAGTGTGTTGGCAGATTATCTAACTCACCAACCAGTGGAGGATCATCAGTTTGTAGAGTATGAATTCCCCGATGAGGATGTGATGTTCCTGAAAGTGAAAGATTATGATGAACCATTTCTTGAGGAATGTCCTTACCCTGAATCTCGTTGGAGTATGATATTTGATGGAGCTGTGAATGCTTATGGTAAAGGAATTGGTGATGTGATTGTCACTCCACATGGATTGCACATTCCTTTTACTGCAAGGTTAACGTTTGATTGTACTAATAATATGGCAGAATGTGAGGCTTGCATCATGGGTCTCGAAGAAGCTATTGATCTCAGAATTAAAAATCTACATGTGTATGGTGATTCATCTTTGGTAATAAATCATATTAAATGATAATGGGATACTCATCACCCCGGCTTGATCCCTTACAAAGATTATGCTAGAAGATTGTTACCCTTCTTTAACAAAGTTGAATTCCATCACATTCCTAGAGATGAAAATCAAATGGAGGATTCTCTGGCAACTCTGGCTTCTATGTACCAAGTGAATACATGGAATGATATACCTCGAATTATGGTTAGGCGACTGGATAGGCCCTCTCATGTGTTACAATAGAGGGGGTAGCAGATGAAAACCGTGGTATCATGATATCAAGCATTTTCTTCAGACTCAAGAATACCCAATTGGTGCATCGAAGAAAGATATAAAGACACTGAGAAGATTGGTTGGCAGTTTCTTCCTCAGTGAAAATGTGTTGTATAAAATAAATTATGACATGGTACTGCTCAGATGCATGGATAGACACGAAGCAGAATGTTGATGCATGAGGTTCATGAAGGTTCATTTGGCACTCATGCCAATGGACATTTGATGGCTAAAAACATGCTAAGGGCAGGTTACTATTGGCTGACAATGGAATCTGATTGTTATAAATTTTCAAAGAAGTGTCATAAATGTCAAGTTTATGCAGATAAGGTCCATGTGCCTCCGACACTTCTCAATGTGATCTCTTCCCCATGGCCTTTCTCTATGTGGGGTATTGACATGATTGGGATGATAGAACCCAAAGCTACGAATGTACACTATTTTATCTTGGTAGCAATTGATTACTTCACCAAGTGGGTGGAAGCTGCTTCCTATGCCAATGTTACTAAGCAGGTGGTTCTGCGCTTCATCAAGAATAAACTTATATGTCAGTATGGTGTGCCGAGCAGAATTATCACCGACAATGGCTCGAATTTGAACAATAAAATAATGACAGAACTGTACGAAGAATTCAAGATTGTTCATCACAATTCATCTCCATACAGGCCAAAGATGAATGGGGATGTTGAAGCTGCTAATAAGAATATCAAGAAGATTATCTAGAAAATGGTCATTACTTATAAGGATTGGCATGAAATGCTCCCTTTTGCTTTGCATGGATATCGAACATCTATCTGCACTTCAAAGGGAGCAACCCCGTTCTACCTGGTGTATGGAATGGAAGTTGTACTCATAGTAGAGGTTGAGATTCCCTCTTTGTGTGTGATAATGGAAACTAAGTTGTCAGAGGCTGAATGGGTCCAGAACCGGTTTGACCAATTGAATCTGATCGAAGAGAAGAGGATGATAGCTTTATGTCATGGACAGTTATATCAGAAAAGGATTAAGAAGGCTTTTGATAAGAAGGTCAAACCTCGTAAGTACAGAGAAGGCGACCTCGTGCTCAGGAAGATCATGTCTTTCAACACTGATTATAGGGGAAAGTGGCCTCCCAATTTCGAAGGCCCATATGTTTTCAAGAAAGCCTTCTCTGGAGGTGCATTAATTCTTGAAACTATGGATGGCGAGTAGTTCCCACGTCCCATGAATGCTGATGTAGTCAAGAAATACTTCGACTTAAGAAATAATAGAACAGCTCGCTAAGTTGAAAAGCTGAAAGGGCGGCTTAGGCAAAAAAGAGGGTCTCGGTAGGCCGAAAACCAGAAAAGGAGGTCTAGGCAAAAATTAGAGACATAAACAGAATAAATTTCCTGCTAAGTTGATAACCCGCAAGGGCAGCTTAGGCAAAAGTTAGGGACTTTCTTGGCAAGTAACTACATCAGACGAGACTTGATCATTGGAGCAACAATCTTCTCAGATTCTCATCACACTTCAACATAAGTTATTGCTCAGGATTTCAAAAGTTGTTAGAGGGGATAATGGTCATTCTATCTCAATGTATCTTTTCCATTATATATTACCATTTTCCGAACTTTGTAATCATCCATGGAGTCTCGCCATTCGCAGACTACCATTCTATTAATGAAATTTGAGCTTTTACCCAATTCTTTGTATTTCTTATTTTATTTATCTTGCAAAGACTCCATTTATTATTGATAATAACTTTCTAAGCAAAAAGATTAAATAAAAAAATCGATTTTTCAAAAAAGAATACAATTCGCTTTTACCTTGGAATCTGTGATGAAATAATGACAACAAAAATGGTGATACCAGGAATGGACAAACTCCAGTTTATTTTAAGAAGTTTTTGTTCCCCTAGGGAAGGTTTACTCAGGATGATTCGCCATATTGGGTTTGTGACTCCAGTATCCTCGGTCAAGTTTGGATTCATTTCTCCTCTTTTCTGAATTTTCGTGATGTGAAGTTTCAATCCAAGATTTCTCCGGTGAAGCTTTCGTTCGGTCTAATGTAATTTCTTTTTCCCGAGAAGTTGGTACCATAATCACTCTTGAAGAGCGCATGTCCCTAGTTTCTCTAGTGAAGAACGCATTATGGTGTTCCCTTTGAAGATGTGGTGTTAATCTCTCCAATGAAGTAGGCCTGAATTCCCTAGTGAATGTTTTGATGATTTGGTGTCCATCTGCTTTACTTGAGACTGGTTTTGTAATCCCCAGTAGAAGTGTTACTTTTGAAAACGTTTGTTTCCTCGGTGAAGCCTAGAGAAGGATGTTCTATCCCTGTATCTATACTATTTTATCATTTTTATTTGTTTACTTCTAGATTGTGTTTCTCCCCAGTAAAGCTAAAGCACTCAGTAGGTTTTGTTTGCTCAGTTTGCATTTACTTTTTCTTGGAATGATCATCCTGGATGTGGTTTAGCCGAGTGTTGTTTGTGCCAGAGTTGGTTTTGCTTGGTTACTCCCAGGGTTGTGTATCTGTTTTGTCAGCATACACACGATAACACTCATACATTCATACATACATCATGCATAGATAAAATTGGCAAATCATTGTTCGTTGACATTTTTTATGTTTTGTTGACATATCACCCTATTTTGTAGAGTTACGTTGTCCTCTCTTCGATAGAGTGGTGGCCCTAAGCAGAAAGCATATATTCTTTCAATTTCCCCACTGAGTTATCCCTCGTGGAAGATTTTTGCTTTAGCCTTCCTATACAGCTCCTTGTTTGGATGGATTTGGTTTCCCTCTTGAGTTTATTTCTCAAAGGATATACTTTGGTTGACTGTTCCATTCCAGTTTATTCCTGGTTTGAATTTTTGGTTCCACAACAATATTATTTACTTTGGATTTCTGAAAGCTTCGAGTTTTGGTTTGTGCATTTATTTTTCACAAGAATACTTTATCTCCTCAGCAAGAATATCATGGTATTTCCCCAGGGAGTCATATTTCTTTCCCCAGGAAGCCATATTTCTATCCCCGGAAATTCATTTCTTTTTACAATCCTCCATGACAACAAGTAGCAGGTCTCTTTATTTGAGAAAATTGTGCTTCCCTGTAAAAGTCGAAGTAACCTTTTTGCTATCCCCTCTATGAGTGGACAGTTTGCAGTCTGTCGTCAGTTTACGCCAGGGGAGGACAAGACTTTTAAATTCGCAGAAACAACTCATTGTGAAATCTTTTCTAGTGGAAGTCTTTTTATTTGAGACAACCTACATCTTACCCTTTCCAGGAAAATTTCTCCGGTTAAAGAAGAAAATGAGTCCCGTTCTAGGAGAAATGCAAGAATTATAGGGAAACTTGTTATATTTTTGCTACCCTCAGTGAACATTGGTAGTTCATCATCAGTGAACGGTGATGCCATGATATATTCTCTTTCTACCTTCAGTGAAAGTTGGTAGGTCATTAGTAGTGAACGTCGATGATTGTTATCTTTTTGCTACCCTCAGTGAATGTTGGTAGTTCATCTTCAGTGAACAGCGATGCTATAATATATTCTCTTTCTACCTTCAGTGAAAGTTGGTAGTTCATTGACAGTGGATGTCAATGATTGTTATATTTTTGCTACCCTCAGTGAATGTTGGTAGTTCATCGTCAGTGAACGGAGATGCTATGATATAATCTATTTCTACCTTCAGTGAAAGTTGGTAGGTTATTGGCAGTGAACGTCGATGATTGTTATCTTTTTGCTACCCTCAGTGAACATTGGTAGTTCATCATCAGTGAACGGTGATGCTATGATAGATTCTCTTTCTACCTTCAGTGAAAGTTGGTAGGTTATTGGCAGTGAACATCGATGATTGTTATATTTTTGCTACCCTCAGTCAACGTTGGTAGTTCATCGTTAGTGAACGGCGATTCTATGATATATTCTCTTCCTACCTTCAGTGAAAGTTGGTAGGTCATTGGCAGTGAACGTCGATGATTGTTATCTTTTTGCTACCCTCAGTGAACGTTGGTAGTTCATCGTCAGTGAACGGAGATGCTATGATATATTTTCTCTATACCTTTAGTGAAAGTTGATAAGTCATTGGCAGTGAACGTCGATGATTGTTATCTTTTTGCTACCCTCGGTGAACGTTGGTAGTTCATCATTAGTGAACAACGATGCTATGATATATTCTCTTTCTACCTTCAGTGAAAGTTGGTAGATCACCATCAGTGAAAGTTGATGATTGTTATCTTTTTGCTACTCTCAGTGAATGTTGGTAGTTCATCGTCAGTGAACGGCGATGCTATGATATTTCTTTTCCTTCTACCTTCAGTAAACGTTGGTATCTCACCGTCAGTGAACGTCGATGTTGATATTTCTTTTCCTTCTACCTTCAGTGAACGTTTGTAGCTTTACCTCAAGTAGGAGTTGGTGTATCCTTTGACCATTTTACCATCCTCTCTGGCTCAGGTCTTTTGATCCACCAGTGATTTATTTTCCTGGTCGGGTCTCTCCCTTGTTTCTTTATTATTGTTACATCCCTGGTGGTGTTTTGCGTCCCTTTGGATTTGTCCATGAGCACTAATGATCATAAGAATTGCATGGCAACTTAGGGCCAAAAATAGGGTTTGTTTTATATTTAAGTATCTTCGATCGCGTCGACACGAATATTTTTAACCTTCGCATCTTCAGATAGAAGAAACTTAAATAAGGGAAGCTGTTGTACCCTAATTTTTGCGTCTAAGATCCCTTCACCATACCATATTGATTCAATCACAACAAGATCACATTAGGGCTTTTGGTTCTCCTTCCTATCTTTAGCTTTGCTCTTTGAGGAATCACCAAGTACCTTAACTTGTTCTTCTTGTGCAATCATTCATGTTTTTGTTTTGAATTTCCTTTTAATTAATAAAATGCAATGTTGGTTTGTCTTACTTGTCAACAATGCAGGTAAAGGCAATGGGGCTTAGCAAGTTGATCCATGGGTTCATGAGTTTATTTCCATGACCTAGTCAATGAAGCTTGAGAAGTTCAAACCTCACCATTGAAGTTGTTTTGGAAGGGATGGCATGGAAAGGTTATTTTGGTTCACTACATTTCCAAATTATCAAGATTTGATCCAAAAAGTACAAGGGGTTAATTGAAAAATAGTCATGGTTGGACAAGGTCTTGTTCCCATTGGTCACAAGTGCATATTTCTATCAATTATCAAGATATGGAAGTGGTTGTGGTTTCTATGAGTTCTCATTATCACCCTCAACAACTTATATTTACAAAGCTTTTGTTTTGGTACAAGAAGTTTGTTCAAAATTATCAAAGTTCCTCAAAGCATTTTCTTGATCTAGGAGTTAGGGTTTTGAACTTCAAAGAAGCATATATTGCTCATCTTTTAGTATTTTTGAGATATTCCAAAGACATCCTTCTCTTTAAATGGATATCAGCAAATCACTTTAAAAGTTCCAAGGAGTTTTCATGTGGAAGAAACTTGATAAAGAAGAAAGATTACAAGTCCTCTAGATGAATCCCTAATTTTCCATGTGTGACTTCAACTGATCATAAGTTGGTCAATTTTTATCACCTTTAGCCCATTATTTTTCCATAATGATCTTAAATATGTGAAATTTATGTCTTCTTTTATGTGCAAAGTGAGAAAATGGATGGAAATTGCCTTAAGGATACAAAAGATTATAGGTCATTTCATGATTTTTTGCCCACTTCAACAATTCATAACTCTTTCAATTTTTGGAGATTTTGAATGGTTCAATTTCCAAAATGTAATTCAAGAGGTCTATTTCATGCCATCTCTTTTGGTCAAGAGAAAAATCCAAGTGGAAAACCATGTTTGGATGCAAGACATTATAGGTCACTTTTGAAGAAATTTTTTGAAATATTTCTAAGTATGGAAAGTCAACCCTTTTTCTCCAACTTTGACTCAACACAACTTTCAGCTCAAGCATCCATTTGATTCCATTCTTTTTCCATTGCAAAGCTTGTAACCTCATCTTTCTAAAGCATCAAGAAATGTGCCATAAGACCCCTTGAGTTGAGAATGCCATGATTTTGAAGTTGGTAACTTGGAACTGAAGTTTCATCACAAGTCAGATTTTGAAATATTTGTTTTGGCTTCTAATCATAAGTTTTCCACGAGTTTTTGCCTCTAAACATGTTTAATGAAGTTCTTGAATTGATTAGCACAACAAAACGCGCGTTTTGGCTGAGTTTTGATCAAATTGGAAGTCACACTTTTCTTGTTTGCAAATTCACACGATTTCCCTCCAAACTTCATCATTTCACACGCTTGGACATTCCATTTGATTCCCTATATATAGAGGGTCATCCCCTATTCATTTCCTCAAGCTTAGATAGCCAAAATCACCCTGCCAAACTTGTTCCCTAACTCAGAATTCAGCAACTTCAAAATCCATTCTCAAGCCTTTTTCAATTTATATAAATTTGGTGTGAGGGTGTGGTTGTCTTCGTCTTGAAGAGATGAAGTGAATGGCATAGGTCTGAGCTTCTGATTTTACAGTTTGAGATACATGAAATTCACGTTGGCTGGAGGTTGAAGATGACCAATGTGTCATCTTCCAACCAATGATGGCACGCCACTTGTTATTTTTGAATTCTGATTTAATAATTGATTCAGTGCTTTATTCACTAATGACCATGATATGCATAGCGCGCCAGATCCCTTGGATTTGATTACGAACGCGTTAAAACTCTCATCCAATGGTTAACATATTTTTTACTTTTATTTTCTTTTCTGATTTTTTATATTTAATTGTTTTAAACTTCAAAAAATCATAGAAAATTCATTTTTAGACCAAAAAATCTGAAAAAATTATGAAAAATATTTTTGATTATTCTCTTTCTGATTTTTATTTTTTTCACAATTTAATTTTGTGTTTTGGTATTTTTTTTATAAATTTACACTTTATTGGAATTGTTTTAAATGTTTAAAAATACTTTTATACATTTTTAAATTCTGAAAAAATTATGGAATGATCCAATGATATTGTGACAAATATTGGTGACCTTATTTTATTTTTGTTTCTAACTTTGTTATTTTTTATCATTTTTGGTTTATTTTACCCCTTTCTTTTAATTTTAAAAAATAGTTTCTGACTTTAAAAAATTTCCAAAAAAAAAATATATAATTATTTAGTTCATTTCTGATTTTTCTATGGTCTTACTTTTATTTTTTGATTAATTTGGACATAGTTGATATTTTTCTATTTTATTTCTATATTTAAACATTATTTTTAAATCTTTTTGTATATATATTAAAATGTAATATTATTTTGTGATTATTTTCTGGCTGATCTTGGATTAAATTTTTGATCATGAACTTTATTAACATCATTGGATCCAAGGTGTTGAGCCTAACTCCACAAAAATGGATGAATGATTTTAATAATAGTTTGATTAAATTTAATCCAAAAGTGGTTTGTATATTCTCTCCCATCCCTCTTCATCTCATCCCCTTCTTATTGCACTAAATGTTGTTGGAGCATGATCTCTATATCATGTCTTAAAACAAATGGTGCATAGATTGCTATTGACCGTCCTCAATATAGGCACAACTTCTATATAAGTCCACTTACGATTGCTTAACATAGCGCTAAATTTTGTCCCGATTCGAATAAATGATCATTTGTGGCCCAAACTTATGTTTGCAAGCAAAAGTATGTTAATTTGATCTCTTTGATCCAATAACCTTGAGATTCATTGTGTGGAGGCTTTGGTTATACCAATCCTCTAATGGATCTACAATACCTTTGGTCAACTCGGATCACTTAAACATCATTGATCATTAAATGATACTCATAAGGATTCCAAATGAATGATATACTTGAAGGAAAGCAAACACAACTTGTTTTGTGGAAGCTTTGGTTCTACCAATCCTCTAATGAGTTCCAAATGCAAGTTTCAAGATGATCATCCAACTAACCACTAATCACTAATAATTGATTTTATTTTGTATTTTTATTTTATGTTCTTTACATTATGCACCATTTACTTTTAGCATTTACATTTCATGTTATTTTTCATCTTTTCTCACTTGAGCCCCTTTATATTCTTGTCATTTTTATTTTTCTCACTTGAGCTTTTCATTTTCTTTTTGAAGATACCTAATAATCAACTTGAACAATAAAAAACTTTAAGTTTACTTGGACTATTTGGTTACTGTCCTTGGCATAATGGAGCATTGGACTTTTCAGACTTAGGATTAGAAACCTTGGCCTATGATTGAAGACCTTGTGATCTTATCTGATTATTTTTTCTGGAGCTCTTGAGGTTTACCTCAAGACATTGGGTTGTTTGTTTATTTTGTGTGCAGGTTATTGTGATTACACCCTTTGTTTGTAATCTAGAATTCACCCGTATACAGCTGTTACTCTGCCCAATTTTTGTGAAGACTTAATACACTTGAAGTTTGGTTCTCTCAAGAGGTCTAGTACATTTGTTTGTTTGGTTTCAATCCAAAGAATGAGAATTCTATTTTGGCTCATAATGTCAAGTATTGGCTTCTTGTTGGTTAGATTGTTCTTATCCCTAGCTTTTACCTTATGCTTTAGGATAACCTCTTCTTCTCCTCCCATCTTCTTCAATTTCAAAAATCTTCTCTCCCATTTTGAAAATTATTCTTGTTTTAAATTTGAATTACTTTTATAATAAACTTGGACTTAGGTCCATGCATTTTCAAATATTTTCATAAATAAACTCCAATAAACTTAACAATACTTTGACATTTTTGTGAGAAGACTAAAAGTCAATCAATCTCATTTCAAACCATTTTGCAACTTTGGCTTTTATCTTTAAACTTTTCTCAAAAGATTGAACTCTTGTGAATCCTTGTAGTGATGCAAACAATTATACTTCTAAAATATGTAGTAAAGAGATATATTTTCCACTTGGGTGTTGAGTGAGGCATTGTTGATTTTAAAATCCAAGCCATATCCTCCACTTTGAGATGATGCAAATTCTCCTTTCTCATGATTGTGGGTAGTAGGTATGTTTTCCACACGAACAATGACTATGATGTTTTATCTCATAAAATTGACCAACAAATTTATGTTTTAATGTTTTTAAAAGAGGAACTACGTGTACCTTATCCCCTATTGCACAGAAAGGTGGTACATAGGAACTAAAGGTTCACAACTGCGATGGGTGCAAAAATAATAAATATATTTCTTTTCTCACGTCAACCATCTATTTTATACAACATATTTCATAGCCAAAATATACAGATTTTTAAAAGAGGTTCATGCGGAGTACCATAGATGTTTAGGGTGCTAATACCTTCCCTTTGCATAACCAACCCCCTTACCTTAAATCTTTCCCCCTCTTTTTGGGTTATTCGGTCTTTTCCTATTCCTTTGGAAACAATAAAGCGCGGTGGCGATTTTTATTTTGATTTGTATAAGTCTAGTCAATCCAATGGCTTAGTCTTGAACATTTATACCGCTACAGTCATCTCTCAACCAATGATAATGCACCACTTATTATTTTCAAAATCTGACTTAATATTTGATCAAGTGGTTTATTCACTAAGGACCATGATATGCACAGCGCGCCATATTCCTTGGATTTGATTACTAATGCGTAATGACATTCAGTAGGCTATATCTTTTTGTTTTATTTTTATTTTCTGATTTTATTTTAATTGATTTAAACTTCAAAAAATGATAGAAAATTCATTTTTGACTCAAATTATGAAAAAATTCCCAAAAATATTTTCAAATATTCTCTTTCTAAATTTTATGTTTTCTAGAATTTTATCTTGACTTCTATTATTTTTGATCTTTTTTTCACTTATTTGAGTGATTTTAATTAGTTTAAAAATACTTTTCTGTTTTAAAAAATTTCCAAAAGTTTTATAAAAATATTTGAGATCATTTCTGATTTTTCTATGGTTTCTTCTAATTTTTCTTTTACACTTTGAATATAGTTTTCTATTTTGCCTTTTACTTCCATTAAAAAAACAATTTAAAAATCATTTTTCTTCTTTTTATTTTTTCCATTAAATTTTTTTAAATATATTTTGTCTATGTGATAGTTGTTCATGAACTTCATTAATGCCATTGGATCTTGGGTGTTGAGTTTAACTCCACCAAATTGGATGGATAATTTAAATGATATTTTGATCGAAATATTTGATTCAAATACATCCCCTCCCTCTTCATCTTATCCCTTTCTTACTTGTACTACAGGTTGTTAGAGAATGATCTATATATCATTTCTCTAAACATATGGTACATAGATTTCTATTGACCGGCCTCAAAATAGGTGCGAATTCTACATAAGTCCATTTACGATTGCTTAACATAGCGCTATATTTTGTTCTGATTCGAAAAATGATCATTCGTGGCCCAAACCTATGTTTATAATCCCAAGTATGTTTAACTTGAAACCTTTGAACGAATAACGTTGAGGTTCAGTGTTAAGAGGCTTTGGTCTTATCAATCCTCTAATGGACTTTCACAAAATTTAGTCTAAGTGAATCATTTAAACAGCGTTGATCATTTTGTTATTTCCTTGAGAATTTGAAATGAATGATATACTTGACAAAAAGAAAATGAAACTTGTTGTTGATAGGCTTTGATTTTATCAATCTTTTAATGAGTTTTAAAATTCACGATTCAAGATGGTCATTCAACTAACCTCCAATTTCTAACCCATTAACAATTGACTTTAATGTTTATGCTTTTACTTTACGCCTTTACCTTTATGCACCCTTTATTTTAGCATTTATATTTCATGATATTTTCATCTTTTCTCACTTGAGCATTTATCTTTATGTCGTTTTTATTTTGCTCACTTGAGCTTTTCATTTTCTTTTTGAAGATACCTAATAATCAACTTGAACAATAAAAAATTTTAAGTTTACTTGGACTATTTGGTTACTATCCTTGGCATTATGGAGCATTGGACTTTTTGGACTTAGGATTAGAAACCTTGGTCTATGATTGAAGACCTTGTGATCTTATCTGATTATTTTTTTTGGAGCTCTTGAGGTTTACCTCAAGATATTGGGTTGTTTGTTTGTTTCGTGTGCAGGTTATTGTGATTACACCCTTTGTTTGTAATCTGGAATTTACCCGTATACAGCTGTTACTCTGTCCAATTTTTGTGAAGACTTAATACACTTGAAGTTTGGTTCTCTCAAGAGGTCTAGTACATTTGCTTGTTTGGTTTCAATCCAAAGAATGAGAAATCTATTTTGGCTCATAATGTCAAGTATTGGCTTCTTGTTGGTTAGATGGTTCTTATCCCTAGCTTTTACCTTATGCTTTAGGATAGCTTCTTCTTCTCCTCCCATCTTCTTTAATTTAAAAAATCTTCTCCCCCCTTTTGAAAATTATTCTTGTTTTAAACTTGAATTACTTTTATCATAAACATGGACTTAGGTCCATGCATTTTGAATCATTTTCATAAATAAACTCCAATAAACTTAACAATACTTTGACATTTTTATGAGAAGACTAAAAGTCAATCAATCTCATTTAAAACCATTTTGCCACTTTGGCTTTTATCTTTAAACTTTTCTCAAAAGATTGAACTCTTGTCAATCCTTTTAGTGATGCAAACAACTATACTTCTAAAATATGTAGTAAAGAGATATATTTTCCACTTGGGTGTTGAGTGAGGCATTGTTGATTTTAAAATCCAAGCCATATCCTCCACTTTGAGATGATACAAATACTCCTTTCTCATGATTGTGGGTAGTAGGTATGTTTTCCACACGGACAATGACTATGATGTTTTATCTCATAAAATTGACCAACACATTTGTGTTTTAATGTTTTTAAAAGAGGAACTACGTGTACCCTGATCCCCTATTGCACAGAAAGGTGGTACGTAGACACTAAAGGTTCGCAACCGCGACGGGTGCAAAAATAATAAATATATTTCTTTTCTCACGTCCACCCTCTATTTTATACAACATATTTCATTGCCAAAATATACAGATTTTTCAAAGAGGTTCATGCGGAGTACCGTAGATGTTTAGGGTGCTAATACCTTCCCTTTGCATAACCAACCCCCTTACCTTAAATCTTTCCCCCTCTTTTTGGGTTATTCGCTCTTTTCTTATTCCTTTGGAAACAATAAAGCGTGGTGGCGATTTTATTTTGATTTGTATAAGTCTAGTCAATCTAATGGCTTAGTCTTGAACATTTCTACCGCTACAGTCATCTCTCAACCAATGATATTGCACCACTTATTTTTTTCAAAATCTGATTTAGTATTTGATCAAGTGGTTTATTCACTAAGGACCATGATATGCACAGTGCGCCAGATTCCTTGGATCTGGTTACTAACGCGTAATGACATTCACTAGTCTATATCTTTTTGTTTTATTTTTATTTTCTAATTTTGTTTTTAATTGATTTAAACTTTAAAAAAATCATAGAAAATTCATTTTTGACTCAAATTATGAAAAAATTTACAAAAATATTTTCAAATATTCTCTTTCTAAATTTTATGTTTTCTAGAAATTTATCTTGACTTCTATTATTTTTTATATTTTTTTCACTTATTTGAGTGATTTTAATTAGTTTAAAAATACATTTCTGTTTTAAAAAATTTCCAAAAGTTTTATAAAAATATTTGAGATCATTTCTGACTTTTCTATGGTTTCTTCTAATTTTTCATTTACACTTTGAATATAGTTTTCTATTTTGCCTTTTACTTCCATTAAAAAAACAATTTAAAAATAAATTTTTCTTCTTTTTATTTTTTCCATTAATTTTTTTTTTAAATATATTTTGTCTATGTGATAGTTGTTCATGAACTTCATTAATGCCATTGGATCTTGGGTGTTGAGTTTAACTCCACCAAACTGGATGGATAATTTTAATGATAGTTTGATCGAAATATTTGATTCAAATACATCCCCTCCCTCTTCATCTTATCCCTTTCTTACTCGTACTACAGGTTGTTAGAGAATGATCTATATATCATTTCTCTAAACATATGGTACATAGATTTCTATTGATCGACCTCAAAATAGGTGCGACTTCTACATAATTCCATTTACGATTGCTTAACATAGCTCTATATTTTGTCCTGATTCGAAAAATGATCATTCATGGCCCAAACCTATGTTTGTAATCCCAAGTATGTTTAACTTGAAACCTTTGATACAATAACGTTGAGGTTCATTGTTAGAAGGCTTTGGTCTTATCAATCCTCTAATGGATTTTAACAAAATTTGGTCTAAGTTAATCATTTAAACATCGTTGATCATTTTGTTGTTGCCTTGAGAATTTGAAATGAATGATATACTTGACAAAAAGAAAATTAAACTTGTTGTTGATAGGCTTTGATTTTATCAATCTTTTAAGGAGTTTTCAAATTCACGATTCAAGATGGTCATTCAACTAACCTCCAATTTCTAACCCATTAACAATTGACTTTTATGTTTATGCTTTTACTTTACGCCTTTACCTTTACGCACCCTTTATTTTAGCATTTATATTTCATGATATTTTCATCTTTGCTCACTTGAGCATTTATCTTTATGTCATTTTTATTTTGTTCACTTGAGTTTTTCATTTTCTTTTTGAAGATACCTAATAATCAACTTGAACAATAAAAAACTTTAAGTTTACTTGGACTATTTGGTTACTATCCTTGGCATTATTGAGCATTGGACTCTTTGGACTTAGGATTAGAAACCTTGGCCTATGATTGAATACCTTGTGATCTTATCTGATTATTTTTTATGGAGCTCTTGAGGTTTACCTCAAGACATTTGGTTGTTTGTTTGTTTTGTGTGCAGGTTATTGTGATTACACCCTTTGTTTGTAATCTGGAATTCACCCGTATACAGCTGTTACTCTGTCCAATTTTTATGAAGACTTAATACACTTTAAGTTTGGTTCTCTCAAGAGGTCTAGTACATTTGCTTGTTTGGTTTCAATCCAAAGAATGGGTAATCTATTTTGGCTCATAATATCAAGTATTGGCTTCTTGTTGGTTAGATGGTTCTTATCCCTAGCTTTTACCTTATGCTTTAGGATAGCCTCTTCTTCTCCTCCCATCTTCTTTAATTTAAAAAATCTTCTCCCCCCTTTTGAAAATTATTCTCGTTTTAAACTTAAATTACTTTTATAATAAACATGGACTTAGGTCCATGCATTTTCAAAAATTTCCATAAATAAACTCCAATAAACTTATCAATACTTTGACATTTTTATGAGAAGACTAAAAGTCAATCAATCTCATTTAAAACCATTTTGCCACTTTGGCTTTTATCTTTAAACTTTTCTGAAAATATTGAACTCTTGTCAATCCTTGTAGTGATGCAAACAACTATACTTCTAAAATATGTAGTAAAGAGATATATTTTCCACTTGGGTGTTGAGTGAGGCATTGTTGATTTTAAAATCCAAGCCATATCCTCCACTTTGAGATGATACAAATTCTCCTTTCTCATGATTGTGGGTAGTAGGTATGTTTTCCACACGGACAATGACTATGATGTTTTATCTCATAAAATTGACCAACACATTTGTGTTTTAAAGTTTTTAAAAGAGGAACTACATGTACCCTGATCCCCTATTGCATAGAAAGGTGGTACGTAGACACTAAAGGTTCGCAACCGCGACGGGTGAAAAAATAATAAATATATTTCTTTTCTCACGTCCACCCTCTATTTTATACAACATATTTCATTGCCAAAATATACAGATTTTTCAAAGAGGTTCATACGGAGTACCGTAGATGTTTAGGGTACTAATACCTTCCCTTTGCATAATCAACCCCATTACCTTAAATCTTTCCCCCTCTTTTTGGGTTATTCGCTCTTTTCTTATTCCTTTGGAAACAATAAAGCGTGGTGGCGATTTTTATTTTGATTTGTATAAGTCTAGTCAATCCAATGGCTTAGTCTTGAACATTTCTACGGCTACAGTCATCTCTCAACCAATGATATTGCACCACTTATTTTTTTCAAAATCTGAATTAATATTTGATCAAGTGGTTTATTCACTAAGGACCATGATATGCACAGCGTGCCAGATTCCTTGGATCTGATTACAAACACGTAATGATATTCACTAGTCTATATCTTTTTGTTTTATTTTTATTTTCTGATTTTATTTTAATTGATTTAAACATCAAAAAATCATAGAAAATTCATTTTTGACTCAAATTATGAAAAAATTCACAAAAATATTTTAAAATATTCTCTTTATAAATTTTATGTTTTCTAGAAATTTATCTTGACTTCTATTATGTTTGATATTTTTTTCACTTATTTGAGTGATTTTAATTAGTTTAAAAATACATTTCTATTTTAAAAAATTTCCAAAAGTTTTATAAAAATATATGAGATCATTTCTGAATTTTCTATGGTTTCTTCTAATTTTTCATTTACACTTTGAATATAGTTTTCTATTTTACCTTTTACTTCCATTAAAAAAACAATTTAAAATTTTTTTTCTTCTTTTTATTTTTTCCATTAATTTTTTTTTTAAATATATTTTGTCTATGTGATAGTTGTTCATGAACTTCATTAATGCCATTCGATTTTGGGTGTTGAGTTTAACTCCACCAAACTGGATGGATAATTTAATGATAGTTTGATCGAAATATTTGATTCAAATACATCCCCTCCCTCTTCATCTTATCCCTTTCTTACTTGTACTACATGTTGTTAGAGAATGATCTATATATCATTTCTCTAAACATATGGTACATAGATTTATATTTACCGGCCTCAAAATAGGTGTGACTTCTACATAATTCCATTTATGATTGCTTAACATAGCACTATATTTTGTCCTGATTCGAAAAATGATCATTCATCGCCCAAACCTATGTTTGTAATCCCAAGTATGTTTAACTTGAAACCTTTGATCCAATAACGTTGAGGTTCATTGTTAGAAGGCTTTGGTCTTATCAATCCTCTAATGGACTTTCACAAAATTTGGTCTAAGTGAATCAGTTAAACATCGTTGATCATTTTGTTGTTGCCTTGAGAATTTGAAATGAATGATATACTTGACAAAAAGAAAATAAAACTTGTTGTTGATAGGCTTTGATTTTATCAATCTTTTAATGAGTTTTCAAATTCACGATTCGAGATGGTCATTCAACTAACCTCCAATTTCTAACCCATTAACAATTGACTTTTATGTTTATGCTTTTACTTTTCGCCTTTACCTTTACGCACCCTTTATTTTAGCATTTATATTTCATGATATTTTCATCTTTGCTCACTTGAGCATTTATCTTTATGTCATTTTTATTTTTCTCACTTGAGCTTTTCATTTTCTTTTTGAAGATACCTAATAATCAACTTGAACAATAAAAAACTTTAAGTTTACTTGGACTATTTGGTTACTATCCTTGGCATTATGGAGCATTGGAATTTTTGGACTTAGGATTAGAAACCTTGGCCTATGATTGAAGACCTTGTGATCTTATCTGATTATTTTTTCTGGAGCTTTTGAGGTTTACCTCAAGATATTGGGTTGTTCGTTTGTTTTGTGTGCAGGTTATTGTGATTACACCCTTTGTTTGTAATCTGGAATTCACCCGTATACAGCTGTTACTCTGTCCAATTTTTGTGAAGACTTAATACACTTGAAGTTTGGTTCTCTCAAGAGGTCTAGTACATTTGCTTGTTTGGTTTCAATCCAAAGAATGAGAAATCTATTTTGGCTCATAATGTCAAGTATTGGCTTCTTGTTGGTTAGATGGTTCTTATCCCTAGCTTTTACCTTATGCTTTAGGATAGCCTCTTCATCTCCTCCCATCTTCTTTAATTTAAAAAATCTTCTCCCCCCTTTTGAAAATTATTCTTGTTTTAAACTTGAATTACTTTTATCATAAACATGGACTTAGGTCCATGCATTTTCAATCATTTTCATAAATAAACTCCAATAAACTTAACAATAGTTTGACATTTTTATGAGAAGACTAAAAGTCAATCAATCTCATTTAAAACCATTTTGCCACTTTGGCTTTTATCTTTAAACTTTTCTCAAAAGATTGAACTCTTGTCTATCCTTGTAGTGACGCAAACAACTATACTTCTAAAATATGTAGTAAAGAGATATATTTTCCAATTGGGTGTTGAGTGAGGCATTGTTGATTTAAAATCCAAGCCATATCCTCCACTTTGAGATGATACAAATTCTCCTTTCTCATGATTGTGGGTAGTAGGTATGTTTTCCACACGGACAATGACTATGATGTTTTATCTCATAAAATTGACCAACACATTTGTGTTTTAAAGTTTTTAAAAGCGGAACTACGTGTACCCTGATCCCCTATTGCACAGAAAGGTGGTACGTAGACACTAAAGGTTCTCAACCGCGACGGGTGCAAAAATAATAAATATATTTCTTTTCTCACGTCCACCCTCTATTTTATACAACATATTTCATTGCCAAAATATACAGATTTTTCAAAGAGGTTCATGCGGAGTACCGTAGATGTTTAGGGTGCTAATACCTTCCCTTTGCATAACCAACCCCCTTACCTTAAATCTTTCCCCCTCTTTTTGGGTTATTCGCTCTTTTCTTATTCCTTTGGAAACAATAAAGCGTGGTGGCGATTTTTATTTTGATTTGTATAAGTCTAGTCAATCCAATGGCTTAGTCTTGAATATTTCTACCGCTACAGTCATCTCTCAACCAATGATATTGCACCACTTATTTTTTTCAAAATATGATTTAATATTTGATCAAGTGGTTTATTCACTAAGGACCATGATATGCATAGTGCGCCAGATTCCTTGGATCTGATTACTAACGCGTAATGACATTCACTAGTCTATATCTTTTTGTTTTATTTTTATTTTCTAATTTTATTTTAATTGATTTAAACTTCAAAAAATCATAGAAAATTCATTTTTGACTCAAATTATGAAAAAATTTACAAAAATATTTTCAAATATTCTCTTTCTAAATTTTATGTTTTCTAGAAATTTATCTTGACTTCTATTATTTTTGATATTTTTTTCACTTATTTGAGTGATTTTAATTAGTTTAAAAATACATTTCTGTTTTAAAAAATTTCCAAAAGTTTTATAAAAATATTTGAGATCATTTCTGACTTTTCTATGGTTTCTTCTAATTTTTCATTTACACTTTGAATATAGTTTTCTATTTTGCCTTTTACTTCCATTAAAAAAACAATTTAAAAATAAATTTTTCTTCTTTTTATTTTTTCCATTAAATTTTTTTTAAATATATTTTGTCTATGTGATAGTTGTTCATGAACTTCATTAATGCCATTGGATCTTGGGTGTTGAGTTTAACTCCACCAAACTGGATAGATAATTTTAATGATAGTTTGATCGAAATATTTGATTCAAATACATCCCCTCCCTTTTCATCTTATCCCTTTCTTACTCGTACTACAGGTTGTTAGAGAATGATCTATATATCATTTCTCTAAACATATGGTACATAGATTTCTATTGACCGGCCTTAAAATAGGTGCGACTTCTACATAATTCCATTTACGATTGCTTAACATAGCTTTATATTTTGTCCTGATTCGAAAAATGATCATTCATGGCCCAAACCTATGTTTGTAATCCGAAGTATGTTTAACTTGAAACCTTTGATACAATAACGTTGAGGTTCATTGTTAGAAGGCTTTGGTCTTATCAATCCTCTAATGGATTTTCACAAAATTTGGTCTAAGTGAATCATTTAAACATCGTTGATCATTTTGTTGTTGCCTTGAGAATTTGAAATGAATGATATACTTGACAAAAAGAAAATGAAACTTGTTGTTGATAGGCTTTGATTTTATCAATCTTTTAAGGAGTTTTCAAATTCACGATTCAAGATGGTCATTCAACTAACCTCCAATTTCTAACCCATTAACAATTAACTTTTATGTTTATGCTTTTACTTTACGCCTTTACCTTTACGCACCCTTTATTTTAGCATTTATATTTCATGATATTTTCATCTTTGCTCACTTGAGCATTTATCTTTATGTCATTTATATTTTGCTCACTTGAGTTTTTCATTTTCTTTTTGAAGATACCTAATAATCAACTTGAACAATAAAAAACTTTAAGTTTACTTGGACTATTTGGTTACTATCCTTGGCATTATGGAGCATTGGACTCTTTGGACTTAGGATTAGAAACCTTGGCCTATGATTGAAGACCTTGTGATCTTATCTGATTATTTTTTATGGAGCTCTTGAGGTTTACCTCAAGACATTTGGTTGTTTGTTTGTTTTGTGTGCAAGTTATTGTGATTACACCCTTTGTTTGTAATCTGGAATTCACCCGTATACAGCTGTTACTCTGTCCAATTTTTGTGAAGACTTAATACACTTGAAGTTTGGTTCTCTAAAGAGGTCTAGTACATTTGCTTGTTTGGTTTCAATCCAAATAATGGGTAATCTATTTTGGCTCATAATATCAAGTATTGGCTTCTTGTTGGGTAGATGGTTCTTATCCCTAGCTTTTACCTTATGCTTTAGGATAGCCTCTTCTTCTCCTCCCATCTTCTTTAATTTAAAAAATCTTCTCCCCCCTTTTGAAAATTATTCTCGTTTTAAACTTAAATTACTTTTATAATAAACATGGACTTAGGTCCATGCATTTTCAAACATTTCCATAAATAAACTCCAATAAACTTATCAATACTTTGACATTTTTATGAGAAGACTAAAAGTCAATCAATCTCATTTAAAACCATTTTGCCACTTTGGCTTTTATCTTTAAACTTTTCTCAAAAGATTGAACTCTTGTCTGTTAGAACAAAGTTTGAATCTACTACCCTACGTTTAAGTTTTGATGATAACAAAATGAAAAGATATATTATTTATATGATTCATGTATGAACTATTTGCTACCTAAATTATGACGTTCTGATTTGCAGAAATTCTGATAGGTATAAGCAAGATCACACCTAATCAACATCAGAAATTTGGTTCTTGACATCAGCATCAGAAGTTGCTATATCAGAATACCAGAATCAGAAGATCAACTCACGTGTATGCTGAAGCTTGATGAACAGAACTGCGCTCAACACTCTGATAAAGAAAACAACAGTTCATCAGCAGTTAAGCAGAGTCATAATGAGCCAAGCCAGAACATGCATTAAGTAAGCAACGGTATTGTGCATTGAAAGCAAATTATTACCAACGGCCTCATTCCAGACAAGATCTGCTCGATAAGGAAAGTTTGTTATTAGCATTGAATCAAGAATATTGCTCCAACGTTCAAGAATCTCAGTGCTATATAAACAAGACTATGAAGATTGAATTGGCTAATGCTCTCCAACATCTTACACGCCTAAAAGCTAATCATAATCTTCCTTCTCCCAGTTTGCTAAACACTACATATCTTCTAACTCAATCTTTGTTTTAGCAATCTAGTTTCATAAGCTTAAAGTTGTGTATACATCACAGTTGTGATACAGTTTTGTTGAAAACATTCACACACCTAGATTTATCTTCTTTGTAAGAAAGTGTTTCCTTGACAAACTGGGTTGTGGTTTGCATCAAGAAGGCTTTAGCAGTTGTTAAAGCAGTTTGTAATATTCAGTTGAATATAGTGGATTAAGACCTCGTTGGAGAGAGGCGAAATCACCTTGACGGGTGGACTGGAGTAGTTTGAGATCAAATGAACCAGGATAAAAATATCTTGTTCATTGCATTGATTTTCAATTTTTACAATTCAACCCCCCCTTCTTGTGTTTTTCACTACTTCAATTGGCATCAGAGCGCCTGGTTCTGAGCTAAAACACTTAACCGTGTCAGTACAAGATCCAGCGTCAGAAAAACACAATGGCAGGAAACTATTCTCACACCAGCAATGACAACCATGAGGACAGAGATAGATTCAACGGCAAACCTCCAGTCTTTGATGGAGAAAACTTTGATTACTGGAAAGACAGAATTGAAAGCTTCTTTCTGGCAAATGATGCTGATCTGTGGGATATGGTGACAGATGGATACACGCACCCTGTGAATGCAAGCGGTCAGAAGATTGATAGAAAAACAATGTCTGACCAACAAAAGCGTGACTTCAAGAATCACCACAAGGCCAGAACCATCCTCCTCAGCGCCATCTCCTATACTGAATATGAAAAGATCTCCAACAGAGACACAGCAAAGAACATTTTTGACTCACTCAGAATGACGCATGAGGGCAACGTTCAGGTCAAAGAAACTAAAGCTTTGGCGCTCATTCAGAAGTATGAGGCGTTCAAAGTGGAAGAATCTGAATCCATTGAAACAATGTTCTCAAGATTCCAGATTCTGGTAGCTGGTCTCAAGGTTCTGGACAAAGGATACTCTACTGCTGACCATGTCAAGAAAATCATCAGAAGTTTACCCAAGAAGTGGAGACCAATGGTTACAGCTCTGAAGCTAGCAAAATATCTCAACAAAATCACTCTGGAGGAACTTATCAGCTCCCTCAGAAGTCATGAGATAGAGCTAGAAGCTGATGAGCCTCAGAAGCAAGGTAAGCCTTTAGCATTGAAATCTATAAAAAAATCTGAGTCTAAAGTTTTGCAGGCAGTTGAAGAAAAATCTGATGGATCCTCATCAGAAGAAGACGAACTCTCCCTCCTCTCCAGAAGAGTAAATCAACTGTGGAAGCAAAGGCAAAGGAAGTTCAGGAATCCCAGAAGATCTGATCAGAACGAGTCCTCTTCCAGATACAGAAGGACAGATTCTTCCTCTGGATACAGAAGATCTGAAGGCTCCTCAAGTAGCAAAAAGCCAAACACCAAGGACATCATCTGCTATGAGTGCAATGAGCAAGGACACTACAAGAGTGACTGTCCAAAGCTTCAGAGGGAAAAGCCCAAAAAGAAGTTTGGAAGAGAAAAGAAGAAAAGTCTCATGGCTACATGGGATGACTCTGACTCGTCCGAAGCTGACTCAGAATCAGATGATGAGAGGGCAAACATAGCTCTCATGGCTAACATCTCAAAAGATAGTGAAGCTTCTGAATCAGACTCAGAATCAGATACTGAAGAGGTATTTCCTAACTTTGCTGTTAATTTTACCAAGGCTGAACTTGCTGAAAGCCTTAATGAAATCCTGGAAAGGTATCAACAAATTAGAGTTAAATTCTGAGACCTGAAAAGGAATCTTGAATCTGACTCTAATAAGACTAAGAGTCTCAAATTGGAGAATTCTGAGCTGAGAAATAAGATTTCAAAATTAGAAAACACTTTACAAAACTCTCAGAAGGAACCAATTTCTGAAACTCCCAACAACGCTGATGAGATCATCAAGGAGTATGATCACAGTTTCCAGAAGTTCCTTGCTAAAAGCATAGATAGAAGCAAAATGGCTTCAATGATCTATGGAGTTAGCAGAAACGGCCGGAAAGGAATAGGATACCAAGGTAAGATTCCTACACCAAAGAATGTCATGGACTTAACCATTAAACACACTCCTCTGAATTCACATTTTGTGTATGGTCACACACATGATATTAAATACACTAGCAGTAAGCACTCTATGAAACCAAAATTCAACCAGAGTTTTGGTAAAACTAACAAATCAGGACCCAAGAAAATCTGGGTACCTAAGGATAAAATAATACATGTTGCAGATATCTTTAGCAGCAAGTCAGAAACACCAGTCATGGTACCTGGACTCTGGCTTCTCGCGACACATGACAGGAAGAAGGCATATGTTCCAAAGCCTGGAACTTAAGCCTGGAGGCCACGTTGGTTTTGGAGGCAATCAAAGGGGAAAGATAATTGGCTCTGGAACTGTAGGTAATGGAAATCTTCCCTCTATTAATAATGTTCTGCTAGTAGATGGATTAATGCATAATCTGTTATCCATAAGTCAATTAAGTGATAACGGTTATGATATAATCTTTAATCAAAAATCATGTAAAGCTGTTAGTCAGAAAGATGGGACTATCCTGTTTAATGGTAAGAGGAAAAACAACATTTACAAAATCAAACTTTCTGAACTAAAGAGTCAGAATGTAAAGTGCCTTCTGTCTGTTAACAACGAGCAGTTGATCTGGCACAGAAGATTGGGGCATGTTAGTATGAGAAGAATATCTCAGATTAACAAACTCAATCTGGTCAGAGGACTTCCTAATTTGAAGTTCAATTCAGATGCTCTGTGTGAAGCATGTCAGAAAGGCAAGTTTGCAAAACCTTCTTTTAAATCTAAAAATGTTGTTTCTACCTCTAAGCCATTAGAACTTCTGCACATTGACTTATTTGGACCAGTTAAAACTGCTTCAGTCAGTGGTAAGAAGTATGGGTTAGTAATCGTAGATGACTATAGCAGATGGACATGGGTAAAGTTCTTAAGACACAAGGACGAGTCACACTCTGTGTTTGTTATCTTCTGTAACCAAGTTTAGAATGAAAAGGATCTTAGAATCGTTAAAGTCAGAAGTGATCATGGTGGAGAATTTGAAAACAAAGATTTTGAGTCATTCTTTAATGACAAAGGCATTCTGCATGATTTCTCTTGTCCTAGAAGTCCCCAACAAAATGGAGTTGTAGAACGAAAGAACAGAACATTGCAAGAAATGGCCAGAACCATGTTCAATGAGACAAACGTTGCTAAGATCTTCTGGGCAGAGGCAATAAACACAGCGTGCTACATTCAGAATAGAATCTCAATAAGACCTATTCTGGAAAAGAATCCATATGAATTGTGGAAGAACAGAAAGCCCAACATTTCATATTTTCATCCATTTGGATGTACTTGCTTTATGTTAAATACAAAGAATTATTTGAACAAGTTTGACTCTAAAGCACAGAAGTGTATTATGTTAGGATACTCTGAACGCTCAAGAGGGTACAGAGTATACAATACAGAAACACAGATTGTGGAAGAATCAATCAGTGTTCGTTTTGATGATAAGCTTGACTCTGAAAAGTCAAAGCAGAATGAAGTTTTTGCAGGTATGGAAATTGAATTTACAGGTTCTGAAGACAAATCATCAGAAGCTCTCAACACAGACACTTCTTCAACGTCTGAAAGGAGCACTGCTAGCAATCCTACAACAGCTGCTGATCAACCTCAGAAGAGATTACCCAGAAGCAGCTTGGATCACCCAGAAGAGACTATCTTAGGAAGAAAGGAAGATCCAATCAGAACAAGAGCAAGCTTCAGAAACTCTGAAGAAACACTCATGGGACTTGTGTCTCTGATTGAACCTTCTTCTATTGATGAAGCACTTCTGGATAATGACTGGATTCTGGCAATGCAAGAAGAGCTGAATCAATTCACCAGAAATGACGTATGGGATCTTGTCCCCAGACCAAAAGGGTTCAACGTCATTGGAACAAGATGGGTGTTCAGAAACAAGCTAAATGAACAAGGTGAAGTCATCAGAAACAAGGCACGACTGGTTGCACAAAGTTATAGTCAGCAAGAGGGGATAGACTATACAGAAACCTTTGCTCCAATCGCCAGGTTAGAATCTATCAGACTTTTAATTTCATTTGCTGTTAATAGAGGCATCACTCTGTATCATATGGATGTCAAAAGTGCATTCTTAAATGGTTATATAGAAGAAGAGGTTTATGTGCACCAACCCCTGGTTTTGAAAATACAAAACATCCAGAACATGTTTTCAAACTAAAGAAGTCACTATATGGTCTGAAACAAGCTCCCAGAGCTTGGTATGAAAGGCTAAGTAACTTTCTGTTAGAAAATGAATTCACCAGAGGGAAGGTGGACACTACCTTATTCTGTAAATCAGTTAAGAATGACATCTTAGTCTGTCAAATTTACGTTGATGATATTATTTTTGGTTCTACTAATCCTTCTCTTGGAAGAAAATTTGCTAAGTGTATGCAGGAAGAATTTGAGATGAGCCTCATGGGGGAACTGAAATTCTTTCTAGGAAATCAGATCAATCAAACTCCAGAGGGAACTTACATTCATCAGAGCAAATACATCAGAGATCTTCTGAAGAAATTTGACCTCTCAGAATGTAAGCCATCAAAGATTCCAATGCATCCCACGTGCATTATGGAAAGAGAAGAGGTAAGCAAAAATGTAGAACAGAAAGTCTACAGAGGTATGATTGGTTCTCTCCTCTATCTAACTACTTCAAGACCTGACATATTATTCAGCGTTTGTATTTGTGCTAGATTCCAATCAGATCCTAGAGAATCTCACTTAACAGTTGTTAAGCGAATTTTCAAGTATCTGAAAGGTACTACTAATTTGGGCTTGTTTTATAGAAAATCTAGTGATTACAGTTTAGTAGGCTACTGCGATGCTGACTTTGCTGGAGACAGAGTGGAGCGTAAAAGTACTTCTGGAAGCTGCCAGTTTCTGGGAGAAAATCTGATCTCTTGGTCCAGCAAAAGGCAATCAACAATTGCGCTATCAACAGCAGAAGCTGAGTACATAGCAGCAGCAGGATGTAGCACACAAATGCTCTGGATGAAAAGTCAGCTTGAAGACTTCTAGATTTTTGAGAGTAACATTCCTATACTCTGTGATAATACTTCTGCTATTTGCTTAAGTAAGAATCCCATTTTACATTATAGAGCTAAGCATATAGAAATAAAACATCATTTCATTAGGGACTATATTCAGAAAGGAATTTTTAACTTAAAATTTATAGATACAGACCATCAATGGGCTGATATCTTCACTAAACCCCTTTCTGAAGATAGGTTCAATTTCATTCTGAAACATCTCAGCATGAAAATTTGCCCAAAGTGAAAATGTTTTAATTCCATATATTTATCTTCAGAATATATTTGTTTTACTGTGAACTTCTGATCAATCTCTTTTCAGAAAGATAGAACATGCAGATTGTATCAGATGCAAGTCTAAAGATCTGAGAGTCTAAGCTCAAAGACAGACGTGCTGATCACTACATCAAACAAGTGTCATCCAATCATTAGCAAATCTCTGAAGCAGAACGCGTGCACGCTTCTGAGAAGGCAAAACGCTGATTGGGTGCATTGAGACACATGTCTGGTAACCGTTTTTAAGTATCTTTCTCATATCCCCCAAAATCAGCAAGCATTAAATGAAAGTAATCATGTGTTTAAAACGTAATCATGATTTTATTTCTCTCTCTTAAAAACATTTACAATTTCAAAATATTCTGAACTCTATTTAAACACGTTAACCTCTCATTTTAATCTTTTACAGTTTCTCACTATTTCTCAAGCATTCTCTGCATTTTCTGTGTTCATCTCTCTCAAACCCATTTTCTCAGCTTTTCTTCTCAAAAATCTTTAAGTGTGAACATGGCAACCTCCAGCAGTGCTTCTGCAGGTTCTCAGAAGAAAGCATCATCTGAACAGTATCAAGTGCCATTCAGAACACTCCTCACTCCTGTGAAGAATCTTGAAGTGTTATCTGAATTGATCATTGATTTTGGAAGTCTGAAGGAAAACAGTTTTGATTTAACTGAAGAAGTTAGGGCACAGAAATGGGAAAGGTATTTTGACTCGTTGGTTGGACCAACATTCCCTATGTTAGTGAAGGAGTTCTGGATTCATGCGACGGCTTCAACGCATCAAGTCACCTCCTACATTATGGGGAAGAAGATTGTGATCACTGAGGATCACATAGCAAGGTTAATTGGTTACAGTGGCGGTGGCGTCCGCTGTATTGATATGACTGAAAGATGTGCTGATGTGGGCGTCATAGCTAAAAGGATTTTCACCCATGGGGTGCCCAGCAGCAAGATCAAAGATCTGAAGGATCATCACAGAGTTTGGGCGAAGATAATTCTGGGGTGCTTCAACCATAGGAAGCCAACTAATTCCCCTGATTACATAAATGTGGATCAGCAGTTTCTGATCTACTTTATCAATCCGAAGGTAAAAATCAACTTGGCTCATCTTCTGTTCAACCACCTCAGAACAAGCGTGAAGGAAACCAGGGAAGAAGAAAGAACAAAGAGGGATTGGATACCCTTTGGAAGGTTGATATCAGATATTCTGACAGAGAATAGGCTGATAGAGCATCTGATAGAAGCTCAAGAGTTAAGCACCATTGAACCAACAGTTGGGAAGCCTCTGAATGCGGAGAACTTGAAGAAAATGAAGTTGATAGAGAATATCAAAAAGGAACCCAGCGCTACTCCTATTGCTGATATCACCAGCAGAAGAGTTCCACTAAGTGACTTTCCCTTATTCTCTCAGATAGAATCCAAATCTGAAGATCAAAGATCTGCATCAACCTCAACCAGAAGTGACTCTGAAGAAGACGAAGAAAAGGAAGGCACCTTCAGAAGGATCATCCCAGCAGACACCCAAGAAAAGAGGTAATTTATGTGCTGCTTCTGTTTTAAATTCTTCTACTATTCCAACATCAATTCCACCTCCAACCTCTCATAGAATCTCAATCCCCATCCCAACAATAGATGAAACTGAACCAGAAGATGACCCTTCTGAGGCATTACAACTCAGAAGACCCAGAACCAAACACCTAAAACCAACAATATCAACAACATCAGCAATTGACAAAGTGTTGTCTGACATTGATCAACACACTTCTGATCACTCCTCCAATCCAAACTCTGAACCACAAATTGTCCCTCCTCCACAACCAGAACAACAGCAATCTGCTGAGGAACCAGAACAACAACAACCTCTCTCATCCATTCCAGAAGAACCTCTCATCCTGAACAACCAGAAATTCCAACAACTTCTCCTCAACCAACAATTCCGTCTCCCTCTCCTCAACCAGAAATTCATCCACCATCACCTCAACCTGAGTTTCATCACTCTGAAACTCCTTCTCCTCCACCTTTTGAACCTCATTCACCTCAACCATCACCTCTGGCAATCCAGCTGCCATGTGGAACAACAGTCACAATGGCCCAGCTGCCATCCTCATCAGAATCTACACCACCCAATACTCCCAAAACACCAAACAGTCCAATCATTATTTCTGATTCTCCCACTCCATCTCCAAAACAAACAGCTGCCAAGCAAACCACCGAAAACCCCAGCAGGACCTTCATAGACTTAACCAGCCTTGACCGTCTTGCTGATCTGAAAAATAAAATAGCCATCCCAAAACCAAAACAACCAGATGTTGGCTCTGGTATTATGGATTTTGAAACAGGTTTGCAGCAGTGGATTGCTTCTCTGAAGCAAGTCTGTCCTGGAATGATTGACCCAGCTGCCTCTGACCAGCTCTGGTCACAATTCAGAATTTGGGTACGTGCTGAAGCCCTCAAGTTGCAGGATATCAACTATGAGCAGGCACAACAGAACTTCAGCAAGCTGCTGAAGGAAGTTGAAAGTCAGCTGCCTCAGGAAGCCGTGCTCCCTCTGGATAGTGAGCCATGGTCTGAGAAACAGCTAGCTTCAAAGGTGCAACCAGAAGAAGACAAGATTATTCAAGCTAAAGCAAGTCAAGCAGAAGATGTTGCAGAAAGCTCTCAGAAGCTTCCCACTTCTGATGTTTCTCAAGCTGCCTTGGATAGGCAGACTCTGGAAGAGCTGAAGCTGAATGACATGCGTCTGCAGCAGAGGATGGATGAAAACGACCAGAAGATGAAAGAAAGAATGGATGTGCAGGATAGCAAGATTGACACAGTTGTCAGCATGGTACACAAGCAGAATGAGACTGCTGATCAGATCAAAGCCATGCTGGAGAACCTGTTCACACGCTTTCCTCCCCAACCTTAGTTTTTCATTCATGTCATTTTCATGTTCTCTTTGATTATCTGTTGTACTGTTTCAATATGTTTTGTCTGATTCTGAACCTTTTAATATGACAAGTTTTTCTGATCTTAATTGTTTTTAGCACATCACTTACACTTTTTGATTGCTGACAAAAAGGGGGAGAACAAGAATGATATTTTAAATAATAACGGATTACTAAGACAGAAATTCTCGAACATTCTAACTCTGTTATAGTTGAATATGTTTTCTGTTTAGCCTAAGTCTACAGGTACAAGAAAGCTCCATGATACTCTGAAGACTAAAGCCCTGAAACTCTGACCCGCTCTAATACTCTGACCCAAAGCAAAGCTCTGACAAGAAAAGCTCTGATACGCTGATCTGAAGCTTTGCTCTGATATGCTGATCTAAAGCTTCTGATAGTCAAAGACTCTGATACTCTGATGTTCAAAAAAAGGCAAAAAAAGATCCGATCCTAAAGAACTCTTGGAATCAAAAAGGGAAGCAATAAACTCAGGGGGAGTATCTCTCAACTCTTATCCCTTATCTTTGATAACCTCTTACTCTGATACATCTCTCTGATACCTTTTCACGTTATCCTAAATTAAAAATATCCAGTTTTTGTCATCATCAAAAAGGGGGATATTCTTAGAACAAAGTTTGAATCTACTACCCTACGTTTAAGTTTTGATGATAACAAAATGAAAAGATATATTATTTATATGATTCATGTATGAACTATTTGCTACCTAAATTATGACGTTCTGATTTGCAGAAACTCTGATAGGTATAAGCAAGATCACACTTAATCAGCATCAGAAATTTGGTTCTTGACATCAGCATCAGAAGTTGCTATATCAGAATACCAGAATCAGAAGATCAACTCACGTGTATGCTGAAGCTTGATGAACAGAATTGCGCTCAACACTCTGATAAAGAAAGCAACAGTTCATCAGCAGTTAAGCAGAGTCAGAATGAGCCAAGCCAGAACATGCATTAAGTAAGCAACGGTAATGTGCATTGAAAGCAAATTATTACCAACGGCCTCATTCCAGACAAGATCTGCTCGATAAGGAAAGTTTGTTATTAGCATTGAATCAAGAATATTGCTCCAACGTTCAAGAATCTCAGTGCTATATAAACAAGACTATGAAGATTGAATTGGCTAATGCTCTCCAACATCTTACACGCCTAAAAGCTAATCATAATCTTCCTTCTCCCAGTTTGCTAAACACTACATATCTTCTTACTCAATCTTTGTTTTAGCAATCTAGTTTCATAAGCTTAAAGTTGTGTATACATCACAGTTGTGATACAGTTTTGTTGAAAACATTCACACACTTAGATTTATCTTCTTTGTAAGAAAGTGTTAACTTGACAAACCGGGTTGTGGTTTGCATCAAGAAGGCTTTAGCAGTTGTTAAAGCAGTTTGTAATATTCAGTTGAATATAGTGGATTAAGACCTCGTTGGAGAGAGGCGAAATCACCTTGATGGGTGGACTGGAGTAGTTTGAGATCAAAAGAACCAGGATAAAAATATCTTGTTCATTGCATTGATTTTCAATTTTTACAATTCAACCCCCCCTTCTTGTGTTTTTCACTACTTCATTGTCAATCCTTGTAGTGATGCAAACAACTATACTTCTAAAATATGTAGTAAAGAGATATATTTCCACTTGGGTGTTGAGTGAGGCATTGTTGATTTTAAAATCCAAGCCATATCCTCCACTTTGAGATGATGTAAATTCTCCTTTCTCATGATTGTGGGTAGTAGGTATGTTTTCCACACGGACAATGACTATGATGTTTTATCTCATAAAATTGACCAACACATTTGTGTTTTAAAGTTTCTAAAAGAGGAACTACGTGTACCTTGATCCCCTATTGCACGGAAAGGTGATACGTAGGCACTAAAGGTTCACAACTGCGGCGGGTGCAAAAATAATAAATATATTTCTTTTCTCACATCCACCATCTATTTTATACAACATATTTCATAGCAAAAATATTTAGATTTTTCAAAGAGGTTCATGCGGAGTACCGTAGATGTTTAGGGTGCTAATACCTTCCCTTTGCATAACCAACCCCCTTACCTTAAATCTTTCCCCCTCTTTTTGGGTTATTCGCTCTTTTCCTATTCCTTTGGAAACAATAAAGCGCGGTGGCTATTTTTATTTTGATTTGTATAAGTCTAGTCAATCCAATGGCTTAGTCTTGAACATTTCTACCGCTACAGTCATCTCTCAACCAATGATAATGCACCACTTATTTTTTTCAAAATCTGATTTAATATTTGATCAAGTGGTTTATTCACTAAGGACCATGATATGCACAGTGCGCCAGATTCCTTGGATCTGATTACAAACGCGTAATGACATTCACTAGTCTATATCTTTTTGTTTTATTTTTATTTTCTGATTTTATTTTAATTGATTTAAACATCAAAAAATCATAGAAAATTCATTTTTGACTCAAATTATGAAAAAATTCACAAAAATATTTTCAAATATTCTCTTTATAAATTTTATGTTTTCTAGAAATTTATCTTGACTTCTATTATAGATGATATTTTTTTCAATTATTTGAGTGATTTTAATTAGTTTAAAAATACATTTCTGTTTTAAAAAATTTCCAAAAGTTTTATAAAAATATTTGAGATCATTTCTGAATTTTCTATGGTTTCTTCTAATTTTTCATTTACACTTTGAATATAGTTTTCTATTTTACCTTTTACTTCCATTAAAAAAACAATTTAAAATTTTTTTTCTTCTTTTTATTTTTTCCATTAAATTTTTTTTTAAATATATTTTGTCTATGTGATAGTTGTTCATGAACTTCATTAATGCCATTCGATCTTGGGTGTTGAGTTTAACTCCACCAAGCTGGACGGATAATTTAATGATAGTTTGATCTAAATATTTCATTCAAATACATCCCCACCCTCTTCATCTTATCCCTTTCTTACTTGTACTACATGTTCTTAGAGAATGATCTATATATCATTTCTCTAAACATATGGTACATAGATTTATATTGACCGGCCTCAAAATAGGTGTGACTTCTACATAATTCCATTTATGATTGCTTAACATAGCACTATATTTTGTCCTGATTCGAAAAATGATCATTCATGGCTCAAACCTATGTTTGTAATCCCAAGTATATTTAACTTGAAACCTTTGATCCAATAACGTTGAGGTTCATTGTTAGAAGGCTTTGGTCTTATCATTCCTCTAATGGACTTTCACAAAATTTGGTCTAAGTGAATCAGTTAAACATTGTTGATCATTTTGTTGTTTCCTTGAGAATTTGAAATGAATGATATACTTGACAAAAAGAAATTAAAACTTGTTGTTGATAGGCTTTGATTTTATCAATCTTTTAATGAGTTTTCATATTCACGATTCGAGATGGTCATTCAACTAACCTCCAATTTCTAACCCATTAACAATTGACTTTTATGTTTATGCTTTTACTTTTTGCCTTTACCTTTACGCACCCTTTATTTTAGCATTTATATTTCATGATATTTTCATCTTTGCTCACTTGAGCATTTATCTCTATGTCATTTTTATTTTGCTCACTTGAGCTTTTCATTTTCTTTTTGAAGATACCTAATAATCAACTTGAACAATAAAAAACTTTAAGTTTACTTGGACTATTTGGTTACTATCCTTGGCATTATGGAGCATTGGAATTTTTGGACTTAGGATTAGAAACCTTGGCCTATGATTGAAGACCTTGTGATCTTATCTGATTATTTTTTCTGGAGCTTTTGAGGTTTACCTCAAGACATTGGGTTGTTTGTTTATTTTGTGTGCAGGTTATTGTGATTACACCCTTTGTTTGTAATCTGGAATTCACCCGTATACAGCTGTTACTCTGTCCAATTTTTGTGAAGACTTAATACACTTGAAGTTTGGTTCTCTCAAGAGGTCTAGTACATTTGCTTGTTTGGTTTCAATCCAAAGAATGAGAAATCTTTTTTGGCTCATAATGTCAAGTATTGGCTTCTTGTTGGTTAGATGGTTTTTATCCCTAGCTTTTACCTTATGCTTTAGGATAGCCTCTTCTTCTCCTCCCATCTTCTTTAATTTAAAAAATCTTCTCCCCCTTTTTGAAAATTATTCTTGTTTTAAACTTGAATTACTTTTATCATAAACATGGGCTTAGGTCCATGCATTTTCAATCATTTTCATAAATAAACTCCAATAAACTTAACAATACTTTGACATTTTTATGAGAAGACTAAAAGTCAATCAATCTCATTTAAAACCATTTTTCCACTTTGGCTTTTATCTTTAATCTTTTCTCAAAAGATTAAACTCTTGTCAATCCTTGTAGTGATGCAAACAACTATACTTCTAAAATATGTAGTAAAGAGATATATTTTCCACTTGGGTGTTGAGTGAGGCATTGTTGATTTTAAAATCCAAGCCATATCCTCCACTTTGAGATGATACAAATTCTCCTTTCTCATGATTGTGGGTAGTAGGTATGTTTTCCACACGGACAATGACTATGATGCTTTATCTCATAAAATTGACCAACACATTTGTGTTTTAATGTTTTTAAAAGAGGAACTACGTATACCCTGATCCCCTATTGCACAGAAAGGTGGTACGTAGACACTAAAGGTTCGCAACCGCGACGGATGCAAAAATAATAAATATATTTCTTTTCTAACGTCCTCCCTCTATTTTATACAACATATTTGATTGCCAAAATATACAGATTTTTCAAAGAGGTTCATGCGGAGTACCGTAGATGTTTTGGGTGCTAATACCTTCCCTTTGCATAACCAACCCCCTTACCTTAAATCTTTCCCCCTCTTTTTGGGTTATTCGCTCTTTTCATATTCCTTTGGAAACAATAAAGCGCGGTGGCTATTTTGATTTTGATTTTTATAAGTCTAGTCAATCCAATGGCTTAGTCTTGAACATTTCTACCGCTACAGTCATCTCTCAACCAATGATAATGCACCACTTATTTTTTTCAAAATCTGATTTAATATTTGATCAAGTGGTTTATTCACTAAGGATCATGATATGCACAGCGCGCCAGATTCCTTGGATCTGATTACAAACGCGTAATGACATTCACTGGTCTATATCTTTTTGTTTTATTTTTATTTTCTGATTTTATTTTAATTGATTTAAACATCAAAAAATCATAGAAAATTCATTTTTGACTTAAATTATGAAAACATTCACAAAAATATTTTCAAATATTCTCTTTATAAATTTTATGTTTTCTAGAAATTTATCTTGACTTCTATTATGTTTGATATTTTTTTCACTTATTTGAGTGATTTTAATTAGTTTAAAAATACATTTCTGTTTTAAAAAATTTCCAAAGTTTTATAAAAATATTTGAGATCATTTCTGAATTTTCTATGGTTTCTTCTAATTTTTCATTTACACTTTGAATATAGTTTTCTATTTTACCTTTTACTTCCATTAAAAAAACAATTTAAAATTTTTTTTTCTTCTTTTTATTTTTTCCATTAAATTTTTTTTTAAAATTTTTTTTGTCTATGTGATAGTTGTTCATGAACTTCATTAATGCCATTCGATCTTGGGTGTTGAGTTTAACTCCACCAAACTGGATGGATAATTTAATGATAGTTTTATCGAAATATTTGATTCAAATACATCCCCTCCCTCTTCATCTTATCCCTTTCTTACTTGTACTACATGTTGTTAGAGAATGATCTATATATCATTTCTCTAAACATATGGTACATAGATTTATATTGACCGGCCTCAAAATAGGTGTGACTTCTACATAATTCCATTTATGATTGCTTAACATAGCACTATATTTTGTCTTGATTCGAAAAATGATCATTGATGGCCCAAACCTATGTTTGTAATCCCAAGTATGTTTAACTTGAAACCTTTGATCCAATAACGTTGAGGTTCATTGTTAGAAGGCTTTGGTCTTATCAATCCTCTAATGGACTTTCACAAAATTTGGTCTAAGTGAATCAGTTAAACATCATTGATCATTTTGTTGTTGCCTTGAGAATTTGAAATGAATGATATACTTGACAAAAAGAAAATAAAACTTGTTGTTGATAGGCTTTGATTTTATCAATCTTTTAATGTGTTTTCAAATTCACGATTCGAGATGGTCATTCAACTAACCTCATATTTCTAACCCATTAACAATTGACTTTTATGTTTATGCTTTTACTTTTCGCCTTTACCTTTACGCACCCTTTATTTTAGCATTTATATTTCATGATATTTTCATCTTTGCTCACATGAGCATTTATCTCTATGTCATTTTTATTTTGCTCACTTGAGGTTTTCATTTTCTTTTTGAAGATACCTAATAATCAACTTGAACAATAAAAAACTTTAAGTTTACTTGGACTATTTGGTTACTATCCTTGGCATTATGGAGCATTGGAATTTTGGACTTAGGATTAGAAACCTTGGCCTATGATTGAAGACCTTGTGATCTTATCTGATTATTTTTTCTGGAGCTTTTGAGGTTTACCTCAAGACATTGGGTTGTTTGTTTGTTTTGTGTGCAGGTTATTGTGATTACACCCTTTGTTTGTAATCTGGAATTCACCCGTATACAGCTGTTACTCTGTCCAATTTTTGTGAAGACTTAATACACTTGAAGTTTGGTTCTCTCAAGAGGTCTAGTACATTTGTTAGTTTGGTTTCAATCCAAAGAATGGGAATTCTATTTTGGCTCATAATGTCAAGTATTGGCTTCTTGTTGGTTAGATGGTTCTTATCCCTAGCTTTTACCTTATGCTTTAGGATAGCCTCTTCTTCTCCTCCCATCTTCTTTAATTTAAAAAATCTTCTCCCCCATTTTGAAAATTATTCTTGTTTTAAACTTGAATTACTTTTATAATAAACATGGACTTAGGTCCATTCATTTTCAAACATTTTCATAAATAAACTCCAATAAACTTAACAATACTTTGACATTTTTATGAGAAGACTAAAAGTAAATCAATCTCATTTAAAACCATTTTGCCACTTTGGCTTTTATCTTTAAACTTTTCTCAAAAGATTGAACTATTGTCAATCCTTGTAGTGATGCAAACAACTATACTTCTAAAATATGTAGTAAAGAGATATATTTTCCACTTGGGTGTTGAGTGAGACATTGTTGATTTTAAAATCCAAGCCATATCCTCCACTTTGAGATGATGTAAATTCTCCTTTCTCATGATTGTGGGTAGTAGGTATGTTTTCCACACGGACCATGACTATGATGTTTTATCTCATAAAATTGACCAACACATTTGTGTTTTAAAGTTTTTAAAAGAGGAACTACGTGAACCCTGATCCCCTATTGCACGGAAAGGTGATACGTAGGCACTAAAGGTTCACAACTGCGGCGGGTGCAAAAATAATAAATATATTTCTTTTCTCACATCCACCATCTATTTTATACAACATATTTCATAGACAAAATATATAGATTTTTCAAAGAGGTTCATGCGGAGTACCGTAGATGTTTAGGGTGCTAATACCTTCCCTTTGCATAACCAACCCCCTTACCTTAAATCTTTCCCCCTCTTTTTGAGTTATTCGCTCTTTTCCTATTCCTTTGGAAACAATAAAGCGCGGTGGCGATTTTTATTTTGATTTGTATAAGTCTAGTCAATCCAATGGCTTAGTCTTGAACATTTCTACCGCTACAGTCATCTCTCAACCAATGATAATGCACCACTTATTTTTTTCAAAATCTGATTTAATATTTGATCAAGTGGTTTATTCACTAAGGACCATGATATGCACAGCGTGCTAGATTCCTTGGATCTGATTACAAACGTGTAATGACATTCACTCGTCTATATCTTTTTGTTTTATTTTTATTTTCTGATTTTATTTTAATTGATTTAAACTTCAAAAAATCATAGAAAATTCATTTTTGACTCAAATTATGAAAAAATTCACAAAAATATTTTCAAATATTCTCTTTATAAATTTTATGTTTTCTAGAAATTTATCTTGACTTCTATTATGTTTGATATTTTTTTCACTTATTTGAGTGATTTTAATTAGTTTAAAAATACATTTCTGTTTTAAAAAATTTCCAAAAGTTTTATAAAAATATTTGACATCATTTCTGAATTTTCTATGGTTTCTTCTAATTTTTCATTTACACTTTGAATATAGTTTTCTATTTTACCTTTTACTTCCATTAAAAAAACAATTTAAAATTTTTTTTTTTTCTTTTTATTTTTTCCATTAAATTTTTTTAAAATATATTTTGTCTATGTGATAGTTGTTCATGAACTTCATTAATGTCATTCGATCTTGGGTGTTGAGTTTAACTCCACCAAACTGGATGGATAATTTAATGATAGTTTTATCGAAATATTTGATTCAAATACATCCCCTCCCTCTTCATCTTATCCCTTTCTTACTTGTACTACATGTTGTTAGAGAATGATCTATATATCATTTCTCTAAACATATGGTACATAGATTTATATTGACCGGCCTCAAAATAGGTGTGACTTCTACATAATTCCATTTATGATTGCTTAACATAGCACTATATTTTGTCTTGATTCGAAAAATGATCATTCATGGCCCAAACCTATGTTTGTAATCCCAAGTATGTTTAACTTGAAACCTTTGATCCAATAACTTTGAGGTTCATTGTTAGAAGGCTTTGGTCTTATCAATCCTCTAATGGACTTTCACAAAATTTGGTCTAAGTGAATCAGTTAAACATCATTGATCATTTTGTTGTTGCCTTGAGAATTTGAAATGAATGATATACTTGACAAAAAGAAAATAAAACTTGTTGTTGATAGGCTTTGATTTTATCAATCTTTTAATGAGTTTTCAAATTCACGATTCGAGATGGTCATTCAACTAACCTCCAATTTCTAACCCATTAACAATTGACTTTTATGTTTATGCTTTTACTTTTCGCCTTTACCTTTACGCACCCTTTATTTTAGCATTTATATTTCATGATATTTTCATCTTTGCTCACATGAGCATTTATCTCTATGTCATTTTTATTTTGCTCACTTGAGCTTTTCATTTTCTTTTTGAAGATACCTAATAATCAACTTGAACAATAAAAAACTTTAAGTTTACTTGGACTATTTGGTTACTATCCTTGGCATTATGGAGCATTGGAATTTTGGACTTAGGATTAGAAACCTTGGCCTATGATTGAAGACCTTGTGATCTTATCTGATTATTTTTTCTGGAGCTTTTGAGGTTTACCTCAAGACATTGGGTTGTTTGTTTGTTTTGTGTGCAGGTTATTGTGATTACACACTTTGTTTGTAATCTGGAATTCACCCGTATACAGCTGTTACTCTGTCCAATTTTTGTGAAGACTTAATACACTTGAAGTTTGGTTCTCTCAAGAGGTCTAGTACATTTGTTTGTTTGGTTTCAATCCAAAGAATGGGAATTCTATTTTGGCTCATAATGTGAAGTATTGGCTTCTTGTTGGTTAGATGGTTCTTATCCCTAGCTTTTACCTTATGCTTTAGGATAGTCTCTTCTTCTCCTCCCATCTTCTTTAATTTAAAAAATCTTCTCCCCCCTTTTGAAAATTATTCTTGTTTTAAACTTGAATTACTTTTATAATAAACATGGACTTAGGTCCATTCATTTTCAAACATTTTCATAAATAAACTCCAATAAACTTAACAATACTTTGACATTTTTATGAGAAGACTAAAAGTAAATCAATCTCATTTAAAACCATTTTGCCACTTTGGCATTTATCTTTAAACTTTTCTCAAAAGATTGAACTCTTGTCAATCCTTGTAGTGATGCAAACAACTAGACTTCTAAAATATGTAGTAAAGAGATATGTTTTCCACTTGGGTGTTGAGTGAGGCATTGTTGATTTTAAAATCCAAGCCATATCCTCCACTTTGAGATGATGTAAATTCTCCTTTCTCATGATTGTGGGTATTAGGTATGTTTTCCACACGGACCATGACTATGATGTTTTATCTCATAAAATTGACCAACACATTTGTGTTTTAAAGTTTTTAAAAGAGGAACTACGTGCACCCTGATCCCCTATTGCACGGAAAGGTGATACGTAGGCACTAAAGGTTCACAACTGCGGTGGGTGCAAAAATAATAAATATATTTCTTTTCTCACATCCACCATCTATTTTATACAACATATTTCATAGACAAAATATATAGATTTTTCAAAGAGGTTCATGCGGAGTACCGTAGATGTTTAGGGTGCTAATACCTTCCCTTTGCATAACCAACCCCCTTACCTTAAATCTTTCCCCCTCTTTTTGAGTTATTCGCTCTTTTCCTATTCCTTTGGAAACAATAAAGCGCGGTGGCGATTTTTATTTTGATTTGTATAAGTCTAGTCAATCCAATGGCTTAGTCTTGAACATTTCTACCGCTACAGTCATCTCTCAACCAATGATAATGCACCACTTATTTTTTTCAAAATCTGATTTAATATTTGATCAAGTGGTTTATTCACTAAGGACCATGATATGCACAGCGCGCTAGATTCCTTGGATCTGATTACAAACGCGTAATGACATTCACTAGTCTATATCTTTTTGTTTTATTTTTATTTTCTGATTTTATTTTAATTGATTTAAACTTCAAAAAATCATAGAAAATTCATTTTTGACTCAAATTATGAAAAAATTCACAAAAATATTTTCAAATATTCTCTTTATAAATTTTATGTTTTCTAGAAATTTATCTTGACTTCTATTATGTTTGATATTTTTTTCACTTATTTGAGTGATTTTAATTAGTTTAAAAATACATTTCTGTTTTAAAAAATTTCCAAAAGTTTTATAAAAATATTTGACATCATTTCTGAATTTTCTATGGTTTCTTCTAATTTTTCATTTACACTTTGAATATAGTTTTCTATTTTACCTTTTACTTCCATTAAAAAAACAATTTAAAATTTTTTTTCTTCTTTTTATTTTTAAATTAAATTTTTTTTAAAATATATTTTGTCTATGTGATAGTTGTTCATGAACTTCATTAATGTCATTCGATCTTGGGTGTTGAGTTTAACTCCACCAAACTGGATGGATAATTTAATGATAGTTTTATCGAAATATTTGATTCAAATACATCCCCTCCCTCTTCATCTTATCCCTTTCTTACTTGTACTACATGTTGTTAGAGAATGATCTATATATCATTTCTCTAAACATATGGTACATAGATTTATATTGACCGGCCTCAAAATAGGTGTGACTTCTACATAATTCCATTTATGATTGCTTAACATAGCACTATATTTTGTCTTGATTCGAAAAATGATCATTCATGGCCCAAACCTATGTTTGTAATCCCAAGTATGTTTAACTTGAAACCTTTGATCCAATAACGTTGAGGTTCATTGTTAGAAGGCTTTGGTCTTATCAATCCTCTAATGGACTTTCACAAAATTTGGTCTAAGTGAATCAGTTAAACATCATTGATCATTTTGTTGTTGCCTTGAGAATTTAAAATGAATGATATACTTGACAAAAAGAAAATAAAACTTGTTGTTGATAGGCTTTGATTTTATCAATCTTTTAATGAGTTTTCAAATTCACGATTCGAGATGGTCATTCAACTAACCTCCAATTTCTAACCCATTAACAATTGACTTTTATGTTTATGCTTTTACTTTTCGCCTTTACCTTTACGCACCCTTTATTTTAGCATTTATATTTCATGATATTTTCATCTTTGCTCACATGAGCATTTATCTCTATGTCATTTTTATTTTTCTCACTTGAGCTTTTCATTTTCTTTTTGAAGATACCTAATAATCAACTTGAACAATAAAAAACTTTAAGTTTACTTGGACTATTTGGTTACTATCCTTGGCATTATGGAGCATTGGAATTTTGGACTTAGGATTAGAAACCTTGGCCTATGATTGAAGACCTTGTGATCTTATCTGATTATTTTTTCTGGAGCTTTTGAGGTTTACCTCAAGACATTGGGTTGTTTGTTTGTTTTGTGTGCAGGTTATTGTGATTACACACTTTGTTTGTAATCTGGAATTCACCCGTATACAGCTGTTACTCTGTCCAATTTTTGTGAAGACTTAATACACTTGAAGTTTGGTTCTCTCAAGAGGTCTAGTACATTTGTTTGTTTGGTTTCAATCCAAAGAATGGGAATTCTATTTTAGCTCATAATGTCAAGTATTGGCTTCTTGTTGGTTAGATGGTTCTTATCCCTAGCTTTTACCTTATGCTTTAGGATAGTCTCTTCTTCTCCTCCCATCTTCTTTAATTTAAAAAATCTTCTCCCCCCTTTTGAAAATTATTCTTGTTTTAAACTTGAATTACTTTTATAATAAACATGGACTTAGGTCCATTCATTTTCAAACATTTTCATAAATAAACTCCAATAAACTTAACAATACTTTGACATTTTTATGAGAAGACTAAAAGTAAATCAATCTCATTTAAAACCATTTTGCCACTTTGGCTTTTATCTTTAAACTTTTCTCAAAAGATTGAACTCTTGTCAATCCTTGTAGTGATGCAAACAACTATACTTCTAAAATATGTAGTAAAGAGATATATTTTCCACTTTGGTGTTGAGTGAGGCATTGTTGATTTTAAAATCCAAGCCATATCCTCCACTTTGAGATGATGTAAATTCTCCTTTCTCATGATTGTGGGTAGTAGGTATGTTTTCCACACGGACCATGACTATGATGTTTTATCTCATAAAATTGACCAACACATTTGTGTTTTAAAGTTTTTAAAAGAGGAACTACGTCCACCCTGATCCCCTATTGCACAGAAAGGTGATACGTAGGCACTAAAGGTTCACAACTGCGGCGGGTGCAAAAATAATAAATATATTTCTTTTCTTACATCCACCATCTATTTTATACAACATATTACATAGCCAAAATAGATAGATTTTTCAAAGAGGTTCATGCGGAGTACCGTAGAGGTTTAGGGTGCTAATACCTTCCCTTTGCATAATCAACCCCCTTACCTTAAATCTTTCCCCCTCTTTTTGGGTTATTCGCTCTTTTCCTATTCCTTTGGAAACAATAAAGCGCGGTGGCGATTTTTATTTTGATTTGTATAAGTCTAGTCAATCCAATGGCTTAGTCTTGAACATTTCTACAGCTACAGTCATCTCTCAACTAATGATAATGCACCACTTATTTTTTTCAAAATCTGATTTAATATTTGATCAAGTGGTTTATTCACTAAGGACCATGATATGCACAGCGCGCTAGATTCCTTTGATCTGATTACAAACGCGTAATGACATTCACTAGTCTATATCTTTTTGTTTTATTTTTATTTTCTGATTTTATTTTAATTGATTTAAACTTCAAAAAATCATAGAAAATTCATTTTTGACTCAAATTATGAAAAAATTCACAAAAATATTTTCAAATATTCTCTTTATAAATTTTATGTTTTCTAGAAATTTATCTTGACTTCTATTATGTTTGATATTTTTTTCACTTATTTGAGTGATTTTAATTAGTTTAAAAATACATTTCTGTTTTAAAAAATTTCCAAAAGTTTTATAAAAATATTTGAGATCATTTCTGAATTTTCTATGGTTTCTTCTAATTTTTCATTACACTTTGAATATAGTTTTCTATTTTACCTTTTACTTCCATTAAAAAAACAATTTTAAATTTTTTTTTCTTCTTTTTATTTTTTCCATTGAATTTTTTTTAAAATATATTTTGTCTATGTGATAGTTGTTCATGAACTTCATTAATGCCATTCGATCTTGGGTGTTGAGTTTAACTCCACCAAACTGGATGGATAATTTAATGATAGTTTTATCGAAATATTTGATTCAAATACATCCCCTCCCTCTTCATCTTATCCCTTTCTTACTTGTACTACATGTTGTTAGAGAATGATCTATATATCATTTCTCTAAACATATGGTACATAGATTTATATTGACCGACCTCAAAATAGGTGCGACTTCTACATAATTCCATTTACGATTGCTTAACATAGCACTATATTTTGTCCTGATTCGAAAAATGATCATTCATGGCCCAAACCTATGTTTGTAATCCCAAGTATGTTTAACTTGAAACCTTTGATCCAATAACGTTGAGGTTCATTGTTAGAAGGCTTTGGTCTTATCAATCCTCTAATGGACTTTCACAAAATTTGGTCTAAGTGAATCAGTTAAACATCGTTGATCATTTTGTTGTTGCCTTGAGAATTTGAAATGAATGATATACTTGACAAAAAGAAAATAAAACATGTTGTTGATAGGCTTTGATTTTATCAATCTTTTTATGAGTTTTCAAATTCACGATTCGAGATGGTCATTCAACTAACCTCCAATTTCTAACCCATTAACAATTGACTTTTATTTTTATGCTTTTACTTTTCGCCTTTACCTTTACGCACCCTCTATTTTAGCATTTATGTTTCATGATATTTTCATCTTTTCTCACTTGAGCATTTATCTTTATGTCATTTTTATTTTGCTCACTTGAGCTTTTCATTTTCTTTTTGAAGATACCTAATAATCAACTTGAACAATAAAAAACTTTAAGTTTACTTGGACTATTTGGTTACTATCCTTGGCATTATGGAGCATTGGAATTTTTGGACTTAGGATTAGAAACCTTGGCCTATGATTGAAGACCTTGTGATCTTATCTGATTATTTTTTATGGAGATTTTGAGGTTTACCTCAAGACATTGGGTTGTTTGTTTGTTTTGTGTGCAGGTTATTGTGATTACACCCTTTGTTTGTAATCTGGAATTCACCCGTATACAGCTGTGACTCTGTCCAATTTTTGTGAAGACTTAATACACTTGAAGTTTGGTTCTCTCAAGAGGTCTAGTACATTTGCTTGTTTGGTTTCAATCCAAAGAATTGGAATTCTATTTTGGCTCATAATATCAAGTATTGGCTTCTTGTTGGTTAGATGGTTCTCATCCCTAGCTTTTACCTTATGCTTTAGGATAGCCTCTTCTTCTCCTCCCATCTTCTTTAATTTAAAAAATATTCTCCCCCCTTTTGAAAATTATTCTTGTCTTAAACTTGAATTACTTTTATAATAAACATGGACTTAGGTCCATGCATTTTCAAACATTTTCATAAATAAACTCCAATAAACTTAACAATACTTTGCATTTTTATGAGAAGACTAAAAGTAAATCAATCTTATTTCAAACCATTTTGCCACTTTGGCTTTTATCTTTAAACTTTTCTCAAAAGATTGAACTCTTGTCAATCCTTGTAGTGATGCAAACAACTATACTTCTAAAATATGTAGTAAAGAGATATATTTTCCACTTGGGTGTTGAGTGAGGCATTGTTGATTTTAAAATCCAAGCCATATCCTCCACTTTGAGATGATTCAAATTCTCCTTTCTCATGATTGTGGGCAATAGGTATGTTTTCCACACGGACAATGACTATGATGTTTTATCTCATAAAATTGACCAACACATTTGTGTTTTAAAGTTTTTAAAAGAGGAACTACGTGTACCATGGTCCCCTATTGCACGAAAAGGTGGTACGTAGGTGTTGTACCCAAAAATTTTCCCTCCCACATTTCTCAAAACATTGCAAGAAAGATCCTCAAGTTGCTCAAGGTAGTCCAAGGGTGGGCTAGACAAGCTCTCTCATAAGGCCGTCTACCCCAGACTAGGGTTTCATGTTGCATCAAGATACTTGAGTCCAAGTGATCCCAAGTGCTCACCAATGTACAAATATGTTGTCAAGATCATCCTTGTCAAGTTTCAAGCCTTACAGAGGAAGTTTGCTCAGTCAATTTCTCAAAGGTCCAAAAATCGATTGTGCTAGGGCAAAAGTCAACTATGACCCACATACAGTCAAACTTCAATTTTTTTGGTCAATATCCTCATTTTTAAGTATGTTTCATCATTTTATCAAGGGTTGATCATGATTCATCAAGGATTGCTCATAATTCATCAAGATTCAAAAGTTGTTAAATTAGGGTTTTGTAGGAAAAGTCAACTCAACTTTGACCAAGCATAACTTTCTCATACTTTTGGATAAATGACCCATCCAAAGCTCATTTTGAAGAGGATGCAATTCGCTACAATCCATCTTCAACTTCCAAGTTCAAAATATGCATTCACAAGAAGTTATGAATTTGGACATTATAGGTCATTTTAAAAAGTCAACAAAAACACCTTTTTGTCAAAGCTTCATACATGAGCATGGAATATCAAATTTAGATAAGACCAAAATGATTGCTTTGAGGACATCATAAGATTTTTAAAAAGTCCAAGAACACCCTCATAAAGTTAAAATTGAGAGAGATATGCATTGTCAAAGTTGGACAATTTTTGAAAAAAATACATGAAGCAAATATTTACCAAACATGGATTTTTTCCAAATGGGCCTATCTTTTCAAGTTTGAAACTCATTCCTAACATGGACCACGATCTCTAAGCCCACCCATACATTTTTCTACTATTTATGCTTTATATTTTGATATTTTATTCATTAAAATTCAGAATTAAATAAATAAATAATAGAAATAATGTAAATTTTGATGTGAATCCATTTTAGGCAAGTTTTATGCTGGTTTATGTCAATTGATTTCGTGCAATAACCCTTCAAATATGTCCAGGTTCATCCACATGTGAAAATGGCATAAAATCATCAAATATGGCATTTTTTTCAAATTTTGATCATGGTCTTAAAACACAATATTATGAGGGAGATTCTTTCCATGCTTTCTTGTCTCCTCATTCTACTCTATAAATATAGAGCCATACAAGCTTGAAGGACACGAAATTCATCTCTAAAAAGCTCTCAAAAAGCTCTTCAAAAAGCTCTCTAAAAGCTCTTCAAAAAGCTCTCCAGAAATCAAAGAATTGGTGGAAGTCATATCTCGAGGTTCCGGTCTCTCTCAATTGACATCAAGCCTCAAACCATCCTCTTGAAGTCCTCATGAGTCTTACAAGGCCCAAGAGCAATCCATCACATGCCTAATACGCCCCCGTTTGACAAACACCCGTTTGGTAAAATTTTAAACTTCGAATCTCTAATTTTAGTCATATTTTATGGTATGCTAACGTTTGTTTGAGTTTATATAGAATAGTTACGAATAGTTGAATCATAGGTTCCAAGCAAGAATAAAAAAACACCATAGTTAGAGCATGAAGCTTTCGAAGATTCGGGCCTAGGGAATTCTGACTATTGGCACCCCTAATTTCAGGCCCATCTCTCATCTCTTATATATATATATATATATATATATATATATATATATATATATATATATATATATATATATATATATATATATATATATATATATATATATATATATATATATATATATATATATATATATATATATATATATATATATATATATATATATTTTATTATTCTATTTAATTTATTTACTATTTATTTTATTAACCAAATTAATTTTCTTTTTTATCAAATTATCAAAAAATCACCAAAAACATTTTTATGTCAAATTAAATTTTAGATATTTATTTTTAGTAAAAAAAATCAATTAATTAATTAGGTTATTTATGTTAGATAATTTTAATTTATTTTGCAAATAATTAAAATTAATTAGAATCAATAGGTTTTTATTACTAACTTAATCATTTTATTTCTTTTCTAAAATAACCAAAAACCAAAAATATGTCATTTAATTATTTTTCATTAATTAACTTAATTAACCAATTAATTGCATTTTTAATTTAGAAAACCTATTTCTTTTTAATATTAAAAATAACAACAAAAATTTTTTTCTTTTAATTAGGAGGGTCAAAACCCTAGTTTTCGCATTCGATCTAATTTTCTCGTACGCTTTATTTTTATCCAATTATTGTATCTGCTCCCGGTTTGTAATAATTAAATTAGGACATTTATTTATTTTTACCGCTTTTAATTTCAAAGGGTTTGTTTTTGGCTATGTAAATACCCTAATCCTTGTAATAGTTTAGTTTAAATTCCGCATTTTAATTCTGCAAATTATTAACTGCTAGATATGTGAATAATTAGGGCTTGCATGACAAGAATGAATGTTTAATCTTAAAACAGTTAGATCACCCTAAAATGTGCAAAGATAAATAACTGAAACCAACACACTCACACATGCGCACTCCTAGGGTACACGCCCACTTGCTTGCCTTCGTAAATGGTCATTGAGTATAGGTTTTTTTAGAGGTCGCCCTCTTGTCTAAAAGATCATAGTTGCCTCGAAATGGTTTCCTCGGACATTGTTGCCTCAGATAAATGATCTAAGACGTTAGGGTTACCACTAGGGCGTCCTAACGTTGCTTTGGTGACCGTATGTCCCTCTTTCGAATTGACCCTCAAAATCCAACGACGGTGATACCTACTCACTAATAGTGGGATAGCATTGTCTAAAGGAAACAAACATAGAACGATTCCTTTTTCGAGTAGGTATATTAGTTCTTAGATACTTGCCCATTCCAAACAAATTTTTCACACTTACACTCCTTTACAAACAAAGTTTTCAAAAAACACTTCATTACACTCTTGAGGACAGAAGCAAGAGCTAAATCGTAGTTAAAACAAAAACTTTTCAAAACCCACAAACACAAAGAAAACAATTTTGAAAACAATGAGCAAGTACCTAAGAGCCCGTAGATAACTACGGATAGAAAGGGTGCTAATACCTTCCCTTTCTATAATCTACCCCCCGTACTCAGAAAATCTCAAAAAAAATGAATTTTTCTGTGCTTTTTTCCTTTCCTTGTTGGATAAAATAAAAGTCGGTGGCGACTCTTGCTTACCGTGATATTTTGCGAAAACAAACGCAACACACAAACCAACATTCCAAAAAACAATCAGTTCTCCCACCATATCACAGTAGGCACTAAAGGTTCGCAACCGTGGCGAGTGCAAAAATAATAAATATATTTATTTTCTCACGTCCACCATCTATTTTATACAACATATTTCATAGCCAAAATATACAGATTTTTAAAAGAGGTTCATGCGGAGTACCGTAGATGTTTAGGGTGCTAATACCTTCCTTTTGCATAACCAACCTCCTTACCTTAAATCTTTCCCCCTCTTTTTGGGTTATTCGCTCTTTTCCTATTCCTTTGGAAACAATAAAGCGCGGTGGCGATTTTTATTTTGATTTGTATAAGTCTAGTCAATCCAATGGCTTAGTCTTGAACATTTCTACCACTACAGTCATCTCTCAACCAATGATAATGCACCACTTATTTTTTTCAAAATCTGATTTAATATTTGATCAAGTGGTTTATTCACAAAGGACCATGATATGCACAGCGTACCAGATTCCTTGGATCTGATTACTAACGCATAATGACATTCACTAGGCAATATCTTTTTGTTTTATTTTTATTTTCTGATTTTATTTTAATTGATTTAAACTTCAAAAAATCATAGAAAATTCATTTTTGACTCAAATTATGAAAAAATTCACAAAAATATTTTCAAATATTCTCTTTCTAAAATTTATGTTTTCTAGAATTTTATCTTGACTTCTATTATTTTTTATATTTTTTTCACTTATTTGAGTGATTTTAATTAGTTTAAAAATACTTTTCTGTTTTAAAAAATTTCCAAAAGTTTTATAAAAATATTTGAGATTATTTCTGACTTTTCTATGGTTTCTTCTAATTTTTCATTTACACTTTGAATATATTTTAATATTTTTCCTTTTACTTCCATTAAAAAAACAATTTAAAAATCATTTTTCTTCTTTTTATTTTTTCCATTAATTTTTTTTTAAATATATTTTGTCTATGTGATAGTTGTTCATGAACTTCATTAATGCCATTGGATCTTGGGTGTTGAAATTAACTCCACCAAACTGGATGGGTAATTTTAATGATGGTTTGATCGAAATATTTGATTCAAATACATCCCCTCCCTCTTCATCTTATCCCTTTCTTACTTGTACTACATGTTGTTAGAGAATGATCTATATATCATTTCTCTAAACATATGGTACATATATTTCTACTGACCGGCCTCAAAATAGGTGTGACTTCTACATAAGTCCATTTACGATTACTTAACATAGCACTACACTTTGTCTTGATTCGAAAAATGATCATTCGTGGCACAAACCTATGTTTGTAAGCCCAAGTATGTTTAACTTGAATCCTTTGATCCAATAATGTTGAGGTTCATTGTTAGGAGGCTTTGGTCTTATCAATCCTCTAATGGACTTTCACAAAATTTGGTCTAAGTGAATCATTTAAACATTGTTGATCATTTTGTTGTTGCCTTGAGAATTTGAAATGAATGATATACATGACAAAAAGAAAATGAAACTTGTTATTGATAGGCTTTGATTTTATCAATCTTTTAATGAGTTTTCAAATTCACGATTCAAGATGGTCATTCAACTAACCTCTAATTTCTAACCCATTAACAATTGACTTTTGTGTTTATGCTTTTACTTTACGCCTTTACCTTTACGCACCCTTTATTTTAGCATTTATATTTCATGATATTTTCATCTTTGCTCACTTGGGCCTTTATCTTTATGTCATTTTTATTTCGCTAACTTGAGCTTTTCATTTTCTTTTTGAAGATACCTAATAATCAACTTGAACAATAATAAACTTTAAGTTTACTTAGACTATTTGGTTACTATCCTTGGCATTATGGAGCATTAGACTTTTTGGACTTAGGACTAGAAACCTTGGCCTATGATTGAAGACCTTGTTATCTTATCTGATTATTTTTTCTGGAGCTCTTGAGGTTTACCTCAAGACATTGGGTTGTTTGTTTGTTTTGTGTGCAGGTTATTGTGATTACACCCTTTGTTTGTAATCTGGAATTCACCCGTATACAGCTGTTACTCTGCTCAATTTTTGTGAAGACTTAATACACTTGAAGTTTGGTTCTCTCAAGAGGTCTAGTACATTTGCTTGTTTCATTTCAATCCAAAGAATGGGAATTCTATTTTGGCTCATAATGTCAAGTATTGGCTTCTTGTTGGTTAGATGGTTCTTATCCCTAGCTTTTACCTTATGCTTTAGGATAGCCTCTTCTTCTCCTCCCATCTTCTTTAATTTAAAAAAACTTCTCCCCCCTTTTGAAAATTCTTCTTGTTTTAAACTTGAATTACTTTTATAATAAACCTGAACTTAGGTCCATGCATTTTCAAACATTTTCATAAATAAACTCCAATAAACTTAACAATACTTTGACATTTTTGTGAGAAGACTAAAAGTCAATCAATCTCATTTCAAACCATTTTTCCACTTTGGCTTTTATCTTTAAACTTTTCTCAAAAGATTAAACTCTTGTTACTCCTTGTAGTGATGCAAACAACTATACTTCTAAAATATGTAGTAAAGAGATATATTTTTCACTTGGATGTTGAGTGAGGCATTGTTGATTTTAAAATCCAAGCAATATCCTCCACTTTGAGATGATGCAAATTCTCCTTTCTCATGATTGTGGGTAGTAGGTATGTTTTCCACACGGACAATGACTATGATGTTTTATCTCATAAAATTGACCAACACATTTGTGTTTTAATGTTTTTAAAAGAGGAACTACGTGTACTCTGATCCCCTATTGCACGGAAAGGTGGTACGTAGGCACTAAAGATTCGCAACCGCGGCGGGTGCAAAAATAATAAATATATTTCTTTTCTCACGTCCACCTACTATTTTATACAACATATTTCATAGCCAAAATATACAGATTTTTCAAAGAGGTTCATGCGGAGTACCGTAGATGTTTAGGGTGCTAATACATTCCCTTTGCATAACCAACCCCCTTACCTTAAATCTTTCCCCCTCTTTTTGGGTTATTCGCTCTTTTCCTATTCCTTTGGAAACAATAAAGCGCGGTGGCTATTTTTATTTTGATTTGTATAAGTCTAGTCAATCCAATGGCTTAGTCTTGAACATTTCTACCGCTACAGTCATCTCTCAACCAATGATAATGCACCACTTATTTTTTTCAAAATCTGATTTAATATTTGATCAAGTGGTTTATTCACTAAGGACCATGATATGCACAGCGCACCAGATTCCTTGGATCTGATTACTAACGCATAATGACATTCACTAGGCTATATCTTTTTGTTTTATTTTTATTTTCTGATTTTATTTTAATTGATTTAAACTTCAAAAAATCATAGAAAATTCATTTTTGACTCAAATTATGAAAAAATTCACAAAAATATTTTCAAATATTCTCTTTCTAAATTTTATGTTTTCTAGAATTTTATCTTGACTTCTATTATTTTTGATATTTTTTTCACTTATTTGAGTGATTTTAATTAGTTTAAAAATACATTTTTGTTTTAAAAAATTTCCAAAAGTTTTATAAAAATATTTGAGATCATTTCTGACTTTTCTATGGTTTCTTCTAATTTTTCTTTTACACTTTGAATATATTTTAATATTTTTCCTTTTACTTCCATTAAAAAAACAATTTAAAATCATTTTTCTTCTTTTTATTTTTCCCATTAAAATTTTTTAAAATATATTTTGTCTATGTGATAGTTGTTCATGAACTTCATTAATGCCATTGGATCTTGGGTGTTGAGTTTAACTCCACCAAACTGGATGGATAATTTTAATGATGGTTTGATCGAAATATTTGATTCAAATATATCCCCTCCCTCTTCATCTTATCCCTTTCTTACTTGTACTACATGTTGTTATAGAATGATCTATTTATCATTTATCTAAACATATGGTACATATATTTCTATTGACCGGCCTCAAAATAGGTGCGACTTCTACATAAGTCCATTTACGATTGCTTAACATAGTGCTACACTTTGTCCTGATTCGAAAAATGATCATTCGTGGCACAAACCTATGTTTGTAAGCCCAAGTATGTTTAACTTGAAACCTTTGATCCAATAATGTTGAGGTTCATTGTTATGAAGCTTTGGTCTTATCAATCCTCTAATGGACTTTCACAAAATTTGGTCTAAGTGAATCATTTAAACACCGTTGATCATTTTGTTGTTGCCTTGAGAATTTGAAATGAATGATATACTTGACAAAAAGAAAATGAAACTTGTTGTTGATAGGCTTTGATTTTATCAATCTTTTAATGAGTTTTCAAATTCACGATTCAAGATGGTCATTCAACTAACCTCCAATTTCTAACCCATTAACAATTGACTTTTGTGTTTATGCTTTTACTTTACGCCTTTACCTTTATGCAACCTTTATTTTAGCATTTATATTTCATGATATTTTCATCTTTGCTCACTTGGGCATTTATCTTTATGTCATCTTTATTTTGCTAACTTGAGCTTTTCATTTTCTTTTTGAAGATACCTAATAATCAACTTGAACAATAAAAAACTTTAAGTTTACTTGGACTATTTGGTTACTATCCTTGGCATTATGGATCATTTGACTTTTTGGACTTAGGACTAGAAACCTTGGCCTATGATTGAAGACCTTGTGATCTTATCTGATTATTTTTTCTGGAGCTCTTGAGGTTTACCTCAAGACATTGGGTTGTTTGTTTGTTTTGTGTGCAGGTTATTGTGATTACACCCTTTGTTTGTAATCTGGAATTCACTCGTATACAGCTGTTACTCTGCTCAATTTTTGTGAAGACTTAATACACTTGAAGTTTGGTTCTCTCAAGAGGTCTAGTACATTTTCTTGTTTCGTTTCAATCCAAAGAATGGGAATTCTATTTTGGCTCATAATGTCAAGTATTGGCTTCTTGTTGGTTAGATGGTTCTTATCCCTAGCTTTTACCTTATGCTTTAGGATAGCCTCTTCTTCTCCTCCCATCTTCTTTAATTTAAAAAATCTTCTCCCCCTTTTGAAAATTCTTCTTGTTTTAAACTTGAATTACTTTTATAATAAACCTGAACTTAGGTCCATGCATTTTCAAACATTTTCATAAATAAACTCCAATAAACTTAACAATACTTTGACATTTTTGTGAGAAGACTAAAAGTCAATCAATCTCATTTCAAACCATTTTTCCACTTTGGCTTTTATCTTTAAACTTTTCTCAAAAGATTGAACTCTTGTTAATCCTTGTAGTGATGCAAACAACTATACTTCTAAAATATGTAGTAAAGAGATATATTTTCCACTTGTGTGTTGAGTGAGGCATTGTTGATTTTAAAATCCAAGCCATATCCTCCACTTTGAGATGATGCAAATTCTCCTTTCTCATGATTGTGGGTAGTAGGTATATTTTCCACACGGACAATGACTATGATGTTTTATCTTATAAAATTGACCAACACATTTGTGTTTTAAAGTTTTTAAAAGAGGAACTACGTGTACCCTGACCCCCTATTGCACGGAAAGGTGGTACATAGGCACTAAAGATTCGCAACCGCGGCGGGTGCAAAAATAATAAATATATTTCTTTTCTCACGTCCACCTACTATTTTATACAAAATATTTCATAGCCAAAATATACAGATTTTTTAAAGAGGTTCATGTGGAGTACCGTAGATGTTTAGGATGCTAATACCTCCCCCTTGCATAACCAATCCCCTTACCTTAAATCTTTCCCCCTCTTTTTGGGTTATTCGCTCTTTTCCTATTATTTTGGAAACAATAAAGCGCGGTGGCTATTTTTATTTTGATTTGTATAAGTCTAGTCAATCCAATGGCTTAGTCTTAAACATTTCTACCGCTACAGTCATCTCTCAACCAATGATAATGCACCACTTATTTTTTTCAAAATCTGATTTAATATTTGATCAATTGGTTTATTCACTAAGGACCATGATATGCACAACGCGTCAGATTCCTTGGATCTGATTACTAACGCGTAATGATATTCACTAGTCTATATCTTTTTGTTTTATTTTTATTTTCTGATTTGATTTTAATTGATTTAAACTTCAAAAAATCATAGAAAATTCATTTTTGACTCAAATTATGAAAAAATTCACAAAAATATTTTCAAATATTCTCTTTCTAAATTTTATGTTTTCTAGAATTTTATCTTCACTTCTATTATTTTTGATATTTTTTTCACTTATTTGAGTGATTTTAATTAGTTTAAAACTACTTGTCTGTTCTAAAAAATTTCCAAAAGTTTTATAAAAATATTTGAGATCATTTCTGACTTTTCTATGGTTTCTTCTAATTTTTCTTTTACACTTTGAATATATTTTAATATTTTGCCTTTTACTTCCATTAAAAAAACAATTTAAAAATCATTTTCCTTCTTTTTATTTTTTCCATTAAATTTTTTTAAAATATATTTTTTCTATGTGATAGTTGTTCATGAACTTCATTAATGCCATTGGATCTTGGGTGTTGAGTTTAACTCCACCAAACTAGATGGATAATTTTAATGATAGTTTGATCGAAATATTTGATTCAAATACATCTCCTCCCTCTTCATCTTATCCCTTTCTTACTTGTACTACAGGTTGTTAGAGAATGATCTATATATCATTTCTCTAAACATATGTTACATAGATTTCTATTGACCGACCTCAAAATAGGTGCGACTTCTACATAAGTCCATTTACGATTGCTTAACATAGCGCTAAATTTTGTCCTGATTCGAAAAATTATCATTCGTGGCCCAAACCTATGTTTGTAAGCCCAAGAATGTTTTAATTGAAACCTTTGATCTAATAACTTTAGGTTCATTGTTAGGAGGCTTTGGTCTTATCAATCCTCTAATGGACTTTGACAAAATTTGGTCTAAGTGAATAAGTTAAACATCGTTGATCATTTTGTTCTTTCCTTGAGAATTTGAAATGAATGATATACTTGACAAAAAGAAAATGAAACTTATTGTTGATAGGTTTTGATTTTATCAATCTTTTAATGAGTTTTCAAATTCACGATTCAAGATGGTCATTTAAATAACCTCCAATTTCTAACCCATTAACAATTGACTTTTATGTTTATGCTTTTACTTTACGCCTTTACCTTTATGTACCCTTTATTTTAGCATTTATATTTCATGATATTTTCATCTTTGCTCACTTGATAATTTATCTTTATGTCATTTTTATTTTGCTCACTTGAGCTTTTCATTTTCTTTTTGAAGATACCTAATAATCAACTTGAACAATAAAAAACTTTAAGTTTACTTGGACTATTTGGTTACTATCCTTGGCATTTTGGAGTTATGGACTTCTTGGACTTAGGAGTAGAGACCTTGACCTACCTTGAGACCTTGTGACTTCTATTGCTATTTTGTCTGGAGTTCTTGGGGTTTACCCCAATACATTGGGTTGTTTATTTTCTTTGTGTGCAGGTTATTCTGATCATGCGCTTTCTCTGTGATCGGGAATTCATCTGTATATAGCTGTTACTCTGCCCAATTTTTGTGAAGACCTAATGCATTTGAAGTTTGGTTTTCTTAAGAGGTTTATCATCTTTTATTGTTTGGTTTTAATCCAAAGTATGGGAATTATACATTGATTCATTATGTCAAGTGTTGGCTTCTTGTTGGTTAAATGTTTCTTTTCCCTATCTTTTACCTTATGCTTTAGGATAGTCTCTTCATCTCCTCCCATTTTATTTAATTTCAAAAATCTTCTCCCTCCTTTTGAAAATTCTTCTTGTTTTTAAACTTGAACCTCTTTCACAATAAACTTGGACTTACGTCCATACATTTTCAATGCATTTTGTTAATCAAACTTTAACCAATTTAATCATACTTTGACATTTTTGTGAGGAGAATAAAAGTCAATCAATCTCATTCAAACCATTTTGCAATTTTGGCTTTTATCCTTAAAACTTTTTCAAAATATTAGACTCTTGTCAATCCTTGTTGTGATGCGAACTACTATACTTCTACGATATGTAGTGAAGCGAGATATTTTCCACTTGGTTGTTGAGCGAGGTTTTGTTGATTTAAAAATCCAAGCCATATCCTCCACTTTGAGATGACGCAAATTCTCCTTTCTCATGATCGTGGGTAGTAAGTATGTTCTTCCACTCAGATATGACGATGATGTGTTATCTCTTAAAATTAACCAACACATTTGTGTTTTAAATTTTTAAAGGTGAACTATAAGTACCCTGATCCCCTATTGCAGGGAAGGTGGTACATGGGCACTAAAGGTTCGCAATCGCGACGGGTGCAAAAATTTTAAAAAGATATTTCTTTTCTCACCTCCACCATCTATTTCTATACAACATTTATAGCCAAAATACACAAATTTTCAAATAGGTTCTTGCGGAGGACTGTAGATGTTTAGGGTGCTAATACCTTCCCTTTGCATAACAAACCCCCGAACTTAGATTCTCTCCCCTTTTTTTTGGGTTATTCGCTCTTTTCCCATTCCTCTGGAAACAATAAAGCACGATAGCGATATTTTTATTTTGATCTGTGCGAGTTAAGTTAATCCAATGGCTTAGTCTCAACATTTCTACCGCTACAGAAAATGGCGACTCTGCTGGAGATTAACCAGTTGTTGGTCCATCCCTAAGTGGATTGAGCCTATATTTTCTTATTTGTGTATGTGCTATTATTTGTTTGTATATTATATGTTGTATATATGCTTTTCTGGAATTTCCTTGTTTTCAGGGTGCTTGGTGATTTCTCATAAGTCCTCTACCTGGACTTGGGCAAGCTTAAGATAGGACGGTCGGTATAGTCATGTTAAATTTGATGGAGTAATACCAAAAAGGAGGCATGAGATCCCTCACTCAGTGGAGGCTCCTTTGACTGTAGTGTCGTTTACCGAGTAATCGGGAAGACATGCTGCTTTCGACCTTGGAGCCTGCTGAAACTGAGGACTATATAACCTTTAACCAATCATGGCCTTTTAGGTGTAGTGTGGAAGCTATGACGGAGTAATCCGGAAGTGGTTATCACACGATACTACACTCAGACGAGTTTTTCTTGAGAATATTACTAATTACGTAGTCAATTGGGACGTTGGTAATATCCGAAGGAAGGATGTAGACTCTAGGAACCTCTTAGAACCTTGTTCGGCAAGTGATAAACTATTAGACCATACCTTGTGGGTAGTACCTTTGACTTCATGCTCGTGACGTCAAACCTATGAACCCCCAAAGTTTGTGATCTAGTGTGTGATTGTTGCATCATGCATTCATGCACCCATGAGCATCCTTTAAAACATTTTGTTTCAAGGGACTTAAATTTGACTTTCTGTGAATATCTCATGTATTTTTTGACCATGGATTCTAGAAAAAGAAAGACTCGGAAGTATAATTTCAAAAATACTAAGGTAGATGAATTGATGAGTCCATTTCCCGAGATCGAGAGTTCTATAGATTTTCGGAAGAAATATGGATCCATCATGTCTCTTATGAAGCTCAGGATGAATGAGGGTATTCTATCAACTTTAGTCTAGTTCTATGATCTGATGTATTGGTGTTTTACTTTCCCTGATTATCAGTTGATGCCTACATTGGAGGAGTATTCTTAACTACTGAGCTTACTTGTTACCGATCGTGTTCCTTTCACCGGTTTAGAGGGCGAGCCCAAGTTTCGTGAGATTGCTACTATGGTTCATTTGGGGAAGTCTGAGATTGAGGCCCACATGAACACCAAAGGAGGAATTAGAGGATTACCCGCTCAATTTTTATTAGAGAAATCTCGCTACTTTGCAAGGATGAAGAGTATGGTTGCTTTTGAGTCCATCTTTGCTCTGCTTGCCTACGGGTTGTTCTTATTTCCTAACTTCGAAAAATTTGTAGACGTCAATGCCATTAGGATATTTTTATAGGGAATCCAATTCCTATATTATTAGGAGATGCTTATTAACCCATCTACGGGTTGTTCTTATTTCCTAACTTCGACAAATTTGTAGACGTCAATGCCATCAGGATCTTTTGATACGGAATCTAGTTCCTATATTATTAGGAGATGCTTATTAACCCATTCATATTCGGGATTCTTATCATGGAGGGATGATCATTTGTTGCACGCCTTTGTTGTATCAGTGGTTTATTTATCACTTACCTCATTCTGATGCTTTCTGGGATATCAAGAAGGAACCTCGTTTAGCTCTGAAGATTATGGCTCTAAGTCATTCAGACATTGTTTGGCATCATCAGGCTTACTATGATGTAGATATTGTCAATAGTTGTGGTAGTTTCCTCAATGTACCTCTTCTTGGTACAAAGGGAGAAATTAACTACAATTTAATTCTTTCACGACGTCAGCTTGGACATCCAATGAGAGACAAGCCAAATAGTATTCATCTGAGTGGTTTCTTTCTCAAAGAAAGAAAGGATCATAAGGAATCTAAGGAGGAAATTACAAAGGCTTGGCGCCATATTCCCAGGAAGAGTTGAAAGGACTTGGGACCAAAAGGAGGTGTTTCTTTGGAGCCTTATCTCCGGTGGGTACAAGCAAGGGCAGTTCAATTGAAAATGCCATATTCCTGTGAAGAGCCTATACCTGATATTTTTATGAAGACCACTCCTCCTCTTTTAGATGATGTGGAAGAGCTTCAGCTTGCCCTAGTTAGGATGCAGCAGGAGAAGGAGGCTTAGAAGAACAAGTGTTAGGCTTTAGAGATGTCCTATCGAGAAGACCTGGAAGTAAAATATGACCTAATTGAAATTCTTGAGAGTCGTGTTGTAGAGATGATGGAGAAGCAAGAGGATTTATTTTCCTCTAGCGTTCAATTAGGACTTAGTTACTCACTTCCTAGCTCTGGTGAATGGAAAAAGGTTGCCGGTAGGTATGCAGAAGAGAACAAGCAGTTTAAGGCTCAGATTGCAAGACTCACGGAAAAGCATTAGTGTGTGGAGAGATCTTCATCAGATTTGCCTCCTTCAGATTTTAGATTTTGTCTTCTCTTGTACTTAGGATTGCTGAAACTTATACTAAAATTTGTAATCCATTTTGAAATTATTATAATGAGATTTTCAGTATTTCAAAACGTGTCAGTACTCTAATATTTGCAGATCGTCTTTAATTCTTTGAGTCCTTTAACATTATTAACGATAAATAAATCATGTGCATTTCATATCATGCATCACCATACACATATTTATTACACCTCCATTCATACCCAGGTGTCTTACTGTGTTTCTCTACCTCATTCAAAAGCAAGTTGTCTCACCGGTATAATACTCGGGCTAATTCTAGGAAGAAACTGGAGAATCCTGTCTAAGAGAATCACGAGCTGTGCGAAGAGATTACTGCTTTGAAGGCTAATATGGACAATCTAAATGCTTTGATGGAATCATTGGTGGCTTCTCAGAATCATCCACCACTTGTTCCTCCTTTTGCTCAGCCACAACAAACAACAATTGCTTCTAAAGGACCATCAGTTCCCGTTTCTGTTACTCTAGTTACTGCTGCACAGAACCGTATGCCTCAAGATTACAAGTGGGGGATGCAAGAAAATTTCATGCCAGAAGGGTATAATCTTGATGCTCAAGTCGCTCCAGTTGTTCAAGCTACTTCTACTCTTGCACCTCCTGTGGTGCATGTTACTCCTATGGCTAGAAATGAGATCCACTATGTTGCACCTCCTTCGGTGAATGCTATGTCGTTTGATAATGATGAAGTTTATCGTCCTGTTCCTCCACCGAGTGAAAGTATGGGTTTCTATGACCAATTGGATGACTTTCAAGACCAGTTCAATGAGATGAAAAAGGGAATGAAAGCCCTTCGAAAAAGAATTGTTTGGACAAAACGTTAGTGAACTCTGCCTAGTTCCCAATGTGAAGTTTCCAATGAAGTTTAAATTGCCGTAATTTTAGAGGTACAAGGGAAACTCTTGTCCCCGTGACCACCTCGTGATGTATATTAGGAAAATAGCTACCCATACTGATGATCAGTGTTTTCACATTCATTTCTTTAAAGATAGTTTAACTGGTAATGCTCTGAAGTGGTATATGAGTCTGGACAGTAGCAGTATATGCACCTTCAATGATCTAGGGGAAGCCTTCATCAATAATTATAAGTACAATATGTTCATGGCACCTGGTCGTGACCAGTTGAGGGCAATGGCTCAGAGAGATAAGGAGTCGCTCAAAGAATATGCATAGTGTTGGCGTGAGGTAGCTGCCTAGGTGGTGCCACCTATGGGAGAATAAGAAATGACCAAGGTCTTCCTAAAAACCCTTGGATAATTTTATTATGAAAGGATGGTCTCTAGTGCACCGAGTGATTTCATCAAAGTGGTGAGCATGGGTTTTCGCTTAAAGAGGCTGTCAGAGAAGGGCGCTTGACAAAAGATGGAGGGACAAAGAAGTTGTCATATGGGTTTTCTCGGAAGAAAGAAAGTGAAATGAATGTTGTTATTGGGGAAAGGAAGATTAGGCCACCTAGAAGACATCATCTATACCAGCAACAAGTTGCTTTTGTGACTTCAGTAGTTAGTATAACTCTAACCAATGTTTCCTATCAAAGACCATCTCCTCAGAGAAATCAAGGGAAAAGTCAAAAGAGAGAGGATTTTGACTCTATTCCAATGAGCTATGTAGAGTTCCTTTCGGATTTAATTCAGAAGAAGTTGGTTCAGACCAGGCCTCCCCCTGCTATACCATCACCTTTACCCTAGTATTATAAGGCAGACCAGACAGGTACTTTTCATCACGGAGCCCCATGACACAACATTGAGAACTGTTATCCTTTGAAATCTGAAGTACAAAATATGGTGCGATATGGCCTCCTATCCTTTAAAGATGTTGGTCCTATCATGAAAGATATTTCTTTGCCAAAACATGGAGGAGAAAAGGTTGTAAATATGGTTGCTGGTTGTCTAGGGGACTTCCAGATTTTTTATATCAACTTGGTTAGAGGAGATTTGGTAAAGATGGATGCTAACCTCTACGAGTTCAATTACTATACACACGACCATGCTGGTTGTAGTATTTGTAGTACAAATATCCAAGGATGTGATAAGGTAAAAGCTTATCTTTAGGAAATGATGGATGAGGGCTTCATTCACATAATCAGACCTAGGGCAGAGTATGAAGAAGATGTGAATATGGTCGTTGGATGTCTTGGAGAATTCTGTATCTTTGACGTGAAGAATATGAAAGATGATTTGGTGCAGTTGCACGCTACCTTCTGTCACATGGATGGTAAAGAAGAACACCATTATGGGTCTTGCCAGATGTACTGCAGAGATTCTCGTGGTTGTTCCATTGTGAAAAAGGGTGATCAGTTGTTATTGGACAATGGTACTATCAAGGTTTCAGGCGATAGAGATAATTACCGTGGGACTAACGTGATTGAATACTACTCGGCCGAGATTGTGTCAGATGATGAGTATGTTACCGCAGATGAATTCTTTTCCTCGGATGAAGATATGTTTTCCAGCAATGATTTTGTGATGTCTAAGTATTCTGAAGAAGGGGTGAATGTTATTGCGTCTTTCTTTGGTGTTCTCGCTCCTATAGAGATTGAGTACCATAGCAAGCCAGTTTTTTCTCCAGTGGTGATTTTCTTGTCGGGTCATGTTCCTTATGAATCAGACAAAGTCGTGCCATATAAATACAACGCTACAATCCTAGAGGATGGTGTGGAAGTTCCCATCCAACCTTTTTCTGATGTCAAGAATATTGTTGATGTCAGCCGAGTGACCCGTAGTGGTCGTGTTTTCGCACCTATAATTCAAGGGAATGTTAATGCTAATAAAAAAGTTGTTAAAAGTACTGAACATAAGAAAACAGTGGGGGAATCTAGCGGTACTACTCTGGAAAAAGACATGGACGATATATTAAAAGTTATCAAGATGAGCTACTACAGGATCGTAGATCAATTGTTGCAGACTCCATTAAAGATATCTATTCTAGCCTTGCTAATGAACTCTCCAGTCCACAGTGAATCTTTGATGAGAGTATTGGATCAAGATTTCATGGAAAGTTATATGCCTTTGGACTAATTCAGTAGTGTGGTAGGGAATATTACATCCTATAATAACCTGAGTTTTTGTGATGAGAAATTGCCCGATGAAGGAAGGAATCATAACTTGGCTCTCCATATCTACATGAATTGTAAGAATGATTCATTGTCCAACGTGCTAGTTGACAATGGGTCCGCTTTAAATGTCATACCGAAGAGAACTCTCATAAAGTTGAAGTACCAGGGAATTCACATGCGCCTGAGTGGCATAATTGTGGAAGCTTTTGATGGATCAAGGAAGTCTGTCATCGGGGAAGTAGATTTACCTATTCACATAGGCTCACACTTATTTCAGATTACTTTCGAGGTTATGGATATAGTTCATTCTTACAGTTGTTTACTGGGGGTGACCATGGATCCATGAGGCATGGGATGTTACTTCAACGTTTCACCAGAAGCTGAAGTTTATTCGTGAAGGAAAGGTGGTCATCATAAATGGAGAGCAGGCTTTGTTAATATCTCATTTATCCTCTTTCAGTGTTGTGGAAGTGGATGAAGCTTCTGTTGGAACTCATATCCAATCTTTATCCATTGATAATATGAGGAAAAATGAGGATTTTATAGCCTCGTTTAAAGATGCTCAACAAGTAGTACATAATGGCCCTAACAATGTGTGGGGGCAGATTGTTGATCTACCTGTGAATAAGAATATATCTGGTTTGGGATTCTCTAAAGAATGGTAAAAGTGAGATTATGAAGCTGAAGTATGCTTTGGGCAAATATCAAAACATCTTTCGTAGCAGAGGTTAACTTCATTCAACTGTTCTTAGGATCAATGTTATTCTAAAAGGTGAATCAGAGTAAGAGATGCCGAACTACGTGACGCATGGAGTCAGAGTCCAAAATTGGATCACTATTGATGTTCCCTCTTGCATTCATATTTCAAAGTAATTTGTTTTTATGTTAATATTTTCATAAATCTTTCAATTTGTCAAAGGGGAAAGTATTAATATTGTATGGTATATCTGTTTGTTTTGATCTTTAAAATCAATAATAAAAGTTATCTTTGATTCCCAAAATTGTGTCTTTATTTTATGTTTTTTCTTGGAAAATGGTAATCAGAAAAATCCTTTCAAAATAAATAATAACTGTAATTAAATCTGCATAATCACTTTCTATATGTGTCAGTTTCTAAAAATAATCATAAATCATATGTGCAGATTAATTATAAAACTCGTTGAGTACAATGACCCTGCACCCTCTCCCAACTTTGAATATCCTGCGTATGTGGCCTAAGAAGAGGAATTTTATGAAATCCCAGAAGAGGTTTCACAGTTTCTTAAGTGCGAGGAAAATACCATTCATCCATATAAAGAGCCGTTAGAGACGATTAATTTGGGTTCAAAAGAGGATCCGAAAGAAGTCAAGATTGGTGTATTACTTCGTTTCAACATGAAGAGCAGGTTGATTGAAATTTTGAAAGAGTACGTAGATACCTTTGCTTGGTCATACCAAGACATGCCGGGATTGGATATTGATATTGTGGAACATCATTTGAAGCTAAAACCAGAATGCCCACCAATCAAGCAGAAATTGCGAAGAACTCACCCTGATATGGCAGTGAAAATTAAAGAAGTTTTAAAGCATATTAATGTCGGTTTTCTTGTGAAATCAGTGTACCCTCAGTGGATTGCCAATATTGTCCCAATACCAAAGAAAGACGGAAAAGTCCGCATGTGCGTAGATTATAGAGATTTAAACAAAGCTAGTCCAAAAGATGACTTTCCATTGCCACATATTGATTTGTTGGTTGACAGTACAACAAAATTCAAAGTATTCTAGTTCATGGAAGGATTTTCTGGGTATAATCAAATCATAATGGCTCTTGAGGACATGGAAAAAACAACGTTTATCACACCCTAGGGAACATTCTGTTACAGAGTGATTCCCTTCCGGTTGAAGAACGATGGTACAACGTACCAGAGGGCTATGATAACCCTATTCCATGATCTAATGCACAAGGAAATTGAGGTATATGTTGATGATATAATTGCTAAATCCCATACTAAAGCAGGACATATAGAAGATTTGTTGAAATTATTTCAATGTTTGAGGAAGTATCGTCTCCGCTTGAATCCAAATAAATGCACCTTTGGTGTTCGATCAGGGAAATTGTTAGGTTTCATTGTCATCCAAAAAGGAATTGAAGTTGATCCTGATAAAATTAAGGCAATTAAATAAATTCCTGCACCAAGAACTGAAAATCAAGTTAGAGGCTTCCTTAGACGTTTGAATTACATTTTTAGATTTATCTCCCATATGACTGCAACAAGTGAACCGATATTTAAGTTGTTAAAGAAATATCAGGGTCGTGTGTGGACAGATGATTTCCAAATGGAATTTGAAAGCATTAAAGAGTATCTTCTTGAACCTCCTATCTTGCTCTCTCCTGTTGAAGGAAGACCATTGATTATGTATCTGATAGTGTTAGATAATTCTATGGGCTGTATTTTGGGACAACAAGATGAAATGGGGAGAAAGGAATATGCCATTTATCATCTCAGCAAGAAGTCTACTGATTATGAGTCACGGTGTTCCATGCTGGAAAAAACATGTTGTGCTCTGGCCTAGGCAGCAAAACAATTGCGGAAATATATGTTGAATCATACTACTTGGTAGATTTCCAAAATGAATCTAATTAAGTTTATTTTTTAAAAGCCTTCTCTTACTGGAAGAATTGCCCGTTGACAGATGTTGTTGTCTGAATATGATATTGAATATCGTACTTAGAAGGATATAAAGGAAGTGTGTTGGCAGATTATCTTGCTCACCAATCGGTGGATGATTATCAGTCTGTTAAATATGATTTCCCTGATGAGGGTGTGATGTTTGTGAAGATAAAAGATTACGATGAACATTTTCCTGAGGATGGTCCTGATCCTGAATCTCGGTGGGGCATGGTGTTTGATGGAGCTGTAAATGCTTATGGGAAAGGAATTAGTGTCTTGATTATCACTCCTCATGGATCGCATATCCCTTTTATTGACAGATTGGCATTTGATTGTACCAATAACATGGCAGAATATGAAGCTTGTATCATGGGTCTCGAGGAGGCTATTGATATTAGAATTAAAATTCTAGATGTGTATGGCGATTCAGCTTTGGAAATAAATCAGATCAAAGGAGAATTGGATACTCGTCACCCTGGCTTGATTCCATACAAAGACTATGCTAGAAGATTATTACCCTTCTTTAATAAAGTCGTATTCCATCATATTCCCAGAGATGAAAATCAGATGGCGGATGCTTTGGCCACTTTGGCTTCTACGTATCAAGTAAATACTTGGAACGATGTGCCTCATATCACAGTGCGACGTTTGGACAAGCCAGCTCATGTGTTTGTAACAAAGGGAATGTCAGATGAAAAACCTTGGTATTATGATATCAAGCATTTTTTCCAAACTCAGGAATACCCGACTGGCACGTCAAACAAAGATAGAAAGACATTGAGAAGGTTGGCAGGCAGCTTTCTCCTTAATAATGATGTGCTATACAAAAGAAGTTATGACATGGTCTTTGCTCAGATGCGTGGATAGACATGAAGCAGGCATGTTGATGCATGAAATCCATGAAGGTTCCTTTGGCACTCATTCCAATGGAAATTCAATGGAAAAAAAGATTCTTATGGAAGGTTACTATTGGCTGACAATGGAGTCTGACTGTTACAAATTTGTAAAGAAGTGCCATAAATACCAGATTTATGCTGACAAAATTCATGTGCCTCCGACACTTCTCAATGTTATTTCTTCCTCGTGGCCGTTCACTATGTGGGGTATTGACATGATTGGAATGATTGAACCTATGGCATCGAATGGACATCGTTTTATCTTGGTGGAAATAGACTACTTCACCAAATGGGTGGAAGCAGCTTCATATGCTAATGTTACTAAGAAGGTGGTAGTGCGCTTTATCAAGAACAATCTTATATGTAGGTAGGGTGTGCCAAGCAGGATTATCATTTACAACGGCTCGAACCTGAATAACAAGATGATGACAGAACTTTGTGAAGAATTCAAGATTGTCCATCATAATTCATCTCCTTACAGGCCAAAGATGAATGGGGTTGTTGAAGATGCTAATAAAAACATTAAGAAGATCATCTAGAAAATGTTTTTTACCTATAAAGATTGGCATGAGATGCTCCCTTTTGCTTTGCATGGATACCGTACATCTGTCTGCATCTCCACAGGGGCAACCCCGTTCTCTCTTGTGTATGGTATGGAAACGGTGCTCCCTGTTGAGGTGGAGATTCCCTCTTTACGTGTGATAATCGAAACCAAGTTATCAGAGGTTGAATGGGTCCAAAACAAGTTTGACCAGTAGAATTTGATTGAAGAGAAAAGAATGATGGCCTTGTTTCATGGTCAGTTATACCATAAGAGAATCAAGGAAGATTTTTATAAGATGTTCAAGCCTCGTGAATTCAGAGAAGGCGACCTCGTGCTCAGGAAAATCATGTCTTTTAACGCTGATTCTAGGGGAAAGTGGACTCCCAATTTTGAAGGCCCATATGTTTTCAAGAAAGCCTTCTTTTGCGGTGCATTGTTTCTTGAAACTATGGATGGCGAGGAATTCCCACGTCCTATGAATGTTGATGCAGTCAAGAAATACTTTGCCTAAAGAAATAAAAGAATAACTCGTTAAGTCGAAAATCTCATAGGGCGGCTTAGGCAAAAAAAGAGCGTCTCGGTAGGCTAAAAACCCGAAAGGGAGGTCTAGGAAAAAATAAGAGACACAAATAGAATAAATTCTCCCGCTAGGTTGAAAACCCGCAAGGGCAACCTAGGAAAAAGTTAGGGATTTCTTGGAAAGTAACTGCATCAGACAAGACTTAATCATTGAAGCCACAATCTCCTTGGATCCTCACGACACTTCAACAGAAGTCGCTGCTCAGGAATTCAAAGTTGTTAGAGAGAATAGTGGTCATTGTATTTCAATGTATCTTTTCAAATGTATTTCCATTTTCCAAATTTGTAATCATCTATGGGGTCTCGCCATTTACAAACTACCATTCTATTAATAAAGTTTGAGCTTTTATCCAATTCTTTGCAATTCTTATTTTATTCTTCTTACAAAGACTCCATTTATTATTGATAGTAATTTTCAAAACAAAGAGATTTAATAATAAAATTGTTTTTGAAAAGAATTTACAAATTACCTTTTACTTTAGATTTTGTGATTCAAGAAAAAAACAAAAATAGTGATTCCAAGGATGGACGAGCTCTGATTTTTTTGGAAGTAGGTATTCCCCATAAAAGTTCTTTCAGGTCGCTTTTGCTGATATGCATATGATCTTCTTGTTGTTTCTAAAATAGTTGGAGATGATACCGATTGATGTATTGTGTGGTGTTGGATTTGTGATCCCATTTTCCCCAATGAGGTCTTCACTCATATGATGGAAGTTCCTTCTCCCTTTGTGTGATGAGGGTGAATCATTTGCAAAACATTTCCCTTTTGCAGTACTGGCATTATTGTTATTGTTTGGAAACTAGACAAGGGTCATATCTTTTATAAGAAGTGTTGAAACATGTGTCTACTTTTTGGGTTTTCTCCCGCTAAGTGTTGGGTTTAATTTAAAATCCCCACAATTTTGATCTCTTGTTGTATTGTTTGACTTCTTAAATCCCCAAATCAAGCTAAGAAAATGCTTCTCGTTGAAATTTTTTATCCCCGTGTGGTTTCATGATTTTTCCCCAGAGAAGTTTGTGTAATCGTCACTCTTGGTATTGAAGAATGTATTTTAGGCTCCTCTCGATGATATGGTATCGTCCTCCCCAATGAAGTTAGCACAGGATCCCCAGTTGATATCTCGATGGCATGGTTTTCATCTGCCCTAATGAACAAAATATTGTTATCTCCAATGGAAATCTAGATATTGTGATGTTTTTTTCCACATTGAAGTATGTGTGAGTTTTTCCCAGTGAAGCCTAGAGGAGGATGTTACATCCCTGTATCTATTTTGATTTACTATTTTAACATGATTATCTTTCGGATTGTGTTTCTCCCCAGTGAAGTTAAGCCATGAAATAGGAATTTATTTCCTCAATTGGTGCTTACTTCCTTGTGAAATTTTCATCCTGGACGTGATTTAGCCGAGTATTGACGTTACCCAAGCTTGTTTTGTCTGGTTATTCCCAATGTTGTATGTTTGTATTTTCAGCATATACAGGATAACATTCTTACATTCATACATACATCATGCATAACTGAATTTAACGAATCATTACTCATCTGCATTCATTAATATTTTGTTGGCATGTTACCCTATTTTGCAGAGTTATGTTACCCTCTCTCCAATAGAGTGTCAACCTTAAGCAGAAAGTGTATATTCTTTCATTTTCCCCACTGAGTTATCCCTCATGTAAGAATTTTTCTTCAGCCTTCCTATTCAGCTCATTATCTGGATGGAATGTGTTTCCCTTTTGAGTTTATTTCTCATCAGGTGCTATCTTGGTTGACTGTTTCATTCTGGTTTATTTCTGGTTTGAATCTGTGGTTCCGGGGAACATTATTATTATGATTTTTGTAGGCTCTAAGTCATGGTTTGAGAATGTGCATTTATTTGGCACGAGAAGATTTTATCTCCTCAACAGGACTATGTTGGCATTTCCCCAGAGAAGATAAGATTCATTTCCCAGCAGCATTATTGCATTTCCTTCTCATAGCAGCAAGTGGCATTCTCTTTATTTGAGCAACTTGTTCTTCCTTAGTAAGTATGTTAGTTCTCCGAGAAGATTCATTTTGTTACTCCAATGGATGGTAGTCTCGTCATTATGGGAGATAGTTCGTTGTTGAGATTTTGTTACTCCAATGGATGGTAGTCTCGTCATTATGGGAGATAGTTTGTTGTTGAGATTTTGTACTCCGATGGATGGTAGTCTCGTCATTGTGGGAGATAGTTCGTCGTTGAGATTCATTTTTCTCTGAGAAAGTCACATGTTTCCAGTCATAAGTATTGATGCTAATTATTGATTACTTACTCTAATATTGGTATTTACCGGTATTATCTTACCATTTTTATTCCATGTGAGTCGAAGTTACCTTTTTTTTCTATCCTCTCTGTGAGTGGGTAGTTCACGGTTATCTGTCGATCGTTGTTATACATTGCCTTTTCCTCATTTATTTGAGTTGATGATGCCTTATCTCCTCCTTAGAGTTGAGTCTTCTGTTCACCAGCGATTTATTTTCCTGATCGAGTTTTCTTTTGATCCTTGGTTGTATTTCCTACTTCCCCAGTGGTGTTCTATGTCACCTTTGGACTCATTCACTAGCATTCATAATCATAAGTATTGCATGGCATCTTAGGGCTAAAAATAGGGCTTGTTTTGTATTTAAGTATCTTCAATCTCGTTGACACGAAGATTTTAACCTTCGTCTCACTGGATAGAAGAAACTTAAATAAGGGAAACTATTGTACCCAAATTTCCCCCCCTAAGATTCCTCTATCATCTCATATCAACTCAAACATATCAAGATTACACTTGGGTTTATGTTGTAACTATTTTCAACACAAGTATTTATATTATCGTTTTCCTCAGGGATTAGTCTGATATTAATGTCGTTCTATAGTTTTAGTTCCTTTAATTGTATGAATCATAAACAAAGTTTTGATATTTTCTTTTAGTAACAAAAGATTAAGTTTCATGCACAAGATGGTGATTTGGATAAAAGAGAGATTGTTGTTTGAAAATGAATGTTTTGATAAAAAGGAATGTCAAGATTAGTTTTCATCAACCTATTCCAAATTTATTCGATTAACCTTGCATATGAACTAATCAATGATCAATACATTCATGTATCCTCTAAATATTTCTCATGTCTAAGTAATATTAGGTGTGTTATCATGTTAATCATTAACTGATCTCCCAATCTAACTATTAACATGATAATCTTTAAAGCTTAATACAAGTGAATACTAACTCACAAATCTATGTCTAGAGCTTGTTTATTAGTAAATGAATATCTTAAGTCAAGATTGGAACTTACTTATCAATAATTACCAAACCATAAAAATAACAATGATACAAAGATACTCAACATGTATTAATCTTCAACCAAGCTCATATACAAAATGATTAAAAGAAATACATAAAGTCTAGGTTGACTACTTCTAACCTTGACACAAAAAGTGCTTAGCTACTCATGGTCATGATACCTTGATCAATGAATAAAACAATGAGTGTTGATGAACATCAATCTTCATGTCTCCTTGATTCAAGATGCAAGAGTGTTGTTTTTCTTCACTCCCCCAAAAAGATAAGAACAAAAAGTATTTTCTATGTTATAATGTTATGATCCATAGAACAAAAGGTTTCTACCTTTAAAATCAGATTTTTTTCCTCCACAAGAAAAAAAGTTGGTGAAAAGTTTCCATAAAAGGTGGCAAAAAGTATGGCCATCTGCATCGATGGGCGACCATAAAGCATCACCGGGCGATCCTGGCTAGATGGCACACGTGACCTGCTGGGCGTGATAAAACTCCAAAAGAGCTTCTTTCATCGTCCAACGACAAGAATGCTTCGCCGGGCAATCCTCCTTTCGCCAGGCGATCCAGAAGAGAAGTAATACATAATTGAACCATCTTTTTTCCACCATTTTCACCGAGCGACGCATCCTATCGTCGGGAGATCCTTTGCAGAATCAACACCTTTGCTTCTTTTGATTAGAAAGCATAAATTCTCCCTTTTTTCCATCTTTTCTGCACATATGTTTCTGAAACACTAACAAACAAATTAAACATTCACAATTCTATGTACTCGTGCAAAATGACTTAAAATAAGTATTTAACCTAATCAAAAGTAAAATAAAATGTTTGAAAGTGTCAACAATTGATATGAATTTTATACAAAAGTTGACACTTAACAACTCTCCCCAACTAGAATCTTTGATTGTCCTCAATTCAAAGGTAAACACTAAGATAACAAGATGAATTTAGAGAAACAATATTAACAAGATCAATTTGGATGGTTCAAAATCACAAGATGTGGTCACAACACAAATCAACTGTTTTCAGAATTAAAGCGTGATAATGAAATAAGTTCTAAACACAAATATCTAGATATGCATAAATTAGTAACAACATGTTCATACATGAATCAACTACTCTCCATCAATCGAATATGGCTTATGTACCTGAGACAAGGGACAAATCACACTCAATAGTAAATGTGCTAACATCCAGAACAGTTCATGCATTCATCAAATAAATCGAAAATAATATCAAGGAAACATAGATCACCAAAGGACTTTTCTTGGTTGTAACTAGGCTTAGGTTATAAACAAGTGATTATATATGTACAACCATTGAAACAAAAATGGGTAAAGATCATGAAGAGAATTTACATATTCATAGCATTCATTTTTTCTTCATCCTTCTTCCTACTTCGAATTTTGATTTTCTCTTTCTCACAATGCACCCTTCTCCTTTTTTTCTTCTTTTATTTATTTATTTATATATAATATTTTATACAATTCTTAAGGGATGCGTTGTGCCACCAATTTTTTTTCCTATTATAACATACCTCCCCAACTTTAAACATTTATTTCTCATTATTTATGAATGCTCTTCAAACAAGGTTAATTTCAAAATAGGGTAAAGTGTTTATAAACAAAACGTTTTTTGTATGAATCATCAATGACTTCCCGGGGTCTTATTTAACCATCAACAACTACAAAGTGGTATACTTAGAAATTTGTTAGCTTCATGATAGATTCATTTCCCAAAATTTCATTCGAAAGCTCAAAAGGATTCACAAAGATTCACAAACTCACAAGGTTATATGAAGCCCTTTTGGGAATGGTGGTAACTCTCATAATGCATAAACAATGCCTTGATCACTTATAAGTTTCCAAGATATCTTCTCAACAATAAGATTTAACATGAATCATTCGAGTTAAAACAATAATTACTAAAACCTTAACAATTTGGTGAACAATGGAAAGTCTCTCACATTTGTTGTTATGTCCTAATGATTCAAACATGCACACATTTTTACATGAAAATGCATAACTATCTCTTTGCTTAAAGAACTATTTTCATGATTATGCTAACATTCTACAAAACAGTAAAATAATACCTTATTTATGCAATTCTTTGAGATTTGTATCATCACTACCTAAATCACGAGATCTGAAATTCTGGTGTATGCCAGAATTCAGATGTTATACTCAATGTCTAGACATCTGATATGACATAATAAATACACTACAAGGTAGATACCCAATTTATCATGATTCAGTACTGAAGAGAAACAGAAGCACAGTTTAACCAAGTTGTGCCAGATATACTTTGAAGGTGTAGAGGATAGAACAACGATGTACCTAGTTCTGTTCATCTGTTGCACATGATCAGCAGAGAACGAACATCCTTCACAGTTCTGTTTCTACTACACAGATATCAGCATGATGTCTTAACATGTTCTGAGACATCATCTGTTACAACATTGCAGTTTTACCTTGATATATAACAGACAGAATTATAAAGTGTTGAAGGTAAAAACACAAATCAGTTGTTGACCCAGTTCGGTGAAACACACCTACTCTGGGGGCATACCAAGCCAGGAAGAAGATCCACTATCAGCAATATTAATTCAGGACTAAACTTCACAAGTTCCCATCCTTCACTTAATCATCTACCCAGTGCAACCTATACCTAGGAACTCCTAGATAGAAACCTACCAGTTTCCATTCCTATTTCCTACATTACAATGAATATGAAGTAATGCAAAAATACTTAGACTTGCTTCACAGCTTCGTCCAAGAACACTCAAACTCTTACCTACAGGTTTCGAGTTGTACACATGGTAACCTTGCCACTGACCGACAGGTTTACCTAACAAAATACCCCAATGTTACATTGTTTGAGTAATCCTAACCCTAGGTTACAATCTGCTATTTATAACCTATTACCCAACTGGATTTGGGCCTTCAAAAATCTCAGCAAGCTTTTCTCCTTGCTGTTACAACTCAGCAGCAAACTTCTCCTATAATCAAGGTCTTCAATCTTCTAGTTCCTAAAATATCTCCATATTTAGAAACAGTATTTTCTTCAAATATTCTGATTGATTCTTGATTGATCTTCAGATTCTCCATAAGAAACGCCACATATATTCTCAGAGTATTTAAGTACCAGAACTGTAACTGAATTATCAATTCTGTTGACGTGATGTCAAGTCAGATGTCATGACATTACATCTAACATGTTTTCCTAGATGTTGAACTTCTTCAACACAACAAATAACCTCTTTCATAATTTAGATCACTTAGAATAGTTAGGTTACAAGTTACAGCTGTTACAAACATTCAACATATAACATAGTTACTTAATCAGTACTTAATTTCAGGCGCGATGTCATATGCTGATGTTGTGACATCTTACATAACATGTTGGTCCAGATGTTGAACTTCTTCAACCCCACATATTAAAACAACAGAGGGAATATGGGTAAACTTGCTTTCTTATTTGTTTTACAAATGAAGCCAACTCTCCAGCCAGGGCACTTACAATCTCCCCCTTTGGCAAATTTTGGCTAAAACAAATAAGTGCAAGTTGTATTTTGGGACCAGGCCACAACACAGTTGAGATGTTACAACATCTTATCCAACATCTTCTTTGTAGAGGCTGATGTCCTTTGAGCAAACAACAAACCTCTATCCTTCAACTGTGAGCAACTCCAAACCATCGATGCCCCAAGAGGATTTCTTTTCTCAAGATTATTGTTGATAATCTTGATACTTATTACTTGTGATCATGTAACTCAGATCACAAGTCACAACTATCCTCTTAACTCAGAACACAAGACACAAACAAAGTCACTTACTTAGGGATCATGTTGCTTTCACCTGAGTCTCGCTGGACATTTCCGTGTGTTGCTTTCACCTGAGTCTCGCCTGAGACTGGGTCCCTATCTTTCTCCCCCTTTTTGGCCAGAATTTGACAAAGACTGCCCATACAGATCCATACCCATGCACAATTTTCCCAGATGCTAACAAACTTCATATTTCTGAAACCCTCTGATGAAGAGAAGGAATAGAGAGAGTCTTCATAAATAATGCAATTTTGGCATAGATAGTAATGATCTTGGTACTTTACTCTGACAGTTTCAGTACCCTAGGACTGGTTTTAATGCAGGTACCTACCCTTGGGTTTGACCCTTTGACCATTGTCAGACATTTGTCTTTTAGAACCGACTACTCCTTTTAAGTATTTGTCCCCTATCCAAGAACCATCGTTGTCTCTGCCTCAGTTGTATAATACCTTTATTAGATGACAAGTTATCATCTAAACATTCCAGCTCACTAAACAGCTCCATAATGAGACACAACCGCCCTGTTTTCTTAGCAGATGAAAACACGCTCAAATCCTATGTTTGAAACTATTCCATTTTTCACAAAGAGGATGGTTACTCCCTCTGAGTCATAACAATCCACACTTCATCCAACTTTCCTCCTGTCTGTAGTTTTAGGGGGAATTAGGAACAATGTCATTACCAATGTGATGACATTCGGTCAGACATAGTGCTCTTCAGTCTCGAACCCATCATCCCAATAGTTAATAAGGTTCCACACTTTATATCCTACGAGTTTGATGAAGACCTTTCGTACAAACCAATACTCCCCCTGTTAGGGACAATCACTTCTCTTCATGGAAACAAGTAGGTCACATTCAATACTTAGTTGGACCCTCAAGACAACTTCTGATTCAAGGTAAATAAGACCCCTTGATGAATGGAAAACATAAGACGCATCTTTATGTCTTCAAGAGCGCACCCTCTATTCAACAATATTGGTTGAACGCATTCAGACTTTGAATCAAACTTTCTCGATAATAATCAGCTGCCACATGTTGATTATCTTGATTCTCTGAATCCACTGTTGAGATGGACCAAATGCCACTGTTTGATTATCTCCTTCATGAATCCTCATATGAAAAAAAATCAAATGCCACCTTTTGACTTCTCCATGTTTATCAGACTTCTCCCAAAGATATTCTGATCTTCCAATTGAAATTTGAACTTCAAGCTACAAGTTATCACAAAAGGCTTAGATACACTAAGACAGGAACATGTAACATCTTCTCTACCCAACAACTCCAAAGAGCTACAAAGAGACGATCCTTTTGAAGTATCCAACCTTCAACTTCGTAGATCATCCTATCTTAAGTTGATGTGCCACTTCACCAACCAAGAATCTTATGTTGAACCAAATGTCACAACATTATGTTATAACATCTAGTTGTTGAATTCAGTTCCTTCTCTAATTTACTTCCTTACCTAGATAAGAACCAGACTGATCCAAGTAACTATCATCAAGATTATGACGTCTTCTTCTTCTTGTAGCTTCGAGTCTGAACACGTTTCCAGGAAACCTTTTCAAGGATCAAATGATTTTGCTGTCACCAAAGAGATAGCTCTAAAGCATCACTCTTCCTGTGATTCTTCACAGGGTCTAGAAGAAGGAATGTTCCCACATCTTTAAGAACATCAGTTATCTTGAACTCCAAGGATAATCAATTAAATACCTGTACTTGTCACGAATAGCAATTGATCATAAATCCTTCCCATTATCATGTAAGATACTTTCACCTTTTGAATACTTTGACATACTCTTCGTGTGTTAATATCTTCTTCTTGCAAGCACTTTCTTTGAGAGACCAAAGAGTTGAGATATCTAGGTTCTCTGAACAAACTCTACTCACCTTAACAGATTTGAAACTCCTACCAGATCAGATTCACACAACACCCAGAACCCATGTGACATAGGTCAACAGCCAGCTAAACACCAGGCTGAAATAATGTGAGGAGGTTAACCAAATCTCCCCCTCAAACTACCCATCATGGAAGCTCCACACAAAATATCCATGCATTGTACACAAATGTCTCGACATGGCATATGACATCCCTACCAGATTCAAGTAACTCCAAGAGTTATACCTTAACCAAATTCTGAGTCTTCAAATTCTCACATCTTGAAAGATCTTCCACTTCTAATCATGATGTTTAAATGACAAGATTCATGATCCCAATCTACTTCTATGAAGGAGAGATAATGCTGCACCATTATTGACTTTTATTAACCAATGAGCTTGTCTTTCATCACACCATAGTACTCCAGGGAACAACTGCTCAGCCCTGATCAATGTCATATCTCAACCAGCTTCACTTCTAGAGTTCTGACTCTTAAAAGTAACCTTCGGGAGCACACAGACATAGTTGACTCTACCATTGTCAACTTTGCACACACAGATGTCTCCTCTTCCAGGTCAGGAGTAAGTCCCAAACAAAAGTATCCCTTTGTTTGACACCCAAAACATATGCTCTTCAACTAGTAGCTGCATACATTCTGAACGAAGAACGTCTTCATGAGTGGACTTGAGAGGACTCAAGTAACGGTGACATCTTTAATAGCTTATGTTGAATTATTGAATACAGTAGCCTTCAATCCACAAGAGGGGAAACACATCAGAGCTTGAGTTTTGCCAAGTATTACGCAGCGGAAGAACATAATACAACTCAATCTTTGCACACACACTACTTCAGGCGTACACAAATCCTGGGTTTGAAAATAAATCAAACCTGGAGCAGCTACCACACATCCAGGCCAAATGCCAGTCACAAAGACAGGTACACACAGTTCTTGTCATGAATAGTCCACCCTCCCACTTTAAGGGATTATTCAGGGAAATAACAAACCTTTCCAGGTTACAATCTCCAGTACTAAGATTGACCTTGCAGATACCAGAAAGTATCACCCATGGATCTCATCCAGAAACAGAACAGGATGCCTGCTCTGATACCAATTGAAATTCTGGTGTATGCCAGAATTCAGATGTTATACTCAATGTCTAGACATCTGATATGACATAATAAATACACTACAAGGTAGATACCCAATTTATCATGATTCAGTACTGAAGAGAAACAGAAGCACAGTTTAACCAAGCTGTGCCAGATATACTTTGAAGGTGCAGAGGATAGAACAACGATGTACCTAGTTCGGTTCATCTGTTGCACATGATCAGCAGAGAACGAACATCCTTCACAGTTCTGTTTCTACTACACAGATATCAGCATGATGTCTTAACATGTTCTGAGACATCATCTATTACAACATTGCAGTTTTACCTTGATATATAACAAACAGAATTATAAAGTGTTGAAGGTAAAAACACAAATCAGTTGTTGACCCAGTTCGGTGAAACACACCTACTCTGGGGGCATACCAAGCCAGGAAGAAGATCCACTATCAGCAATATTAATTCAGGACTAAACTTCACAAGTTCCCATCCTTCACTTAATCATCTACCCAGTGCAACCTATACCTAGGAACTCCTAGATAGAAACCTACCAGTTTCCATTCCTATTGCCGCAGCAACAGAATTCTTACTCCTACTCAAGAAGTAGTGCCCTCCCACTTGGTTTCCTACATTACAATGAATATGAAGTAATGCAAAAATACTTAGACTTGCTTCACAGCTTCGTCCAAGAACACTCAAACTCTTACCTACAGGTTTCGAGTTGTACACATGGTAACCTTGCCACAGACCGACAGGTTTACCTAACAAAATACCCCAATGTTACATTGTTTGAGTAATCCTAACCCTAGGTTACAATCTGCTATTTATAACCTATTACCCAACTGGATTTGGGCCTTCAAAAATCTCAGCAAGCTTTTCTCCTTGCTGTTACAACTCAGCAGCAAACTTCTCCTATAATCAAGGTCTTCAATCTTCTAGTTCCTAAAATATCTCCATATTTAGAAACAGTATTTTCTTCAAATATTCTGATTGATTCTTGATTGATCTTCAGATTCTCCATAAGAAACGCCACATATATTCTCAGAGTATTTAAGTACCAGAACTGTAACTGAATTATCAATTCTGTTGACGTGATGTCAAGTCAGATGTCATGACATTACATCTAACATGTTTTCCTAGATGTTGAACTTCTTCAACACAACAAATAACCTCTTTCATAATTTAGATCACTTAGAATAGTTAGGTTACAAGTTACAGCTGTTACAAACATTCAACATATAACATAGTTACTTAATCAGTACTTAATTTCAGGCGCGATGTCATATGCTAATGTTGTGACATCTTACATAACATGTTGGTCCAGATGTTGAACTTCTTCAACCCCACATATTAAAACAACAGAGGGAATATGGGTAAACTTGCTTTCTTATTTGTTTTACAAATGAAGCCAACTCTCCAGCCAGGGCACTTACAATCTCCCCCTTTGGCAAATTTTGGCTAAAACAAATAAGTGCAAGTTGTATTTTGGGACCAGGCCACAACACAGTTGAGATGTTACAACATCTTGTCCAACATCTTCTTTGTAGAGGCTGATGTCCTTTGAGCAAACAACAAACCTCTATCCTTCAACTGTGAGCAACTCCAAACCATCGATGCCCCAAGAGGATTTCTTTTCTCAAGATTATTGTTGATAATCTTGATACTTATTACTTGTGATCATGTAACTCAGATCACAAGTCACAACTATCCTCTTAACTCAGAACACAAGGCACAAACAAAGTCACTTACTTAGGGATCATGTTGCTTTCACCTGAGTCTCGCTGGACATTGCCGTGTGTTGCTTTCACCTGAGTCTCGCCTGAGACTGGGTCCCTATCTTTCTCCCCCTTTTTGGCCAGAATTTGACAAAGACTGCCCATACAGATCCATACCCATGCACAATTTTCCCAGATGCTAACAAACTTCATATTTCTGAAACCCTCTGATGAAGAGAAGGAATAGAGAGAGTCTTCATAAATAATGCAATTTTGGCATAGATAGTAACGATCTTGGTACTTTACTCTGACAGTTTCAGTACCCTAGGACTGGTTTTAATGCAGGTACCTACCCTTGGGTTTGACCCTTTGACTATTGTCAGACATTTGTCTTTTAGAACCGACTACTCCTTTTAAGTATTTGTCCCCTATCCAAGAACCATCGTTGTCTCTGCCTCAGTTGTATAATACCTTTATTAGATGACAAGTTATCATCTAAACATTCCAGCTCACTAAACAGCTCCATCATGAGACACAACCGCCCTGTTTTCTTAGCAGATGAAAACACGCTCAAATCCTATGTTTGAAACTATTCCATTTTTCACAAAGAGGATGGTTACTCCCTCTGAGTCATAACAATCCACACTTCATCGAACTTTCCTCCTGTCTGTAGTTTTAGGGGGAATTAGGAACAATGTCATTACCAATGTGATGACATTCGGTCAGACATAGTGCTCTTCAGTCTCGAACCCATCATCCCAATAGTTAATAAGGTTCCACACTTTATATCCTACGAGTTTGATGAAGACCTTTCGTACAAACCAATACTCCCCCTGTTAGGGACAATCACTTCTCTTCATGGAAACAAGTAGGTCACATTCAATACTTAGTTGGACACTCAAGACAACTTCTGATTCAAGGTAAATAAGACCCCTTGATGAATGGAAAACATAAGACGCATATTTATGTCTTCAAGAGCGCACCCTCTGTTCAACAATATTGGTTGAACGCATTCATACTTTGAATCAAACTTTCTCGAAAATAATCAGCTGCCACATGTTGATTATCTTGATTCTCTGAATCCACTGTTGAGATGGACCAAATGCCACTGTTTGATTATCTCCTTCATGAATCCTCATATGAAAAAAAATCAAATGCCACCTTTTGACTTCTCCATGTTTATCAGACTTCTCCCAAAGATATTCTGATCTTCCAATTGAAATTTGAACTTCAAGCTACAAGTTATCACAAAAGGCTTAGATACACTAAGACAGGAACATGTAACATCTTCTCTACCCAACAACTCCAAAGAGCTACAAAGAGACGATCCTTTTGAAGTATCCAACCTTCAACTTCGTAGATCATCCTATCTTAAGTTGATGTGCCACTTCACCAACCAAGAATCTTATGTTGAACCAAATGTCACAACATTATGTTATAACATCTAGTTGTTGAATTCAGTTCCTTCTCTAATTTACTTCCTTACCTAGATAAGAACCAGACTGATCCAAGTAACTATCATCAAGATTATGACGTCTTCTTCTTCTTGTAGCTTCGAGTCTGAACACGTTTCCAGGAAACCTTTTCAAGGATCAAATGATTTTGCTGTCACCAAAGAGATAGCTCTAAAGCATCACTCTTCCTGTGATTCTTCACAGGGTCTAGAAGAAGGAATGTTCCCACATCTTTAAGAACATCAGTTATCTTGAACTCCAAGGATAATCAATTAAATACCTGTACTTGTCACGAATAGCAATTGATCATAAATCCTTCCCATTATCATGTAAGATACTTTCACCTTTTGAATACTTTGACATACTCTTCGTGTGTTAATATCTTCTTCTTGCAAGCACTTTCTTTGAGAGACCAAAGAGTTGAGATATCTAGGTTCTCTGAACAAACTCTACTCACCTTAACAGATTTGAAACTCCTACCAGATCAGATTCACACAACACCCAGAACCCATGTGACATAGGTCAACAGCCAGCTAAACACCAGGCTGAAATAATGTGAGGAGGTTAACCAAATCTCCCCCTCAAACTACCCATCATGGAAGCTCCACACAAAATATCCATGCATTGTACACAAATGTCTCGACATGGCATATGACATCCCTACCAGATTCAAGTAACTCCAAGAGTTATACCTTAACCAAATTCTGAGTCTTCAAATTCTCACATCTTGAAAGATCTTCCACTTCTAATCATGATGTTTAAATGACAAGATTCATGATCCCAATCTACTTCTATGAAGGAGAGATAATGCTGCACCATTATTGACTTTTATTAACCAATGAGCTTGTCTTTCATCACACCATAGTACTCCAGGGAACAACTGCTCAGCCCTGATCAATGTCATATCTCAACCAGCTTCACTTCTAGAGTTCTGACTCTTAAAAGTAACCTTCGGGAGCACACAGACATAGTTGACTCTACCATTGTCAACTTTGCACACACAGATGTCTCCTCTTCCAGGTCAGGAGTAAGTCCCAAACAAAAGTATCCCTTTGTTTGACACCCAAAACATATGCTCTTCAACTAGTAGCTGCATACATTCTGAACGAAGAACGTCTTCATGAGTGGACTTGAGAGGACTCAAGTAACGGTGACATCTTTAATAGCTTATGTTGAATTATTGAATACAGTAGCCTTCAATCCACAAGAGGGGAAACACATCAGAGCTTGAGTTTTGCCAAGTATTACGCAGCGGAAGAACATAATACAACTCAATCTTTGCACACACACTACTTCAGGCGTACACAAATCCTGGGTTTGAAAATAAATCAAACCTGGAGCAGCTACCACACATCCAGGCCAAATGCCAGTCACAAAGACAGGTACACACAGTTCTTGTCATGAATAGTCCACCCTCCCACTTTAAGGGATTATTCAGGGAAATAACAAACCTTTCCAGGTTACAATCTCCAGTACTAAGATTGACCTTGCAGATACCAGAAAGTATCACCCATGGATCTCATCCAGAAACAGAACAGGATGCCTGCTCTGATACCAATTGAAATTCTGGTGTATGCCAGAATTCAGATGTTATACTCAATGTCTAGACATCTGATATGACATAATAAATACACTACAAGGTAGATACCCAATTTATCATGATTCAGTACTGAAGAGAAACAGAAGCACAGTTTAACCAAGCTGTGCCAGATATACTTTGAAGGTGCAGAGGATAGAACAACGATGTACCTAGTTCGGTTCATCTGTTGCACATGATCAGCAGAGAACGAACATCCTTCACAGTTCTGTTTCTACTACACAGATATCAGCATGATGTCTTAACATGTTCTGAGACATCATCTGTTACAACATTGCAGTTTTACCTTGATATATAACAAACAGAATTATAAAGTGTTGAAGGTAAAAACACAAATCAGTTGTTGACCCAGTTCGGTGAAACACACCTACTCTGGGGGCATACCAAGCCAGGAAGAAGATCCACTATCAGCAATATTAATTCAGGACTAAACTTCACAAGTTCCCATCCTTCACTTAATCATCTACCCAGTGCAACCTATACCTAGGAACTCCTAGATAGAAACCTACCAGTTTCCATTCCTATTGCCGCAGCAACAGAATTCTTACTCCTACTCAAGAAGTAGTGCCCTCCCACTTGGTTTCCTACATTACAATGAATATGAAGTAATGCAAAAATACTTAGACTTGCTTCACAGCTTCGTCCAAGAACACTCAAACTCTTACCTACAGGTTTCGAGTTGTACACATGGTAACCTTGCCACAGACCGACAGGTTTACCTAACAAAATACCCCAATGTTACATTGTTTGAGTAATCCTAACCCTAGGTTACAATCTGCTATTTATAACCTATTACCCAACTGGATTTGGGCCTTCAAAAATCTCAGCAAGCTTTTCTCCTTGCTGTTACAACTCAGCAGCAAACTTCTCCTATAATCAAGGTCTTCAATCTTCTAGTTCCTAAAATATCTCCATATTTAGAAACAGTATTTTCTTCAAATATTCTGATTGATTCTTGATTGATCTTCAGATTCTCCATAAGAAACGCCACATATATTCTCAGAGTATTTAAGTACCAGAACTGTAACTGAATTATCAATTCTGTTGACGTGATGTCAAGTCAGATGTCATGACATTACATCTAACATGTTTTCCTAGATGTTGAACTTCTTCAACACAACAAATAACCTCTTTCATAATTTAGATCACTTAGAATAGTTAGGTTACAAGTTACAGCTGTTACAAACATTCAACATATAACATAGTTACTTAATCAGTACTTAATTTCAGGCGCGATGTCATATGCTAATGTTGTGACATCTTACATAACATGTTGGTCCAGATGTTGAACTTCTTCAACCCCACATATTAAAACAACAGAGGGAATATGGGTAAACTTGCTTTCTTATTTGTTTTACAAATGAAGCCAACTCTCCAGCCAGGGCACTTACAATCTCCCCCTTTGGCAAATTTTGGCTAAAACAAATAAGTGCAAGTTGTATTTTGGGACCAGGCCACAACACAGTTGAGATGTTACAACATCTTGTCCAACATCTTCTTTGTAGAGGCTGATGTCCTTTGAGCAAACAACAAACCTCTATCCTTCAACTGTGAGCAACTCCAAACCATCGATGCCCCAAGAGGATTTCTTTTCTCAAGATTATTGTTGATAATCTTGATACTTATTACTTGTGATCATGTAACTCAGATCACAAGTCACAACTATCCTCTTAACTCAGAACACAAGGCACAAACAAAGTCACTTACTTAGGGATCATGTTGCTTTCACCTGAGTCTCGCTGGACATTGCCGTGTGTTGCTTTCACCTGAGTCTCGCCTGAGACTGGGTCCCTATCTTTCTCCCCCTTTTTGGCCAGAATTTGACAAAGACTGCCCATACAGATCCATACCCATGCACAATTTTCCCAGATGCTAACAAACTTCATATTTCTGAAACCCTCTGATGAAGAGAAGGAATAGAGAGAGTCTTCATAAATAATGCAATTTTGGCATAGATAGTAACGATCTTGGTACTTTACTCTGACAGTTTCAGTACCCTAGGACTGGTTTTAATGCAGGTACCTACCCTTGGGTTTGACCCTTTGACCATTGTCAGACATTTGTCTTTTAGAACCGACTACTCCTTTTAAGTATTTGTCCCCTATCCAAGAACCATCGTTGTCTCTGCCTCAGTTGTATAATACCTTTATTAGATGACAAGTTATCATCTAAACATTCCAGCTCACTAAACAGCTCCATCATGAGACACAACCGCCCTGTTTTCTTAGCAGATGAAAACACGCTCAAATCCTATGTTTGAAACTATTCCATTTTTCACAAAGAGGATGGTTACTCCCTCTGAGTCATAACAATCCACACTTCATCGAACTTTCCTCCTGTCTGTAGTTTTAGGGGGAATTAGGAACAATGTCATTACCAATGTGATGACATTCGGTCAGACATAGTGCTCTTCAGTCTCGAACCCATCATCCCAATAGTTAATAAGGTTCCACACTTTATATCCTACGAGTTTGATGAAGACCTTTCGTACAAACCAATACTCCCCCTGTTAGGGACAATCACTTCTCTTCATGGAAACAAGTAGGTCACATTCAATACTTAGTTGGACACTCAAGACAACTTCTGATTCAAGGTAAATAAGACCCCTTGATGAATGGAAAACATAAGACGCATCTTTATGTCTTCAAGAGCGCACCCTCTGTTCAACAATATTGGTTGAATGCATTCATACTTTGAATCAAACTTTCTCGATAATAATCAGCTGCCACATGTTGATTATCTTGATTCTCTGAATCCACTGTTGAGATGGACCAAATGCCACTGTTTGATTATCTCCTTCATGAATCCTCATATGAAAAAAAATCAAATGCCACCTTTTGACTTCTCCATGTTTATCAGACTTCTCCCAAAGATATTCTGATCTTCCAATTGAAATTTGAACTTCAAGCTACAAGTTATCACAAAAGGCTTAGATACACTAAGACAGGAACATGTAACATCTTCTCTACCCAACAAATCCAAAGAGCTACAAAGAGACGATCCTTTTGAAGTATCCAACCTTCAACTTCGTAGATCATCCTATCTTAAGTTGATGTGCCACTTCACCAACCAAGAATCTTATGTTGAACCAAATGTCACAACATTATGTTATAACATCTAGTTGTTGAATTCAGTTCCTTCTCTAATTTACTTCCTTACCTAGATCAGAACCAGACTGATCCAAGTAACTATCATCAAGATTATGATGTCTTCTTCTTCTTGTAGCTTCGAGTCTGAACACGTTTCCAGGAAACCTTTTCAAGGATCAAATGATTTTGCTGTCACCAAAGAGATAGCTCTAAAGCATCACTCTTCCTGTGATTCTTCACAGGGTCTAGAAGAAGGAATGTTCCCACATCTTTAAGAACATCAGTTATCTTGAACTCCAAGGATAATCAATTAAATACCTGTACTTGTCACGAATAGCAATTGATCATAAATCCTTCCCATTATCCTGTAAGATACTTTCACCTTTTGAATACTTTGACATACTCTTCGTGTGTTAATATCTTCTTCTTGCAAGCACTTTCTTTGAGAGACCAAAGAGTTGAGATATCTAGGTTCTCTGAACAAACTCTACTCACCTTAACAGATTTGAAACTCCTACCAGATCAGATTCACACAACACCCAGAACCCATGTGACATAGGTCAACAGCCAGCTAAACACCAGGCTGAAATAATGTGAGGAGGTTAACCAAATCTCCCCCTCAAACTACCCATCATGGAAGCTCCACACAAAATATCCATGCATTGTACACAAATGTCTCGACATGACATATGACATCCCTACCAGATTCAAGTAACTCCAAGAGTTATACCTTAACCAAATTCTGAGTCTTCAAATTCTCACATCTTAAAAGTTCTTCCACTTCTAATCATGATGTTTAAATGATAAGATTCATGATCCCAATCTACTTCTATGAAGGAGCGATAATGCTGCACCATTATTGACTTTTATTAACCAATGAGCTTGTCTTTCATCACACCATAGTACTCCAGGGAACAACTGCTCAGCCCTGATCAATGTCATATCTCAACCAGCTTCACTTCTAGAGTTCTGACTCTTAAAAGTAACCTTCGGGAGCACACAGACATAGTTGACTCTACCATTGTCAACTTTGCACACACAGATGTCTCCTCTTCCAGGTCAGGAGTAAGTCCTAAACAAAAGTATCCCTTTGTTTGACACCCAAAACATATGCTCTTCAACTAGTAGCTGCATACATTCTGAACGAAGAACGTCTTCATGAGTGGACTTGAGAGGACTCAAGTAACGGTGACATCTTTAATAGCTTATGTTGAATTCTTGAATACAGTAGCCTTCAATCCACAAGAGGGGAAACACATCAGAGCTTGAGTTTTGCCAAGTATTACGCAGCGGAAGAACATAATACAACTCAATCTTTGCACACACACTACTTCAGGCGTACACAAATCCTGGGTTTGAAAATAAATCAAACCTGGAGCAGCTACCACACATCCAGGCCAAATGCCAGTCACAAAGACAGGTACACACAGTTCTTGTCATGAATAGTCCACCCTCCCACTTTAAGGGATTATTCAGGGAAATAACAAACCTTTCCAGGTTACAATCTCCAGTACTAAGATTGACCTTGCAGATACCAGAAAGTATCACCCATGGATCTCATCCAGAAACAGAACAGGATGCCTGCTCTGATACCAATTGAAATTCTGGTGTATGCCAGAATTCAGATGTTATACTCAATGTCTAGACATCTGATATGACATAATAAATACACTACAAGGTAGATACCCAATTTATCATGATTCAGTACTGAAGAGAAACAGAAGCACAGTTTAACCAAGCTGTGCCAGATATACTTTGAAGGTGCAGAGGATAGAACAACGATGTACCTAGTTCTGTTCATCTGTTGCACATGATCAGCAGAGAACGACAATCCTTCACAATTATGTTTCTACTACACAGATATCAGCATGATGTCTTAACATGTTCTGAGACATCATCTGTTACAACATTGCAGTTTTACCTTGATATATAACAGACAGAATTATAAAGTGTTGAAGGTAAAAACACAAATCAGTTGTTGACCCAGTTCGGTGAAACACACCTACTCTGGGGGCATACCAAGCCAGGAAGAAGATCCACTATCAGCAATATTAATTCAGGACTAAACTTCACAAGTTCCCATCCTTCACTTAATCATCTACCCAGTGCAACCTATACCTAGGAACTCCTAGATAGAAACCTACCAGTTTCCATTCCTATTGCCGCAGCAACAGAAGTCTTACTCCTACTCAAGAAGTAGTGCCCTCCCACTTGGTTTCCTACATTACAATGAATATGAAGTAATGCAAAAATACTTAGACTTGCTTCACAGCTTCGTCCAAGAACACTCAAACTCTTACCTACATGTTTCGAGTTGTACACATGGTAACCTTGCCACAGACCGACAGGTTTACCTAACAAAATACCCCAATGTTACATTGTTTGAGTAATCCTAACCCTAGGTTACAATCTGCTATTTATAACCTATTACCCAACTGGATTTGGGCCTTCAAAAATCTCAGCAAGCTTTTCTCCTTGCTGTTACAACTCAGCAGCAAACTTCTCCTATAATCAAGGTCTTCAATCTTCTAGTTCCTAAAATATCTCCATATTTAGAAACAGTATTTTCTTCAAATATTCTGATTGATTCTTGATTGATCTTCAGATTCTCCATAAGAAATGCCACATATATTCTCAGAGTATTTAAGTACCAGAACTGTAACTGAATTATCAATTCTGTTGACGTGATGTCAAGTCAGATGTCATGACATTACATCTAACATGTTTTCCTAGATGTTGAACTTATTCAACACAAGAAATAACCTCTTTCATAATTTAGATCACTTAGAATAGTTAGGTTACAAGTTACAGCTGTTACAAACATTCAACATATAACATAGTTACTTAATCAGTACTTAATTTCAGGCGCGATGTCATATGCTGATGTTGTGACATCTTACATAACATGTTGGTCCAAATGTTGAACTTCTTCAACCCCACATATTAAAACAACAGAGGGAATATGGGTAAACTTGCTTTCTTATTTGTTTTACAAATGAAGCCAACTCTCCAGCCAGGGCACTTACAATCTCCCCCTTTGGCAAATTTTGGCTAAAACAAATAAGTGCAAGTTGTATTTTGGGACCAGGCCACAACACAGTTGAGATGTTACAACATCTTGTCCAACATCTTCTTTGTAGAGGCTGATGTCCTTTGAGCAAACAACAAACCTCTATCCTTCAACTGTGAGCAACTCCAAACCATCGATGCCCCAAGAGGATTTCTTTTCTCAAGATTATTGTTGATAATCTAGATACTTATTACTTGTGATCATGTAACTCAGATCACAAGTCACAACTATCCTCTTAACTCAGAACACAAGACACAAACAAAGTAACTTACTTAGGGATCATGTTGCTTTCACCTGAGTCTCGCTGGACATTGCCGTGTGTTGCTTTCACCTGAGTCTCGCCTGAGACTGGGTCCCTATCTTTCTCCCCCTTTTTGGCCAGAATTTGACAAAGACTGCCCATACAGATCCATACCCATGCACAATTTTCCCAGATGCTAACAAACTTCATATTTCTGAAACCCTCTGATGAAGAGAAGGAATAGAGAGAGTCTTCATAAATAATGCAATTTTGGCATAGATAGTAACGATCTTGGTACTTTACTCTGACAGTTTCAGTACCCTAGGACTGGTTTTAATGCAGGTACCTACCCTTGGGTTTGACCCTTTGACCATTGTCAGACATTTGTCTTTTAGAACCGACTACTCCTTTTAAGTATTTGTCCCCTATCCAAGAACCATCGTTGTCTCTGCCTCAGTTGTATAATACCTTTATTAGATGACAAGTTATCATCTAAACATTCCAGCTCACTAAACAGCTCCATAATGAGACACAACCGCCCTGTTTTCTTAGCAGATGAAAACACGCTCAAATCCTATGTTTGAAACTATTCCATTTTTCACAAAGAGGATGGTTACTCCCTCTGAGTCATAACAATCCACACTTCATCCAACTTTCCTCCTGTCTGTAGTTTTAGGGGGAATTAGGAACAATGTCATTACCAATGTGATGACATTCGGTCAGACATAGTGCTCTTCAGTCTCGAACCCATCATCCCAATAGTTAATAAGGTTCCACACTTTATATCCTACGAGTTTGATGAAGACCTTTTGTACAAACCAATACTCCCCCTGTTAGGGACAATCACTTCTCTTCATGGAAACAAGTAGGTCACATTCAATACTTAGTTGGACCCTCAAGACAACTTCTGATTCAAGGTAAATAAGACCCCTTGATGAATGGAAAACATAAGACGCATATTTATGTCTTCAAGAGCGCACCCTCTGTTCAACAATATTGGTTGAACGCATTCATACTTTGAATCAAACTTTCTCGATAATAATCAGCTGCCACATGTTGATTATCTTGATTCTCTGAATCCACTGTTGAGATGGACCAAATGCCACTGTTTGATTATCTCCTTCATGAATCCTCATATGAAAAAAAATCAAATGCCACCTTTTGACTTCTCCATGTTTATCAGACTTCTCCCAAAGATATTCTGATCTTCCAATTGAAATTTGAACTTCAAGCTACAAGTTATCACAAAAGGCTTAGATACACTAAGACAGGAACATGTAACATCTTCTCTACCCAACAACTCCAAAGAGCTACAAAGAGACGATCCTTTTGAAGTATCCAACCTTCAACTTCGTAGATCATCCTATCTTAAGTTGATGTGCCACTTCACCAACCAAGAATCTTATGTTGAACCAAATGTCACAACATTATGTTATAACATCTAGTTGTTGAATTCAATTCCTTCTCTAATTTACTTCCTTACCTAGATCAGAACCAGACTGATCCAAGTAACTATCATCAAGATTATGATGTCTTCTTCTTCTTGTAGCTTCGAGTCTGAACACGTTTCCAGGAAACCTTTTCAAGGATCAAATGATTTTGCTGTCACCAAAGAGATAGCTCTAAAGCATCACTCTTCCTGTGATTCTTCACAGGGTCTAGAAGAAGGAATGTTCCCACATCTTTAAGAACATCAGTTATCTTGAACTCCAAGGATAATCAATTAAATACCTGTACTTGTCACGAATAGCAATTGATCATAAATCCTTCCCATTATCCTGTAAGATACTTTCACCTTTTGAATACTTTGACATACTCTTCGTGTGTTAATATCTTCTTCTTGCAAGCACTTTCTTTGAGAGACCAAAGAGTTGAGATATCTAGGTTCTCTGAACAAACTCTACTCACCTTAACAGATTTGAAACTCCTACCAGATCAGATTCACACAACACCCAGAACCCATGTGACATAGGTCAACAGCCAGCTAAACACCAGGCTGAAATAATGTGAGGAGGTTAACCAAATCTCCCCCTCAAACTACCCATCATGGAAGCTCCACACAAAATATCCATGCATTGTACACAAATGTCTCGACATGACATATGACATCCCTACCAGATTCAAGTAACTCCAAGAGTTATACCTTAACCAAATTCTGAGTCTTCAAATTCTCACATCTTAAAAGTTCTTCCACTTCTAATCATGATGTTTAAATGATAAGATTCATGATCCCAATCTACTTCTATGAAGGAGCGATAATGCTGCACCATTATTGACTTTTATTAACCAATGAGCTTGTCTTTCATCACACCATAGTACTCCAGGGAACAACTGCTCAGCCCTGATCAATGTCATATCTCAACCAGCTTCACTTCTAGAGTTCTGACTCTTAAAAGTAACCTTCGGGAGCACACAGACATAGTTGACTCTACCATTGTCAACTTTGCACACACAGATGTCTCCTCTTCCAGGTCAGGAGTAAGTCCTAAACAAAAGTATCCCTTTGTTTGACACCCAAAACATATGCTCTTCAACTAGTAGCTGCATACATTCTGAACGAAGAACGTCTTCATGAGTGGACTTGAGAGGACTCAAGTAACGGTGACATCTTTAATAGCTTATGTTGAATTCTTGAATACAGTAGCCTTCAATCCACAAGAGGGGAAACACATCAGAGCTTGAGTTTTGCCAAGTATTACGCAGCGGAAGAACATAATACAACTCAATCTTTGCACACACACTACTTCAGGCGTACACAAATCCTGGGTTTGAAAATAAATCAAACCTGGAGCAGCTACCACACATCCAGGCCAAATGCCAGTCACAAAGACAGGTACACACAGTTCTTGTCATGAATAGTCCACCCTCCCACTTTAAGGGATTATTCAGGGAAATAACAAACCTTTCCAGGTTACAATCTCCAGTACTAAGATTGACCTTGCAGATACCAGAAAGTATCACCCATGGATCTCATCCAGAAACAGAACAGGATGCCTGCTCTGATACCAATTGAAATTCTGGTGTATGCCAGAATTCAGATGTTATACTCAATGTCTAGACATCTGATATGACATAATAAATACACTACAAGGTAGATACCCAATTTATCATGATTCAGTACTGAAGAGAAACAGAAGCACAGTTTAACCAAGCTGTGCCAGATATACTTTGAAGGTGCAGAGGATAGAACAACGATGTACCTAGTTCTGTTCATCTGTTGCACATGATCAGCAGAGAACGACAATCCTTCACAATTATGTTTCTACTACACAAATATCAGCATGATGTCTTAACATGTTCTGAGACATCATCTGTTACAACATTGCAGTTTTACCTTGATATATAACAGACAGAATTATAAAGTGTTGAAGGTAAAAACACAAATCAGTTGTTGACCCAGTTCGGTGAAACACACCTACTCTGGGGGCATACCAAGCCAGGAAGAAGATCCACTATCAGCAATATTAATTCAGGACTAAACTTCACAAGTTCCCATCCTTCACTTAATCATCTACCCAGTGCAACCTATACCTAGGAACTCCTAGATAGAAACCTACCAGTTTCCATTCCTATTGCCGCAGCAACAGAAGTCTTACTCCTACTCAAGAAGTAGTGCCCTCCCACTTGGTTTCCTACATTACAATGAATATGAAGTAATGCAAAAATACTTAGACTTGCTTCACAGCTTCGTCCAAGAACACTCAAACTCTTACCTACATGTTTCGAGTTGTACACATGGTAACCTTGCCACAGACCGACAGGTTTACCTAACAAAATACCCCAATGTTACATTGTTTGAGTAATCCTAACCCTAGGTTACAATCTGCTATTTATAACCTATTACCCAACTGGATTTGGGCCTTCAAAAATCTCAGCAAGCTTTTCTCCTTGCTGTTACAACTCAGCAGCAAACTTCTCCTATAATCAAGGTCTTCAATCTTCTAGTTCCTAAAATATCTCCATATTTAGAAACAGTATTTTCTTCAAATATTCTGATTGATTCTTGATTGATCTTCAGATTCTCCATAAGAAACGCCACATATATTCTCAGAGTATTTAAGTACCAGAACTGTAACTGAATTATCAATTCTGTTGACGTGATGTCAAGTCAGATGTCATGACATTACATCTAACATGTTTTCCTAGATGTTGAACTTATTCAACACAAGAAATAACCTCTTTCATAATTTAGATCACTTAGAATAGTTAGGTTACAAGTTACAGCTGTTACAAACATTCAACATATAACATAGTTACTTAATCAGTACTTAATTTCAGGCGCGATGTCATATGCTGATGTTGTGACATCTTACATAACATGTTGGTCCAAATGTTGAACTTCTTCAACCCCACATATTAAAACAACAGAGGGAATATGGGTAAACTTGCTTTCTTATTTGTTTTACAAATGAAGCCAACTCTCCAGCCAGGGCACTTACAATCTCCCCCTTTGGCAAATTTTGGCTAAAACAAATAAGTGCAAGTTGTATTTTGGGACCAGGCCACAACACAGTTGAGATGTTACAACATCTTGTCCAACATCTTCTTTGTAGAGGCTGATGTCCTTTGAGCAAACAACAAACCTCTATCCTTCAACTGTGAGCAACTCCAAACCATCGATGCCCCAAGAGGATTTCTTTTCTCAAGATTATTGTTGATAATCTTGATACTTATTACTTGTGATCATGTAACTCAGATCACAAGTCACAACTATCCTCTTAACTCAGAACACAAGACACAAACAAAGTAACTTACTTAGGGATCATGTTGCTTTCACCTGAGTCTCGCTGGACATTGCCGTGTGTTGCTTTCACCTGAGTCTCGCCTGAGACTGGGTCCCTATCTTTCTCCCCCTTTTTGGCCAGAATTTGACAAAGACTGCCCATACAGATCCATACCCATGCACAATTTTCCCAGATGCTAACAAACTTCATATTTCTGAAACCCTCTGATGAAGAGAAGGAATAGAGAGAGTCTTCATAAATAATGCAATTTTGGCATAGATAGTAACGATCTTGGTACTTTACTCTGACAGTTTCAGTACCCTAGGACTGGTTTTAATGCAGGTACCTACCCTTGGGTTTGACCCTTTGACCATTGTCAGACATTTGTCTTTTAGAACCGACTACTCCTTTTAAGTATTTGTCCCCTATCCAAGAACCATCGTTGTCTCTGCCTCAGTTGTATAATACCTTTATTAGATGACAAGTTATCATCTAAACATTCCAGCTCACTAAACAGCTCCATAATGAGACACAACCGCCCTGTTTTCTTAGCAGATGAAAACACGCTCAAATCCTATGTTTGAAACTATTCCATTTTTCACAAAGAGGATGGTTACTCCCTCTGAGTCATAACAATCCACACTTCATCCAACTTTCCTCCTGTCTGTAGTTTTAGGGGGAATTAGGAACAATGTCATTACCAATGTGATGACATTCGGTCAGACATAGTGCTCTTCAGTCTCGAACCCATCATCCCAATAGTTAATAAGGTTCCACACTTTATATCCTACGAGTTTGATGAAGACCTTTTGTACAAACCAATACTCCCCCTGTTAGGGACAATCACTTCTCTTCATGGAAACAAGTAGGTCACATTCAATACTTAGTTGGACCCTCAAGACAACTTCTGATTCAAGGTAAATAAGACCCCTTGATGAATGGAAAACATAAGACGCATATTTATGTCTTCAAGAGCGCACCCTCTGTTCAACAATATTGGTTGAACGCATTCATACTTTGAATCAAACTTTCTCGATAATAATCAGCTGCCACATGTTGATTATCTTGATTCTCTGAATCCACTGTTGAGATGGACCAAATGCCACTGTTTGATTATCTCCTTCATGAATCCTCATATGAAAAAAAATCAAATGCCACCTTTTGACTTCTCCATGTTTATCAGACTTCTCCCAAAGATATTCTGATCTTCCAATTGAAATTTGAACTTCAAGCTACAAGTTATCACAAAAGGCTTAGATACACTAAGACAGGAACATGTAACATCTTCTCTACCCAACAACTCCAAAGAGCTACAAAGAGACGATCCTTTTGAAGTATCCAACCTTCAACTTCGTAGATCATCCTATCTTAAGTTGATGTGCCACTTCACCAACCAAGAATCTTATGTTGAACCAAATGTCACAACATTATGTTATAACATCTAGTTGTTGAATTCAATTCCTTCTCTAATTTACTTCCTTACCTAGATCAGAACCAGACTGATCCAAGTAACTATCATCAAGATTATGATGTCTTCTTCTTCTTGTAGCTTCGAGTCTGAACACGTTTCCAGGAAACCTTTTCAAGGATCAAATGATTTTGCTGTCACCAAAGAGATAGCTCTAAAGCATCACTCTTCCTGTGATTCTTCACAGGGTCTAGAAGAAGGAATGTTCCCACATCTTTAAGAACATCAGTTATCTTGAACTCCAAGGATAATCAATTAAATACCTGTACTTGTCACGAATAGCAATTGATCATAAATCCTTCCCATTATCCTGTAAGATACTTTCACCTTTTGAATACTTTGACATACTCTTCGTGTGTTAATATCTTCTTCTTGCAAGCACTTTCTTTGAGAGACCAAAGAGTTGAGATATCTAGGTTCTCTGAACAAACTCTACTCACCTTAACAGATTTGAAACTCCTACCAGATCAGATTCACACAACACCCAGAACCCATGTGACATAGGTCAACAGCCAGCTAAACACCAGGCTGAAATAATGTGAGGAGGTTAACCAAATCTCCCCCTCAAACTACCCATCATGGAAGCTCCACACAAAATATCCATGCATTGTACACAAATGTCTCGACATGACATATGACATCCCTACCAGATTCAAGTAACTCCAAGAGTTATACCTTAACCAAATTCTGAGTCTTCAAATTCTCACATCTTGAAAGATCTTCCACTTCTAATCATGATGTTTAAATGACAAGATTCATGATCCCAATCTACTTCTATGAAGGAGCGATAATGTTGCACCATTATTGACTTTTATTAACCAATGAGCTTGTCTTTCATCACACCATAGTACTCCAGGGAACAACTGCTCAGCCCTGATCAATGTCATATCTCAACCAGCTTCACTTCTAGAGTTCTGACTCTTAAAAGTAACCTTCGGGAGCACACAGACATAGTTGACTCTACCATTGTCAACTTTGCACACACAGATGTCTCCTCTTCCAGGTCAGGAGTAAGTCCCAAACAAAAGTATCCCTTTGTTTGACACCCAAAACTTATGCTCTTCAACTAGTAGCTGCATACATTCTGAACGAAGAACGTCTTCATGAGTGGACTTGAGAGGACTCAAGTAACGGTGACATCTTTAATAGCTTATGTTGAATTCTTGAATACAGTAGCCTTCAATCCACAAGAGGGGAAACACATCAGAGCTTGAGTTTTGCCAAGTATTACGCAGCGGAAGAACATAATACAACTCAATCTTTGCACACACACTACTTCAGGCGTACACAAATCCTGGGTTTGAAAATAAATCAAACCTGGAGCAGCTACCACACATCCAGGCCAAATGCCAGTCACAAAGACAGGTACACACAGTTCTTGTCATGAATAGTCCACCCTCCCACTTTAAGGGATTATTCAGGGAAATAACAAACCTTTCCAGGTTACAATCTCCAGTACTAAGATTGACCTTGCAGATACCAGAAAGTATCACCCATGGATCTCATCCAGAAACAGAACAGGATGCCTGCTCTGATACCAATTGAAATTCTGGTGTATGCCAGAATTCAGATGTTATACTCAATGTCTAGACATCTGATATGACATAATAAATACACTACAAGGTAGATACCCAATTTATCATGATTCAGTACTGAAGAGAAACAGAAGCACAGTTTAACCAAGCTGTGCCAGATATACTTTGAAGGTGCAGAGGATAGAACAATGATGTACCTAGTTCTGTTCATCTGTTGCACATGATCAGCAGAGAACGAACATCCTTCACAGTTATGTTTCTACTACACAGATATCAGCATGATGTCTTACCATGTTCTGAGACATCATCTGTTACAACATTGCAGTTTTACCTTGATATATAACAGACAGAATTATAAAGTGTTGAAGGTAAAAACACAAATCAGTTGTTGACCCAGTTCGGTGAAACACACCTACTCTGGGGGCATACCAAGCCAGGAAGAAGATCCACTATCAGCAATATTAATTCAGGACTAAACTTCACAAGTTCCCATCCTTCACTTAATCATCTACCCAGTGCAACCTATACCTAGGAACTCCTAGATAGAAACCTACCAGTTTCCATTCCTATTGCCGCAGCAACAGAAGTCTTACTCCTACTCAAGAAGTAGTGCCCTCCCACTTGGTTTCCTACATTACAATGAATATGAAGTAATGCAAAAATACTTAGACTTGCTTCACAGCTTCGTCCAAGAACACTCAAACTCTTACCTACATGTTTCGAGTTGTACACATGGTAACCTTGCCACAGACCGACAGGTTTACCTAACAAAATACCCCAATGTTACATTGTTTGAGTAATCCTAACCCTAGGTTACAATCTGCTATTTATAACCTATTACCCAACTGGATTTGGGCCTTCAAAAATCTCAGCAAGCTTTTCTCCTTGCTGTTACAACTCAGCAGCAAACTTCTCCTATAATCAAGGTCTTCAATCTTCTAGTTCCTAAAATATCTCCATATTTAGAAACAGTATTTTCTTCAAATATTCTAATTGATTCTTGATTGATCTTCAGATTCTCCATAAGAAACGCCACATATATTCTCAGAGTATTTAAGTACCAGAACTGTAACTGAATTATCAATTCTGTTGACGTGATGTCAAGTCAGATGTCATGACATTACATCTAACATGTTTTCCTAGAAGTTGAACTTATTCAACACAAGAAATAACCTCTTTCATAATTTAGATCACTTAGAATAGTTAGGTTACAAGTTACAGCTGTTACAAACATTCAACATATAACATAGTTACTTAATCAGTACTTAATTTCAGGCGCGATGTCATATGCTGATGTTGTGACATCTTACATAACATGTTGGTCCAGATGTTGAACTTCTTCAACCCCACATATTAAAACAACAGAGGGAATATGGGTAAACTTGCTTTCTTATTTGTTTTACAAATGAAGCCAACTCTCCAGCCAGGGCACTTACAATCTCCCCCTTTGGCAAATTTTGGCTAAAACAAATAAGTGCAAGTTGTATTTTGGGACCAGGCCACAACACAGTTGAGATGTTACAACATCTTGTCCAACATCTTCTTTGTAGAGGCTGATGTCCTTTGAGCAAACAACAAACCTCTATCCTTCAACTGTGAGCAACTCCAAACCATCGATGCCCCAAGAGGATTTCTTTTCTCAAGATTATTGTTGATAATCTTGATACTTATTACTTGTGATCATGTAACTCAGATCACAAGTCACAACTATCCTCTTAACTCAGAACACAAGACACAAACAAAGTCACTTACTTAGGGATCATGTTGCTTTCACCTGAGTCTCGCTGGACATTGCCGTGTGTTGCTTTCACCTGAGTCTCGCCTGAGACTGGGTCCCTATCTTTCTCCCCCTTTTTGGCCAGAATTTGACAAAGACTGCCCATACAGATCCATACCCATGCACAATTTTCCCAGATGCTAACAAACTTCATATTTCTGAAACCCTCTGATGAAGAGAAGGAATAGAGAGAGTCTTCATAAATAATGCAATTTTGGCATAGATAGTAACGATCTTGGTACTTTACTCTGACAGTTTCAGTACCCTAGGATTGGTTTTAATGCAGGTACCTACCCTTGGGTTTGACCCTTTGACCATTGTCAGACATTTGTCTTTTAGAACCGACTACTCCTTTTAAGTATTTGTCCCCTATCCAAGAACCATCGTTGTCTCTGCCTCAGTTGTATAATACCTTTATTAGATGACAAGTTATCATCTAAACATTCCAGCTCACTAAACAGCTCCATAATGAGACACAACCGCCCTGTTTTCTTAGCAGATGAAAACACGCTCAAATCCTATGTTTGAAACTATTCCATTTTTCACAAAGAGGATGGTTACTCCCTCTGAGTCATAACAATCCACACTTCATCCAACTTTCCTCCTGTCTGTAGTTTTAGGGGGAATTAGGAACAATGTCATTACCAATGTGATGACATTCGGTCAGACATAGTGCTCTTCAGTCTCGAACCCATCATCCCAATAGTTAATAAGGTTCCACACTTTATATCCTACGAGTTTGATGAAGACCTTTTGTACAAACCAATACTCCCCCTGTTAGGGACAATCACTTCTCTTCATGGAAACAAGTAGGTCACATTCAATACTTAGTTGGACCCTCAAGACAACTTCTGATTCAAGGTAAATAAGACCCCTTGATGAATGGAAAACATAAGACGCATATTTATGTCTTCAAGAGCGCACCCTCTGTTCAACAATATTGGTTGAACGCATTCATACTTTGAATCAAACTTTCTCGATAATAATCAGCTGCCACATGTTGATTATCTTGATTCTCTGAATCCACTGTTGAGATGGACCAAATGCCACTGTTTGATTATCTCCTTCATGAATCCTCATATGAAAAAAAATCAAATGCCACCTTTTGACTTCTCCATGTTTATCAGACTTCTCCCAAAGATATTCTGATCATCCAATTGAAATTTGAACTTCAAGCTACAAGTTATCACAAAAGGCTTAGATACACTAAGACAGGAACATGTAACATCTTCTCTACCCAACAACTCCAAAGAGCTACAAAGAGACGATCCTTTTGAAGTATCCAACCTTCAACTTCGTAGATCATCCTATCTTAAGTTGATGTGCCACTTCACCAACCAAGAATCTTATGTTGAACCAAATGTCACAACATTATGTTATAACATCTAGTTGTTGAATTCAGTTCCTTCTCTAATTTACTTCCTTACCTAGATCAGAACCAGACTGATCCAAGTAACTATCATCAAGATTATGATGTCTTCTTCTTCTTGTAGCTTCGAGTCTGAACACGTTTCCAGGAAACCTTTTCAAGGATCAAATGATTTTGCTGTCACCAAAGAGATAGCTCTAAAGCATCACTCTTCCTGTGATTCTTCACAGGGTCTAGAAGAAGGAATGTTCCCACATCTTTAAGAACATCAGTTATCTTGAACTCCAAGGATAATCAATTAAATACCTGTACTTGTCACGAATAGCAATTGATCATAAATCCTTCCCATTATCCTGTAAGATACTTTCACCTTTTGAATACTTTGACATACTCTTCGTGTGTTAATATCTTCTTCTTGCAAGCACTTTCTTTGAGAGACCAAAGAGTTGAGATATCTAGGTTCTCTGAACAAACTCTACTCACCTTAACAGATTTGAAACTCCTACCAGATCAGATTCACACAACACCCAGAACCCATGTGACATAGGTCAACAGCCAGCTAAACACCAGGCTGAAATAATGTGAGGAGGTTAACCAAATCTCCCCCTCAAACTACCCATCATGGAAGCTCCACACAAAATATCCATGCATTGTACACAAATGTCTCGACATGACATATGACATCCCTACCAGATTCAAGTAACTCCAAGAGTTATACCTTAACCAAATTTTGAGTCTTCAAATTCTCACATCTTGAAGGATCTTCCACTTCTAATCATGATGTTTAAATGACAAGATTCATGATCCCAATCTACTTCTATGAAGGAGCGATAATGCTGCACCATTATTGACTTTTATTAACCAATGAGCTTGTCTTTCATCACACCATAGTACTCCAGGGAACAACTGCTCAGCCCTGATCAATGTCATATCTCAACCAGCTTCACTTCTAGAGTTCTGACTCTTAAAAGTAACCTTCGGGAGCACACAGACATAGTTGACTCTACCATTGTCAACTTTGCACACACAGATGTCTCCTCTTCCAGGTCAGGAGTAAGTCCCAAACAAAAGTATCCCTTTGTTTGACACCCAAAACATATGCTCTTCAACTAGTAGCTGCATACATTCTGAACGAAGAACGTCTTCATGAGTGGACTTGAGAGGACTCAAGTAACGGTGACATCTTTAATAGCTTATGTTGAATTCTTGAATACAGTAGCCTTCAATCCACAAGAGGGGAAACACATCAGAGCTTGAGTTTTGCCAAGTATTACGCAGCGGAAGAACATAATACAACTCAATCTTTGCACACACACTACTTCAGGCGTACACAAATCCTGGGTTTGAAAATAAATCAAACCTGGAGCAGCTACCACACATCCAGGCCAAATGCCAGTCACAAAGACAGGTACACACAATTCTTGTCATGAATAGTCCACCCTCCCACTTTAAGGGATTATTCAGGGAAATAACAAACCTTTCCAGGTTACAATCTCCAGTACTAAGATTGACCTTGCAGATACCAGAAAGTATCACCCATGGATCTCATCCAGAAACAGAACAGGATGCCTGCTCTGATACCAATTGAAATTCTGGTGTATGCTAGAATTCAGATGTTATACTCAATGTCTAGACATCTGATATGACATAATAAATACACTACAAGGTAGATACCCAATTTATCATGATTCAGTACTGAAGAGAAACAGAAGCACAGTTTAACCAAGCTGTGCCAGATATACTTTGAAGGTGCAGAGGATAGAACAACGATGTACCTAGTTCTGTTCATCTGTTGCACATGATCAGCAGAGAACGAACATCCTTCACAGTTCTGTTTCTACTACACAGATATCAGCATGATGTCTTAACATGTTCTGAGACATCATCTGTTACAACATTGCAGTTTTACCTTGATATATAACAGACAGAATTATAAAGTGTTGAAGGTAAAAACACAAATCAGTTGTTGCCCCAGTTCGGTGAAACACACCTACTCTGGGGGCATACCAAGCCAGGAAGAAGATCCACTATCAGCAATATTAATTCAGGACTAAACTTCACAAGTTCCCATCCTTCACTTAATCATCTACCCAGTGCAACCTATACCTAGGAACTCCTAGATAGAAACCTACCAGTTTCCATTCCTATTGCCGCAGCAACAGAAGTCTTACTCCTACTCAAGAAGTAGTGCCCTCCCACTTGGTTTCCTACATTACAATGAATATGAAGTAATGCAAAAATACTTAGACTTGCTTCACAGCTTCGTCCAAGAACACTCAAACTCTTACCTACAGGTTTCGAGTTGTACACATGGTAACCTTGCCACAGACCGACAGGTTTACCTAACAAAATACCCCAATGTTACATTGTTTGAGTAATCCTAACCCTAGGTTACAATCTGCTATTTATAACCTATTACCCAACTGGATTTGGGCCTTCAAAAATCTCAGCAAGCTTTTCTCCTTGCTGTTACAACTCAGCAGCAAACTTCTCCTATAATCAAGGTCTTCAATCTTCTAGTTCGTAAAATATCTCCATATTTAGAAACAGTATTTTCTTCAAATATTCTAATTGATTCTTGATTGATCTTCAGATTCTCCATAAGAAACGCCACATATATTCTCAGAGTATTTAAGTACCAGAACTGTAACTGAATTATCAATTCTGTTGACGTGATGTCAAGTCAGATGTCATGACATTACATCTAACATGTTTTCCTAGATGTTGAACTTCTTCAACACAACAAATAACCTCTTTCATAATTTAGATCACTTAGAATAGTTAGGTTACAAGTTACAGCTATTACAAACATTCAACATATAACATAGTTACTTAATCAGTACTTAATTTCAGGCGCGATGTCATATGATGATGTTGTGACATCTTACATAACATGTTGGTCCAGATGTTGAACTTCTTCAACCCCACATATTAAAACAACAGAGGGAATATGGGTAAACTTGCTTTCTTATTTGTTTTACAAATGAAGCCAACTCTCCAGCCAGGGCACTTACAAGATCGATCGAGTCCAAAAAAATCAACTTTCTCCTTGAGCACTTCTTCAACCCTTTTTGTTTAACAAAAAACGAAACACAATATCTACTGCTCAAATCATATTGCTATAATACCAAGAACCATAATCTATCAAACTTTAATCAAAATAAGTTCTTCAAACAAAAAGGGGTACCACTACCCACTAAAAAGGGAAAGATCCCAAATTACAACCACAATTTTCTTATTTTTCAAAGCGCAAAAAACTTTAACAACTAGCATAAAAACTTGAAAACATAAAAACTGAAATTTAAATTTCTTCACTTTGTTGTCAAAACCTCAAAACTCCATGTTTTCACCGCCATCATCACCATCATTACCATCACCACCAGCACGCACTTCCCCCCTCCAAAAAGAAAGGGCGTCTGTACTCGGGCCAATTGCAGAAGGCATTGTACTCGGCTTGGGAAGGGAAAGCAATTGTCTCCTGCCGGTTGGATTGATGAAGACAAAGTTTTTCCATGGAGTCATGAAGGAAGCTTCCGGATCTTCGATGTGCTTCCAACTTGTCCCAAGTGTAATTACATGTCTCCTTCATTCTAGGGTCCCAATTAGAGTAATCAAGACGCTCAGCTGCTTCTCGAGCACCAGATGACTCACCCACATTCTTCTTCTTTCTTTTCATGGCCAATTTTCCCAAGTAATAACGACAAAGATAATCATCATTTATAACCCCCTGCACTTTTTCATTAATCTTCTCAGGCATCAGAATTTCTTTTTTTAGGCACATGGAAGTGATAAGACAAGGGAAAGGAAGAGGTACACGAGATGTTACCTCTTCTGACTTAGTGCCTTCAACAAATTGTCGCATTTCTTTTGAGATAATGCCAGCCACATCCACCTCCATGTCCTCTAAGATACACTGCACGAGCAAGGCAATATCAATGGGAATGGAAGACCTATGAAGTTGAGGTTTGATGTTATGAAGAACCAAAATAAGTACATCCTGAGCTTCGGGTTTCATATCCTTCCAGTTGTATCGAAAAGGAATGCCTGCTGCATTTAATTCCACACTCCTCCCTTCAAGCAAAATGGAATTGGCGATAGAGTCATGATTCCTCAACTTTCCTAGCTCTTTGTTGAATTCATCAATTTCATGCAAACACAATTCAAGAGGGTTTCTTAAAAAGTTGTTAATAGAGTTCCTATCAAAATGTAGAGCATTTCCTCTTACCGTGGTCCGGAAAATAAATTTATCCCCCTCAGCCGAAAGAGCATTTGCATAAAATTCCATCACCAAGTCATAGCTGATCTTGTCGACTAGATCTATAAGAATATCCCACTTTTTTCTAAGAAAAATTTGCATCGGTTTCCTGTACGGACCATGATTATCAATAGCAAACTTTTTCTCTGAAACAAACTACCTTCCCACTAGCATGTTGAATCTGTCTTCTGCATCTGCGCTTACAAATCCGTGTGTCGTACCCCAAATTTTCCCTACCTTTATGATCATATTTTCAAGATTAAAAGTAGAAAGAAATGTTTTAATTAAGGATGGTCCATCAATATCTGATGGCCCATTTTCAAGAATCCAAGTCAACAAGGGGTGTGTCTTAATTCAATGGAGTGGGGCTTTGTAAATCAGAAAGACCCATATGCCCGTAGGCCCATTTACGAAGCATGTTGTCCAATGGGCCATAAGATTAGAATATTAGGAAAGTAATATTTTGGTTATAGGGCTCCATTAGGATTTGTTGTTAGTAAAAACAGGAGGTGAAAATTCAATATGCGAGCCCATTTCGTTTGGCCCATTTCCATTTTTGTTGGTAAATAGCAGAGAGGGGGGTATGGTTATTAAAGGCCCATTACTGTTCTTTGTCATTTTTATTATTGCTGTTTTATTTGAAAAAAATATTATTAAAACATTGTTTTATTGATTTTTTTATATATATATATAAATTATTTATTAATATTAGGCCCAATTCGGAGTAAACAAAATAGTATGCAGGGCCCATTTGGCATTCTGAGAAAATTATTTGATTGTTACTATATTACCAATTATCTTTTAGATATTTTAAGAGATATACTTTTATTTTATTTATTTTACAGTGTTTATTAAAAATTTTAAACGAGATTTTTTGTTTGGAAAACTGTTATTGGGTCAGGAGAAAGGAATATGTTTTAGGCCCATCAAAATAAAGAAAACATTGTTGCAAAAAAGACAGTGATGGGATGGGCAGAAATGTTGTTGCTATTAGGCCCAAAATAAAAAAAAAAACGATTACTGTAGAAATCAATAGAAAAAGGCGCATGTTTTTCTTTGAACAAACTAACACTGTGTAAATCAAATCTCAAACTAAATCCTAAGTTGCAGAAACAGAACTAAATCAAATCTTGGATTTTACAGAAAATATGCATAATAAAATAGAATATTGAATCAAATCTCAGAATCTAATCAAATATTTCAAGTCCAAATCTAAAAATACAGAATCGAATTTTATCTAACAAAATCTCTATTACATTCAATCATATCACAAAATCATTTTCGAATCAATTACAACAGAATATCAAATCCCTAATTTTCTCTAAAAAACCTAAAGCTAAGACAATGAATTTGTAACGATAATTCTATTAATCCCTAATTCTAACCCTATAAATATAAGAACCGAAAATACAGAAAGGAGAGAAAACTCAAAGGAAGAAAAATTTTGGACGAACGAACAGAAAATGAAGAAGATTATATCAAGTTCGCTGTTGAAGACCGAAGTAAGAAGCGATTAGGGTTTCAATATCTGAAACCCTAATCGCGAAACCCCGCCACCACTAAGCTCTTAAACTCGGTCATAATTGTCACTACCATCACCGGAATCTGCAAATCAAAGAGGCAAAGGGAGATTAGCTTCAACAGAAGACGTGAAGTCAGAAAACAAAATCACGAAAGGAATAAAACAAACTCAGCTTCCTCTTTTCTTTTATTTTGATTAAGGCTTTTATGGGTTGATTTACGGTAGGGTTGGGTTATGGCCACGACACCGCCAAAAAGAGTTTTTAGGATTAGGGTTTGAAGAAAAGGAAAAGGGTTGGCTAAGTGAGAGAGGGAGAGAGAGGAGGATAGGGTCTGTAAAACGAATAATGATGAGAAGTGTTAAACAAAAAATTTATGTTCTGTAATGGTACAATGCATGCGCGCTCACAGTAATAACATGTTCCCTCCCATCTTGCCTGTTTGATCTTCATTGGACGGCCATAAGGCCAAGTCCAACATATGCCCATACGCCCTCGCAACGGGCAATCACTCAAGCCCCTCTAAACGCGTTTTGGGCCAAGCCCATTTATTTTGACACTCCATTTGTTTGAAATTAGTAAACTAAACACAGCGCTACACCCCCGCCTTTGGACTCAGTCAATATCTGAACTTGGGCCTAGCTTCTAAGAACACCTCCCTGTTTTGCTTACCAGTTCAAAAACGAACCCCCTGGCTAATTTCAATATTTTCTTTATTTTATTATTTTCTTATTTTCTATATTTTCTGATTTATATATTATTTATTTCTTATTCTTATTATTATTTCTTTTTTACTAATTATTATTATTATTAATACTAATTTTTTATTTTCACAAAGTATTATATTTATTATCATGTAAATATATTATTTTATTTAGAAACTCATGTATATATTTTTTAAATTATTGCATTAAAACATTTTTCATCGTGCATTAATTAAGAAATTTTGCAATTAATATGATTAAAAAATATCTAGCAAACATTAAATCTTTTTTTCACAATAAACTAATCTAAACAATAATTTTTGCTAAAGAGTTCCAAATATATTTTAACTAATCATGTATTTATCTAAAATTCTGCTATCTCCACACCCGGTTAAAATGCGAGGTAATTCAAAATACTTTCGCAACCCCTAAAAAACACAAACTCATGCGAACTACGAAATGGAACTCTGATTCCTACTAAGAGGATACGTAGGTATATGACTAAAATCGTGGTGAGTTCCCCTACTAAAAATTGAAACCCTTTTTACCTAAAATCTAAACCTAAACCTAGTATCCTTAAGAATAAAGTAGATGAAAGGTGCCTAACACCTTCCTTTCGTCTAAAGAAGTCTGAAACTTATAATCTATGTCTTGCGAATTAGGGTTTCCTATTAGATGCTCTTCATTAAGATAAAAACTAGTAGTGGCGACTCTTGATTTAAAAACCAGTTGCAACAGCTAGAGACTCAGCTGGGGACTTCAACCCTAGGTTTAGAAGCCAACCCTAGGTTTTAGGTTTTATTTTGGGTTGTTATTTTCTTTATTTACTTATTTATTGCATTTATTTATTCTTGTTTTTTTTTTCATCATTTTATATTTACTGCGTGGCGGGAATTTTATTTCAAAAAAATATTTTCAAATAACCCTTAGAAAGAAGGTTCGTCTATTAGCTTAGGGGATACATCATCCCTACGAGTTTATGTGACGCCTTCACCTAAAATCTGTGGAATTCCGCAAAAGGAATACTTATTGAGAGATATCCTCTTGACGGGTAGGACTTTAGAATGCCACCCATGACTCTTTGTAACGACCTTAACCAAAATCTCATGATGAGACCTTTCATGACTTTGAGATGAGAATCTCGGTCCGTAAAGAGGATCCACCTAAGGGAGGTCCTTGTGCCTTTTCCCTTTGGAGTTATTCATGATACCCTTAAGGAAGCCACCTTTTGGGGAGGGTAGACTAACCGTAGGTCAAAATTAAGAGCTTATCTTATAGGGGTACCTCTCGCAAAATCCTGTCACTAAACCATACATCCATGCATTCATATATTTCATATATTCATCATCTGTTTCTTTTTATTTGTCTTATTCACAGGGTAAAAAACACAAAAAAAAACAAAATCAGGAATTTGGTGACTATCTTTGAAAATGGATACCAAAGGGAAACAACTCGTACGCGTCAATGCCCTCAAGCCTGACATTTCTGAAATCAAAGATATAAAAGGGAAATTATCCGAAAGAGCTCTGAAGATGTACGCTCACCGCTATAGGGATACCCTTGGCTTGACCAGAGTAGAGGTCCAAATAGATGATGTTTTTTCCCTCGTCCAGTTCTATGACCCACCACTAAGATGCTTCACCTTCCAAGACTTCCAGCTAGCACCGACTCTTGAAGAATTTGATAAAATTCTGAACTTTTCTAAAGAGAAGGCATATGTAGGTATCGAGAAAACTATTGAAGTCAAAGTCTTGGCAAAGGGCTTAGGGATCCCTTATTCTGATTTAGTTCAAAATTACCGAAGAGAAAGCCGGATACAAGGAATCAAAAGAATATACCTAGAAGCTAAGGCGCTCGAATTTTCTAATTATAAAGAATGGGAGCCTTGTGTCGATTGTTTAGGATTACTAGTGTTTGGTGTAATTTTATTCCCATAGACTGTGGACTATATTGACCCTGCGGCCATTAGCATATTTTGGGGTGCAAAAGTCTACAATATGGATCCAAATCCCGCTCTACTTGCTGACATTTATTAAACCTTGCATATAATGTACGAAAAGAGAAAAGGCACTCTAAATTGTTGCATTCCACTTCTGTATACTTGGTTCATGACACACCTTTACAAAGAAGACTATATGATTCCAAACTTGACCAAACGCGAGTGGCCTCAGAAATTAAGGTCTCTCACTGCAAACTCGGTATTATAGTATGCAAGGAAGCTGAATATTGGTGAAATCACTAATAGTTGTGGGGACTTTCCTAATGTCCCGTTGATCGGATCTCGAGGTTGTATTAATTACAACCTACTTTAGCCCTATGACAGTTAGGGTATCCTTTGGAAGATAGACCTTCGGACGAACAACTCCAACCATTAATCATCCACGACATGGGTATAAGGAACCAAGGGTTACTCAACAAGGTTATCCAGGCTTGCAATAAGGTTAATAAGAGGAAAGCCGAAAGAAAGAATGCCATAGCAAGAGAACCCTATACTAGATGGGTCCGAGATAGGGTACGAATTATCAAGTCGTCATTTGATATAGATCCAGAATACAAGCCATAGGTCCCAGAGGTCATGCCTATATCCTTGGAAGAAATCAACGATTTGAAGAGTGCCCTAAAGCAAGCTCAGAAGGAAAAAGAAGAATTAGAACTCAACCTTCTCAATCTGACCAAAGAAAAGAAGCAGATGCAGCTCATAATTGAGTCAAAGGACCAACAAATTGAGAGAGATCAAAAGGCATTGGAAAAGGAGAGTCTCAAACAGAAACACACAACTGAAGGACTTTTTAGTGTGACTTTCAACCTAGATTCCCACAACCAATGGTTAGAGGATGCCGTTACTGAAATCGGGAGGTTAACCAGATGGTACAAAAAGGTAACGCATGACAAGAAAGTGTTAGAGGAAGACCTAAGAGCCCAGATCCAAAGCTTGGCGCAAGCTTCCTTAGATCAAGAAGATTAAATAAAGTACCTCACCACCGCACTTCAAGACAGCCAAGAATTAGAGGTTAAAGAACACCTTGAAAGGATAGAGGCAGAATGACTCCTGACTCAAAGAACTGAAGAATATGAGCAAATGTGCCTAGAGCTGGGAGGTCTCCATAAAGATTTCCTTATTCAACGGAGGCTTTATACAGAGTTGAGGGCTGAAAATATGTAATCGGAAGAGCAGTATACAAAGATCACCCAAGTTGGGAGAGATAACCATAAGATAATCCCGCATCTTTATCAAGAGTATCGGTATTACAAGGACAAACATGAAAGGCTCACCTTCCTAGCCAACAATCTCATTGAGGATATCCCTAGAAGTTTGAGAGATGCGGAAAGTGTAGTGGTTCCTGTTCCAAAGGACGTTGAAGACTTTCTCAAGCTTTGTCGAGCAATGGTCGATTGTTTTAGAGCAGACATCCGCAAGCGCACCTAGAAGACTTATTTCCCTTTGTTTAATTTCATGCAAACAAGTTTTGATTTAAATATGTAATATTTTTCAATATCTAGATTATGTTACCTTCAATAAAGGCATTTTGTTGCCCTATCTCGTTTGCATATCTATTTTTAAGCTATTCACCAAATAAAAAGGATAAAAGAAGCAAAAATTAAATGTATACCTAAGTGAATAAGACATTTAAAAACAAGAAACCATCACATGTTCATATATAATCATACGCATGCATGCATTCAGAAACATTTTCATTTCATACCAAAGCTCATATTTTTTCAAAATCTCTCCAGTTAAACCATTGGTAGAAGAAGATCACCACCTCCTTGTCATTTATATCAAACAAGGGCCTACCAACAAAAAGCAACGGAACAAATCAAGGAGAATCAGGTTGCATTCAAGGAGGATCTCGACCAAGTCAAAGGTGATGTGAGTTCCATGAAAGGAGATCCGAGTCAATTTTTCCTAGCTCTAAAGAACATCATTGACAGACAAGATCAAATTCCCAAGGTAGCTTTCGAAGAAGTAGCTCAAACGATTGGTGCATCAAGCGGTCACCAACTAAGAAAAGATCCAGAAAAAGGACCCCAAAAGTCTATCATGGCCCAACAAGAGGCAAGAGAAGCTGAAACTGAAGGGTTTGTCGCACCGCCATCAAAATCAGGGGCATCACATACCCTACAAATTCCAATTAACAATGCAGACAATTACTTGGACCTGCAGTATAGAGACCACGACCTAGAGGATGTCAATCGGGCACCCTTAAAGATGACTGGTACTCATGTTGTTGATAATCCATTGGTGATGAATCAATATAAGGCTCTGGAGGAAAGGCTGAAAGCTGTGGAGGGATTTGATGCCTTCAAAGTAGATGCTCTTGAAATGGGCCTAGTTCCTGATGTGGTAATTTCGTCGAACTTCAAAGTGCCTGACTTTGGAAAATACAAAGCACTCACTTGTCCAAGAAATCATTTGCGCATGTATTGCAGGAAGGTGTATGCCCATACCCGTGATTAAAAGCTGATGGTTCACTGTTTTCAAGACAGCTTAAGTGGGGCATCTCTAGATTGGTATATGCAGTTGGAGCGAGTTCACATTCGAACATGGGCAAATCTTGCTAATGCTTTCTTAAAGCATTACAAATATAAACTGGACATGGCGCCTACCTGTATGCAACTCTAGAATCTGTCCCAAAAGAAAGAAGAGTCCTTTAAAGAATATGCTCAGAGATGAAGGGAGATGGCATCCCATTTGCAACCACTGATGTTGGAAAAGGAGTTAGTAGACATCTTCATGGGAACCTTGCAAGGGTTATATTATGAAAAGATGGTTGGAAGTATCTCCTCAAGATTTTCAAATCTAGTGACTATTAGAGAAAGAATCGAGATTGGAATAAAGAGTGGGAAAATACTAGGGGGACCATCAAATGCCCCCTATAATTCAAAAAGACATGCTCCAGACTTTCCAAAAAGAAAAGAGGGATAAGTTAATGTTGTAGTTCACAAACAAGGGCATAACAACCATTAATGATCCCACAAGGACAATAGCAAGGCAGATTTGGAAGACCGCAATGAAATTTTGATCCACTCCCTATGCCACCTAGCTAGTTATTACAGCACTTGGTCAAGGCATCCTTGGTGGAATTAAAACCTCTAGCTCATCCAGTGGGCCACTTTCGTGAAAGTACAATGCCGATGCCAGATGCGAATACCATGCTAACTCTCCTGGACACACCATAGAACAATGTTGGGCATTCAAGCACAAGGTCCAAGATTTGTTAGAATCTCAAGACATCACTTTTGAGAAGCTTAACATCAAATCAAACCCTATGCATCAGCATGAGGGACCGGCAATAAATGCAATTATAGTAGTCACTGACTTCGGGGAAACCAGACAAGCAAAGGCCCCGATAAACTTGTTGAAGGAATATATGTGGGAATGTGGGTTCCTGTTAGAACATAATGAAGCCTTTGAAAGAATGCTACAAAAGCTAGTGGACCAGGGGATAGTCCAATTAGGATCATACCTTGGAGAAAAATATGTAGAAGCGATTGAAGGAAAGAAGCCATTGGTAATCCCTTTCCAAGGCCCAAATCTTAACAAGAAGACTCTAGTGATCCCATGGGAAGAATCGGCAAACACCCCAGGGATGGCACCAAAGAAGATTCTCCAAAAATCAGCAGTTCCAAAGGCCACGATGGTAATTAAGGGACCTTCTTCTATCCCTTATGAAAGTAACAAAGCAGTGTCGTGGAGTTACGACTCGGCCATGTATATTAACAGAGTGAAACAAGAAAATGAGCCATCGCCAAGTCAAGGACCTGTAATTTCAAATATAGCAGGGACAAGGGGTATGACCCGAAGTGGTCGAGTCTTTGGATATGAACCACCAAAGAAGAAAGACGAGACCTCAATAAAATGAAAGGGAAAAGTAGTGGTGGAAATGAGTCATGGGAAAGAACCTACGAGCAAAAACTTTACTGATCAAGAGGCAGAGGAGTTTCTGGAAATAATCAAAAGAAGTGACTATAGGGTGGTGGATCAGCTTCACCAAACCCCGGCTAAAATTGCCATACTCTCGTTGCTCATCATATCTGAGGAACACCGAGACTCTTTAATAACGGTACTGAGTTCATCCCACGCTGAAAAAGAGATTACTGTGAATCAATTTGACAGTATTGTAGCTAACCTAACATCCAGGTCATACCTAGGTTTTCGGAACAATGAATTTCCACCTCAATACCGAGCTCACAACAAAGCACTCCATATCTCTATGCAAATATGTACTACTAGCCTATCCAGAGTACTCACCGATACGGGCTCTGCCCTCAACGTGTTACCAAAATCAAGTCTGATGAAGTTAATAATAGAAGACGTTGTGATGAGGCCAAGCTCTATAATAGTGAAAGAATTTGACGGTTCTCAAAGCTCAATATTGGGAGAGGTGGACCTTCCAGTCAAAATTGGGCCGCATATCTTCTATATCACTTTCCAAGTCGTGGATATAGAGTCAGTGCACACTTGCTTACTGGGGAGACCTTGGATTCATGCAGCAGGGGCAGTCACTTCGACTTTACATCAAAAGTTGAAGTTCTTAGTGGAAGGGAAACTAATCATAATCGACGGTGAGGAGGACATCTTCGTAAGTCACATCAAAATCATACAGATATATCAGTGCAAATGAAGATTGTATAGCCACCCCATTCCAAGCCCTGGAAATTGCTTCAATGGTGACTTTACCCGTCGAGAAAGGTGATAAGCCTAAGCTGACCTCGTGGAGAGATTTGCAAACAACAATGGAAGGTGGTTCCTCAAAAGGTTAGAGAAAGCTCCCAGAAATTCCTGAAAAGAAAAATCACTTTGGTTTAGACTATGAACTATCAAAATCTACTCTGAATGGTAAAGCACAGTTTCCTCTAATCCAAGAGACCTTTATCAACAAGGGAATAGAGCAAGACGGACATGTGGTGATGATATCCAACAAAGTCAACACCAAAAGGGAAACTGACTTCATCCGGGAATGCGCCCCAGGAGTAGAACTCAAAAGTTGGACCACCGTGGAGATTCTCGAGATCTTTTTATTTCCTAAGCAATTTTTCTTTTTTTGGAAGAACCTATGTCAAGCCCTAGGCATAGGGGTTGCTTGTAAGGGTCCCCCTGTTTTGTTTTAGACAATACTTACAATTAATAAAAATTATATTTTGTTTTCAATTAAGATCCTTGTATTTCTCTTGCATTTATCTCTTAAATTTAAAAATGGCAATACTTTCTCTTCATATTCATTTTCAAAGTTCATCTACTAAAATCTGCACGAAAACATGATAAACATGCAGATCCATGCCAAAAACCACTGATAATGTTACTGCTGCAATCTGATATAATTTTGATGCTTCCATAAACCAAGCTGAATAGGAAGGTGATGAACATCTTGAACTCTCTGAGGAAATGGCAAGGGAAATAGAGCGAAAGACTGACAACATACAACCGTATCAAAAGGCTATTGAGACCATTAATCTAGGCACATAGGAGAGCATAGCGTCAAAGAAAGGTTGATCAAGATATTGCATGAGTACATGGACATATTTGCCTGGTCTTATAGGGACATGCTAGGGCTAGATATCGCCATTGTTGTGCACATACTACCTCTCTAAGAAGGTTATTCCCCAGTTAGGCAGAAACTCATAAGAACTCGTCCAGATATGTCTAGCAAGATTAGAGAAGAGGTTTTTAAACAGTTCAATGCAGGATTCTTAGTATTGGTAGATTATCCACCATGGATAGCTAACATTGTGCCAGTACCCAAGAAATATGGCAAGGTACGCATGTGCGTGGACTATCGAGGTCTGAATAAAGCAAGTCCTAAGGACGACTTCCGGTTACCTCACATAGATATTTTGGTAGACACCACGACTCAAGCCTCAGTATTCTCATTCATGGACAGTTTCTCATGCTATAATCAAATAAAAATGGCACCCGGAGACATGGAAAAGACTACTTTCATGACACCTTGGGGAACCTTCTGCTACAAAGTAATGCCATTCGGTCTCAAAAATGCAGGGGCAACCTATCAAAGAGACATGGTCACGTTATTCCATGATATGATTCACAAGGAGGTTGAAGTGTACATAGATGATATGATCGCCAAATCCCATATGGAGGAGGAACACATTGTACATTTACAAAAGTTATTCGAGCGGTTGTGCAAGTTTAGATTAAGTTTGAATCTGAATAAATGTACGTTTGGCGTATGATCAGGCAAGTTGTTGGGTTTCATTGTAAGTCAGTGTGGTATCGAGGTATACCCCGACAAACTAAAAGTTATACAAGGGATGCCAGCACCGAGGATGGAAAAGGAAGTACGTGGTCTCTTAGGGCGATTGAATTAAATCTCAAGGTTCATATCACATCTAACAGCTACATGTGAGCCTATATTCAAATTATTGTGAAAAGATCAAACGGTAGTATGGAATGATGATTTCCAAATACCCTTTGAGACAATAAAGAAGTATCTACAAGAGCCACCGATCTTAATGCCACCGGTTCCCGGAAGACCATCCATCATGTATCTGACAGTGCTCGAAGGATCAATGGGTTGTGTTTTTGGAGAGCAGGATGCTACAGGAAGAAAAGAGCATGCAATTTACTACCTCAGTAAGAAATTTACTGACTGCGAAACCAGGTACTCGCTCCTCGAGAAAACTTGTTGTGCTTTGGCTTAGGCTACTAAGAGGTTGAGGAAATATATGTTAACCTACACTACATGGTTAATAGCAAGAATGGATCCTCTAAAGTACGTGTTCAAAAAATTGTCTCTTATAGGGAGAATCGTCGATGGCAGATGCTACTATCAGAATACGACATCAAATATGTCACTCAGAATTCCATCAATGGTAGTATACTAGCTGACCATCTAGCTCACCAACCGCTTCCAGAATATCAACATATGAAGTTTGACTTTCCAGACGAAGATGTCATGGTTATAGGTGACTATGAAATACCGGGACCTAACGAAGGACCCGATCCAAGGGAACGTTGGACACTCATGTTCGACGGGGCTTCAAATGCACTGGGGCACGGTATAGGGGAAAACATGACTTCTCCAAATAATTATCATAAGCCCTACACTGCGAGGTTGTATTTTGACTGCACCAACAACATCGTCGAGTACGAAGCCTGTATACTAGGACTAGAAGCTGCCATTGATCTGAGAATAAAGCACCTCAAAGTATTTGGGGACTCTGCATTAGTCATATACCAAGTAAACGGCGAATGGGATACTAAACATCCAAAACTGATTCCATATCGGGATCATGTTTTAACGTAGGCTGTGGAATTCACATAGATCACTTTCAGTCATATCCCGCGAGAAGAAAATAAAATGGCAGACGCTCTAGTAACTCTATCAACTATGTTCAAAGTAACTCATCCTAATCATGAACCACGCATCATAATCATACACTTTAAAGACCCCACACAAGAAGCCTTGGTTTTATGACATCAAGAAGTACCTGGAAAAGCAAGAATATCCAGAAAATGCCTCCATCATTGACAAATGAACTCTACAGAAGTTTGCCTCAAAATTTCTTCTGAGTAATGATGTGTTATACAAAAGAAACTACAACATGGTACTAGTCTAGTGTGTGGAGAAGTAGGAAGAAGATACGCTCATGAGAGAAATCCACGAGGGAACTTTTGGAACTCATACAAATGGGCATGCCATCGCTAGAAAGATTCTACGAGCAGGGTATTATTGGTTAAAAATGGAAGCTGATTGTTATCACTATACGAAAACATGTCACAAATTCCAGATCTACGCTGATAAGATAAATGTTCCACAAACTCCTCTAAATGTCATGAGCTCCCTTTGGTCGTTCTTGTTGCACCCCAAAATTTACCCTATTGATTTAGGCTTATGTTTCATTATGAATATCATATTGCATTGCATTCATACATTATGATGGGATCAAAGCACTGTGGTTATCAAGTTTTCCTCAAGCTTTAAAGGTTGATTGCATTGACAAGTTGCTCAAGTATAATCTTATCATCTAAACCTCTGGATCTTTCAAGCTCAAAAGTTATTGCATATCTCAAGATGTTTTATCCATCTCTTTGGATCATCAGAGTATTGAAGTTTGTGTTTGTTTATACGAGGAATCTCTCTTTTGATTCACCAGTCAAATTAGGGCTTTGCTTGATCAAGGCTATTGATCAATGTACAAGTCTTGATTTGGAAGCTACAACATCTCATTGGTATTTGAAAAGTCTTTGTACATGAAATTGGTCAACATGCCCAAAGGATTTAAAGTTTTGAAGATGATTCATCCGTCTCCTAGGGTGTTAACCAAAACTAGGTTTTAGGATTTTATCAAGATTTCTTGAGAATTTTGAAGTGAAACTTTGTACATGGCCTCTATATACTTGGAAGATCATATGTTTGAAGTTTTGATCATCAATTTTGAAGGGAAGTGGATCAATTGATTCAAAGGGTAAAAATGGTCATTTTGGTCAAAATCAGCCAAAGTCAAGGTTGACCAAGTGAACTTTTGGTCAACCATCAATTCAAAGATGTACTTTTCATATTTCAAGTCCATTTTGATCATTGGATAAAAAATATTGAGGTTTGGATTGAAACTTGTTCATGAAATTCATGAAATTCATAAAAAAGATTGAGGTTTGCATCAAACCCTAAAAGTTTCTAATTTTGGAAAATAAGGACTTAACTTCAAAAATTCATATTTTATTCACCTTTGATCAAAAAAATGCAAATGAAGTATGCTTGGAAAGATAAGAGGATGATCTTTCATCTCCTTTTGGTTTCATGTCCAAATTGGGAAAGAGTCAAGAGTTATAAAGCTTGGAAGTCACAAAATTATAGGTCATTTTCCAAATTTAGTGAATTTAATGTCAAATTTTGAGGACCTTAATGGATTCAATTGCAAAAACTCAAAACTAAGGGATTGTAGATTTTTTCAATACCTTTCCAAATTGTACTTATTTGTGTCCAAATTCAAAAATGTGAGCAAGTTATGTACTTTGGAATTTTGAGGCATTTTATTGAATTTTGACAAGTATGCAAAATGGCCATTTCTTGAGAATTTCATTTTCAGCTATTCTCTTCACTTCTAATCAGGCCCATGACACATTTGTGATTTGAGGAAGCCCATAATGGCAGCAAAATCGTGCCCCATGTGCAGCTGTGCCACCATGACTCCAAAATTGTCAAAACTTGCCAAATTTGCAAAAACACTAGCATGATCTCATCATAAGGAATCAAGGGCCAAGATTTGGTGGATCAAAATCTGAGTAAGAAAGCCCTCAAAAGCAATTGAAATAATTAAAAACGCACGAGGCATTGGCATGTTCAGAATTTCAATTTTCAACATAGCAAAATTTCCAATTGGGAAATGCACTCATTTTGAAGCCCATTTCTCTTGAAAAACCTACTCTACATGTCATATATAATGAGAGGCAAGCACTGAAGGCGAAGGGGAGAGCTCATAACTTCAAAATTCCAGATCTGAACTCAGAATTTCCATAGCTGCGTTTTTCTTCGAATCTCAAGTTTCAGTGGTCCATTTGGAGTTTGTCTTCTTGCTTCTTCATCCTCAAGTGCTAAGGAAGCTAAAGCAAGCTTTAAATCGCATCTGGAGTAAGAGAATCGAGCTTTCAGATTTTGAATTGAGGTAGGATCATTCAACTTCGATTTTTGAAATGTAGTCGTTTATTGTTGAAATTAAGCATGGATATCTGTTTGTGGATGTTATATGAATGATTCTGAAGCAATTTGAGGTTTCATTTGGTATATAATGTGTGTTTGAAATCTCTGCAACTCTGGATTTTCAGTGAGTTTTTGAAAATTTCATGCTGAGATTTCTAGATCCATGGCTGTCTATTTGATGTGATTTGAATTGTATTTAATTCCTTGCCATGTTAACTTTAATTTGCACTTGATTTGATGAAAATGGTTGAGAAACGAGTTTGTTTGGAGGGATTGAAGTTGGGGTGCAAGCTGATGCGCGTGCGCGTTTTCTGGTTTTGCTGGAGGTTAGGGATAATGAGGTGTCATCATCTGAACAGTCCATTTGAATTACTTAATATTTTGTTTATATTTTGTTTTCAATTGATTTTCTGATTTTTGTTACTTGACCAAAACAATTTGAAATTTTCTGAAAAAATTATCACAAGTCCAAAATAATTTCCACTATCTTCTGTAATTTTATTGGAATTTTTGAAAAATGTTTTGATTGGTTTAAAATTCATAAGTTTAAATAATTGTTTGTTTAAAGATTATTTTTATTTTAATAATTCTTTTGATCTAAAAATTCCACAAAAAAATGTTTTGGACTCATAAAACAATTTAGAAATTGATTCTGATTTTTATTTAGCTTTTTTTTTTTGATTAAAAATTTAATTTGAAAAGTTTATTTGAAATGTTTGCTTCTTAATTTTATTTTAATATTTTCCTTTAATTCAAAAAATCCTCAAAAAATCATGCAAGTTTTTTTTTAATCATAGAATCTGAATAATTTTAGTTTGACCTTTTCATGACTTTTGGCTAGGGTTTGCATTTTTGCCTTTAAATAATAGTTTAATTGTTAATTGTTTGTTTGATTTTTATTTTAATATTTCCTTTAATTCAAAAATTCCACAAAAAATCAGGGATGTGTGTTTTTAATTCTAATATTTGAATATAATTTTGGTTGGATATTTTTCTGAATTTTGATTAGAATTTTATTTTGAGATGTGATTATTTGTTTAATTGATGAATTGTTTGAATTTGATTTTATTTTTGACTTTTCTTTAATTCAAAAAAATATGAAAAATATGTATTCTGACATTAGGGTTTTTTTGTGGCTTGCATGATCTTTGTTTGAATTGTTTGAATTTTGATCTTACCTAATTAATATTTAAGATTAAAATTCAAACAATTAGGGTTGTGTAGCTTACATTGCAAGTTTCATTTTCAAAACTATTATGCCCTGGATTTTCAATGGAATTTAAGTCTTGATTAGGGTTCATGGGTGTATTGAGGATCTGAAAACCAATTTTTTTGAATTATTTGACTTGGTTTGATATTTTTCCACAAATTATTTTGAAAGCTTGTCTAGTTTGGTAGTTTGGCCAACTAGTTTTGGACTTTGGGCCTCATTTCATCCCCTCCTCAATCATTCATGAACTTAAGACTTGCTTTCTGACTTCTACACACTTCAAAGATGCTAAGAATTTTTTGGTTTGAATTATTGATCCTTGTTTCTATTTTTGATGTATTTTTGAAGTGAAGGTACCCAATTAATGTTGCATATCTTGTTGCAATTTGTTTGATGGCCAATGAACTTGAGTGAGGCCTATAATTGGGAACCTAATGATCATTTTGGATATGTTCATACAAATGAACTCAAGTCATTTCATTAAATGCCCCATGTTTGAATGATTGAACCTTTTGATGCATTGTGTGGGATTTCTCTTCTATTATGCTTGTGAGTTGTGTTGAATTAATTATGCATAATTGAATCGTGTTTGCTACTGACCTTCATGGTCTTTTATTGTATTCTTATCAAGCTCCCATGATCCTTGATTGATATTCAATTGTCAACTCAACATGGTGATAGAAAGGAGCAATATTCCTCTAATTTTTTACCAAATTGTGCATATGCCTGTTTCCTTTTGTCTATCATGACTAATGTTTGATAGTTGCTATCATGTTTTCTCATTTCACCATGGTGTCATCATCCATCCCTTGTGAGAATCATCATTCTATTTATGGGAATACTAACTTGGTTGTTGAATGTGCGAGGTACTTTGAGGAAAGTTTCCATTTTTGGCTTGAGGCTTTTGTGTTTCACTTTATTTGTGGAACACAATTTATTATATTGGAACTACTCTTGTGCTTGGCATGTTTGATAAGTTTATTAAGGATATATGTATATGTGATTATGAATGCCATACATTGCACATGGGATCTGTCCATATCTGAAAATCTCAATACTTACATCCTAATGGCTTAATTTATGACTTGATTTTTCTACTGATGCCAGCTTGCTTGAAGTTCTTTGGGTTTCTTTTATTCTTGTTCAGTTGCTACAGATAGTTATGCGTTTGGTATTGCACTATTTCCTTTCTTCTATTTTCATTTTTTATAGTTCAATTTTGCATGATGGGACCTCTGTTGCTGATATATGTCAGGAGGCCCTCTGTTTTTGTTTGATACATGTGTTGTGTTTGTTTCTTTAATTGTTGATCGATGAGTCACTCATTTTAGAAATCGAGATCACGACTTTGCTCTCAGTGCATGTTCCCTATAGGATGTTTATTGTTTTTCTTCTTTAATTTTTGATCGGTGAGTCACTCAATTTGGAAATTGAGATCACGACTTCGCTCTCAGTGCATGTTCCCTATAGGATGTTTATTGTTTTTCTTCTTTAATTGTTGATCGATGAGTCACTCAATTTAGAAATTGAAATCACGACTTTGCTCTCAGTGCATGTTCCCTATAGGATAGTTTTGTTAAGCTTCCTTTGACATGTTAATTAAGGTAGGAATCCATGTATGCTAGCATAGGATAGGATTTCCTTTATCCTCAACTTTAGGGTCAATCATTGTATGATAACATTAGGGTTAGAGATTAGGATAGTCTCCCTTACTTGTTTTCTTTTCCTTTGCATTTTTCATCTTAAAACAAAAATTGTTTTCTTGGAAAATCATAAAAATCCTCTAATAAACTCAAACCCTTTTTCAAGGTAAAAGATACAAATCAATCTTATTTGTTTGTGCGCCTCTTGGCTTTGTTTTTAAACCTGTTTAACCGATGTTTCGCCATCGCACATTTGTTTGAAGCCGATGTTTCGCCATCGCACATGTTTGTTATCCTACTTTGATTCTCAATATCATTGTTAGGTGTGATATTTTGTTATCCGTTTTATTGATGTTTCTCCATCTTTTCCATGATACCATGTTATCTTTTAATCGATGTTTCGCCATTGCACATTTATTTGAAGCTGATGTTTCGCCATCGCACATGTTTGTTATCCTACTTTGATTCTCAATATCATTGTTAGGTGTGATGTTTTTGTCATCCGACTTATTGATGTTTCGCCATCTTCTCCATGATACCTTGTTATCTTTTAGCCGATGTTTTGCCATCGCACATTTGTTTGAAGCCGATGTTTCGCCATCACACATGTTTGTTATCCTACTTTGATTCTTAATATCATTGTTAGGTGTGATGTTTTTGTCATCCAACTTATTGATGTTTCACCATATTCTCCATGATACCGTGTTATCTTTTAGCCGATGTTTCGCCATCGCACATTTGTTTGAAGCCGATGTTTCGCTATCGCACATGTTTTTTATCCTACTTTGATTCTTAATATCATTGTAAGGTGTGATGTTTTATCATTTGATGTTTCGCCATATTTAACATGTTACTGTGTTATTATTTAGTCGATGTTTTACCATCTCATTTGTTTGTTGTTTCATTTGATGTTTTTCCATCTTGACTGTTTTGTTGTCTTAACTAAAAAAACAAACCAACCAAAATATATGAGCCGAACTACGGCTGCTCTGATTCCTTAAAAGGGATACATAGGCAAAGGGGCAGGGCCCAATCGAGCACAACTTTTATTTTCCCTACATTGTTTTCTTTTTCTTTCGCATGCATTCCCTTTTCAGCTTTAAGCCATAGACATAGGATTTGACCACACCCATTAGATTAGACAACAAGAGTGGATAGCATAGAGTACTACGGGCGTGTGGGGTGCTAATACCTTCCCCTCGCGTAACAGACTCCCTTACCCGATATCTCGGTCGAAAGACTATGATTTCTCCCTCTTCATGTTTTCTCGATGTTTACCTTTCCCTTTAGGCGGGATAAAAGACGTTCGGTGGCGAATTCATTGATGTTTCATTACATCCAGATGACAGGTCCGGCCTGGTGGTTTCAGCTCTCAATATGGGGAATTGATATGATTGGCATGACCGAGCCGAAAGCATCCAACAGACACCGTTATATACTAGTAGCCATTTATTACTTCACCAACTGTGTAGAAGCAGCATCCTACGCCAATGTGACAAGCCAGGTGGTTACACAATTTATCAAGCAAAATCTAATATGTAGATATGGGGTTCCAAGCAGGATTATTACAGATAACAGGTCCAATTTGAACAACAAGATGAAGAAGGAACTGCACGATAATTTCAAGATTGAAAATCATAACTCATCACCATACAAACCCAAGATGAACGGAGCCGTCAAAGAAGCCAATAAAAATATCAAGAAAATCATTCAGAAAATGGTGAAGACATACAAAGATTGGCACGAAATTCTTCCATTTGCTCTACATGGATATCTCACTTTCGTACGCATATCAACAGGCATGACTCCTTTCTCTCTGGTATATGGCATGGAGGAAGTACTTCCAATTGACATAGAAATACCATCTCTTCAGGTTTTAATGGAAATAAAGTTGGAAGAAGCATAATGGGTCCAGACGAGACTCGATCAACTCAACCTTATCGAAGAAGAACGCTTGACAGCTTTATGCCATAGCCAATTGCATCAGAAGCGGATGAAGAGGGCCTTTGACAAGAAAGTTCGTCCTCAAATATTCAAAGAATGGGACTTAGTTCTCAAGAAGATTCTGCTACCTCGCCTCGATTCACGTGGTAAATGGACACCCAACTACGAAGGTCCATACGTAGTGAAAACATCATTTTCCGCTGGTGGTCTCATCCTCACAACAAGGGATGGGGAAGAACTAACGCATCCGACAAATTCAAATGCAGTGAAAAATACTATGTATAAAAAGCTCTCTAAGCTTGAACCCTAAACGGGTGACTTAGGCAAAAAGGAGCGTCCCCGTGGATCAAAAACCCTAAAGGGAGATCCAGGCAAAAATTAGGGACATACAAAAAAAAACTCCCGGTCGATTGAAAACCCGAAAAGGCGATCCAGGTAAATATTAGGGATTAGCAGTAGCTATTACAATCATACAACTCGGAAGCACAGGAGACAGGAGCTATTAAAAAGACATTGGGGAACAACAATAGCAATTATCATCTTCATTGCCATTTACAGTTTTGAAAATTTTGGTAATTACCTCTTTCAAGGAATTACGTCTTGTACTTTCTCCTATTCTGAGGCATATCAATTAAACATTTGCTTTCTTTTCACCTTTCAAATTGCATTTTTCCTTTTTCATACTTGTTTACAAAATACTACGCTTATTGCTTGTGAATATTGTGTCGAAAGCATTTCGGGAGAATTGACAAATAAAAGCATTTAATATAACATCGAAAAAGCATTTTGGTTAGAAAAACATCAAAAAAATAAAATCCACGTCTACGTCAATACACATGTGTACGCCTACTCCTGCACTTACAACACAAAAGTCTACATATATGTCTATGCCTACGCCTGCACCTCTGACATAAGAAAAATAAAAAACTTGCTAATATTTTCACCGCATTCAAATCTATTCAAGGATACTAAGACAAAGCAACATACAACTCCATGGAATTGGTAACTAAAAACCAATGTTTTAAAGGAGAAAATGTCGGAAACAATCTTCATAACATTTCAAGGCATACACACATTTTACACACACTTTGCACACATTTTGCATACACATACGCCCAATATCCATACACTCTAGGTTCCATATCAATATCAAACATCATACACATGCATCATACAGAAAATAAACAAGCTCACCCTCGATTAAGCTATCTAAGGGTTAATAATCATAGCACAATTCTTGCTACAATCAAACCCGTCACCTAAGACTCCATGCAGTTATGTGTTCATCCTGTCACCTAAGACTCCATGCAGTGAGGTGTTCTCTACAACATAGTTCATTACCTAAGACTCCATGCAGTAATGTGCAAAACCCATTACATTTTCTAAGACTCCACACCACAATGTTCGAAAGCTAAATAAGACCTGCCACCTAAGACTCCATGTTGTGACGTGTTCAGCCCATCACCTAAGACTCCACGCAATGATGTTTTCCTCTACCATGTAGATTAATCACCTAAGACTCCATGCAGTAATGTATGAAGCTCGGTACATTTCCTAAGACTCCATGTTGAGATTTATTCCCCTCTCCTTAACCATTACCTAAGACCCCAGGCAGTAATGCGTGAAACTTAGTTCATTGCCTAAGACTCGATGCAGCAGTGTAACTTGACCCATTGTCTATAACTCCATGCAGCAATGTGTTTCCCTCTCTTCACCCATTACCTAATACTCCATGCAGTAATGTACGACACTCCTAACATAGATCATTTCCTAATACTCCATGTCGCGGTATTTGAAATCCAAATTTAGCTCGTCGCCTAAAACTCCACGCAGCGATTCGCAAACATAACCCATTGCCTCAGTCTCCAACCAGCGATTCGCAAACATAACCCATTTCCTCAGTCTCCAAGCAGCCATGCATTATCAGGTGTTGTTTTATTCATCCCCCCAAATGGATGAATAAGCAAAGCCAAACCAGGACATACAATATTGTTCTCTCAATCTCTAAATCATTTGCCTCATCATCAAATCCCGGTAAGCAATATATCATCAGCTTTGCCTATTTCCTCAAGACTCTTAAGGGTACGCTATATCAGCATAACCTTATGTTTGTCAAACAAATTTTGGGGGTATTCCAAGTATTCAATAAACTCCCAATCAGAATGCACGAGACTTGTGTATTCTCATGTTATTCGATTGAAAGATAATTGAATAGGGGAAGTTGTCGTACCCCAAATTTGCCTTACCTTTATGATCATATTTTCAAGATTAAAAGTGGAAATAAATGTTTTGATTAAGGATGGTCCACCAATATCTGATGGCCCATTTTCAAGAATCCAAGTCAACAAGGGTGTGTGTCTTAATTCAATGGAGTGGGTCTTTCTAAATCAGAAAGACCCACATGCCCGTAGGCCCATTTACGAAGTATGTTGGCCAATGGCCCGTGAGATTTGAATATTAGGAAAGTATGATTTTGGTTATAGGGGTCCATTAGGATTTGTTGTTGTTAGTGAAAATAGGAGGTGAAAATTCAATATGCGAGCCCATTTCATTTGGCCCATTTCCATTTTTGTTGGTAAATAGCAAAGAGAGGGGTATGGTTATTAAAGGCTGTAATATGATGGGAGAACTGACTGTTATACTGGTTTTGCATTTGTATTCGCAAATGTGGCGGTAAGCAAGAGTCGCCACCGACTTTTCTTTTATCCAACAAAGGAAAGAGTGAAAAGAACAAAAAAAGACCTTTTGAGTTAATTTCTAAGTAAGGGGGGTAGATTATTGAAAGGGAAGTGTTGTACCCAAAAATTTACACTCATATTTCCCCAAGGTTTTTTCTCTTATATGGGTGGTTACAAGCACTTGCCTAAAGAAAATGAAATTTTTTTGTTAGCAAAGTGTCTTTCGATTGGCAATTCAACAATGTCCTTCGATTGGCATATGAACAGGGTGCTTCGATTGGCATCTGAGCAAGCTTCGATTGGGTGCTAAACTTCCTTTGACGCAAGCCTGATTCACAAGCTTCAATTGGGTCTTGGGCCCCCTTCGATCAATTTCAAATCACAAGGCTTTCGACTGCGCATTGGTTGCTTCAGGCTTGCCTTTGATTCACAAGGCGATAACTTCCTTCATGCCATCAGGCACAAGGAAATAGCCTCCTGCATACATCTTTCGATTGCACCATTGGCATTGCATGCTGGCTTGATTCACAATGCAATAGGCTACCTGCATGCAAGCTTAATTCCCTATTCATTTGGGCATTTGATCTATTTGGAGCAAGCTTGATTCCTGCTTCGACTAGGCAAATACTCCCTCTATGTGTGCCTTCAACGCACAAAGCAAGAATCCCCTACAAGTTTATTTCTATTCACCAGCAATGAACTCCTGCATACTAGCTTTGATTAGGAGCTGAGTATCCTTCGATCAAGCCTAGTTCACAAAGCTCCCACTGGGAAAAAGGCCCCTTAGCTTGTCACTAGCGCACGTATGCCTTTTAATGCTTACCTTGGTTTCACAAGGCAAAGACCCATCAGCATGCCTTCTATTAACAAGGAAAAAGGCCCCTCTCACTGGCCTTCGATTCACAAGGCAAATGCCCCATCTTCAGCTTGCCTCAGCATATAAGGCTAAGACTCCTTCAGGTTTTCCTTCGATCCACCAGGCTAAAAGCTTATTTTGATCCACCAAGCAAAAAGTTTCCTTCGACCCACAAGGCATTGGCTACCTTTTGTGCTAGCTTCGCCTAGGCAATAGCCTCCTTTATGCTTGCTTTGACCTGCCTCATGCTAGCATCCACAAGGCATAGGCTGCCTTTGTGCCAGCTTCGACTGGGAAATGGCCCCCTTTGAAACAGTTGTATACACTTCAACATGCATGATAGCCCATTCGAAGTGGGCACAAAGCATACATATGATAGACACTCAAAAAGGCCCCTTCTAAGGAGGCAGCCAAAGGCCCATTCGAAGAGTACACAAAAGGTCCAATCAAAAGAACCCTTCGAAGGAGGCAACCAAAGGCCCATTCGAAGGATACATAAAAGGTCCATTCAAAAGACCCAGTCGAAAGAGGCAACTTGAGGCCAATCAAAGGGCAGGGACTGAAGGCATTTGAAGGAGCCAAATATGTTCAAGTTCATTCAAATTCAAAAAGGGACAAGTTTCCATGACTTTAGCAAAGTTACAAAACATCATTCATGGCTTCATCAACACTTATTTATGGATGTTTAAACCTTTGTTCTCTTATCCCCTCCATCCCCTCTATATAAAAAACACACTAGCCAGATCAAACGAGGCTGGACACAATCGGAGAGGGAGTTACACGAAATTGCAAACACATTCTTGGAGGTCTCCTGAAGTTGTTCCAATCATCACCAGTCCCTAAGCAAGCACACGTCCAGAGGTGCTAAATCGAATCAACCCTTAAACAAAGGTACCCACGCCTGAGGCCATAGATTCCTCCATCACCATTGGAAAGAATGGGTAAAAAGTTCAAACTTACATTTGCATGACATATTAGCATTTGTAGTTCATTCGATCTAATTCAAGATTAAGGATATGGGTTCGACACACAGATCTGCATTTGTTTTTGTTGCTAACACTTGCTGCAGATATAGCCTGAATAGACCCAACAAGAACAGGATTGAAGGACCTAGGTTTCGACACCCAGGTCATGCTTTTGTTTTATTGACACTTTTTCTTGCAGGTTCCAGTGCTTTCCTCCACAAACAAGTCATCAGACGCCTCCAGCAACATTCTTTGCCAGATCGAAGGCCTGTCTTTACATGATTGAAGGCTATCCTTCACATGGATCGAAGACCACCTATCTTCATAGGATCAGAGGCCTTCCTTCATGTATTGAAAACCATCATTTCTTTGATTGAAGGATTCTTTTATTGCATTTATTCTTATTTTTATTTTTACTCACTTCTTTTAAATCAAAAATCAAATAAAATAAAATCACAGAACTGGCGACTCTGCTGGGGAGGTGTTAGCATCCTTTCCATCCGCAGTTATCTACAGGCTCTTAGATGCTAGATCATTTGAAAATACCTTGTGTTTGAAAAAAAATCATTTTGAAAAGACGCCTTAGTGCAACAAACTTTGTAATATTTCTCGTATTGTTGAGAACATATACAAAGTGTTTTTGAAAATAATTTTGGAAAGGAGTGTAGGTGTGGAAAATGTTTTATTTGAGCAAGCATCTAAGAACTATCTACCTACTCGAAAAGGTTTGTTCTTTTCCTCTTTTACTTTAGATAATGCTATCCTACTATTAGTGAGTAGGAAGCCCTATCGTTGGATGTTTGAAGGACAATCGAGGGTCATCGTACGGTCACAAAGGCAACTAGTAAGATATCTTAGTAATTACCATAAGGTTTTAAGATCATTTCATTGAGGCAACATCGAAAGGGTCATCGAGGGACTTATGATCTTTTTAAAAGAAAGGGCAACAACTAAAATCTCTTATATTCGAGAATCGTTACTGTTTTATTTCGAAGGCAACCGAAGTGGAAGTATCCTAGAGGTGCGCATGCGCGAGTGTGTTGTATTAAATTATTTTTCCTTGATTTTAGGTTTGCTAACGTTTTGTTTTTTATATTCATGTCATGCAGTCCTTTTAGGCATACATCTAACAATTGAATATCAATGCGGGAAATTAAAGTGCGGAAATTAAATCTAACTATTACATGCCTTCGGGGAGGGGGAAAATTACAAGTCCAAAAATTGGGGATAAAAGCGGTAAATAAAATCCTAATTTTTAACTGTTACAAACCATAAGCCGATATAGCAATAAGGAAATAACAATGCGGGAAGTAAAATGAACGCGCGAGGGTTAAAAGAATGTTCGAAACCATAAGAAAGGTCTATGTAATTTAAGAAATTTTTTTATTGTTTTTGTTTTATTTTAAGAAAAATGTTTAAATAATAAAAAAAATTAACTAAACTAGATCTAATCTTATAGAAAAATAATATGTATTAATGAGAATTAAAATTAATAAAAAGAAAACTAATTCTATATTTAATTGTATCTTTTTAAAAAAAAGAATTGAAATTAATTAAATCCTAAATTCTAATTGATTTTATAATTACGGAAATAAGTCAAAGTAACTAACTAATTGATTCATGAAAATTAAATTTAATAAAAAAAAAATCTAAATTTTTGGTGATGTTGCAATGAGCAAATAGGGGGTGAGAATCTAAAAACGTCTAAAGCCCAATAAATCAGATCCCAGGTATTTGCATAGGATCCTGTACGTATGGCCCTTGAAGGATGTATAGTGGGAACGCGCCTTTGAGTCTTTAGATCTGGCTTTAGTTTTTCCTGAAAGTCCCTAGAATTTGAATTATGAAGCTCAAAAGTTCTTTAGCCCTAACAATGGCATCCTGTGATTTAATCATTTAAACTCACATGTGATACGTTAAACCTTCTCTAATCATTGCCATAAACATATATGCATGCGTTAGATTTAACAATATATATATATATATATATATATATATATATATATATATATATATATATATATATATATATATATATATATATATATATTAATAGATCGAATCCAAGGAAACTATATCAAACTAGAGATGATCGTTCTGAACATGAAGGGACTCAGTTATGAATTGGATTCGATTCTTGGATGCCTCAGAGATGTGATTCAATCACTTGTTTGGATTGTTGGGGCTTTGAAATGCATATACGACTTTGCACTAGTTTGAGATTACTTTTGAAAATTTTGTAGAGCTTTTGTTAGGAAATTGGAGAGATTTTTGAAGAGGGATTTCGTGCCCTTGGCTTATGGTTGGATTGTATATTTATAGAGGAATGGAATGGTGAGTAAATATGGAAAGAATACACAAAATTAATGCCCCCTTTCAAAGCAATATCAAACATATTAAAATACTTCCAAAATTGTGAAAAACTTTCCCTTCTTGAGATGCAATGAACCTAGTCTTTTTCCTGATGCCTTGCACGAATTCTAAGGCCCAATATCAACCTAAATCATCATCCCATGTGTCCATACTTTTTATTTATTATTTCATGCAATTTATTTTGTGTTTATTTGAATAAAAACAAAATAAATATGAATAAAATATAGAAAAAATGCAAATCAAGGTGAAAGTGAATTTAGGAGTCCTTGAGTAAGTCATAAACATATTTGAATCACACAAAATAGGTCTATGAACTTAAAAGTTCATTTTTGCTCAAAGTTGACTTTTTTGCATTTTCACCAATTTCCCCAATTTGTACTGGTCATAACTTTCTCAATTTTTATCTTTTTTAGATGATCTTTGAATATTTTGAAAGCTCAATATGTCCCCTACAATCTCTATGTTTACAATTTTTGCATTTGTAGAAATTATCTTGATGTAACTTGCCTTGACAAAAAATGCCTTCTTGTTGACTTTCACAAAGACCTATAATGTATTGGCTCATATCTTTCCAATGATGCATTTTTGAACTTGAGGACAAAAGTAAACTTGTAGGGAATTTAATTTTCTTAAAAATGAGCTTTGGTTGGGGCAAAATGGATGAAGAATGTGAAAGTTATGCTTGGTCAAAGTCCAGTTGACTTTTCCTAGAAAACCCTAATTTTACACTTTTGGATTCTTGATGATTTGAGAGCATTCCTTGAGGAATCATGATCAACCCTTGATCAAATGATGGATATCACTTCAAAATCTTGATGTTAACCAAAAATATTGAAGTTTGACTGTATATTGACAACAATTGACTTTTTACCTAATATAGTTAATTTTCAGTCATCTGAGCAATTGACTGAGCAAACTTGTAATGCAAGGCATGAAAATTGGCATGAGCATTCTTAAGGACATATTAGGGACCATGGAAATCACTTGAGGCCTTTGAAACCCAAACATCTTTGTGAAAAATGAAACCCTAGTTGGAGATCTATTGCTTAGGAGGAGAATTTGTCTGGTTAATTCTTAGTCAACCTTGAGCACTTGGGGACCTCTATGAACATGTCTTGAATAAAATGAGGGAAAATTTTGGGGTACAACAAAGGCCCATTAAGGTTCTTTGTCATTTTTATTATTGTTGTTTCATTTGAAAAAATTATTATTAAAACATTGTTTTACTCATTTATATATATATATATATATATATATATATATATATATATATATATATATATATATATATATATATATATATATATATATATATATATATATATATATATATATATATATATATATTAGGCCCAATTCGGAGTAAACAAAATAGTATGTTGGGCCCATTTGGCATTCTGAAAAAATTATTTGATTGTTACTATATTACCAATTATCTTTTAGATATTTTAAGAGATTTACTTTTATTTTATTTATTTTATAGTGTTTATTAAAAGTTTTAAACGATATTTTTTGTTTGGAAAACTGTTATTGGGTCAGGAGAGAGGAATCCGTTTTAGGCCCATCAAAATAAAGAAAACATTGTTGCAAAAAAGACAATGCTGGGATGGGAAGAAACGTTGTTGCTATTAGGCCCAAAATCAAAAAACGATTATTGTAGAAATTAGCAGAAAAAGGCGCATGTTTTTCTTTGAATAAACTAACACTGTGTAAATCAAATCTCAAATTAAATCCTAAGTTGCCGAAACAGAACTAAATCAAATCTCGGCTTTTACAGAAAATATGCAGAATAAAATAGAATATTGAATCAAATCTCAGAATCTAATCAAATATTACAAGTCCAAATCTAAAAATACAAAATCGAATTTTATCTAACAAAATCTCTATTACATTCAATCATATCACATAATCATTTCCGAATCAATTACAACAGAAGATCAAATCCCTAATTTTCTCTAAAAACCCTAAAGCTAAGACAACAAATTTGTAACGACAATTCTACTAATCCCTAATTCTAACCCTATAAATATAAGAACCAAAAATACATAAAGGAGAGAAAATTCGAAGGAGGAAGAATTTTGGACGAACGAACAAAAAACGAAGAAGATTATACCGAGTTCATTATTGAAGACTGAAGCAAGAAGCGATTAGGGTTTCAATATCTGAAACCCTATTCGCGATACCACACCGCCTCTAAGCTCTTAAACTCCGTCATCACCATCGCGACCATCACCAGAATCTGCAAATCAAAGAGGCATAGGGAGATTAGCTTCAACCGAATACGTGAAGTCAGAAAACGAAATCGTGAAAGGGGTAAAACAAACTCAACTTCCTCGTTGTTTTGATTTTGATTAAGGGTTCATGGGTTAATTTGAGGTAGGGTTGGGTTATAGCCACGGTGCCACCGCGAAGAGTTTTTAAGATTAGGGTATGAAGAAAAGGGAAAGGGTTGGCTAAGTGAGAGAGAGAGAGAGGAGGATATGGTATGTAAAATGAACAATGATGAAAAGTGTTAAACACAATTTTTATGTTCTATAATGTTACAATGTATGTGCGCTCACAGTAATAACATGTTCCCTCCCATCTTGCCCGTTTGATCTTCATTGGACAGCCATAAGGCAAAGTCCACCATATGTTCATACAGCCTCGCAACGGACAATCACTTAGGCCCCTCTAAACGTGTTTTGGGCCAAGCCCATTTATTTTGACACCCTTTTGTTTAAAATTACTAAACTCAACGCAACGCTACACCCCCGCCTCTGGGCCCAGTTCAATATTTGAACTTGGGCCCAACTTCTAAGAACACTTCTCTGTTTTGCTTACAGTTCAAAAATGCACCCCCCTGACTAATTTCAATATTTTCTGTATTTTTTTCTTCTTATTTTCTATATTTACTTATTTATATATTATTTATTTCTTATTTTTATTACTATTTCTTTTTTTAATAATAATACTAATTTTTAATTTTCACATAATATTATATTTATTATCATGTAAATAAATTATTTTATTTAGAAACTCATGTATATATTTTTTAAATTATTGCATTAAAATATTTTTCATCATGCATTAGTTAAGAAATTTTGGAAATAATATGATTAAAAAATATCTAGAAAACATAAAAGATTTTTTCGCAATAAACTAATCTAAACAATAATTTTTGCTAAAGGGTTTCAAATTTTTTTTGACTAATCGCGCATTTAGTCCAAAATTCCGCTATCTCTACACACGGTCAAAATGCGAGGCAATTCAAAATACTTTTGCAACCCCTAAAAAACACAAACCCGTGCGAACTACGAAATGGGACTCTGATTCCTCCTAAGAGGATACATAGGTATACGACTAAAATCATGGCGAGTTCCCCTACTAAAAATTGAAACCCTTTTTACCTAAAATCTAAACCTAAACCTAGTATCCTTAAGAATAAGGTAGATGAAAGGTGCCTAACACCTTTCTTTCGTCTAAAGAAGTCCGAAACTAAGAATCTATGTGTTGCAAATTAGGGTTTCCTATTAGATGCCGTTCCTTAGGATAAAAACTAGTAGTGGCAACTCTTGATTTAGAAACCAGTGGCAACACTATGCTCGTAAAAACTCCACGGTTGGCTCAAACTATTTCCTACAGTATCCCTCACGGGTTTCAAGAGGAAAGCGTTTTTTGGAGCCATCTGCAAGTCATGAAACCAACACAAAACAACATAGAAATTCTTGTCAAAAAACCAAAATAATACAATTTTTCAGAATTCACAAGAAAAAATCAAGATGTTGATTCTGCCTTCAATCATTGGGAAATGAATCTGGTCGCTAGGCGATCCTGCGAATTTTGGCAAAAATCTGCAGATTTCACAAATAAGGATGTTTCTACTGACTAGCATCGTCGGGCGATGTTTCCACTTACCCAAAGACCAAATTTCAACAATTTTAAGGCATTTTCATGGTGAATCCTACTTACTAATCCCTTCTAACCACATGCATCATGATTATAATCATTAATGCAAAAGTTCCTAACTTAATTTTTTTTCTTCATGGTAAAACTTACCCCTTGCAAATCACAAAGAAGAGAAAAGAGAATGTTACCTTAGATTCTTGAGATGTGGGATGAAAGTGCAAGATGAGTGCATGGAGATAATTTTTGGGGATAATGAGGAGAACAATGAGGCAATGAGTGATTGTTAGGTCAAAAGAGAGTTGAAAAAGGGTTTAACCCATGGGCCTAGTTGACCCAACAAATAAAAGTGAAGTAAAACGCACAGCAGAAGCGCGCTGAAAACACAGTTTCGCTCGGCGAAATTTTCCATCGCCTGACAATGCTAGGCAGAACAAAATAACAAAATTTTGTTGCAAAATTTGTTCCACGAGTTTATTCTGCAACAATTTTAAAGGAAATAACACACATAAATAAAAATACTTACAGTGTTAGGGTGCCTCCTAACAAGCGCTTTGTTTAACGTCATTTCGAGCTTGCTGGTCTATGGTGATTTCAAAAATCACCGAGATGGACCACACTTGTTTCATGAATTACGTCTCCTCCAAGGAAGACTTTCAACCTCTGGCCATTCACAGTCTACACTTCCTTAGAGATGGGGTCTTCTTACACAATTGCCCCATAATGCTTGACTTCTTTCACCACGAAAGGCCCTAACCATTTTGACTTTAATTTTCCTGCATACAACTTCACCCAAGAATTGAAAAATAAAACAAATTGACCATCTTCAAAATTCTTTGGTTTGATTTTTCTGTCATTAAATTTCTTAACTTTGTCTTTGTAAATTCTAGAAGATTCGTAAGCTTGCAATCTCAACTCATCCAATTCATGCAACTCTTCTTTCCTCTTCGCACCAGCTTGATCTTGATCGAAATTAAAAAAAATTAATGCCCAAAAAGCCTTGTGTTCAAGTTCCACCAGAAGATGGCATGATTTCCCGTAAACCATTTGAAATGGAGTAAGACCCGTCGAAGATTTAAATGTCATACGATACGTCCAAAGAGCTTCGTCCAACTTTAAAGACCAGTCTTTTCTTGATGAAGAAACAATTTTCTCGAGAATTCTTTTTATCTCCCAATTTGACACTTCAGCTTGGCCATTGGTTTGAGGATGATATGGTGTAGCCATCTTTTTCTCAACTTTGATTCATCACAAATTTTAGCTCAAGCATCCAACTGATCTCACTCTTTGCACATTGTAAAGTTTGTGACCTTATCTTTCAAATGCTTCAAGAATCAGGCCATAAGACTCCTTGAGCTGTGAACACCATGGATTTAAAGACGGTACCTTGAAACTGAAGTTTTCTCCAAAGTCTGAATTTAATATTCATAATTTGGTTTCTAATCACCAATTTAGCATGCGTTTTTTTATTTAAACATGTTTAACAAATTTCCCAAAATTGATTTAACGATCAAAACGCAAGAGTTAACTAAGTTTTGAGCAAAATCAAGTCACACTTTTCTCATTTTCGAGCTTCCTTTGTTTTCCCTCCAAACTTCACTTTTGCTTCTAATTGTTTTCACCATTCACTCTCCTATAAATAGAGAGACATATTGCATTCATTTTCTCAAACTCTCCCCTTAACCCATTATTCTGCAACTTCGAATTTGATTTTACAACCTTCCTCAATCCATTTTCTTTGCTAATTCTTTATCCTTGAACTTCATTGAAGCTAATAGAAGAAGAACCAAGCCCTAAAGCATCCTAAATCGTGCTAGCTAAGTCAACTTTCAGAGCTCTGAATTTGAACTTCAATAGGTAGATTCCTTCATTAATTCTCTCAAAATTTGTTACTACAATGAAACTCCCATCATTCTAATACTAGTCGCAACAATTGTTTTCAACTGGAAGTGAATTTTGACCATGAATTTTCAAATCCCCATTCAAATTATTCCTTCTGGTTTTTTGCAAATCGACTGAGCTACACCTTAAATAAATTTTTCGCGAGGGTAAGATTGTCTTTATCTTGATGAGACGAAGTGAATGGCATAGGTCTAAGCTCCTAATTTTACAGTATGAGAGACCTGTAATTCGCATGGCTGGAGGTTGAAGATGACCAACGTGTCATCTCTCAACCAATGATAATGCACCACTTGTTTTTTTCAAAATCTGGTTAAAAATTTGATCCAGTGGTTTATTCACTAAGGACAATGATATGGACAACACATTTTCAAATATTCTATTTCTGATTTTTATTTTGTCATGATTTTGTTTTCAGATTTCAGATTTTTTTTAATTTTTTTTTCTTTATTTTGATTTGTTTCTAATTATTAAAAAATACTTTTTTATTTTTTTAAATTCTAAATTTTTTATATAAAAATCAGTTTCCTTATTATTGACTTTCTAAAATTTTTCTAGAATTTTATCTTGACTTCTACTATTTTTTATCTTTTTTTAACTTATTTGAATGATTTTAATTAGTTTAAAAATAATTTGATGTTATAAAAAATTACCAAAAAGTTTATAAAAATATTTGAGATTATTTTTGACTTTTCTATGGTTTCTTCTAATTTTTTTTGAAATTTGTGTTGTACTCCAAAATTTGCCCTCTCATTTCTCAAGGATCATCCTGGACCCTCGGGTTTGCTTCTATCAAATTTAAAGTCTCGAATTACAACTTTTCAAGTAAATCATTCACAAGGGCAAAATAGTCAAAAGCATATTGAAAAGTCAAACTTTGACTTTTAGATCAAAAATCAAGTTTCAACAATTATATTTCAACAAGACATGAAATTGGTTCATCCAAAAATCAGAAGTCAGAAATTACTTTTAAAACAATCAAATTTCTAAACATTTTAAAAATTTCTAAGTGTTAAGAGAATATGATACTTCAGAACTTCTGAGCCAGCCTCCACGCAAGTGCAGTCAGAATTTGCAAACAAGGTTCAGAACATGATTCTTCAATCAGAACATGGCTCTTCAGCATATGCTTCGATCAGAGCATCACCCTTCAAGTTTCACTTTGGTCTTCTTCGATCAGAACATCACAAACCCCCAAAACCTTGTTTGAGCAGCCTGCTGCACTACTATAGCACAGTCCTGTAACCAGCTGTCACAACACTCCAAATTATTGTTGATCTAGTCCACGCCTGCATTTTTCTCAAACCCTATATTTGCACCAAATTAGCATAAAAAAATTATGATTAAAAAGCAATGGAACAATATACCAAAAAGGTTTAAATCCCATTTGTTTTCCCCCAAAACCATAGCAAACCCATCTATAAATAATTGGCTCCATCACACGTTCAAGGGGCTGGCTTTTGGAGAGAGAGAATTGTCAAAAGAGAGAAAAGAAATCTGTGAAACCTTTTTAAAAATCCATAATCCCCAAACAGAAAACCAAACCTTTGTTCTTCCCTTTGAGTCAAAGAACTTGGTATTTTCTCTTCCGTTGCTCTTGCTGACTCCAGAATATCTGAAGGCAGCAACTCAAGTTCCAAACGCACGCTTCAGATTCAAGGTAAATACCATAGTATTGATGTTGTCCAAATCATTGCATGAGTAGAAAAATTATGGATCAGAACTTCTTAAATAAATCTAGGCTCAGAATTGGGATTAGAACTTCTATAAACTATTCTGGTTTTATCCTTCTGATTTGCTGTTTGTTAAGAACCGAGTAAATTGGTGATGTGCTGATTAATTTGAGGAAAGAGTTGAAATAAGACACAAAACTTCTGATTTTCACTCATGGTTTTAGCACAACACAAAACTTCTGATTTTCACTCATGGTTTTAGCACAACACATAACTTCTAATTTTCACTCATGGTTTTAGCACAACACATAACTTTTGATGTTCACTCATTGTCTTAGCACATATTGAACTTCTGAGCTCTCTTCGCTGTTTTAACACACATAACTTCTAAGACTTGCTCATTGTCCTAACGCTCAGAGGTTCAGCTCATAGAAACCCAGAGCTTATGTGTTTTCCCTCTAACGTTTCTTGCAGGACCTCAGAGTGTATCAATCCAGAACTTCTGACGCTTCTTTCAGGACTACTGCGCGCCCAGCATCAGAACTTGTGATCCCCTTTATTTTGCTTTGAGCAGCATGCTAATTCTATATCTCATTATTACCTTTTTTTTATCATTTTCAATATTAATACCTTTTTTTATAAAAAAGGACATAAAATATTTTCTTTTTATTAATTAATTTCTTTTTCTTAATTTATTATGACAAAAATCCATTTTCTAAACAAGTCCTTTTTCTTTCTTGCATTGTACATTTCAATATGGTTGTAATAGTTGATTAGGGTTTAAATTCATGCACCCCCATTCATAAATTTGTATCCCCCACCCCCTAAATGATGTAATAGTGTAGGACTTTACCTTTCCCGCATTTTTATTGCTTTCATATATTGTTAGTAATTAGGTGTGTATGGCAAGATGAAAACAACAAATAGATAACCCTAATCAAGACTAAATGTGTGAAAATCAAACACACTGGCACACTAGCACCCTTAGGGTATTCCCATTTGGTTACTTATCGGAAAATATTCATGTCTCTCGAATATGGGCGTTTCGGCAAAGACCCTCGATGAAAGATCGTAGTCGCTCGATGACCCTTAATGTTGCCTTCAGTAAACGATCTAGTCCCTAAAACGACATTGTTAAAACGTCCCATAAGTTGCCTTCTATGACTATACAAAAACGTCTTGTGCCCGTCCCTTAACATCCAACGATGGGTCTTCTTACCAAATCAATGGTAAGATACCAACATCTAAAGGAGGGGGAAAAGAACATTTAAGACCTTTTGAGTAGGTAGATTCGCTCCTAGTTGCTCGCTTGCTCACAACCAAACATTTTACACCAACACTTTCACATTAAAACCTTTTTCTCAAAAGACAAAAACTTTTTTTATACGTTCTTATAGAGACGAGAACCATTACAAAAACATCTTTTCAATAACACTTTCAAAAAAAATATTCCACAACACCTCTTTAAACTATTTTCGAAACAACACTTTGTACGCGTTCTTATAGAAACGAGAACCATTAGAAAGACATTTTTTAAAAATATTTTCAAACCCACAACACAAAGCATATTTTCAAACAAAGCAAGTAATCTAGCAAGCAACTAAGAGCCCATGGAAAAACATGGATGAAAAGGGTGCTAACACCTTCCCTTTTCATAATCTACCCCCCGAACTCAGAAAAAATCTCTAAAGGTCTTTCCTGTTCTTTTCAGCCTTTCCTTATTGGATAAAAGAAAAGTCAGTGGCGAATCTTGCTAACTACAAAATTTGCGAATACAAACACAAAACAACCAAGTTAGTTCTCCCACTGTATCACAGCATTGGCGACTCTGCTGGGGAGATTTTAAAAGTGGGGTTACCTTAGGGCTAGATCACATTTACTTTCTTTCATTGTTTGATTTGTTTGCTTTACGTTTTGGTTCTCTGTTTGGGTTTAAATCCTCTACTCAGATTTGGAATACCTTATAGGTAAGTAGCAATACATTGTGGAAACTGTGCGGGGTATACCAACATGGTCTAAGCAATAGCTACATTAGTGTGACATATTTGTGGGTACAGGCAGCCCTTGAGTAGTCAAGGAGAATATGGGGGCGCTGAGTGATGTCATGAAGCACTAACTGACTTCTAGAACCTTTACTTGACCAACTTGGCCTTTAGGACGTAGTGAGATGACCGGCTTTAGTGTAGTCCAAAGTCGGTAGATACTCGATACTACACTCATTGAGGTTTGGTTTTTTGGGATATTTTGGTCGCCATTAAAGAGGCTTGCGCTGAAACAACGCCCGAGAAAACAAACCAGTGATATTGAGCTCCTTAGAACCCGAATACTATTACTAGGATAGGTTTGAGCCAACTAAACTTCAAGAGGGTACTTACCTATGAGACTCCATGTAAGCATAAACCTAAGGACTTTTTTGCTTTGTTTGTATGTATATACTTGTACATAACATCATAAACATCATAACATCATACTCATATTCACTAACCATTTCAAGGATCTTGGGATTTATCTTTGTTCGGTTTTGTAGGACATGGATTCTATTCACATGAAAACCATTCAAGTCAATCTTGTAAGGATTCCTCCTCAACTTAAAGAGCTAGCATCAAGGATTCCTGAAAACTCTCCATTCACCGAAAGGCATGGTCGCCTACTAAACTTGGTTACCTCCAACACTGATGAAGACATGATGAAGATGATCTTCCTATTCTTTGATCATTTACACCACTGCTTCACATTTCTCGATTATCAACTTGTGCCAACTTTGGAAGAATTCTCCCAACTCTTGTGGATTCCCATTCTCAATCAACTACCTTTCAACGATACAGAAAGAGATCCAAAGCTCGAAGAGATTGCTCAAGCTCTACACTTGCAACCATATGATATCACAACTAATTGGGAGACAAGGAGTGGTATCAAGGGTTTCCTAGCAAAGTTCTTGTTTGAGAAAGCCCAAAACTGTTGGAACTCTTTGGATTTGTAAGCTTTTGAGGAAATTGTGGCTCTCCTCATCTATGGCTTCATGTCTTGTAACCCGGTACCTACTTTGCTTGGAGACATCCTACATTCCTTACACACTCGCACTATGAGGAAAATATGTATCCTTATGTGTTACACTCCTCTCTTGGAAATATGGTTTATGTCGCATCTTCCCCAATCTATATTGAAGAACGAGCAAGGTTCAAGGTGGTCACAAAGGTTGATGACGCTCAAACATTCAGACATCCATTGGTGTTCCCAATCTATAGAGAATGTTATTATCATCGACCGTTATGGAGAATTCCCTAATGTCCCCTTACTTGGAATTAGGGGAGGTATCACCTATAACCCCTGCTTAGCTTTAAGACAGTTTGGTTATGCCCGAAGGGATGGTCCACATGAGATGCTGATTCAAGGGTTAGTATTTGACTACGAGAGTGAAAATCAAGGTCATCGCCAGAGTTTTATCCGAGCCTGGAGGATGTTGAACAAGGTAGATAGAAAGACATCAAGGCACAAGAATTCCATCCCTCTTGAGCCTTACCTCAAATGGGTACGAGCTCATGCTCAAAGTCTTATGATCCCTTACCCCTCCATTCTCCCAGTGATCATAGAGCCTGTTGTGAAAGGAGATGTTCCATACACTACCCTACATCCTGACATGCCCACCTCTCTTGAAGACTTACAAAGGGATTGAATACAACTTAATGGGGAACGAGACACTTTCGAGGCCCAATTCTACGCCAGCGAGAGGAAGAATCTGGAGCTCACCAAATAGCTTCATGAAGAGCGGACTCTAAACGCCTACATCGCACCAAAGAGGATGTGTACAACCTTTTTATCTTAGAGAATTTGTATTTCTTTGAAAGCCCAAAGAGGCATGATGTACTCAAGCTTCGATTTATTAATATAACGTGTGTTCCCTTTTTGTCTAAAGAAAATTTGAATCTCTAATTTCCTTGAAATCATTGCATATACATATCAACCATAACATTGCATAAGCAGGTACCATTACAGGTTTCTCATTTTCTTCGCTGTTTATTTCAGCAAAAATGTCTTATGAATAAAGCATCAAAGATCTTCAGGCACAAAATGCCCAATTTCAACAGATGTTCATGACTCTGGAAAAAGGGATGGAGGATCTGAAGGCCCTCATCCTGAAAGAAAAGAAGAAGAAGAAGAAGCATGTCGGTGCCCTCAATATAGGCAGAGGATTTGGGGGGACGCTAAGGAAACTAGTCGATCTGACCTCCTCATCCAAAGAAGGGGAAAATTAAGAGAGAGAAACAAGGGAGGAGAACCCTAGTCCTGAAGTCTATGACAATGATACAGGCTACAATAATGAGCAGTATCCTCCCACTGAAGGCAGGTACAAGCAGTTAGAGGATCGATTAAGCGCTATGGAGATCCAGAGAATTCCATGGATGGATTTTGAAGAGCTGGGATTGGTGTCTAGGGTAGTCATCCCACACAAATTTAAAGCTCTAGTTTTCGCAAGGTATGATGGGGTGTATTGTCCCAAGCTTCATCTCTGATCCTATGTGGGTAAGATCCAGCCTCACACTGCTGATAGAAACTTGTGGGTTCACTTCTTCCAAGACAGTTTGTCAGGGACTCAGCTTGAATGGTTCTACCAATTGGAGGGAACCAATGTCCGAAACTGGGAGGATTTGGCTGCTGCTTTTTGTAAGTAGTATCAATATAATGCCGACCTTGCCCCTACCCGTACTCAACTTAAGAGTATGTCCATGGGTGAAGGTGAAGGCTTCAAGGACTATGCGTAGAAGTGGAGAGATTTGGCAAGGAGAGTCCAACCTCCTTAATTTGATAGGGAGTTGGTCGACATGTTTCTTGGGACGCTGCCTGGCCCATTCTTCAACCATTTGATTGGTAGCTCATAGGCTAGTTTTACTGAGCTGATATTAACTGGAGAGAGGGTAGAATCTAGGATACGGAGCAGAAAAATATAGAGACACCTCCTCAAGTTTAGTGAAGAAGCCCTTCGCTGGTAAGAAGGAAGTCGGTGCTATCTATAGCCCAAGGGGTCAGAGCAGAGCTAAACACCGTCCTACGGTAAATGCTGTAATGATACCTAGGCATGCGGCTTCTCCACAACACGGCAATCAACAAAGGGTAGAAAGACCACAAAGGCAGTTCACCCAGATTAACATGACATTGGAAGAGGATCTACCCCATCTACTGAGATCCAACGTTGCAATCTTGAAGGAGGCTCCCAAGAATCCTAATACCACCTCTCCTCGGTACAATCCAAATGCTCGGTGTGCCTACCATTCTGAGAGTCCTGGTCACGATACAAATGACTGTTGGGCTCTAAGAAATAAACTACAGGATCTGATTGAAGCCAAGGAAATTGAGTTCGATGCTCCGGAGAAGCCCAATATCATAACTGCTCCCATGCCTAAACACAATCGTGGAGTTAATGTTGTTGATACCGATATGTTTCTGACCTCAGTTGATGAAGTTTCTACTCCCCTTTTGATGGTTAAGAAGAATTTATTGTTGGCCAGTTTATTTTCGGGTTGTGGTGAAGGTTGCCACATGTGTTCATCTCTGTCTTCTGGTTGCTATTTGTTGAAGACAGGTGTCCAGTGCCTGATGGACAACAGAGAAATTTTGTTCGAGAAAACTTTGATTCTAGCTGTTCCGTTCGAAGATGTTGCTATTATAACCATTTCCTCCAATCCTTTCAAGGTCTCCTCGAGAAGACCTATTAGGATTACACCCGCTCTGAGTTTTTCTCCGTTAATAATCACCTTTCCTGGTCCTGTCTCGTACGCCTCAAACAAAGCTGTCCCTTGGCATTATGGTGCCAATGTTTACTATCATGGAGTTAAACAAGATCTGAAGAATGAAGAGGCTGATCCCGATGTCAATAACATTGTCGGGACCAGTAAGATTACCAGAAGTGGAAGGGTTTTCTCTCCTGAGATTTCCCCGAAGACTGTCAATAAGCCTGTTGTTATTTCACCTACTATTCCTTCCCGTACGTCAACTACTACTCGTGTTCTTACTCCATTCGTTACTCCTTCCGTCGAGTCATCTGGGACCCGAGGCAAAGAAGTTATAGGTGAGCCTGCCCGGACGGAGGCACCTAGAAAGATTGTTGTAGAAGCCTATAAGCAAGAGATAGAGGAAATCTTAAAAATAATCAAAAAGAGTGACTACAATGTGGTCGAGCAGTTGGGGCAGACCCCCTCGAAGATATCAATGTTGTCTTTGCTGTTATGTTCTGAGGCCAATGCAAAGGCTTTGATTGCATTCCTCAAGACCGCGCATGTGCCGCAAGAAGCCTCAGCCGATCAAATCAAAGACTGTGTAGCCAGCTTGACTACTGACAATGGGATGGGTTTTTCAGATGCCGACTTGACACCAAAAGAGAGGAAGCATAATGATGCTCTGCATGTCTCGATCGAATGCAGAGGCACTACTATGGCTCATGTGTTGGTGGATATTGGGTCTTTACTGAATGTTCTTCCTAAGAAGGCCCTTGATCGATTATATTGTGAAGCCTTGACCTTAAAGCCCAGTAACATTGTGGTAAGGGCTTTTGACGGGTCGAAGAGAATGGTGCATGGAGAGGTGGACATCCCTGTCAAGGTAGGCTCTCAGACCTTTGAATCCACCTTCTATGTGATGGACATCAGGCCATTGTACTCTTGTTTGTTGGGTCGTCCTTGGATCCATGAAGATGGGGCTATTACTTCTACACTGCACCAAATGCTGAAATATCCGGTGAAGGGGAAGATTGTGACTGTGCATGGCAAAGAAGAGTATATGGTGAGCCACCTTAACTCCTTCAGGCATGTGGAGATGGACGGGGAATTCATAGAGACTCCTTGTCAAAAATTTGAAGATGTTCCTCAGATTATGGCGTCAACCGAGACTACCACCAGCACCAAACCTCCTCTGAAGATGGCTTCTCTCAAGGACGCCAGAGTTGTGGTCGAAGAAGGTGGGCGTACCAATTGGGGAAAGCTCCCTGATTTTACTCACAAAACTAACAAATTTGGTTTGGGCTTTACTTCGGGGGCTTAAAGGGTTGTTCAACGCGTTCGGGATGGAGGACCTCCCCTACGCATCAGCAATCGTGGGTCAACGCTATTGAAGACAGTGAGGAAGACTCTGACATTGACAGTTGGATCTACCCGACTACCAACGGTGGACCGAGTAACTGGATGGCTAGAGATTTTATACCATTTTATTTTATTCTGCAGTAATTGTCTTACTTGGGTTCTGAATTTATAATAAACAATTTTTAACTTTTTGGCCTTGTGTCTTACCCGAGGCACAATGGTTTTATCTGCAAGGGTTATTATATGTCATTTCATATGTCATCAATAAAGTATTGGACGTTCCTTGCATACAAATTTTGTGCTCTCTGTTTTTCTTTTCTGTTTTTACTTTATCAATACAGTTATGCTCTTACACACACTCACGTATCAAACTCTAGATCCATATCCACTCTGGATCCCATTGATAACAATTATGCTACTACCAGTTATGATTTCGAAAATCCGATCAACCAAGTCGAGAACGAAGGTGAGGACCATTGTGAGGTTCCTGGAGAACTGGCTAGGCTGTTACAATAGGAAGAGAGGGCTATACAGTCTCATGAAGAGCCAGTTGAGACAATAAACTTGGGCACGAAGGTGGACAGAAAAGAAGTCAAGATTGGCACAAATCTGGAGACAAAGATCAAACAGCAACTGATACAGATGTTGCACGACTACGTTGAGATCATCGCTCGGTCATATGAAGACATGCTTGGTTTACACACTAATATCGTTGTACACCGTCTATCGACTAAAGAAGATTGTCCTCTAGTTAAACAGAAGGTCTGCCGTATGCATCCTGAAATGTCAGAGAAGATCAAAGCAGAGGTTATGAAACAGTTCAACACTGGGTTCTTGGCCGTCACCTCCTATCCGCAGTGGGTTACCAACATTGTTCCAGTACCTAAAAAGGACGGTAAGGTACGGATGTGTGTAGACTACAGAGACCTGAACAGGGCAAGCCCCATGGATGACATCCCGCTTCCCCATATTGATGTTCTGGTTGACAACATTGCGCAAAACAAAATCTTCTCCTTTATGGATGGTTTCTCTGGCTACAACCAGGTCAAGATGGCTCCTAAAGACATGGAGAAGACAACCTTCGTCACAAAGTGGGGCACCTTCTGTTACAAGGTGATGCCTTTTGGTTTGAAGAATACTGGGGCAACCTATCAGCGAGCCATGGTCGCTTTGTTCCATGATATGATACACCCTGAGATCGAGGTTTATGTTGATGACATGATAGCCAGGTCTCAAACTGAAGAGGAACACCTGGATCATCTATAAAAGTTGTTCGACAGGTTGAAGTTATACAAGTTGAGGTTGAATCCGAACAAGTGCACCTTTGGGGTAAGGTCTGTTAAGCTTATGGGTTTCATCGTCCGTGACAAAGGTATTCAGGTAGACCCCACAAAGGTAAAGGCCATACAAGAGATGTCGGCTCCCCATACAGAGAAGGAAGTTAGAGGTTTCTTGGGACGCTTGAATTATATCGTCAGATTCATTTCACATCTGACTGCTACTTGTGAGCCCATCTTCAAGCTTCTGAAGAAAGATCAAGTGGTAAAGTGGAATGACGAATGCCAGATTGCTTTCAAAAGAATAAAGGAATACCTTCAAGAACCACCAATTCTGATGCGTCCGATTGAAGGAAGACCTTTGATATTATACTTAGCAGTGCTAGACAATTCAATGGGGTATGTGATGGGGCAGCATGACGAGTCTGGTCGAAAAGAGCACGCAATATACTACCTTAGCAAAAAGTTTACCGACTATGAGACACGATACTCACTGCTCGAGAAAACTTGCTGCGCTTTGCATGGGTTTTTCGCTGACTAAGACAGTACATGCTGACCCACACTACTTTGTTTATATCTAAGATGGATCCAATCAAATACATATTCAAAAAGCCCGCTCTCTCCGGAAGAATAGGAGATGGAAGATGATCTTAACTGAATACGATATACAATATACAACACAGAAAGCAATCAAGGGAAGTGTATTGGCTGATCATTTGGCTCATCAGGCCGTGGATGACTACCAGTCCATGAATTTTGAGTTCCCAGACAAGAATATCATGCTAGTGACTGATTACGGAGAACCTGGACCAGGTGAAGGACCCGAGGAGGGATCCCGATGGACTATGGTTTTTTATGGAGCTTCGAACGCACTCAGTAATGGCATTGACACTGTAATCAGATCTCCTGAGGGCTGTCATACTCCTTTCACCGTCCGACTATGCTTCAACTATACTAATAACATGGCGGGGTATGAAGCCTACATCATGGGTCTCAAAGCTTCCATTGACCTAAGGATCAAGTTCTTGAGCGTCTTCGGGGATTCAACCTTGGTGATAAGTCAGATCAAAGGAGAATGGGACACAAAGCACCCAAATCTCATTCCGTACAAAGAACATGTACTGACAATACTCCCACACTTTGAGGAGGTAACATTTGAACATTTCCCACGAGAGGAGAATCAGTTAGCAGACGCGCTAGCTACCATGTCTTCTATGTTTAAAGTAAGGTGGGACAACGAAGCTCCCTGAATCACCATTGAAAGGTTAGATGAACCAGCGCACTGCTGTAAGATTGATATTGAAGAGGTAGCAGACAATCACTGGTTTCATGAAGTGAAGAAGTACCTCGAGACTCAAGAGTATCCCGAAGGGGCATCTGTCAATAATAAGAAGTTTCTGAGAAGGTTCGCAACGAAATTCTTCCTCGGTAATGGAATCCTCTACAAGCACAATCATGATTATACCTTACTGCGGTGTGTAGACAAGAGCGAAGCAGAGAGGATCATGACAGATCTACATGAAGGTACCTTCGGAACCCATTCCAGTGGACATACCATGGCTAAGAAGATCCTACGGGAAGGATACTCCCGGTCCACTATGGAAGCAGATTGTTATCAGCACTCCCGAACTTGTCATAAGTGCCAAATTTATGCTGATAAGGTGCATGTGCCTCTGGTTCCTTTGATTGTCTTGACAACCCTGTGGCGCTTTGCAATGTGGGGCATTGACATGATCGGAGAAATAAGGCCTACCGCTTCCAATGGGCATCGCTTCATCCTAGTGGCCATCGATTACTTCATGAAATGGGTTGAGGCAGCCTCTTTTGCTACTGTTACCAAGAATGTTATGGCACGTTTTATCAAGCATAACCTTATATGTCGGTATGGTGTGCCAAGCAGAATCATCACCGACAACGGTACGAATCTCAACAACACGATGATCACCGAGCTCTGTAAACAATTCAAGATACAGCATCATAACTCTTCTCCCTACCGGCCGAAGATGAATGGCGCTATTGAAGTGACTAACAAGAACATCAAAAATATCATACAGAAAATGACAGTGACATACAAAGACTGGCATGAGATGTTACCATTCGCTCTTCATGGGTACCATACCTCAGCACGGACATCGACATGGGCAACACCCTACTCTCTGGTATATGGCATGGAGGCAGTCCTGCCCATCGAGGTCCGGATTCCGTCTTTAAGGATTATGAAAGACGTGGGTTTAAATGAAGACGACTGGATCCAGACTCGACTTGATCAACTAAATTTGATCGATGAAAAGAGACTTATTACTGTCTGTCATGGTCAGGCGTATCAAAAGCGGATGATAAAGGCTTTCAACAAAAAAGGCAGGCGTCATGAATATCAAATTGGGGATCTGATAATCAAGGTGATCCCAGGGGAAAATGGACTCCCACATACGAATGGCCATTTATGATTAAAAACATTTTCTCTGGTGGAGCCATGATTCTAACCACCATGGATAGTGACGACCTCCCGCACCCTATCAATGCAGACATAGTGAAAAGATACTATGCATGATAAAAGACCCGCTAGGTTGATTGGCCTAGGCAAAAATAAGGGCTTCCCGGCGAACCAAAAAGGTTCGGGAAAAAATAAGGGATGGAAATGAAAATAATATGTACACCCGGCAAGCCGAAAACCTGAAAAGGCGGCTTGGGCAAAAAAAGGGTATCCCGGTGGACTGAAAACCCGAAAGGGCAGTCCAGGCCAAAGTTAGGGATGAAAAGCGTATCACTATGTCCCATTGGATCACCTTGCAATCAGACCTCAGTATCAACTGTCAAGCTCGAACGACATCGATCAAACTAATAAACTTCAGATAAGCAGCAAAGTGATCAGACGCTCGAAGACATAGGGGCAATAGCAGAGTTGGAACCCAATGGGATTGTTGCACATAGATGTTTTCTTTTTACACAATATTGTATAGATCCTATTTTTACGGTGGTGTTCTCTTACTAGAGCGTCAGTCTCCTTGTACAAAAATGCATATTACAGGCTGACTTTGAAAAATAAATACAAATCATTTTTACAAAAAACTATGAGTTTTTTTTCCTTTTCTGTTTTGTTTTGCAAAAAACGTCCAATGATTTATTCTTGACATATGCATTGAATATGGTTACTGCTCATAAATATTTACATTAGAAATGGAAATACAATTGCTCGTAACTTAAGAAACAGGGGTAAAAAAAACCAGAAATGTCAAAACCCGACAGTTACTCTATCTAGCCGGTACCGGGGCAAAGACAACTTTGAAACATAATCATCAGCGCATACGACCTCGTAGCATCTGTATTCCCCACAGACTAAAGGTAATCAAAGCATTGATATCAGTTCTCTCAAAATGGGAAGTAATCTCTCTAGCCAAGGTCGTCCAGAAACCTGACATCTATATCCCCCAGACGAATTTCATAATCGCGAGCGGATCATCATAAAATTTTATCTCCCCAATAGAGCTTATTACTTCAGCTACGGAAGTCCACCTTCCAACATAGTCATTCCCCCGCAGAGCTATTCTCATACAAAGTCTCTCCCTGGGAGAATATTCACAAACAACAAAGAGCAAATCTTCGGCACAGTCATTTGCGTTCACCATCCCTAACGGAAGTAGAAGAATCATAATTCTCTACAACAGTCAGGAATGCTATACTCTACAACAGTGGTCAGGGATTTATTTTCCCAGACTCAGACATGTCACGATATCATTTCATGTTCATACATCATGACTTGCGCATACATATTACATACAGCATAATCTCATTTATTTTGAGAACATTATCACACAATGAATTTCATGCATCACATATAATTAATCTTATACCTTTTCAGGAAAGATGGTTATCATCAACAATTCCAACAGTTCAAGATTAAAACCATGAAGCTATACATGTTATAGCCCTACTATCCAGGCTTTCATTTCGAAGTAACCCTACAATCAAGGTTCCTTCTCATAGCCCTACTAACCAGGCTTTCATTTCGAAGTAACCCTGCGATCCAGGTTCCTTCTCATAGCCCTACTATCCAGGCTTTCATTTCGAAGTAACCCTACGATCCAGGTTCCTTCTCATAATCATACTATCCAGGCTTTCATTTCGAAGTAACCCTACTATCCAGGTTCCTTCTCATATCCCTACTATCCAGGATTTCATCTCGAAGTAACCCTACTATCCAGGTTCCTTCTTATAGCCCTACTAACCAGGCTTTCATTTCGAAGTAACCCTATTATCCAGGTTCCTTCTCATAGCCCTACTATCAAGTCTTTCATTTCGAAGTAACCCTACTATCCAGGTTCCTTCTCATATCCCTACTATCCAGGCTTTCTATTCGAAGTACCCTACGATCCAGGTTCCTTCTCATAGCCCTACTATCATGGATTTCATTTTGAAGTAACCCTACTATCCAGGTTCCTTCTCATAGCCGTACTATCCAGGCTTTCATTTCGAAGTAACCCTTCCATCCAGGATCCTTCTCATAGCCCTGCTATCCAGGATTTCATTTCGAAGTAACCCTACAATCCAGATTCCATCTCATAGCCCTACTATCCAGGATTTCATTTCGAAGTAACCCTACTATCCAGGATCCTTCTCATACCCCTACTAACCAGGCTTTCATTTCGAAGTAACCCTACGATCCAGGTTCCTTCTCATATCCCTACTATCTAGGCTTTCATTTCGAAGTAACCCTACGATATAGGTTCTTTCTCATAGCTCTACTGTCCAGGCTTTCATTTCGAAGTAACCCTACTATCCAGGTTCCTTCTTATAGCCATACTATCCAGGCTTTCATTTTGAAGTAACCCTACTATCCAGGTTCCTTCTCATAGCCCTACTATCCAGGCTTTCATTTTGAAGTAACCCTACGATCCAGGTTCCTTCTCATAGCCTTACTATCCAGGCTTTCATTTCGAAGTAACCATACGATCCAGGTTCCTTCTCATAGCCCTACTATCTAGGATTTCATTTCGAAGTAACCCTACTATCCAGGTTCCTTTTTATAGCCCTATTATCCAGGATTTCATTTCGCAGTAACCCTACTATCCAGGTTCCTTCTTATAGCCCTATTATCCAGGCTTTCATTTAGAAGTAACCATACGATCCATGTTCCTTCTCATAGCCGTACTATCCAGGCTTTCATTTAGAAGTAACCCTGCTGTCCAGGTTCCTTCTTATAGCCCTACTAACCAGGCTTTCATCTCGAAGTAACCCTACTATCCAGGTTCCTTCTCATATCCCTACTATCCAGGTTCCTTCCCAAAAGCCCAAGTATCCAGGCTTTCATCTCGAAGTAACCCTACTATCCAGGTTCCTTCTCCCTTATCTCCAGACAACAGTTTACAACACTGTAAGGCCTAGACCCGACCAGATACGGTCGATTTCACATTTCCCCAGTAATTTGTTGTACAACCTGGACCCTAACCAGATATACATTCTACTTTCACCTCCTTAATCAAGAGTTAATTCTCCAGCAGAGTAATGGACAACCGAAGCTCCTAGACTCTACTTCCCAGGACATAAATCAACATTCCCCGGCGAAATTCTCCTCAATAGCAGGTACAGGAATTCTCACCAAGGAATCTCTTATGCAACCGATCTTTTCTGGATGGCATCTTTAAGCCCATCTCTGAAGATTCTCCGTCGCCTTCCAAATGGCATCTGTAAGCCCATTCCTGATATCACCAATCAGTATTACTTCATGCGAGTGCAAATTTTTGGGCACTCTAGTGTTCAATCATCTTCCACCTTCAGATCACGAAAGGCAGACCAACCAATTTACATCCTCAGGCTTAAGAAGATTGAACAGGGGCAGCTGTTGTACTCCAAAATTTTCCCTCTCATTTCTCAAAGGATCATCCTGGACCCTCAGGTTTTCTTCTATCAACTTTCAAGTCTCGAATTACAACTTTTCAAGAAAATCATTCACAAGGGAAAAATGTTCAAAAGCACACTGAAAAGTCAAACTTTGACTTTTAGATCAAAAATCATGTTTTAACAATTATATTTCATCAAGACATGAAATTGGTTCATCAAAAAATCAGAAGTCAGAAATTACATTAAAAAAAATCAAATTTCTAAACATTTAGAAAATTTTCTAAGTGTTCAGAGAATATGATACTTCAGAACTTCTGAGCCAACCTGCACACAAGTGCACTCAGAATTTGCAAACAAGGTTCAGAACATGATTCTTCAATCAGAACAAGGCTCTTCAGCATATGCTTCGATCAGAGCATCACCCTTCAAGTTTCACTGTGGTCTTCTTCGATCATAACATCACAAATCCCCAAAACCTTGCTTGAGCATCCTGTTGCACTGCTATAGCACAGTCTTGCAACCAGCTGCCACAACACTCAAAATTGCTGCTGATCTAGTCCACGCCTGCATTTTTCTCAAACCCTATATTTGCACCAAATTAGTATACAAAAACTTTGATTAAAAAGCAATGGAACAGTATACCAAAAAGGTTTAAATCCCATTTGTTTTCCCTCCAAAACCACAGCAAACCCATTATAAATAATTGGCTCCATCACATGTTCAAGGGGCTAGCTTTTGGAGAGAGAGAATTGTCAAAAGAGAGAAAAGAAAACTGTGAAACCTTCATAAAAATCCATAATCCCCAAACAGAAAACCAAACCTTTGTTCTTCCCTTTGAGTCAAAGAACTTAGTATTTTCTCTTTCGTTGCTCTTGCTGACTCCAGAACATCTGAAGGCAGCAACTCAAGTTCCAAGGGCCCGCTTCAGATTCAAGGTAATTCTTTCTGACTTTGCATCTTTTCATTTAGAACATCATTAAAATATGTAAATATCATAGTATTGATGTTGTCCAAATCATTGCATGAGTAGAAAAACTATGGATCAGAACTTCTTGAATAAAGTTAGGTTCAAAATTAGGATTAGAACTTCTATAAACTATTGTAGTTTTATCCTTCTGATTTGTTGTTTGTTAAGAACCGAGTAAATTGCCGATGTGCTGATTAATTTGAGGAAAGAGTTGAAATGTGGCACAAAACTTCTGATTTTCACACATGGTTTTAGCACAACACAGAACTTCTGATTTTCACTCATGGTTTTAGCACAACACAGAACTTTTGATTTTCACTCATGGTTTTATCACAATGCAGAACTTCTGATGTTCACTCACTGTCTTAGCACATATTGAACTTCTGAGCTCTCTTCGTTGTTTTAACAAACAGAACTTCTAAGACTTTCTCACTGTCCTAACGCTTAGAGGTTCAGCACATAGCAACCCAGAACTTCTGTGTTTTCCCTCTAACGTCTCTTTCAGGACCTCAGAGTGTATCAATCCAGAACTTCTGACGCTTCTTTCTGGACCACTGCGCGCCCAACATCAGAACTTCTGATCCCCTTTATTTTGCTTTCAGCAGCATGCTAATTCTATCTCTCATTATTTCCTTTTTTTTTCTCATTTTCAATATTAATACCTATTTTATAAAAAAGGACATAAAATATTTTCTTTTTATTAATTAATTAATTTCTTTTTCTTAATTCATTAAGATAAAAATCCATTTTCTAAACAAGTCTTTTTTCTTTCTTGCATTGTACATTTCAATATGGTTGTAATAGTTAATTAGGGTTTAAATTCTCGCACCCCCCATTCATAAATTTGTATCCCCCATCCCCTTAATAATGAAATAGTGTAGGATTTTACCTTTCCTGCATTTTTATTGCTTTCATATATTGTTATTAATTAGGGTGTGTATGGCAAGATGAAAACAACAAATAGATAACCCTAATCAAGACTAAATGAATGAAAATTAAACACACTGGCAAGCTAGCACCATTAGGGTAATCCCATTTGGTTGCTTGTCGGAAAATATTCATGTCCCTCGAATATGGGAGTTTTGGCAAAGACCCTCAATAAAAGATCATAGTCGCTCGATGACCCTTAATGTTGCCTTCGGTAAATGATCTAGTCCCTAAAACGACATTAATAAAATGTCCCATAAGTTTCCTTCTATGACTATACAAAAACGTCTTGTGCCCGTCCCTTAACATCCAACGATGGAGCTTCTTACCAAATCAATGGTAAGATATAAACATCTAAAGAAGGGGGAAAAGAACATTTAAGACATTTTGAGTAGGTAGATTCGATCCTAGTTGCTCGCTCTCTCACAACCAAACATTTTACACCAACACTTTCACATTAAAACCCTTTTCTTCAAAAGGAAAAAAGTTTTTGTATACGTTCTTATAGATATGAGAACCAGTACAAAAACATATTTTCAAGAACACTTTCAAAAAACATATTCCACAAACACCTCTTTAAACTATTTTCGAAACAACACTTTGTACGCGTTCTTATAGAAATGGGAACCATTACAAAGACATTTTTTCAAAATATTTTCAAACCAACAACACAAATAATATTTTCAAACAAATCAAGTGATCTAGCAAGCAACTAAGAGCCCATGGGAAACCATGGATGAAAAGGGTTCTAACACCTTCCCTTTTCATAATATACCCCCCGAACTCAGAAAACATCTCTAAAGGTCTTTCCTGTTCTTTTCAGCCTTTCCTTATTGGATAAAAGAAAAGTCGATGGCGACTCTTTCTAACCGCAACATTTGCAAATACAAATGCAAAACAACCAAGTCAGTTCTCCCACCATATCACACTTTGAATATAGTTTGCTATTTTGCCTTTTATTTCCATTAAAAAAACAATTTAAAAATCATTTTTCTTCTTTTTATTTTGTCCATTAAATTTTTTTAAATATATTCTGACTATGTGATAGTTGATCATGAACTTTATTAACATCATTGGATCTTGGGTGTTTAGTTTAACTCCACCAAAATGGATGGGTTATTTTAACGATAGTTTGATCAAAATATTTTATTCAAATACATCCCCTTCCTCTTCATCTTATCCTTGTCTTACTTGTACTACGTGTTGTTAGAGAATGATCTACATATCATTTCTCTAAACATATGGTAAATAGATTGCTATTGACCGGCCTCAAAATAGGTGCGACTTCTACATAAGTACACTTATGATTGCTTAACATAGCGCTAAATTCTGTCCCGATTCGAGAAATGATCGTTTGTGGCCCAAACCTATGTTTGTAAGCCCAAGTATGTTTAACTTGAAACCTTTGATCCAATAACCTTGAGGTATATTGTTAGGAGGCTTAGTCTTATCAATCCTCTAATGGACTTTCATAAAATTTAGTCTAAGTGAACCATTTAAGCATCGTTGATCATTTTGATGTTGCCTTTAGAATTTAAAATGAATGATATACTTGACAAAAAGCAAATGAAACTTGTAGTTGAGAGGCTTTGATTTTATCAATCTTCTAATGAGTTTCCAAATGAAAGATTCAAGATGGTCATTCAACTAACCTCTAATTTCTAACCCCATTAACAATTGACTTTTATGTTTAAGCTTTTACATTACACCTTTACCTTTACGCACCATTTATTTTAGCATTTACATTTTATGTTATTTTTATATTTGCTCACTGGAGAATTTATCTTTATGTAATTTTTATTTTTCTCACTTGAGCTTTTCATTTTCTTTTTGAATATATCTGATAATCAACTTGAACAATAAAGAACTTTATGGTTGCTTGGACTATTTGGTTACTATCCTTGGTATTTTGGAGTTATGGACTTCTTGGACTTAGGAGTAGATACCTTGACCTAACTTGAGACCTTGTGACTTATATTTCTATTTTGTTTAGACTTCTTGGGGTTTACCCCAAGACATTGGGTTGTTTGTTTTCTTTGTGTGCAGGTTATTCTGATTATGTGCTTTGTTTGTGATCGAGAATTCATCAGTATATAACTGTTACTCTGCCCAATTTTTGTGAAGACCTAATGCATTTGAAGTTTGGTTTTCTTAAGAGGTTTATTATCTTTTCTTGTTTGGTTTCAACCCAAAGGATGGGAATTCTATATTGACTCATTATGTCATGTGTTGGCATCTTGTTGGTTAGACAATTATTTTCCCTAGCTTTTACCTTATGCTTTAGGATATTCTCTTCATCTCTTCCCTTTTTTTTTAATTTCAAAATCTTCTCCCTCCTTTTTAAAACTCTTCTTGTTTTTAAACTTGAACGACTTTCACAATAAACTTGGACTTAGGTCCATACATTTTCAAAGCATTTTCTTAATCAAACTTTAATCAATTTAATCATACTTTGACATTTTTGTGAGGAGACTAAAATTCAATCAATCTCATTCAAACCATTTTTCCATTTTGGCTTTTATCCTTAAAACTTTCACAAAAGATTAGACTCTTGTCAATCCTTGTAGTGATGCGAACTACTATACTTCTACGATATGTAGTGAAGCGAGATATTTTCCACTTGGGTGTTGAGTGAGGCTTTGTTAATTTTAAAATCCAAGCCATATCCTCCACTTTGAGATGACACAAATTCTCCTCTCTCCTAATCGTGGATAGTAAGTATGTTCTTCCACTCAAATATGATGATGATGTCTTATCTCTTAAAATTAACTAAGACATTTGTGTTTTAAAATTTTTAAAGGTGAACTACGAGTATCCAGATCCCCTATTACACGGAAGGTGGTAAGTAGGCGCTAAAGGTTCGCAACCGCGGCGGGTGAAAAAATTGTAAAAAAAAATTATTTCTTTTCTCACCTCCACCATCTAATTCTATACAACATTTATAGCCAAAATACACAAATTTTCAAAGAGGTTCATGTGGAGTATCATAGATATTTAGGGTGCTAATACCTTCCCTTTGCATAACCAACCCCCGAACTTAGATTCTCTCCCCTTATTTTTTGGGTTATTCGCTCTTCTCTCATTCCTCTGGAAACAATAAAGCATGGTGTCATACCTCAAATTTTCCGGTCTTAGTGTTACCGTCAAATTTATTTTCAAACTTGGGATTTACAGAGTATAAAATTCCTTTGATTTTAAATTATATTAATATTCTGAGGTTTTCTATAAAAATTCCTTTCAAGTCTGTTTGAAAATATAATAATTATTATTTGTATTTTTAAAATAGAAAATATAATAATTATTTTTAAATAGAAAATAATCGTTCGCCTTCATATACTTTTAATTGGTGTTTTACTTTCGAATGAGTAACATATCATAGTTGGTACGGGTTCGAATCTCACTTGGTGCACTTTGGATATTTTTGCTGTTTATTGTTACTAACTTTATTTTTCATTTTTCTAACCACAAAAATCACATTTTTTATCATTAAATTATTATTTTCGTATTTATTTGTATATTATATTTTAAAAATATTAATTTTTATTAAAATATTTATTTTATTTAAAAAATAGTCAAAATACTTCATAAATAAATAAAATCTTTCCAGATCAATTTTGCTCTATATCAAATTTTACACCTAGACACAAATATGTCCATATTCTTAATCTTGCTGGCCAAGATGAGAATTTGGGCTTTGCATGTTGGATACTTCCTTTTTTATATTTTAACATAATTTTTCCACTTATAAATAGCTCTCAAAACTTATCAAGAATTCATTCAGAAATATCCAGAATTTCTCACAACAACTTTTCACAACACTTTCTTTTCAAATTTTCTACTCAATATTATTGGTGTTTCTTTTACTATTTGTTTGCCGGTGATTTCATATGAAGCCTCTTGATTATTTTTTAATTGTTATTGTTGTTTTATTTAACCATATAATAATATTTTCTCATAGTTTTCTTTCTTTGTAAAAAAAATTAATATATATGCAGTATTTTGTTTTATCAACAATTTCACAGATCCAGAATTCATCAACAATTTTCTCATCAACCACACACAAATTGCACAACCATATTTTGGTGAAGCTTCCACGTACAAACATACGAAGCCCCTCCAGTAATCCTCTAATCGCGGCCATCACCATTATAAGTCTCTCCTTTCTTTTTTTATTTTTCGGTTTTCATTTGGGACATAGGTGTTAATTTTGTTACTATTAAGAAGAGAGATTTGCTTGCTGTTATTTTTTCTGAAAAATTATGAATGGAAAAAGGGGCACAACCACCATTGGTTAGTACTTTGAAAACTTGATGATATCAATAGAGATAAAGTCACGTAAAAGGTAATCTCAATTTCTTTCATTTGTTATTGTTATTTTATTTTTTATTTTACACAAACTCTTGTTTAAATTAGGCTATAGATAAAAAATCCCTTCATATTTAATTTACTAATCATTCTATTTAGTTATTGTATTATTCTAAAAAAGGATATAAAATATTAATTTCATTAATTGCTTAATTTGGTCTATAAAAAATGTCCAATCACAAAAATGGGTGATTTTATTATTAGCTTTAGATTTGTTGGTAAATAATTAATGTAGTTATATAATTATTAGGATAATTAGATTTAATTGGTTATTATACTCTATTAACTTTCAATTATAAGAATTCAAAAAATCAAACTTTTCAATTAAAATTCTACTTAATCTAAACCCCCCGCTTAATTGGGCCATGTTTAATTTCTGAACTTGGGTCCTTAATACCCCATTTGCATTTAGGGCCCAGTTCAATATCCGAACTTGGGTGTTTACTTGCCATACCCTCCTATTTGACTACCATTTTACAAAACGTATACCTCGGCCAATTTGGGCTCAAAATATCTTTGGGTCTAAATTTTCTTCTAATACACCGCTCAGTCTTAATATCCTCACCTCCCGCGTGTTTTGGGTCCAGTTCAATATCTGAACTAGGGTCCTTCATCTTAACACCTCCAGATTAAGTTTTGCATCCTTTACCCTTAATTAATTAGATTATTATAATCCTTCTAATCTTCTATTTTTTTAATTATTATATATCTTATTTTTACATATTTTCATTAAATATAATTTTCGCATATTAATAAATAATTATTGGATATTTTTAATATTTAATATTTTTTTAATAATTAGGAAAGATAGTTAGTTATTAGCTTAAATATTTTTTTAATACACTAACTCTATTTTTCTAAATTGTATTAATTATTTTTCTCGTCCAAATATATTCTTCTCATATCGCATCATACATCCTAAAATAGCTAATCAATCAAACACTAACAATTTTTCCACTAACATAACAAAATAAAAGATATTTTCATAAAAAGGATTAAGGAAAATTTCTTTCAAAATTAACTGCGAACTGCGTCTACAATCACTCACTTTTCAAAACCCAAACAAGGCTCAAGGATAAATCCGAAAGCAATTCTATGTGATCCTATAAAAAACACCAACTGTAACACCCCAATTCTACCCAGGCAAATTATATAAATAAATCAGAGTTATAAAAATCATTCATAATAACTCATCAAACATCATTTATTCATCATAAATTATCATCACAACATCATTAATAAAATTTCATCAATAACTCAGATGTACATTAATACGACAGTAATACACATTGCTATTCTGTAATCTCACATCATTACTATAATAACTCCTACTGTTACAAATCAAACAACAGTCTATAAACATTTCATCCTCATCATTCTGCATAAAAACCAACATAACAATCAACACAAAAACTAACTCTAAATCCTAAATTAGCTACTATGATTACACTTCCTATTCTTCATTTTAATCCTCTAGAATAAAGCTCATCGCGTTAGCTATTCAACGCTTCGAACGACATCTCAAAGGACATCCTAAAACTCAAGTTACAGCATTTTCAAATTCAATCTGCCAAAAATCAGACAACATGGGTCGACACATATCTCCTTGGATCGAAGCGTACTGTACTGAACTCGCAACATGAGTCGATGCATTCCCTCATGTATCGCCTCATCCTGAGTCAAACACATAACATGTATCGACACATTCCCCTATGGATCTACTCATCCTGAGTCTAAAAGTATTCATGTATCGATGCAAAACCTCTTCGTATCGACTCATCCTGAGTCTCTACACCTTCTTGTATCGATGCAAAACCACTTCGTGTCGACTCATCTTGAGTCTCTAAACCTTCATGTATCAACACATAGCATTTGAGATCGACACATCTTGTTACGTCCTGCATAATTTCTACGATTTTCTCTGCGTTCTCGCTTCGGGTTCTATACTTTAATCCCTAAAAACTTAATCTAATCATAGATAATCATCACTTATAATTATCCTATAATTCTACGTCAATTAAACAACATCGGGACATCATTATTCATATAAAATTCATCAATTTTTCATCATACAACATCACATACATTTAATTCATGAACAAGACAACAATCACCTCTAACCCCACATACCAACTATCATAAACCCAATTATAGAGTTAGAACCCCACCCTTACCTTGGATTGAAGGTCGCTCTATAATCTTCCGGTCAAAACCTTGTTCTGCCGTTTTTCCTCTTTTTCCAGCAGCTTCACGTTCTTCTTCTCAATCCTTATTCTTCTACTGCCTCTTCTTTCTATTCCTTCTAACAACAATAGAATAGCCTATTATTCTTTATTCCTTATTGGGCTTAAAACTAATACACCCCCTTATTACTATTTCAATACCTTAAAAACAAGCCCACATCAAATAATATTATACTTATAATATTATTTCACCACTTAATAAAATAATTAAATCCAATTAATCACAACACATCATCTCAAATATTCCAAAAATAATTTAATTAAATAATTAATTAAATTACGGGTGTTACAACTCTCCCCCACTTAGAATATTTTCGTCCTCGAAAATGTACCTCAATCAAACAACTCAGGGTAGGAGTCTCGTATCTTTCTCTCCAACTCCCAAGTCATGCTTTCTCCGGAAACTCCTTCCCAAATTAATTTAACCAAAGAAATCTCAATGCTCCTCAGAGTCTTTATTTCATGATCCACGATCCGTACAGGCATCGCCTCCACCGTAAGATTATCCCGTACTTGCACCTCATCCACATGAATCACATGAGATGGATCTGAAATATACTTCTGGAGTTGCAACACATGGAACAAATCATGCAAATTTGAAAGATTAGGCCGTAAAGCCACTCTATAAGCAATATTCCCCACTCTCTCTGAAATCTGATATGGTCCAATAAAACGAGAAGTGAGCTTCTTAGACTTCAATGCTCTCCCAACACCAGTCACAGGTGTAACTCTTAAAAACACATGCTCACCAGCTTGAAATTCTAAATCCTTCCTTCGCTTGTCATGATAACTCTTCTGTCTACTTTGGGAAGATTTCATCTTTTCTCGAATCAACTTCACCTTCTCAGTAGTTTCACGAACAAGTTCAGGTCCAAGTACTACACTTTCACCAGATTCATGCCAACATAACTGAGTTCTACATCTTCGACCATACAACGCCTAAAAAGGTGCCATCCCAATACTGGAATGGTAACTGTTATTATAAGTGAACTCTATCAACGGAAGATAAGTATCCCACGAACCTCCCTTCTCAAGAACACATGCCCTCAGCAAATCTTCCAACGATTGAATCGACCGTTCAGTCTGACCATATGTCTGAGCATGATACGTTAAACTCAATCTCAACTTAGAACCCAACGTTAATTGCAAACTCTTCCAAAAATCAGAAGTAAATCTTAGATCTCTATCTGACACAATGCACAAAGGAACACCATGCAGCTTCACAATCACACTAGTTTAAATCTCAGCCAACTTCAAAACTGGAAAGCTAATGTTAATAGGAATAAAATGAGCATACTTCGTAAGCCTATCAACAATCACCCAAATTGAATCATGCCCTCTTAAAGTATTAGGAAACCCCGTCACAAAGTCCATTAAATTGCTATCCCATTTCCATTCTGGAACTTCTAACGGTTGCATCAATACTGCAGGCTTCTGATGTTCAACTTTTGACTTATGACAAGTCAAACATGCATACACAAACCGCGCCACATCACTCTTCGTCCCAGGAAACCAAAACAAACCTTTCGAATCTTGATACATTTTTGCATCTCCTGGATGAATACTTAACTTACTTCTATGACTCTCTTCCAGTATCACCTTCTTTATCTCACCATCATCAAGAATATAAATCCGGTTACGAAACCTCAACATACCTTGCTCATCTAGTTTAAAATCACTATTCTCAGGCTGATCAATTCCAACCATCAAATCTACCAGTTTCATATCCAACTTATGAACTTCTCTGATACTGTCTAGAAATTCATTATTAGTCTTCAACATACCCCACATAATACTTCACGGAGTAACTTCGCAAACTAAGCTCATATCTCTGAACTGCTCAATTAATTCAAACTCTTTAACCATCATTGTTGACATATGTAAAGTCTTTCGACTTAACGCATCAGCTACCATGTTCTCTTTTACTGGATGATAATTCAAACCAAAATCATAATCCTTTAACAATTCCAACCATCTTCGCTGCCTCATATGGTAACTAAACACTTCAAATCTAGAACCATAAATATAATGCCTCCAAATCTTCAACACAAAAACAACTGCAGCAAGCTCTAAATCATGCGTAGGATAGTTCTTCTCATGAGTCCTTAACTTTCTTGATGCATAAGCAACTACCTTACCATTCTGCATAAGCACACCTCCTAAACCCATCTTAGAAGCATCACAATACACCACAAAAGGCTCTCCTGGATTAGGCAATCTCAAAATCAGAGTCGACGTCAGCCTCTTCTTCAATTATGTAAAACTTTCTTCGCACTGAACATCCCATAGAAAAGCTCTACCTTTAGAAGTCAACTTAGTCAACGAAAGTGCCAACTTAGAAAAACCTTCGATAAACCTTCTATAGTAACCAGCTAATCCCAAAAAGCTTCTAATCTCAGTAACTGACTTTGGAGTCTCCAATTGCAACACAGCATCAACCTTCGATGGATCTAAAGCAATGCCACTACCTGAAATCACATGACCAAGAAAACTAACCTCCTCTAACCAAAACTCACACTTGAACATCTTTACATACAACTTCTTCTATTTAAAAACTTGCAATACTACTCTTAAGTGTTCTGCATGCTCCTCTTCTGACTTAGAGTAAATCAAAATATCATCAATGAACACCACTACGAATTGATCTAAATAAGTATGAAAGATATGATTCATATATTCCATGAATACTCTCGACGCATTAGTAACACCGAAAGGCATCACTAAATACTCATAATGTCCATAACACGTCCTGAAAGCCGTCTTCTGGATATCTTCATCCTTCACTTTAATCTGATGGTAACCCGACCTCAAATCAATCTTACTAAACACACGAGCATCCACCAATTGATCAATTAAGTCATCTATTCTTGGAAGCGGATACTTGTTCTTAATCGTCACTTTATTCAACTGTTTATTATCAACACAAAGCCTCATACTTCCATCTTTCTTCTTTACTAACAACACTGGAGCTCCCCACGATGATACACTTGGTCTTGCAAACTTCTTCTCAAGTAACTCCTCCAATTGCTTCTTTAACTCTGACAATTCATATGTAGACATCATGTATGGTGCCATAGACACAAGTCTGGTACCAGGTACAAGATCAATAGCAAATTCAACTTCCCTCTCCGACGGTACATCAGGAATCTCATCAGGGAAAACTTCAGGAAATTCACACACCACCTGCAATTCCTCAATTATAGCTTGAGTCTCTACAGATAGCGACGCCATCAACGAGAACATTTTTGCTTCCTCTTGCATTAACTTCCTCAACTATCTAGAAGACAACAGACCATCTTCTTCTGCTTTAGGAGTAGAAAACTTCACTGACTTGTCATAACAGTTAATATGAACACAGTTATGCTCTAACCAGTTCATACCCAAAATCACATCTAAACCTCTTAACGGTAAAAAAACCAAATCAACAGCAAAGTCTCTGTCAAAGATCGACAAGGGACACTCAAACACACAAAAGAAGTAGTCACCAACCCCTTGGCTGGAGTATCGACGACCATTTCCCCATTCAAAAAAGACAATACAAGACCCAATCTTTCAACACAAACAGCAGTAATAAAACAATGCGTAGCACCGGTATCAATAATAGTAATTAAAGGAGTAATATTAATGAAACATGTACCTCTGATAAGTCTATCCTCCACAGCCGTCTGATCCTCCACCAAAGCAAACACTTTACCACTTGTTTGAGCCCTCTTCGGTTTCAGACACTGACTACCAATGTGCCCTTCTTCTTTACAATTAAAACAAATTACATCCTTATGTTCACACTCAGATACAACATGTCCGTTATTGCCACAACGAAAACATCTCTTCACTTGAGTAGTGCACACATTACTCTTGTGCCCAGGTTTTCTAAACTTAAAGCAAACCACACCAGTAGAAGCATCTCCCCCCACTAGTCCTCTGACCCTGAGCAACTTTTTGTTTAGCTTTACCAGTTGAGGCATCATAAGGCTTACCACGATTTTGTTGGTGCTTACCCCTCTTCTCATTGATAATCTTGTAATGAGCATTATTATCCTCCTCATAAATCCTGCAACTATCAATCAAATCAGCAAAGACACAAATCTTTTGGTATCCAACTGCCTTCTTGATCTCTGGGAGCAACCAGTTCTCAAACTTGATACACTTCGAAAACTCAGCATCTGCATCAGTGTAATGCGGATAAAACTTAGCCAACTCTGTAAACTTGGAAGCATACTCAACAACCGACATATTCCCTTGCTTCAGCTCAAGGAAATCAATCTCCTTCTTACCACAGACATCTTCAGGAAAGTACTTCCTCAGAAACTCCCTACGGAACACAACCCAAGTGACATTCTAACCTGCAGCTTCTGATCTATGACATGTCTCTAGCCACCAGTCATCCGCCTCGACTGCTAGCATATGAGTCCCATACCGAACCTTCTACGATGGAGTGCAGTCTATCACACAAAAAATTCTCTCAATCTATTTCAACCACTCCAATGCTCCGTCAGGATCATACTTTCCCTTGAACATAGGTGGATTCTCTCTCTGGAAAGTCGCCAAGCTACGAGATCCAGCATTCCCGTCAACACTCGGCTGATTTTCCATCACATGAGCCATTGCTTCTAAAGTAGCAGCAAGTGCAGCATCATTCCTTCCAGCCATCTCAACTTATCACTACAACATAAACAACGGTTAGAACTCAAATTAACAATACTTGATTGTTACACAACTACGACTCGACGATAAGGTCGGACCAACCTTATTTCTCTGATACCAACTTTGTAACACCTTAATTCTACCCTGACAAATTATACAAATAAATCAGAGTTATAAAAATCATTCATAATAACTCATCAAACATCATTTATTCATCAAACATCATTTATTCATCATAAATTATCATCACAACATCATTAATAAAATCTCATCAACAACTCATATGTACATTAATATGACAGTAATTCACACCGCTATTCTGTAATCTCACATCATTACTATCATTACTATCACTACTCCTACTGTTACAAATCAAACAGCAGCCTATAAACATTTCATCCTCATCATTCTGCATAAAAACTAACATAACGATCGACACGGAAACTAACTCTAAATCCTAAATTAGCTAGTAGGAATACACTTCCTATTCTTCATTTTAATCCTCTAGAATAAAGCTCATTGCATTAGCTATTCAACGCTTCGAACGACATCTCAAACGACATCCTACTCAAGTTACAACATTTTCAAACTAAATATGCCAAAAATCAGACAACATGGGTCGACGCATATCTCCTTGAATCGACGCGTACTGCACTAAACTCGCAACATGAGTCGATGCATTCCCTCATGTATCTACTCATCCTGAGTCAAACACATAGCATGTATCGACACATGCCCCTATGGATCGAATCATCTTGAGTCTAAAAGTCCTCATGTATCAACGCAAAACCTCTTCGTGTCGACTCATCCTGAGTCTCTACACCTTCTTGTATCGATGCAAAACCTCTTCGTGTCGACTCATCCTGAGTCTCTAAACCTTTATGTATTGACACATAGTATTTGAGGTCGACACATCCTGTTACATCCTGCATAATTTCTGCGATTTTCTCTGTGTTCTCTATAGGGGTTCTATACTTCAAGCCCTAAAAACTTAATCTAATCATAGATAATCATCACTTACAATCATCCTATAATTCTACGTCAATTAAACAACATCGAGACATCATTATTCATCTAAAATTCATCAATTTTTCATCATACAACATCACATACATTTAATTCATGAACAATATAACAATCACCTTTAACCCCACATACCAACTATCATGAACCCAATTATAGAGTCAGAACCCCACCCTTACCTTGGATTGAAGGTCGCTCTATAATCTTCCGGTCGAGACTTCGTTCTTCCGTTTTTCCTCTTTTTCCAGCAGCTTCACGTTCTTCTTCTTAATCCTTATTCTTCTACCGCCTCTTCTTTCTATTCATTCTAACAACAATAGAATAACCTATTATTCTTTATTCCTTATTGGGCTTAAAACTAATAAACCCCCTTATTACTACTTCCATTCCTTAAAAACAAGCCCACATCCAATAATATTATACTTATAATATTATTTCACCACTTAATAAAATAATTAAATCCAATTAATCACAACACATCTTCCCAAATATTCCAAAAATAATTTAATTAAATAATTAATTAAATTACGGGTGTTACACCAACAAAACTACGAACTACGAATTGGGACTCTGATTCCTCATAAGAGGATACGTAGGCATACGATCAAAAATCATAGTGAGTTCCCTTACAAAAAAATTAAACTCTTTCTAATTAAAACTTAAAATCCTGTTTACCCCAAACCTAAACCAAGAACCTAATATCCTTGTGAACAAGGTAGATGAAAGGTTCCTAACACCTTCCTTTCGTCTAATTAAGTCTGAAACCTAGAATCTTTGTCTGCAAATTAGGGTTTTCTATTAGATTCCCTTACCTAGGATAAAAACTAATAGTGGCGACTCTGATTTAAAAACCAGTTGCTACAGTTGGCGACTCTCCTTAATCCTAGGTTTAGGTATTTTTGGGTTTCTATTTTTTATTTGCTTTATTTATTTATTGTGTTTATCTACTTTATCTCATTTATTTATCTACTGTCAATTTCTCTTATTTACTCTGTGGCGGAATTTTTCTATCTCAAAAATATTTTCGATAACCCTTAGAAAGAAGGTTCGTCTATTAGCTTAGGGGGTACATCATCCCTGCGAGTTTATGTGACGACTTCGCCTAGAGTCGGGGAACTTCCTAAAAATGAATACTTATCGAGAGATATCCTCTTGACGAGTAGGACTTTGGAAGGTCACCCATGACTCTTTGTAACAACCTTAACCTAAAATCTCATGACGAGACCTTTCACGACTTTGAGACAAAAGTTTCGGTCCGTAAAGAGGCTCCACCTAAGGGAGGCCCTTGTTCCTTTTCCCTCTGGTGTTATTCACGATACCTTTAAGGAAAACACCATTTGTAAGGGTAGACTAACCGTAGCTCAAAATTAAGGAGCCTACCTTCTAGGGGTACTTATCACAACAACCCCGTCATTGAACCATACATCCCTACCTTATAAGGGTACTTATTACAAAAATCCCTTCATTCAACCTTACTCCCACGCATTCATATATTTCATGTATTTATCATACATTCATCATACATTCATCACCCGTTTCCTTATCTTATTCACGGGGTACAAAAAATAAAGTCAAGATCTTGGCGACTGTCTTTAGAAATGGATACTGAAGGAAACAACTTGTCCACGTCAGCATGCCAAACTTGTCTGAAATCAAAGCCACAAAAGGGAAATAATATGCTAAAGACTTTCTCAAGCTTTGTCAAGAAAAGGTGGACAGTTTCAAGAGCTGACCTCCACAGGCGCACCTAGAAGACTTATTTCCCTTTGCTTGATTTCACGCAAATAAAGTTTTGGTTTGAGATTGTAATATTTTTCAATATTAGAATTATGTTACCCTCAATAAAGGCATTTTGTTTCCACATCTCGTTTACGTATCTATTTTAAATCCAGTCATCAAGTAAAATAATAAGAAAAAGATAAACATGTACCCAAGTGAATAAGACATTTAACACAAGAAACCATTTCATGTTCATACAGATATGTTCGCATGCATGTATTCACGAACACCTGCATATCACGTCAAAACTCATTTTTTTTCAAAAAACATCTCTCCAGTTGAATCATTGGTAGGAGAAGATCTCCACCTCCTTGGCCTCCATATCAAACAAGGGCATATCAACAAAAAACAATGCAGAAAATCGAGGAAACTCAGGCTGCATTCAAAGAGGATCTCCACCAAGTAAAGGATGATGATACTTCAATGAAAGGAGACATGAGTCAAGTTATTCTAGCTTTGAAGAACATTATTGAAGGGCAAGACCAGATTCCCAGGGTAGCTTTCGAAAAAGTAGCCCAAATGATTGGTGCATCAAGCGGTCACCAACTGAGGAAAGAGCCAGAAGCAGGACTCCAAAAGTCTGTCGTGGCCCAACAAGAAGTTGAAATTGAAGGGTTTTTCCTACCGCCACAAAAAAGCAGAGGCATCACATACCCTATAGATTCCAACCAATAATGCAGATAACTACTTGGACCTGCAATACAGAGACCACGGCCCAGAGGATGCCAACCAAGCGCCATTAAATACGACGGGTACTTATGCTCTTGATAATCCATTGGCGATAAATCAGTACAACGCTCTGGAGGAAAGACTAAAAGCTGTGGAGGTTTTCGATGCTTTCGAAGTAGACGCTCTCGAAATGGGCCTAGTTCCTGATGTGGTGATTCCGCCAAAGGTCAAAGTACCTGACTTTGAAAAATACAAGGGGCTCACTTATCCAAGAAATCATCTTCGTATGTACTGTAGGAAGATGAATGCCCATGCCCATGATCAGAAGCTGATGATTCACTATTTTCAAGATAGCCTGAGTGGGGCATCTTTATACTGGTATATGCAATTGGAGAAAATGCATATTCGAAGTTGGGAAGATCTTGCTAATGCTTTCCTAAAGCATTACAAATATAACCTGGACATGGAGCCTACCCGCATGCAACTCCAGAATTTATCCCAGAAGAAAGAAGAGTCCTTCAAGGAATATGCTCACAGATGGAGGGAGTTGGCATCCCGTGTGAAATAACCACTTTTAGAGAAGGAGTTAGTAGACACATTCGTGGGAACTTTGCACGGGCTGTATTATGAGATGATGGTTAGAAGTTTCTCTTCGGGGTTCTCAGACCTAGTAACCATCGGAGAAAGAATCGAGACAGGGATAAAAAGTGGGAAGATATCAGTGGGACCATCAAACGCTCCCTACAATTCAAATAGGCCTGCTTCAAACCTTCCCAAAGGAAAATATGGAGAAATTAATGTTATAGCGTCACAACCTAGGGTACAACAACCATTAGTGATCCCACTAGGGTAGCAGCAAGGCAGAAGGCCACCCAGGAAATTTGATCCACTCCCTATGCCACTTAGCCAGTTATTGCAAAAGTTAGTTAAAGCATCCCTAGTGGAACTCAAGCCTCTAGCTCCTCTAGTCGGGCCACTCCCACAAAGATACGATGCCAACGCCATATGCGAGTATCATGCTAATTCTCCTGGACATACCATAGAATAGTGTTGGCCATTAAAACACAAGGTGCATGATTTATTGGAATCTCAAGACATCACCTTCGAGAAGCCCAACATCAAATCAGACCCTACGCATTCCCACAATGGGCTGACAATAAACGCAATTGAGGTAGTCACTGACTTGGGGCAAGCAGACAAGCTAAAACCCCGATAAACTCACTGAAAGAATATCGGTTGGAATATAGAATCCCACTAGAACACATTTAAGCTTTCGAAAGAGCTCTACAAAGACTAGGAGGACAGGGGATAGTCTAGTTCGGATAATACCCTGAAGAAAAATATAAAGCTGCTCTGAAGAGCAAAGCACATTTTCCTCCAATCCAAGAGACTTTTGTCAACAATGGAGTAGTGCATGGCAGATATGTGGCAGAAATATTCAACAAGGCCAACACCAAAGGGGCAACTGAACTCATCCGAGAATGCGCCCCAGGAGAAAAAACTCAAAAGATGGACGACCATGGAGATTCCTGAGATCTTTTTTTTTCCTAATTAATTTTTCTTATTTTCGAAAGAACCTATGTCAATCCCGAGGCATAGGGGTTGCTTGTAAGGGTTTCCCTATTTTGTTTCAGACAATATTTACGATTAATAAAAGTTATGTTTTGTTTTCAATCAAGATCCCTGTCTTTTTCTTGCATTTATATCTTAAATTTAAAAAATGGCAATACTTTATCTTCACATGTATTTTCAAATACTAATATACTAAATCTGCACCAAAACATGATAAAGGTGCAAATTCATGTCCAAAACCACCGATAATGCTACTGCTGCAATCCGATGTAATTTTGATGCTCCTATCAACCAAGCTAAAGAGGAAGATGATAAAGATCTTGAACTCTCTGAGAAAATGGTGAGGGAAATAAAAAGAAAAGCTAACAATACGCAACCATATCAAGAGGCTATTAAGACCATTAATATGAGTACAGGGGAAGTCCCGGAAGAAACCAAGTTAAGGGGAAATGTAAAGAGCGGAGCCACACAGAAGTTGATCAAGTTATTGCGCATATCTACGGAAACAGGACAAGGTCAAATACGGGCAGTGCTAAAAATAAGCGACTACGAAATACCAAGATCTGACGAAGAACCCGAACCAGTGGCACCGTGGGTTTCCAAGTTCAACGAGGCTTCAAATGCACCTGGGCACGATATAGGGGCAGTATTGACTCTTCCAAAGAATGCTCACAAGCCATATACCAATTCAATGGTGAACGGGATACTAAACACCCAAAAATGGTTCCATATCGGGATCATGTTTTGAAAAATGATTGCAGAGTTCACAAATATCATTTTCAGTCACGTCCCACGAAAAGGAAATCAAATGACGGTCGCCCTGGTAGCTATATCGTCTACATTCAAAGTAACTTGGTCAAACCACGAACTGCGCGTCGCAAAGAGACGCTTCGAAGAGCCCACACATTACCTTGCTATTAAAAAAAGACAATATAATAAGCCTTGGTTTCATGACATCCGGAAAATGCCTCTAGCATTGGCAAATAAACCCTACGAGGATTAGCCTCAGAATTTTTTCAAAGTAACGATATACTGTACAACATGAACCACGACATGGTCTAGTACTCAAGAAGATTTTGCTACCTCGCCTAGACTCATATGGTAAACGGACACCCAATTACGAAGGTCCATACGTAGTCAAAACAACATTCTCTGATGGTGGTCTTATCTCCACAACAATGGATGGGAAAGAACTACCACACCCGGCAAGTTCAGACGCTGTAAAAAATACTATGTATAAGAAGCTCGCTAAGCTCGAACCCTAAACGGGTGACTTAGGCAAAAAGGAACGTCCTGGTGGATCGAAAACCCTAAAGGGTGATCCAGGAAATAAATTAGGGGCATATAACAAAAAAATTATCCCGGTGGATTGAAAACCCGAAATGGAAATCCAAGCAAATGTTAGGGATTTCATGCAAAGAAATAAAGAACAAAAAGATTACGATCTAAAAACTACGACTATGAGCCACGAAGGGAGAGATATATTTGAATCATTCAACTCATAAGCAAAGGAGATAAGATCATTAAAAGGATATTTGGGGAACAACAATAGCAATTATCATTTTATTGCCATTTACAGTTTTAAAACCTCTTGTAATTACCTCTTTCTAGGAATTGCACCGTGTACTCACGCCGATTCAGAGGCATATCAATAAAATAGTTGTTTTCTTTGCATCTTTCAAATTGTGCTTTTCTTTACCCTAACTTGCTTATGAAATACTACGATCATTACTTGTGAATATTTTCTTGAAACCATTTCATGGAATTAACAAAATAAAAGCATTTGATGAAACATCAAAAAAAACATTTTGGTTAGAAAAATATCAAAAGAAAATCCACGTCTACGTCCATGCACATGGCTATTCCTACATCTTGAAAATATATACACATGTCTACGCCTGTATCTATGCATATCTACGCGTCTGTACACGAAGTCTACGTCCATACACATGTTTGCGCATATGCTTTCACTCAACAATACAAAGTCCATACATATATCTATGCGTCCTTACGTGAAGTCTACGTCCATGTCAGTGCCTATGCCTACACTTTTAACACAAAGTCTACGTCCGTGCATGCGTCCATGCACATGTGCACTCCTGCCTATCCTATACATAGGCCTACGCTTACGCCTGCGCCTACGACTTACGAATCGCCATACGTCTACGCTTATGCCTACGCCTACAACATACGAATCTACGTCTACGTTTATACCTGCGCTCACAATACGAAATCAATGTTCAAATTTTGCTAACATTGTCTACCGTGTTCAAGTTTAACAATTTTACGACGACACAACATACAACGCCAGGAATTGGTAACTCTAAGCCAATAATTTAAAGGAGAGAATGCAAGAAATGGTCTTCATAACATTTCAAGGCATATACGCATCTTACGCACATTTCATTTTACATATCTAAAGCATACATACCATATACATTTCAATATTCAATACACTCAACGTTCCATATCAATGTCAAGCATCATACATTTTGCATACATATAATTTAATATGCATGCATACACATGTATCACATAGCAAACAAACAATAATCTCACCCTCGATTCAACTATCTAAGGGTCGACCAACGCAATACTCCTCCTACGATTCAACCCGTCACCTCAGTCTTCATAACATGACACATTCAGCCCATCACCTAGGTCTTCCTGCAGTGATGAGCTCCTTACAAACCTAGTACATTGCCTCTGAGCCGCAATGTATTTGAAAAAAAATTCAGAACATTTCCTCTAAGCTGCAATGTATTATCCGAACTCACTACATTGCTTCTAAGTCGCAATGCATTTGCAAAAACTCTGTACATTTCCTCTAAGCCGTAACGCATTGTCAAAACCCATTGCATTGCCTCTAAGCCACAATAAATTTTCAAAACTCGGTGCATTACCTCTAAGCCGCAATGTATCCTCAAACTCAACACATTGCCTCTAAGCTGCAATGTCTTGTCAAAAGTCAACACATTGCCTCTAAGCCGCAATGTATTCATAAACTCAGGACGTTGCCTCTAAGCCGCAATGCATCCTCAAAACTCAACACGTTGCCTCTAAGCCGCAACATATTTTCAAAAACCCATTACATTGCCTCTAAGCCGCAATGTATTCTCAAAACTCAGTATGTTACTGTTTACCTTGGGTATTTGGTAAACAACCGCTGATCCTCCAAATGGTTACTTATTTGGTTACTCGCAGGATCGATCAGATTGATCCTAGGACATAGGTTGATTTTGAAGTTTTGGATTAAATTGGATATTGTTTAAATGACAATAAAATAAAGAGGCTTTAAGTAAATTGCATGAAGAAAGGACTTGGTAAAATAAATAAGGCTTTAAATGAAAGGCTTCGACAGGAAAGTAAAGAGGAAAAAGCAAGTAAATTTATGGAAAAGTAAATGACTTTGATTAATAAAGTTGGTGTTTCACACATACATTTCTCAACAATTCTTTCTCACACGCTGGGTACTCGAATCTATATGAGTGACTTTGTATAGAATTGTGAACACACGCGAGAAACTACATGACTACTACTATTTATACTAAAACATCCCAAGTAACCGTCGGGCAGTTACACTGCTTCGAGATGAGTCCACTTGGTACGTTCTCAACGTTCGACGCTCCAGATCTTTGCACGTTGCACTTGGTAACCGCTGGAAACCGTTTTCCCTCCAAACGCTTGAATTTCAAACTGTTCCACTCTGAACCATCGAACACTTTCATCGAGAAGCATCTTCGACGAGAAACACCTTCGACGTCGAAGGCAACCAACTTCTCCCTTGGAAGAAATCTTCTAAGTACCTTGCCATCCTTCGATGGGCATTTCGACGGACCTAGCTAGACGAAAACATCCTTCAGTTTTAATGGCTGACATTAATGAAACAAGAGTGTCGAATTTAGGAGCCAACAAATTGCCCCCCAAGAATGCCTTATTTCGACTCTGAAAGAAAAAGGCATTCTTTGAAACGCCATTCGACACCTGTCTTTTCACGCTTAGTCACAAATTAAATTGTGCACTTTTTGTTGTCTTCTACCAACCACTGGCAATCCCAAGAAAACCATCATTTATCCGTACCTAAGACGTCACTTCAGCACGGCGTGCAGTGCCAAACGTCATTTCAGAATTTGTCATTATGACAAATCCCAAAAACGAGGACGCACGCTGCGTCCCTCTATTTCTGCAGAACGGCTAAAACAACAGGGGGATGCCACGTGTCCCACCATCTCCTGCAACATTAAATGGCATTTAATGTCCTCGGTTTTGGGGATTTTCCCCCACTACTATAAATAGCAGTAAGTACCCCATTGTGGGACTTTTTACGCCATCTAGCTTTCAGACTTCTCTATTTTCATACAAACTTGTCATCTTTGCAAAAACCTTTCTTCCTTCACTTCGTCTTCAACCTCATCATTAACAATGGCATCTGGTTCCAATGCTCCTAGCGCTACCGTACCATCTGGAAACGTCAAACCTAAGGTTTTCGTCACTGCTCCAGTAGTAACTTCTACGGGCCAACGAAGGGTCCCTGAACCCTTGGACATCGCCGTCCGTGACGCTTACTCACACCACCTTATGATCCCGGTTGGATACTCCAACCAGATCTTTGCTATGTCTGGCCCCTTGTATCCAAGTATTGCTGAGGCCATGAAGATCAAGAGTTATTTTCCGGTAGTTGAGAAACTCAAACCGGTTGCATGCGCCAAGAAAGACGCAGAGGACAATGAAGACCCTGCGCATGAAAAAATCGACCTTCGTTTCTTCAACAAAGGTGTTAGGGCTTTCAGGTCTGGCCCTAGCCTTACTCCTGATTACGTTGCTTGGCTGGAAAAGATGGAGAAACGCCAAGCTTCAATCTGGAAAGATATGGGGATTTTCGACCTGGTGATGCTGTCGAAGACAGGTTTGAACTATTCTCCGGAGATGTTGATAGCTTCTCTACTTTTCTGGGACTACTCCCACTTTACTTTCCATCTTCCCTGTGGGATGCTGACTCCTACACTCTTCGATGTGGCCGCTATCACTGGCCTTCGACCCACCGGGGACTACTTCGATCCGGAGGAGATGTCGGAGGATCAAATTGGATTTTCTGCCACCAAACCAACATACACCACCTTCATCAATCACTATCATGACAGGTCGACAGATGCTGTGTCGGATGTCGAACACAGTGCGTTTCTAGCCTTGTGGCTGACTCGCTTTGTATTTTGCTCGAAGTCCTTACAGGTGACCAAGAAGATGGTCACTCTCGCCACTCAACTCCATCATGGCCAAAATATCTGTTTGGCATAATTGATTTTGGCCAGCCTCTATGATTCGATTAGTAATGGGGCAACTCTTCTAAAAATTATCGAGAACAGGGCCAGTTTGCTACTTGCTGGGCCTTTTTGGCTGCTCCAACTGTGGCTCAATGCCACCTTCGAATCTTTCTTGCCTAAGAAGGTTCAAATAAATGATCAGGCTCCAGAGATAGCGAACAGACGCGTCGAAGGAACCAGACTGGCTCTGTTGATGCCTATGGAAGATGGACTGGAGCTTCAACAAACTTTCACCAACTTCGTTCTGATGTTTGCTCGAAGGAAAGAGTTTGTTTCGACTATGGCTCCGTTTGCTCGACGGAAGGTAGGCCCGACATGGTTCACAAGGCCACATCCAAGGACGTCAAGTGGTCCTCAAGTTGACGAACATACAATACTGTGGGAGGCGTTCCTCACACCAAGGATCATGCCTCTTCGATTCAGGAGCTCTAAGACTCACTTGAGTCTGATTGCATACCAACCAAACCTGGTATCTCGCCAGTTTGGTATTATTAAAACCCTACCTTCTCCAATCTTTCCAAGAGAGAAGTCTATGTTGTACTTCTGCAATGATTACACCGAAGAACAGGCCACTAAACATATCGGAAGATATGCTGGTCGAACAGTTCTCTCGTTGTTTGACTACCAGCTCAACTTTCTTTGCTCACCATCCTTCGAGGAGTGGTGGAAAAGTTATTACGCTGAGGAGTTTTTCGACGAGAAGGACTTCGTGGATGAGCTTCAGAAATCCTTTGTCCTTGTGTTGGACAAAATAAAGAAATGTAAGTTCATCCTTTCACATTACTTTGTCTTTCTCTTTCGACTGCTAGCCTGTTAACTATTTATTCGATTTCAGTTGTTCGAAAGCCTGTAGCCAAGAAGGCTACAGAAAGCCAATAGGGAGGAGGCCCCTCAACAAAACCTCCACCGCCGGCGAAGACTACAGCGCCGGAGAAGACCACAACCAACCAACAGGGGGAAGGCCCTTCGAAGAAGCCTTCTGTATCGGTAACCAGACTTTCATTATTTTCTTCTGGCTTTCGATTTTTGACTTTCGATGCAATTGCTAAATCGAATTCCCATTGGTTTTTTAGGCACCTTCGCCCAAGAAACGGCCAGCACTGGTGGTCGAATCTGAGAGCGATGAAGAGGGTGATTCTCCCCCTGCTCCTCTAAAAAGGCGAAAGCTGACGAAGGACGCTCCTGCTCCTGCTCTTGAGGGTCGAACAATTAGAATAAAGGTTGCTGGGAGAAAGCCCAGGCCACCTCCAGTGATCATTGAGGAGCCAAAGGAGGAGGAACTAAACGTTCTTCTCAATAAGCCTGTCGAAAGCGACAATTCCAGCCCTGGGGCTGAAGCTAATTTATAGGTAATCTCTTAGACATTTTTGTAACTTAGGTGTAGATACCTACATTTATGTCTCTTTCGATTTCTGAAGATTCTTCTTCTTTCCTTTCTCAGGACACCACTGAAAGCTCGCCGCCAAGGACCTCTGAAACACTGGAGTCTGCTGAACTCAGCAGGCCACAAGAAAAGGGCTTGGAAAATGACGAAGCCCATACTGAAATAAATGAGGCCAATGCTGAGACGGTAGAAAAACCCACAGAGGATCCTCAAACGGAAGAACAACAGCCAAAAGAGGTTCTGGTGGTGGATCTGTCGGAAGAGAACCGTGACGAAGGGGACTAAGGCAATGCTGGCGAAGAAAACCAAAGTGCCGCTGGCGAAGAGAACCAAGGTGACGCTGGCGAAGGGCACCAAGATGACGCTGGTACTGCCCCAGTCCGAGTCGAAGGGGAACAAGTCGAGACACCTAATACTCAACAGCCTCAAAACCAAGACAATGCTGTTGCAAGGGCTGTTACCTCAACGAAGCACAGGTCGAAAGAGGACTTAGAACTCTTGAAACAAACTGACCCTGTTAGCTATCTCAACGCAATCATCGAGAGCAAGAGTTCGTCCGATGCTAGTCAGGAGGTTCCTACCCTGTCGGGGAAGTCCACTGAAACCTCTCCTCTTGATGAAGCTTTAGCGAAGGTTAAGGCCCAGTTTTTCAAGAAGGACTTGATGAAGGCTTTAGAGGGGGACCCCACTGCTCCATCATACTTGAGGGATGTTTTGAATGCTGTCGACTTGTTAGCTGTAGCTCCCGAAGTTTCAGGCTTGATCATGGAGTTACACTCCATGATTGATCAAGTCTCAGCAGATTATAGGCGCCAAAGGGGCTTTAATAGTCAGCTTGAGGTGTTATATGGCAAAATCTCTTCTGCATGGACTGCTGTTTCGGAGACGACTTCTCGAATTGCGGAGTTGTCGAAGCAAAAAGCATCTACGCAGGAAGAAGTCGATGCCATCGATCGAGAGAATGCTTCCTTCAGGGCACAAATCGAAGAAATATAGGCTAAGATAAATGCCAACACTAAACGCAAGGAGGAACTTCTTTCAACCATCCCAGACACCGAGAGTCAAACTGAAATCAAACAAGGCCTGGAATTTGTTGAGAAGGCCCAAGGCTTCGACGCTCAGATTGCCAAGCTTGTGCAGGAGAATGCCTGGTACAAGAAAAGATTGGAGCTGCAGCAAGTCAAATACCTTCGACTCAAGGACTCTGTTCCCTTCTGATTGATTCAGCTCTTGTAACCATATTTTGTAGTCTATATTCGACAACATTGCCATCTTGGCTAAAATTTATAAAAAATTTCCATTTTGGCTTTTTATGGTTAATTTAGTCTTGTTATTTTATTTTTATCTCTTGGAGTGTAGGTTTGTATTTTTTCAAATATTTACCATTTACTCTCAAGAGCCTTTTATCTTCACCTAACTCTTCGACTTCATAGGCTCCACCAGAAAAAGTTTGGATAACTCTGAATGGTCCTTCCCATTTGGGTGACCATTTCCCCATGCTTCGATCCCTTCGATCCATGGGAAGAATTACCTTCCAAACTAGTTCTTCTGGCAAAAATACCTTAGGTTTTACCTTTTTATTATAAGAGTCTTCTACTCTTTTCTTCTGAAGCCTGAGTAGGTCAAGAGCGCGCAATCTCTCTTCGTCTAAATCCACCAGTTCGTCTAACATCATGTTCCAATAAATTTCAGAGGGAATATCATAATGCCTCTGAACCCTTGCAGATTGAAGACAAATTTCTGCTGGCAACACTGCATCATGGCCAAAAGTTAGCCTATATGGTGTTGTACCTGTGGCTTCTTTTGGGGACGTTCGACAAGCCCACAGAATCTGGTCTAACGTCTTGTGCCAATTCTTTGGTTTCTTCCCAACATGCTTTTTTATCAAGCCAATTACTACTTTGTTTGCTGCTTCGACTTGACCATTTGCCTGTGCATAATAAGGCGTTGATGTTAGGAGTTTGAAACCTGTTTCCTGAGCAAATTCCTGCATCTTTCGACCAGTGAAAACTGATCCTTGATCAGTAGTTATAGTCTCAGGGATTCCATACCTAAAGATAATGTTCTTTTGAATAAATTCAATGACATTTTCTTGGTCTACATTGACTAAAGGGATGGCTTCGATCCACTTAGTAAAATAATCAATGCCTACCAGTATGTATTTCTGACTCTTTGATGATGCTGGTCGAATCTCTCCAATGAGATCCAACGCCCATCCTCTAAAGGGCCAAGGCTTCACTATCGAGTGAAGTTCGCTTGCTGGTACATGTTAGATGCCTGTATGGACTTGACACTCTTGACAACCTTTGGCGAACTCAACACAATCTTTCAGCATAGTGGGCCAATATAGTCCTTGTCGAAACAACAACCATTTCATCTTATGGCCTGCTTGGTGAGCCCCACATGCCCCAGCATGCGTAGTCGAAAGGGCTATGTATGCTTCAGTTTCACTTAAACATTTCAGCAATACCCCTTCAGGCGTCTTCTTGAATAACTCATTACCCATGAGCACATAATCAACGCCCTGTATTTTGTTCTTCGTTCTGTCGAAGCTCCTGGATTTTGAAGATAGTCCACGATGGGTTTCCTCCAATCTTGCTCTGACAAATTATCTATGAACGAAATTTCGAAGTTACTTTGATCAGCATATCCTAGTCTCGTCGATTCCAAGTCTGTTGGTGATAGACAAGTTGCTTTTATCTTTTCTCGAACTTCGATTGCTCTTTGTAATCTCGTTTTTGAAATCTTATACCCCGATGCAATTTGTGCCAAGTCGTTGGCTATTTGATTTTCGACTCTGGGTATGTGTCGAATATTGACCGTTTCAAATTTTTTCAATAAACGATTTGCTATCACAAAGTACATAATGAGATTTTCTCTTATGCATTTATATTCCTTTGTGACTTGCTTAATGACTAACTCTGAGTCTCCCATTATTTCGACTCGAGTTGCCCCCAATTCCAACAATATCTCAAGGCCGGTAATTAGAGCTTCATACTCAGCCTCATTGTTCGAACAAGCACCTGATATTTTGTACTTGAATGTTGTTGGAATTTTCTCTGGAGAAATGATCAAGACTCCTACCCCTGTCCCATCTTTATGGCTGGAACCATCGAAGTAGAATTTCCAAGGCTCTATCTCCACATAATTAATATCCTCAACTTGAATTGAGTGGTCGACTATAAAGTCTGCAACCACTTGTCCTTTTACTGCCTTAAGAGGCATAAAGGTCAAGGAGTATTCAGTTAATGCTAATGCCCACTTGCCAATTCGACTATGCAAGATAGGTTTCGACAACATATACTTGAAAACATCAAAATGAGACGAGACATACACATCAACTGGTTTTATATATTGCTTTAGTTTTGTACAAGAGAAATACAGACATAGACACAATTTTTCAACTTCGCTATATCTAGTTTCTGCATCGTTCAAAAATCTACTAAGATAGTAAATGGGTCTTTCGACTCCATTCTCATCCTCTTGGGCTAACATGCTTCCCAAAGTTTTGTCGGATGCAGCTATGTACAATCTCATACTCCTATTGCTACAAGGAGGCACCAAAATAGGTGGCTTAGTGAGGTACCCTTTGATTTTGTCGAAGGCTTCTTGTTGCTCTTGCCCCCATTCGAACCCTTCTTTATTCAGTCGAAGTAAGGGTGAAAAGGCCTGAGCTTTCCCACTTAGATTAGATATGAATCTCCTTAAGAAATTTATCTTGCCTAACAGAGATTGCAGTTCCTTCTTATTCGATGGCGCTTTCGCTTCCAGAATCGCCTTCGTCTTGTTCTCGTTGATTTCGATTCCTTTCTTGTGGACAACGAAGCCCAAGAAATCTCCAGCTTTCACACAGAATGCACACTTCAAAGGGTTCATCTTCAGACCATGTTCTCTCATTCTTTCGAATGATTGTCGAAGGTGGTCAATATGATTCTTCCTGGAAACAGATTTTATAACAATGTCATCAATATATACTTGCATAAAAGTGTTAATAAAATCATGGAAGATATTATTCATTGCTCGCTGGTATGTTGCCCCAGCGTTCTTTAGGCCAAAAGGCATCACTACCCATTTGTAAGTGCCTAAGGCCCCAGGGCATCGAAAAGCTGTTTTCGACACATCCTCTTCAGCAATGAATATTTGATTATATCCTGAATAACCATCGAGCATACTCAGGTATTCATAGCCAGCGGCAGAATCAACTAGCATTTCCGCCACAAGCATAGGATATTCATCTTTGGGTGTAGCAACATTCAAATCTCTGAAATCTATGCACACCCTTAAGTACCATTTTTCTTAATTACTGGCACAATGTTTGCAATCCATTCGACATACCTTGTAACACGTATGAATTTGCATTTCAGCAGTCTTTCGACTTCCGTTTTGATCTTCGACAGTATTTCTGGAGCGAAGCGCCTTGGATTTTGCTTGATTGGCTTCTTCCCAGGTTTGATTGGCAACTGAAGTTCTACCAATCCTCTGTCGAGACCAGGCATTTCATCATAATCCCATGCAAAACAGTCTTTGAACTCTTTCAGCAATTGGATTACTTCCAACCTAAGTTCTGGATCAATTTTGGCGCTGATGTAAGTTGGCCTTTTCTCTGACCCTTCGCCTAAGTTGATTTCTTCTAAAGGATCTTGCGCTAACATTTTAATGTTGTTCGCCAAGGGGTCCTTTTCGAAGCCCAAAGGCTCATCGTCATAGATGGCGTCGAGCCTCTGTTCCTGCATTTCTTCTGGCATGATATCAGGGGGTCTCGGATCGAAATCCTTTCCTGGACCTGCAGCAGATAACTGTTGATCGTTTTCCTGTGTGGCCATGTACTTCACTTCGGCTTCGAGAGCCGTTATCATCTTAGTTTCGGCTACATAAGCCGAAATTCGCTTCAAAGATTGTGACTCAGTCATTATCACTGAATTCACTTCCCCAACCAGTTGGTTGGATATCAGTTAACCCACTGAAGTCTATGTGGGACAAGTCTTCTCTGTCCCATTGGAAACCATGCTCAGGATGCAGGTATAGGGAACAAAAAGTGTTTGGCGCTGGCGCCATGTCGAAGTCAGGTGTTGGACATGGCCCTATGTGAGCCAAGTTCTTGTCGAAATCTGCCAACCCCAGGTGATTCACTTCGCCTAGGTAGTAACTTTGATCTGCCTCTATGTTTTCGACCATCCCATCTGGACGCCATAGGAGCAGCCTCTGATGCATTGATGATGGCACAGCTCCAACACCATGAATCCATTCATGGCCCAACAAAAGATTGTAGTTAGGTTTGGCCGATATGACCATAAACATTGTTGGTCGAAGGATAGACCCTACTTTGATATCTAGCTGGATCACTCCCATAGTGGTCCCTATGCCGCCCTCATAGTTCGACAGGACCATATTGTGAGGCTTAATGTCCTCATCCCTTTTGCCAATTTTCCTTAGCATAGAGTGAGGAATAATGTTGATGGTTGCCCCACAATCCACCAATATTTTATTCACAGTAGTTTCTTCGAGTTTAGCCCTTATAAATAAAGGCTTGAGGTGATTTTTCATCGCCTCTGTGGGTGGTTCGAAGAATCCATTCTGTTCCTCAGTGGTGCCATTGTCCATGACGAAATAGCATACTGGCCCGTGTTTGGCCATTTCTTGTTCCACTTCCCAGTCACTTGCTTCGACCTCCACTTGTCGGTTGAATTCTCTGGGCAGCACTGAGACAATATTCACCATTATGTCCAAAGTATCATCAGACTTAGAATCGTCTTCGTCTTCGACTTCACTTTGGTTAGGCCAAACTAGCCTGTTGGTTACCGGCTCTCTTTCTAGAGGTTTCCTTTGCTTCCTTTGAGGAACATTCGAACTGGTTTCTGCCTTTGGTTCGTTGGCAGCCTCCCTTTCAGCTTTTCGTCTCCTTTGGTATCTCCTCCATTGAGATCGAGACATGGGATTTTTCCCTTTGTAGTTGCTTGACACTTGTGCAACTTTAGGTACAGCAACATGAGGCTCTTTCTTTTGAGTCAAAGAGGAACCCCTTGGCACGTCGAAAGAGTGCCATCTCTCCTCACTTGGCCTTTTTCGACCAGAGGTTTTGTACCAAGTATCTACTGGCACATTTGTGGGAGGCCTAAAAGTCAATGGCCTCTTTTCTTGGTTTGAACCTCTTTGGGAGGCTCTTCTGGGATCATGTCGAAGATCAACATTTTCCCTTCTCTTATTCGCTGCTCTTACGCCTTGAATGTGCTCAGCAGCTTTTTTGTCAAAGATCGAACTGCATCTTGGACACAGCATCACCTCTGATTTCTTTTTCTGGCATCTTTGTAGAAAATCTGCCAAATTTTCATTTTCCCGAGGGAAAGCAGTCTTATTAGCTTGTTCTTGCCTCATGGCCTCTTCTGATGCTTTTGGGTCAGAAAGTTCGACCATGTTGATATTCATTGTATCTTTGTTAGCAAGAGTTAACTGCTTCATTTGTATCTCCAGATTCTCCGTCTGGCCTTGAACTATGGCCAAGTGGGAACTGGGTTTTGGTCCAGTTTTTTGTGCTTCAGCGGTCTCCAACTTCGGGCTTTCGACCGCTTTCTGAACTGCTTCAATTGTCTTCCTGGATAAATTTCCAGAAAAACTGCCAAAGATTGGCATGTTGATATGGTCCTTTGAGACTTCGACCATTGTGATTCCTGGCTTCTTCGACTGGCTCCTGGTTGCCTCTATCACGTTCACCTCAGAGGGCTCAGCATAGTGGGCTTCAGCCTGCAATGGATTTGAGTCGACAGCCATGGGGGTTTTGTCAGCAAACTTCAACCTCCCTTCTTCGATAGCGTCTTGCACAAGGTTCCTGAAAAGAAAACATTGAGAAGTTTTATGGCCCAAAAAATTATGATATTTGCAAAAACCTCTCTTCTTTCTTTGATCAAGAGGAGGCACTTTTACCCCTGGGGGTACTATCATTTGGCCATCTTTAACAAGCAAGTCGAATATTTCATCACATTTTGTGATGTCGAAACTATAAGTCTTTTTGGGGAACCTATCGTTGGTCCTTTCTGGACCAATGGGATTTTTCCCACTTTAGGGGACTGACAGTTTACAAGAGTATGGTGGCCCTTGTTTCAGTTCTGCTAAATCGACTTCTCCTTCTTCGACAGCTAAAGTATCGTCGAAGGATTCCGGATCTTCGTCATCCATCTCAACGTACGCTATCCTCTCTCTCTTGTGAGTTTTCGTTGCCTTTGCTTTTTCAGCTTTGAGGCGTTCTACCTGTCGAACTCTATCGGCCAGTTGGGCCATGTCTCTCAGGTATTGGGTGTCTAGCTTCTTCCTAATGGAATAATCTAAACCGCCTGCGGCTATTTCGACTAACTCATGTTCTGGCACTTGTGTAAAACATCTCGCCTTGAGCAACCTAAACCTATTTAGATATTCGTCTATAGGTTCAGTGAAACGTCTCTTCACACTGGCCAATTCTTTCAGGCTTATCTTGGTTTGCCCCATATAGAATTGTTCATGGAACAATCTTTCCAACTTGGTCCAATGATGGATCGAATTGGGGGGAAGAGTTGTAAACCAAGTAAAAGCGTTCTTCGTTAAAGAACTCGGGAAGTACTTGATCCTCAGGTTTTCGTTATTCGAAATGTCACCTGCTTCGATCAAGTATCTCGCTACATGCTCGACAGTAGATTCTGTCGTGTCCCCAGAGAACTTAGTAAATTTGGGGACTTTGCATCTAGGAGGTAAGTCTGTCTGTAACACGTACTCTGACAATGGAGATGTAAAGTTGGGCCTTCGAAAGCCCATGTTCATCCCATTTTGAGTCATGATCCTTTCGATCATGGTTGCCAGATTATTTTCCAAACCCATGTTTTGGTATTGGACATGCTGAACTACTTCGTCAGCATTTTGGTTTCTGTTAACTAACCTTACCTCTAGAGTTATTACCCTAGGTTCTTCGACAGGTTGATCCAATCGTGCCCTAAGGTTTTCTTCGACAGGCTGCTGAGCCTGATTGATGGTGGTTTCTTCCTCTAAGAATATCCCCTGGTTTCCCCTTATTTGCGCCCTTTGGGGCTGTTGAATAGGTTGGGGTACTCCAAAGAAATCAGCCAAACGTGTCATTTGCGCTGTCACTTGCTGATTCGATTGAGTAGTGTTCTGTATTAGAGGGTTTAGCACTGTACTCAAAGTTTGTGCCAACATTTGCACCATATCATGGTTGCTTTCGTCCATTTGTTGCCTCAAGACTGCTGTCGAGGCATTTGTAAGGCCATGGGCTACTTGGGACGTTCCTCCTAAGAGTTGGGTCCTATTTCTATTCGCCATGCCTACTCCAGAACCTTGGAGTGGCGAAGAGGCACTCACTAAAGTGTCTGAAAAAGTGGACGCAGCATTCGTCAGGCTAGCCAAGTCAGAAGTTGGCATGCCATAGAGTGGCATAAATCCTGGGGGAACAAAAGGCCTTGTGCCTAAATTTCCCCTTGGTGGGGGGGTTCCCAAAGGCGCTCTGGGGCCCGTGAACGAAAGTAATGGCCCCGTTGCTGTGACCGTCACTGCTAGTGTCGAACCAACAGTTGTCGCTTCACTTACGGTCGTACTAACCGTTGCTCCCACATTCGTTTGTGGGATTTCGTTATTGTTTGGCGGATTCGCCATCTCTTCCCTTCTTCTGGCAGTATTGTTATCGTTGGTGTATATTCTACCACTTCTCAATAACATACAACACTCCTCGAAAAGATGAGATTATTTTCAACAATCAACACACAGTCCCACCAGGTGTGCCAATTTGTTTACCTTGGGTATTTGGTAAACAACCGCTGATCCTCCAAATGGTTACTTATTTGGTTACTCGCAGGATCGATCAGATTGATCCTAGGACATAGGTTGATTTTGAAGTTTTGGATTAAATTGGATATTGTTTAAATGACAATAAAATAAAGAGGCTTTAAGTAAATTGCATGAAGAAAGGACTTGGTAAAATAAATAAGGCTTTAAATGAAAGGCTTCGACAGGAAAGTAAAGAGGAAAAAGCAAGTAAATTTCTGGAAAAGTAAATGAATTTGATTAATAAAGTTGGTGTTTCAGACATACATTTCTCAACAATTCTTTCTCACACGCTGGGTACTCGAATCTATATGAGTGACTTTGTATAGAATTGTGAACACACGCGAGAAACTACATGACTACTACTATTTATACTAAAACATCCCAAGTAACCGTCGGGCAGTTACACTGCTTCGAGATGAGTCCACTTGGCACGTTCTCAACGTTCGACGCTCCAGATCTTTGCACGTTGCACTTGGTAACCGCTGGAAACCGTTTTCCCTCCAAACGCTTGAATTTCAAACTGTTCCACTCTGAACCATCGAACACTTTCGTCGAGAAGCATCTTCGACGAGAAACACCTTCGACGTCGAAGGCAACCAACTTCTCCCTTGGAAGAAATCTTCTAAGTACCTTGCCATCCTTCGATGGGCATTTCGACGGACCTAGCTAGACGAAAACATCCTTCAGTTTTAATGGCTGACATTAATGAAACAAGAGTGTCGAATTTAGGAGCCAACAGTTACCTCTAAGCCACAACATATCCTCAAAACCCATTACACTGCCTCTAAGCCGCAATGTATCCTCAAAACCCATTACATTGCCTCTAAGCCGCAATGTATTATCCAAACTCAACACATTGCTTCTAAGCCGCAATGTATTATCCAAACTCAAATACATTGCCTCAAAGCTGCAATGTATTATTTGAACTCATTTTATTGCCTCTAAGCCGCAATGTTTTTGCAAAACCTAGATCATCGCCTTATACTTCATGCAACGATGTTCGAAACCAAACCTAGCTTATCATATCACACTTCACGCTGTGATTTGCAAACCCAGCCCATTGCCTCGGACTTCATGTAGCAATGTGTTCTAAACTCCAGACCATTGCCTTAGACTTCATGCAGCAATGCGTTTCTTTATTCCAAATTCCTATCCCATTGCCTCAGACTTCATGCAGCAATGTGTTTCTTTATTCCATAAAATCCATCTTATCGCATCAGACTTCACGCAACGATTTGCGAACCAAACTCATTGCCTCAGACTTCATGCAGTAATGTACATTTCTTTACTCCGTAACACAAACCATTGACTCAGACTTCATGCAGCGATGCCCGAGAACCAAATCCAGCTTATCATCTCGGACTTCACGCAGCGATTCGCATACCTAACCCATTGCTTCAGACTTCATGAAGCGATGTGTTTCTTCATTCCATAAAATCTAGCATATCGCCTCAGACTTCATGCACCGATATCCGAAAACCAAATCTAGCTTATCGTCTCAGACTTCACGCAGAGATTTGCAAGCCTAACCCATTGCCTCAATCTTCATGCAGCAATGTGTTTCTTTACTCCGTAACATAAACCATCGCCTCATACTTCATGCAGCGATGCTCGAAAAGTACAAAATTTAGCTTATCGCCTATGACGTCACACGGTGACTCGCGAACATAACCCATGGCCTCAGTCTTCAAGCAGCCATGCATCATCAATTATTGTATTCATCCGCCAAAATGGGTGAATAAGAAAAACCAAGCCAAGACATATAAGATTGTTCCCCCAAGTTCTTAATCATCATCCTTATTCAAATCCTGGTACAGTGATACATCATCATCTTTGCCTATTCTCTTCAAAACTCTCGAGGATATGCTATATCAGCGTAACCCTATCTAGCCAACTCTTGGGGGTACGCTATATGAGCGTAACCCTATCTAGCCAACTCTTAGGGGGTATGCTATATCAGCGTAACCCTATCTAGACAACCTATATCAAGTCTTGGGGTCTTCCATTATTTAATAAATCTTCAATTCGAATGAACAAAGACCTACACATTCTCGCACCATTCAATCAAAGAGTTATTATATAGGAGCAGCTGTCATACCAAAAATTTTCCCACCATAGTGTTACCGTCAAATTTATTTTGAAACTTGGGATTTACAGAGTATAAAATTCCTTTGATATAAATTATATTAATATTCTGAGGTTTTTCTATAAAAATTCGCTTTCAAGTCTGTTTGAAAATATAATAATAATTATTTGTATTTTTAAAATAGAAAATATAATAATTATTTGTAAATAAAAAATAATCGTTCGCCTTCATATACTTTTAATTGGCTTTTTACATTCGAATGAGTAACATAGCATAGTTAGTAAAGGAGAAAGACTAGCAAGCAGAAGGTTACGGGTTCGATTCTCACTTGGTGCACTTTGGATATTTTTGCTGTTTATTGTTACTAACTTTATTTTTCATTTTTCTAACCATAAAAATCATATTTTTTTATTATTAAATTATTATTTTCGTATTTATTTGTTTATTATATTTTAAAAATATTAATTTTATTAAAATATTAAGTTTATTTAAAAAATTGTCAAAATACTTTATAAATAAATAAAATCTTTCCAAATCAATTTTGCTCTATATCAAACTTTACACCTGGACACAAATATGTCCATATTCTTAATCTTACTGGCCAAGATGAGAATTTGGGCTTTGGGTGTTGGATACTTCCTTTTTTGGATTTTAACCTAATTTTTTCACTTATAAATAGCCCTCAAAACTTATCAAGAATTCATTCGGAAATATCCAGAATTTCTCACAACAACTTTTCACAAACACTTTCTTTTCAAATTTTCTTCTCAATATTATTGGTGTTTCTTTTACTATTTGTTGGCCGATGATTTCATATGAGGCCTCTTGATTATTTTTTTAATTGTTATTGTTGTTTTATTTAACTATATAATGATATTTTCTCATGATTTTCTTTCTTCGTAAAAAAAACTAATATATATGCAGTATTTTGTTTTATCAACATTTTCACAGATCTTGAATTCATCAACAATTTTCCCATCAACCACACACAAATTGCACAACCATGTTTCGGTGAAGCTTCCACGTACCAACGCACAAGTCCCTCCGGCAACCCTCCAATCACGGCCACCACTACTATAAGTCTCTCCTTTCTTTTTCTTTTTTTTCTTTCGGTTTTGATTGTGGGACATAGGTGTTAATTTTGTTACTATGAAGAAGAGAGATTTGCTTGCTGTTATTTTTTCTGCAAAACTTATGAACGAAAAAAAGGGGCACAACCACTATTTGTTAGTACTTTGAAAACTTGATGGTAGCAATAGAGATAAAGTCACTTGAAAGGTAATCTCAATTTCTTTTATTTGTTATTGCTATTTTATTTTTAATTTTACACAAACTCTTGTTTAAGTTAGGCTATAGATAAAAAATCCCTTCATATTTAATTTACTAATCATTCTATTTAGTTATTGTATTATTCTAAAAAATGATATAAAATATTAATTTCATTAATTGTTTAATTTGGTCTATAAAAAATGTCCAAACACAAAAATGAGTGATTTTATTATTAGCTTTAGATTTGTTGGTAAATAATTAATGCAGTTATATAATTATTAGGCTAATTAGATTTAATTGGTTATTATACTCTATTAACTTTTAATTATAAGGATTCAAAAAATCAAACTTTTTAATTAAAGTTCTACTTAATCTAAACCCCCCGCTTAATTGGGCCATGTTTAATTTTTGAACTTGGGTCCTTAATACCCCATTTGCATTTAGGACCCAGTTCAATATCTGAACTCGGGTCTTTACTTGGCAGACCCTCCTATTTAACTACATTGTTACAAAATGTATCCCTCGGCTAATTTGGGCTCAAAATATCTTTGGGTCTAGATTTTCTTCTAATACACCGCTCAATCTTAATATCCTCACCCCGCACGTGTTTTGGGCCCAGTTCAATATCTGGACTAGGGCCCTTCATCTTAACACCTCCAGATTACGTTTTGCACCCCTTAACCTTAATTAATTAATTTATTATAATCCTTCTAATCTTCTATTTTTTTAATTATTATATATCACATTTTTACATATTTCTATTAAATATAATTTTCACATATTAATAAATAATTATTGGATATTTTTAATATTTGATATTTTATTAATAATTAGGAAAGATAGTTAGTTATTAGCTTAAATATTTTTCTAAAATACTAACTCTATTTTTCTAAATTGCATTAATTATTTTTCTCGTCCAAACATATTTTTCTTATATCGCATCATACATTCTAAAATATCTAACCAATCAAACACTAACAAATTTTCCACTAACATAACAAAATAAAGGATATTTTCATAAAAAGGATTAAGGAGAATTTCTTTCAAAATTAACTGCGAACTGCGTCTACAATCACTCACTTTTAAAAACCCACACAAGGTTCAAGGATAAATTTGAAAGCAATTCTACGTGATCCTATAAAAAACACCAACCAAACTACGAACTACAAATTGGGACTCTGATTCGTCATAAGAGGATACGAAGGCATACGATTAAAAATCGTAGCGAGTTCCGTTATAAAAAATTAAACTCTTTCTAATTAAAACTTAAAATCCTGTTTACCCCAGACCTAAACCTAGAACCTAATATCCTTGTAAACAAGGTAGATGAAAGATGCCTAACACCTTTCTTTCGTCTAATTGAGTCCAAAAACTAGAATCTCTATCTGCAAATTAGGGTTTTCTGTTAGATTCCCTTCCCTAGGATAAAAACTAATAGTGGCGACTCTGATTTAAAAACCAGTTGCTACTTACAGTGGTGATATTTTTATTTTGATATGTGCGAGTTAAGTCAATCCAATGGCTTAGTCTCAATATTTCTACCGCTATAGTGAGCCACTCTTGTATTGGTTTATACCTGAGTACGAATGTGTTTATAGTTGTTTTCTGTTAGTCATTCTAAAGCTTTTAAGTAGTGAATGATTATGTGTCCTTGAAGCATGTCTTCTAAAATTATTCTAAGTATTTAGAGTTGTTCTATCACTACTATAATTGGAAGGTATTTGAGAAGGGTCTCATACCTAGGTGAGTCTTAGGTAGCAGTTAAGCATGGGTAGTGATTAAGTGAGTAGGTTGTAAACTAGCTGCGAGCTTACTGTGGTTTTATAAATTGATACTATCTAGCTGACTTCGTCCCTGGCTTGGTAGCCCCCAGATTAGGTTTTATTATACACTAAACTAAGTTAAGAACTATGTGTGTCCTTTACCTTTCTGCACTGATTATTATTTAACTTTGTCCATTGCTTTGTTGTTCAGAGATCAGTGTCTCGACATCTCTTAGGACATCTGAGATCTGACTACCAGAATTTCATTTGTCACATGTTTTCAAAATCCTTGGTTAGTTGGCATAGTAAAAAGCAAGTTTCAGTCGCTTTGTCAACGACCGAGGCGGAATATGTGGCAGCCAGTAGTTGTTGTGCCCAAAAATTTTCTGGCTTAAGCAACAACTACTTTATTTTGGTATTAAAATTTCACGTATTCCTATCATGTGTGATAATACTAGTGCCATTAATCTAACGGAAAATCCCGTGCTACATTCTCACACTAAACATATCGAAATAGGTCACCACTTCCTTTGTGATCATGTTGAAAACGGGGATGTTGTGTTTGAGCATGTTGATAGCAAAAATCAACATGCCGATATTTTCACTAAACCTCTCTGTTGTACCCCAATTTTTGACCTAAGATCCCATTTTTTATTTTTGCATTTTTAAAGATAAGTCAAGGTCACGAAATACAGTCGATTTTAACCTCTCACCTTCGAGCTTTGACTATGCGAAGATTGTCAAGTGTTTTGAACATTTTTAGCCTATGTATCACTAATTTCTAATCGCATACAAAGGTGTATGTTCATGTTTTCCTTTGTGTCATGTGCAGAGATAGGTCTGGATCAAGAGCATCAGATGTCGCGCCTCAATTAAGGTTTTGATTTTCCCAAGCCAGAAGTACGGTTGATTGTGGATTCTCGAAGACCGATTCATCAAGGCACACCGTTGCACCCTTAATTTCGCCCCTAATTTTTTCCAGTCGCACATTCATACCATATTTTGTCATTTGGTCACAATCATTAGTAAATATCTTCATTCATCACATTTTGCATCATTAGTCGTATTTAAGTTGACCAGAAAAAGTCAGTTTAAATCAAAGTTTGCATCGTCTTTCAGTTGTAAAATACCCGACATTTCACTTCATGCATTTTTATTTCTTTACTCGTTCCTTGCATGGCTCCAAGTCGTTTATATGTCGATAATCAAAATATTTCGGTTTTATAGACAAACTGTTAAAAGCGATTCAACAATGTGCGAAAAATAGCGAGAAAAATATTTCAAGTTTTCACCTTTTACCGATCATTTTATGAATCTGCGCTTTGCGTAGATTATGACGGTATGCTCGCTTTATTTTTTGGTACAGTTCGAAGTCTCGTTTTTAACCTTAGACGTCTGTTTAGTCTGATATTTTTATTATTATTTTATTTTTGATTTTTGACTTCTTGAATATTTTTTCTTTAATTTTTGTGACATGTAGATTATTTTAATGTGTTCATTTTATTTTTCGGATAAATTTTCGTCCGTTTTTTATCATTTTGGGTCTTTATTTTTTTTATTCATAAAATATTCAAAAAAATCATTTTAAATTGAGTTATTTTTTATAATTTCAGGTTTTATTTTATTTTTGTCATTCAGGGACTTTTTGCTCACAAAAAATATTAATTAGGCTTCGCTTAATTCTCATTGGTCGATAGCATAATTTGCGGATTGATAGAGATTGAATTCTCATTGGTCGAAAGCATGATTTGCGGATTGATAGAGATTGAATAATATTGAACGGTCATGATTTAATTTTGAAAGCACATACTCCTCATCATTTTTCTTATTTAAGTAACCTCTTTTATCACTTTGTAAGGGGGGAACAACACAAAAGCAAAAAACAGTAACCCCTCCACCTCTTTTCTCTTCCTAACACAAAAAACACATAAACCAATACATTGTCCTCACTCTCCACGACAGAGTAAATAGAAAACAAAAATGAAAAAATTGAATGAGAATCCTTAGTTCCATGTCATAATCACATTTTTTTCCATTACCATTTTCAATTTCAATTCCCTTTTCATTCCACTTTCTCGTTCTTTCCGTCCACATTGCTTTCGTCACAACGAGATTCTGCAGATCGTGCTTCCAAACTATACTCCACTTACCATGCTAAATTCAAAACCACGCAAAAACCTGATTCCGTTCTCAACGTCTTCAGAAACTACGGTTTCTCAGAACCCCAACTACGCGGTTTGATTGCAAAAGGACCCTATCTCCTTTCCTGCAACCCATCCAAAACGGTCTTGCCAAAGTTTCAATTTTTTTTCTCCAAAGGTGCCTCTTACTCTGACATTGTTAAGCTTGTCACTAAAAGCCCCTGTGTTTTGTGTACAAACCTCAACAATCAAATTGTCCCAGCCTATGAATTGACGCGTAGATTCTTTCAATCCGACAAGGACACTATTGCTTGCGCAGTTCACACTCCAACTTTACTTTGCCACTGCAATCTCACAACAACCCACCTTCGTTCAGCATAATACCCCTCCGCCGGTTACCGAACCACCACCAGCTACCATCGACAGGCTCCGTCATCCGATTTCCCCCAGCCTATTCATCTACCGTCATTAACAACAATCTGCCAACAACGACGCAGCTTCAACACAATTTTCATCCTCCCATTAACAACCACAACCCTTTCATCAAAACCCCATTTCAGCGCTTCCATTTTCATCACTACCACAAACTTCTGTCCTCCTAACTTCGCACAAGCCAGCGATAACGGCGGTTGGTGTAACCCTCCCTCCTCTCTTCAATCTAAACACACAAACAAAACATTGACGCACAACTGGCCAATCCCGTCGCCACCTCTCTTCCGCATTACACAGCTGTCACCACCGCGATTCCGACCACGCCGTCGATGGATTCATCTGATTCGCGCTTGCTGTCACAGGTCCCTCCGCTCAGATCGCACAACAGCTGCCTCGTATCCGTGAAATTACGGCAGCCGCTGACCACATGCCATGGAGCACCCTTATCTAACCTTCCTCTTCAACAATCTAATCTTCTGTTTGCACTTTCAGGTTGCTGAAGATGGGAGCTGGTGACTGAACCTCTGTTCCTCCTTCGAGCAGGAAATCAGGGAATGACACTGTGAAGCGGGTGCCATTTGAAAAGCCTCCATTTAGTCTCGGCCAGATCAAGAAGGCCATTCCACCTCACTTTGCGATCCAGTACAACCCAACAGTATTTTATTCTAGTTTTTTTATAGTTATTTGGATGGCATATGAGACTCACCCCAACACAATTTAATAAGCCCATTCGAAATTATTATCTCCACCTTATACTTCAGTTTCACACCCCTTTTTTTTTCTTATGATTAATTTAATTTAGGCTTAAAAGTATTTTAATCTAGTTTTTTTTTAGTTTAGATTTATTAGAATATTCAATTAGTTTAAGATATGATTTAACTTTAGAATTTTCATCTAATTTAAATTCAACCTAATAACTTTAGAATTTCTATTTTTTTTTATATAGTAATTTTAGAATTTTTATTTGTTTTAGATTAAATTTAGTAACCTTAGAATTTAATTTAGCTTAGATTTAATTTGCTAATATCAAAATTTTAATTTTAGTTTAGATCTAGTGTAGTCACTTTAGAATTATTTTTATAACTTTAGCATTTGTGATTAGTATAGAATTATTTTAGTAAGTAATCTTAGAATTTTTACTTAGATAATTAGTTCTATTTTCTTCTCTTTAAATATCTTTGTTATTTTAATTTCTTGATACCTTTGGTCATTAGTCTATTTCATTAGATTTGTTTTCTTGTGAATTTTCGAATGTTTATACTTTACTGATTCATCTTATTTTATTTGCTCAATTTACTCCAAGGAAAAGATTTAAACTTTGTTGACTTTACGTCATCAAACATCTTCTACAATCGTGCGAATAGCCTCATTCATTTTTTTGCTTGTTTACTATTTTTCCAAACTTAAGATAATTTCCCCAAAAGATTCAATTTTTAAATTCACACCTTCTAAGTCAAAACTTCGACATTAGGTCGCTGTCTCTTCAAAATCTTTCCAACACCGATTTTTAGCCAAACGAACCATTTTAATCAAACAAACAATTTTAACCAAAAACAGATATTTCAAAAGGTTCCTGCGGAATACCGCAGATGCATTGGGTGCTAATACCTTCCCACTGTATAACCAACCCCCGAACTCTCGATCTCTTTCAAAAAAAAACGCATTGTATTTCTATTACTTTTAAGTATTATTTTACATTGCATATTTTAGGGTTTTATTTCGCTCTTTTCCCTTTTCCCTTGGAAACAATAAAGCGCGGTGGCGACTCTTGCTTTTGCGAGTCAAGTTAATTAATAGCTTGATCTCCGATTTTCACCGCTACAGAATTGGCGACTCTGCTGGGGAAAGATTGACCTCTTGCTGGTCCATCCCTAAGTGGGTTAAGCCTAATTTGTTTTATCTGTTTTATCATTATTTGATTGTTTGATTATATGTATATATTGTGATTATTTGGGTGTTGATAATATTTACAAAGGACAAGTCCTATACCCGGACTAAGTTACACTTAGGAATAGGAAGGGCGGTATAGTCATGTTAACTTTGAGGGAGTAATCCCGAAGAAGGAGGCATGAGATCCCCCACTCAGTGGAAGGCCCTTTTGAACGTAATATTTGTTTACCGAGTAATCGGGAAGACATTATTATTTTCGACCTGGGAGCCAGAGAAGCTGGGAACCGTAGAACCCTAACCCATCTTGGCCTTTTAGGTGTAGCGTGGAGGTTATAACGGAGTAATCCGGAAGTGATTGTTACGCGATGCTACGCTCGGATGAGTTTCTCTTGAGAATATTGCTGATTATTGAGTAATCAAGACGTTGGTAATATCCGAAGGAGGAATGTAGACTCCTGGAACTCTTAGAACCTTGTTCTACAGGTGTGATTAAATCGTTAGTACATACCTTGGGGGTGTTCCTTACCTTGACTCCATGCTCGTGACGTTGAACCTTTCGACTTTATTTGTGACCTTGCTTGTGGTTGTTGCATAGCCATGCATTCATACATCCATAAAACCCTTTTCACTTGGCTTTGAAGGAATTTGGAGGTCTTTCTTTGTAAACATCACAAGTTTCGTCAATGGATCTTGGGTTTGATAGGGCGAAAACCCTAATCCACCAAAATGGATGATTGATCTTGATGATAACTTGATCAATGTTTGGAGCCAATTTAAAATTCATCTTCTATCTTCATACTTTGATGTTTACAACTTAATATCTTGAGTTCCTTAAAAATCAAATAAAAACTCTCTTTTGCATATCATGTATCATTCTACATTTTTTATTTCACTTTCAAAGGTCTTTTTCCAAGTCTTATTTTTCCTTTGGTCTCACTAGTACAACACTCGCGCTAAGAGGACAATGGAGAATATCAAGCAAGAGGTTTCTGAACTCCGCAGAGAGATGACTATTTTGAAAGCTGGTATGGATCACTCGACTGTTTTGGGTTGAAATTTTGGTTACCGCCCAAGTCAATCCTTCTAAGAAGGAGGAAGCGTTGATAAAAGTATTCACTGATTGTCATTTAAGGACATTGGTTTTGAAGTTCAAATCAAGCACGTGCCGAAGAGTAAACACGATTGATGGTCACTTTGAGTTTTGAAAGATGTTTTCGGTGATTCAAGTCTAGATGGAAAGCCTTCCCCGATCATTAACTTATTTCTGCTTTTTGTAATTTTTCTTGTTTATCAAAACATTGTTTGCATGTAAGAACTTGTTTGCATTTGAATGATTATCTTAATACAATGAGCATGTTTGTCTTGAAGAAATTCATTCGTTTCACTCATATTTGTTTTCAAATTTTAAATTGCTTTTTGCATTATGATACCAACTTGTTGCTCATTCTCTTGCCTAGGTAGAGATTGAAGGGAGGATGATGATCTAAGGAACACAAAATCTCTGGTTGTTTGCTTTTGGATAAAATCTTGCTGATGATGTACAGGCATTGTTTCAAATCCCTAAACACCGGAGATATAAGGAAGATAATCCCTTGCTAACCCCTTTTGAGCCTTGAAGTAGAAGTTTCTTTTCTATACGAAAAAACCTTGAATTTTAACATGGGGCAGGGTAGTTTTTAGTTAATCTGACTGAGTGTTCAAAAAAATTCATAAGGAAGATGTTTTTTGAAGAGAAACTACGAGGGCTATCTTTCATGTATAATGAAGCCAGAAGATGTGGAATCATAATGTTATCCCTCATTCATCAAGAAACGAGGCAATCACAATCTTCTCAACAAGCAAATACAAGCTAATGTCACACATTTTGTTCAAAAAGTCAAAAATCGAGAAAAAAAGAAAAGCCTGCTAAGTCAAAAAACATGAAAACGTGTGACTTAGGCAAAATTAAGGCATCCCGCTGGACTATCAATTCAAAAGAATTAGTTCAGGCAAAAGTTAGGGAAAATAAAAATTGCAAAGAAAAGGACTGCAAAGAAAAGTCCTCAACAAAGAACAAATTGGTGACTACAAACACGAAGACACAAGGGTGGTTTCTACTCCGAAAGCCTCGTCGTTTCCTTGACCGTCACAAAATCCTTTTGAGAGATGAACACTCATGTTGAATTAACTGAACATAGGGTTGGAGAACATCATGAAGGGGGTGGGCACCAAATATTTTGAGCCTTAAAATCTTTTTTCTAAAACCGTGAACCAGGCCACATTACAACCTTCAAAAGTCCTAATTGAAGCAAGATTATTTTGAAAGCATACTTCAATGAGATAGTGTTCCTGACTCCCATAAATGTTCTAAATAGTTATGATGGTATCATATGTTTTTCCTATACAAAAATAAATGGTGCTCTAACTCGCAAAAATTTGTGCGATATCTTTCAAAATCTTCAAGACTTACATAACTGTTGCATTAGAATTTTCATTCTCATTGTAAATTTTTTCTCTAACTGCAAAACATTTGTTTGATATCAAGGAAGCTCACATAAGCACCGGTGATGAGTTTATTCTTTTAAGGCTTGAAACTATGTTGAGTAATTGGCGAATCATTTCAAGAAAAAATCATATCCAGGGGCATGTCACTTGAAGACCGTAAGCACGAACATGTAGCTTCTCCCAGTTAATGCTTTCCCGACTTGTTTACTCTTTTGGGGCAAAATTTGAAGACTTTGTTGTGCCAACTACAGTCAATCCGGGGCAATCACGTCGAGATTTGACGAATCTCTCTTAGAGTTTGAAGACACCAGAGCATGGTGGATGCCAGGTCTTTTGTAAAATCCTCTTGAGACGATTTCTCCTCATCAACCATATAGCTCAGGGCATTTTAGAGGTGAAGCTATTCGCAAGAATCGTCGTGCATCACGCAGCTTATCAGCAGTAAACTTGGGGCATCCAAAATTAATCCCAGGGGCAATCCAGATTTGCCAAGATATGTTTTTCATACATTATCAGAGGGTGGTGTTCCCAGTATCTCCAGCTAAACAAGACTTCTTTCCAGCTGAAACTTTGTTTGTGTTGTTATCCTTTCAATGGATTGTTTGCAATAGAAGACTGGACTTTGGGTTTTCTACCTGAAAATATCTTCCTCTCCAGAGATATTTAAGCCTTGTAAAAGGACCTTGCTCCAATGATGGCCTGTGTTTTATCTCCAGTAATGTTCCCATCCTGTTGAGATTAGCCGAGTGTTGGGTTGTGCTATGATGTCTTATCATCTCCAGTTTATCTTGTCTATTTGTTTTGTCAGCACATACATGGCATTCATTTATTCATTCACACTTGTATCATGCACGCACAGTTGTATTTGTTAATGTCATTGAGTCCGTACACCTTGGTTATGTCTATTCAAATAGCGTATTTGATCTTTCCAAATAGAATGTCAACTTAAGCATAAAGTGTGCCTTCTTTCTAATTCCCCACTGAGTTAACTCTCGTGGAAGAATCTTGCTTTAGCTTTCCTTTTCCATCTCTGGATAGGATAAATCCCCATTTGAGTTATTTCCTCATTGGGTGGAGTCTTGTTTGACTGTTTTTCTCTCCAGTTTATTCCTGGATTGAGCTTTATCTCTTGTGAACGATACCCTGTGGATATCTCTAGGCTATGAAACCTAGATGGAGAGTGCATTTATTTTGCAATGTAAATACTTGGTCTCCTCAAGAAGGATTTATTCATGGTTCCCCATTGAAGATGAACTTTATTCCCCAGCAGTGTTATCACAACCTTCTTCTGGAATATCGACATGACAATAAGCGACTGACTCTTTATTTAAGCAGTTTGATTAGTTCTGATTTCTCTACGACAAATGGCGGTCTCTTCATGAGCAGTTTGTCCATCCTCGATGAAATTATTGACTCTCACCTCCAGTAATATCTTCATGATATTTTATGGGTATCTTTGAGAAAACAGCAAGCGGCAGTTTCTTCATGAGACAACTTGTGTGTTATGGATACTCTTGACAAACAGCAAGCGACAGTTTCTTCATGAGACAACTTGTGTGTTATGGATACTCTTGAAAGACAACAAGCGGCAGTTTCTTCATGAGACAACTTGTGTGTTATCGATACCTTGAAAAGACAACAAGCGGCAGTTTCTTCATGAGACAACTTGTGTGTTATCGATACCTTGAAAAGACAGCAAGCGGCAGTTTCTTCATGAGACAACTTGTGTGTTATGGATACTCTTGACAAACAACAAGCGGCAGTTTCTTCATGAGACAACTTGTGTGTTATCGATACCTTGAAAAGACAACAAGCGGCAGTTTCTTCATGAGACAACTTGTGTGTTATCGATACCTTGAAAAGACAACAAGCGGCAGTTTCTTCATGAGACAACTTGTGTGTTATCGATACCTTGAAAAGACAACAAGCGGCAGTTTCTTCATGAGACAACTTGTGTGTTATCGATACCTTGAAAAGACAACAAGCGACGGTCTCTTCATGAGCAACTTGTATGTTATTGATACCTTGAAGAAAACAACAAGCTGCAGTTTCTTCATGAGACAACTTGTGTGTTATCGATACCTTGAAAAGACAACAAGCGGCAGTTTCTTCATGAGACAACTTGTGTGTTATCGATACCTTGAAAAGACAACAAGCGGCAGTTTCTTCATGAGACAACTTGTGTGTTATCGATACCTTGACAAACAGCAAGCGGCAGTTTCTTCATGAGACAACTTGTGTGTTATGGATACTCTTGAAAGACAACAAGCGGCAGTTTCTTCATGAGACAACTTGTGTGTTATTGATACCTTTTAAGAAAACAGCAAGCGGCAGTTTCTTCATGAGACAACTTGTGTGTTATTGTCACCTTCGAAAACATCAAGCGGCAGTCTCTTCACGAGGCAACTTGTTATGTTATTAACAACTTTAAAAAACATCAAGCGGCAGTCTCTTCACGAGGCAACTTGTTATGTTATTAACAACTTTAAAAAACAACAACCGACGGTCTCTTCATGAGCAACTTGTATGTTATTGATACCTTGAAGAAAACAACAAGCGGCGGTCTCTTCATGAGCAACTTGTGTGTTATTGGTAATTTTGAAAAGAAACATCAAGCGGCAGTCTCTTCATGGACAACTTGTATGTTATCAACACTTTTTGAAAACGGCAAGTGGCGGTCTCTTCATGAGCGACTTGTACGGAAAACGGCAAGTGGCAGCTTCTTCATGAGCAGCTTGTACGTTAGTATTTTTTGGAAGACAGCAAGTGGCAGTTTATCTATTTGAGCAACTTGTGTGTTATTGTTCCCTTGAAAACGGCAAGTGGCAGCTTCTTTATGAGCAGCTTGTGGATTTTTGGCAACAAGTGGCGGACTCTTCATGAGCAGCTTGTGTGCTTTAATATTCTTTGAAGACAGCAAGTGGCGGTCTCTTCATGAGCAGCTTGTATGTTACTGACACCTTTGAAAGGAAGCAAGTGGCGGCCTCTTTATTTGAGCAGCTTGTGTATCCCCAACAATAATGTTTACTCAGCAAATGGCATCTCTTCGGAAAAGTCCCGTGGGGAAGTTTGTTATTTTATCCTTTTCAAGCGATATCTTGGTTAAAGAAGAAATGTGTTACCGTTCTTGGTAAAATTCAGAAATCAGAGATGTTTATCTCCAACCACAGTGCTGATGTCGATCATTTTGTTTCCCAGCCACAGTGCTGATGTCAATCATTTTGTTTCCCAACCGTAGTGCTGATGTAGATCATTTCTTTTTCCAGTCTCAGTACTGATGTCTATCAATCATTTTCCAGTCTCAGTACTGATGTCCATCATTTCCTTTTCCAGTCACAGTACTGATGTCAATCATATGCTTTTCCAGTCACAGTGCTGATGTCAATCATTTTCCAGTCTCAGTACTGATGTCCATCATTTCCTTTTCCAGTCACAGTGCTGATGTCAATCATTTCTTTTCCAGTATCAACACTGATGTAAATCATTCGAGAGTCTCTCATTTGAAGTCTATGACTCTGTTTCCCCAGTGGAGTTACAATCTCTTCCTCTGTGGGATTACTGTGTAATGTGCTTGGTTTCTCCAGCGTAGTCTGTCTCATATGGCGTCATTCCCCATAAAATTCAAAACATCACATTCATATCATATTGTAAACATAATCGCGGTATCTTAAGGCCAAAAATTGTGTATTCTATATTTAAGTCCCTTCAATCTCGTCGAAATGAAGATCCCAATCTTCATATCTCCAGATAGAAGAAACTTAAATAGGGGCAGCTGTTGTACCCCAATTTTTGACCTAAGATCCCATTTTTTATTTTTGCATTTTTAAAGATAAGTCAAGGTCACGAAATACAGTCGATTTTAACCTCTCACCTTCGAGCTTTGACTATGCGAAGATTGTCAAGTGTTTTGAACATTTTTAGCCTATGTATCACTAATTTCTAATCGCATACAAAGGTGTATGTTCATGTTTTCCTTTGTGTCATGTGCAGAGATAGGTCTGGATCAAGAGCATCAGATGTCGCGCCTCAATTAAGGTTTTGATTTTCCCAAGCCAGAAGTACGGTTGATTGTGGATTCTCGAAGACCGATTCATCAAGGCACACCGTTGCACCCTTAATTTCGCCCCTAATTTTTTCCAGTCGCACATTCATACCATATTTTGTCATTTGGTCACAATCATTAGTAAATATCTTCATTCATCACATTTTGCATCATTAGTCGTATTTAAGTTGACCAGAAAAAGTCAGTTTAAATCAAAGTTTGCATCGTCTTTCAGTTGTAAAATACCCGACATTTCACTTCATGCATTTTTATTTCTTTACTCGTTCCTTGCATGGCTCCAAGTCGTTTATATGTCGATAATCAAAATATTTCGGTTTTATAGACAAACTGTTAAAAGCGATTCAACAATGTGCGAAAAATAGCGAGAAAAATATTTCAAGTTTTCACCTTTTACCGATCATTTTATGAATCTGCGCTTTGCGTAGATTATGACGGTATGCTCGCTTTATTTTTTGGTACAGTTCGAAGTCTCGTTTTTAACCTTAGACGTCTGTTTAGTCTGATATTTTTATTATTATTTTATTTTTGATTTTTGACTTCTTGAATATTTTTTCTTTAATTTTTGTGACATGTAGATTATTTTAATGTGTTCATTTTATTTTTCGGATAAATTTTCGTCCGTTTTTTATCATTTTGGGTCTTTATTTTTTTTATTCATAAAATATTCAAAAAAATCATTTTAAATTGAGTTATTTTTTATAATTTCAGGTTTTATTTTATTTTTGTCATTCAGGGACTTTTTGCTCACAAAAAATATTAATTAGGCTTCGCTTAATTCTCATTGGTCGATAGCATAATTTGCGGATTGATAGAGATTGAATTCTCATTGGTCGAAAGCATGATTTGCGGATTGATAGAGATTGAATAATATTGAACGGTCATGATTTAATTTTGAAAGCACATACTCCTCATCATTTTTCTTATTTAAGTAACCTCTTTTATCACTTTGTAAGGGGGGAACAACACAAAAGCAAAAAACAGTAACCCCTCCACCTCTTTTCTCTTCCTAACACAAAAAACACATAAACCAATACATTGTCCTCACTCTCCACGACAGAGTAAATAGAAAACAAAAATGAAAAAATTGAATGAGAATCCTTAGTTCCATGTCATAATCACATTTTTTTCCATTACCATTTTCAATTTCAATTCCCTTTTCATTCCACTTTCTCGTTCTTTCCGTCCACATTGCTTTCGTCACAACGAGATTCTGCAGATCGTGCTTCCAAACTATACTCCACTTACCATGCTAAATTCAAAACCACGCAAAAACCTGATTCCGTTCTCAACGTCTTCAGAAACTACGGTTTCTCAGAACCCCAACTACGCGGTTTGATTGCAAAAGGACCCTATCTCCTTTCCTGCAACCCATCCAAAACGGTCTTGCCAAAGTTTCAATTTTTTTTCTCCAAAGGTGCCTCTTACTCTGACATTGTTAAGCTTGTCACTAAAAGCCCCTGTGTTTTGTGTACAAACCTCAACAATCAAATTGTCCCAGCCTATGAATTGACGCGTAGATTCTTTCAATCCGACAAGGACACTATTGCTTGCGCAGTTCACACTCCAACTTTACTTTGCCACTGCAATCTCACAACAACCCACCTTCGTTCAGCATAATACCCCTCCGCCGGTTACCGAACCACCACCAGCTACCATCGACAGGCTCCGTCATCCGATTTCCCCCAGCCTATTCATCTACCGTCATTAACAACAATCTGCCAACAACGACGCAGCTTCAACACAATTTTCATCCTCCCATTAACAACCACAACCCTTTCATCAAAACCCCATTTCAGCGCTTCCATTTTCATCACTACCACAAACTTCTGTCCTCCTAACTTCGCACAAGCCAGCGATAACGGCGGTTGGTGTAACCCTCCCTCCTCTCTTCAATCTAAACACACAAACAAAACATTGACGCACAACTGGCCAATCCCGTCGCCACCTCTCTTCCGCATTACACAGCTGTCACCACCGCGATTCCGACCACGCCGTCGATGGATTCATCTGATTCGCGCTTGCTGTCACAGGTCCCTCCGCTCAGATCGCACAACAGCTGCCTCGTATCCGTGAAATTACGGCAGCCGCTGACCACATGCCATGGAGCACCCTTATCTAACCTTCCTCTTCAACAATCTAATCTTCTGTTTGCACTTTCAGGTTGCTGAAGATGGGAGCTGGTGACTGAACCTCTGTTCCTCCTTCGAGCAGGAAATCAGGGAATGACACTGTGAAGCGGGTGCCATTTGAAAAGCCTCCATTTAGTCTCGGCCAGATCAAGAAGGCCATTCCACCTCACTTTGCGATCCAGTACAACCCAACAGTATTTTATTCTAGTTTTTTTATAGTTATTTGGATGGCATATGAGACTCACCCCAACACAATTTAATAAGCCCATTCGAAATTATTATCTCCACCTTATACTTCAGTTTCACACCCCTTTTTTTTTCTTATGATTAATTTAATTTAGGCTTAAAAGTATTTTAATCTAGTTTTTTTTTAGTTTAGATTTATTAGAATATTCAATTAGTTTAAGATATGATTTAACTTTAGAATTTTCATCTAATTTAAATTCAACCTAATAACTTTAGAATTTCTATTTTTTTTTATATAGTAATTTTAGAATTTTTATTTGTTTTAGATTAAATTTAGTAACCTTAGAATTTAATTTAGCTTAGATTTAATTTGCTAATATCAAAATTTTAATTTTAGTTTAGATCTAGTGTAGTCACTTTAGAATTATTTTTATAACTTTAGCATTTGTGATTAGTATAGAATTATTTTAGTAAGTAATCTTAGAATTTTTACTTAGATAATTAGTTCTATTTTCTTCTCTTTAAATATCTTTGTTATTTTAATTTCTTGATACCTTTGGTCATTAGTCTATTTCATTAGATTTGTTTTCTTGTGAATTTTCGAATGTTTATACTTTACTGATTCATCTTATTTTATTTGCTCAATTTACTCCAAGGAAAAGATTTAAACTTTGTTGACTTTACGTCATCAAACATCTTCTACAATCGTGCGAATAGCCTCATTCATTTTTTTGCTTGTTTACTATTTTTCCAAACTTAAGATAATTTCCCCAAAAGATTCAATTTTTAAATTCACACCTTCTAAGTCAAAACTTCGACATTAGGTCGCTGTCTCTTCAAAATCTTTCCAACACCGATTTTTAGCCAAACGAACCATTTTAATCAAACAAACAATTTTAACCAAAAACAGATATTTCAAAAGGTTCCTGCGGAATACCGCAGATGCATTGGGTGCTAATACCTTCCCACTGTATAACCAACCCCCGAACTCTCGATCTCTTTCAAAAAAAAACGCATTGTATTTCTATTACTTTTAAGTATTATTTTACATTGCATATTTTAGGGTTTTATTTCGCTCTTTTCCCTTTTCCCTTGGAAACAATAAAGCGCGGTGGCGACTCTTGCTTTTGCGAGTCAAGTTAATTAATAGCTTGATCTCCGATTTTCACCGCTACACTCTCGCAACTGAATCATTTATCAACATACATGGGGAATTGGGGATCATTGATATCTTCAATGTTGCTTAATCAAATATTATTGCTTGCACTTTGTATTTTCACTTTAAGTATTTGTTTAAGTATTTTACATCATGTGAGTACAACTTCCATTCCATAAAAGTGAGGTAATATTGTTTCAATTACTCCTTGAAAGTAAGATTTTCCTTAATGCATGTTGTTGCGCCGCGAAAAAGACACAGTCGCCACCGAACTCTATTTATCTCGAAGGAAGGGAAGATATCGAGAGAAACCTAAAGAAATGGATAAGATGGGCTTGCGATCAAGAGAAATGGTAAAGAAGTCAGTTACACGAGGGGAAGGTATTAGCACCCCACAAGTCTGTGGTACTCCATAGGATCCACTTTTGGTTGTTCTCATTTAAGGGTGTGTAAAAAAACTATGTCTAAAGCTTACTGCTAAAAGGGAATGCATGAGAAAGAAAATACGTGGAAAAGAAGGAATATTTACAAAGTTTTGCTCGCCCAAGCCCTGCGACCTAGTGCCTACATACTCCCTCATGCAATGGGAAAGCAAGAGCACCGTATTTCGACTCACGTGTTTTGGTTTGTTTTGTGTTTTTTAATGGAACAATGTTAAGCTTCGCATTTTACCGTTGCTCGACCCTGGGAGACTCACGCATCTCTAATATAAAGGAACTAACATGCTCATATCTGACGAGGTATCTTCAAAATAAAAATGCCCAAAGTAAGATAATGTTTTATACGCAACTTTTTGGCAAGTATACATGGGTGCAACCCGACCTTTGGGGATTTACATAACGTACCGCCTAAAGTATAACTAACACATCCTTTTGAGAGTTCCGATGAAAGGCAAGAAGGAGAAAAGTGTTTGGATTGGTTGATTTTTTTTTAATTTGAAAAAGGGTTTATGTATTATTAGAGTGTTTTTGAAGTTTGAAAGGAAAAGAAAAGTTTTTAGTTTTAATGCATATGCAAAAGAGGGAAGAAAAATGCTAAAAGGGAAATGTCTACCTACGTTAGTATGCAAAAGACCTAAGGGAAAGGATAACTATCCTATAGGGAACATGCAAAGGGGTAGAAGTCGTTTTATCAATTCTAATTGAGTGACATCATCGATCATCAAAAGAATAAAGCCACAAAATACTATAGGGAGCATACAAAGATCAAATTCGTTATCTCAATTCTAATTGAGTGACATCACCGATCATCAAAAGATAAAATCCACAAAATCCTATGGGGAGCATGCAAAGTTCAAAGTTGTCATCTCAATTCCAATTGAGTGACATCATCGATCGTCAAAAGATGAAAGTAAACACAAGCACAATTAGAAAACAAGCGCAAAATGCCTGCTACAGGTCTTTAAACAGCGACTTCGAGTGCATGCTCTTTATAATCATACTTCTCATAATATCTAGAAAGAGGTAAAGCATGCATCTCTATTCCTACTTCTCATGGAATCAGAAAGCGATAAAGAGTGAAAGAGATAAAAGTAAGCATGTGAGAATACCAATCGAACAACAGTTCATAGCAAAGCAAGAGAAAGCAAGAAACTCGGAATACTTCAAGCAAGCTTCAGCAAGAAAGCGCAATAGTTGGAAATAATATCCAATGAATATCAAGTGCGAAAATAAATCATGAGCCACGAATCATCGCATTGCATCAGAGTCCCTGCTTAAGATAACCTTGTACAAGCAAAGCAATATCTGGACAAGTCACAAATAGTATATATTCCCCATGAAAATGAGAAACAAGACAAGTCGCATCGAAAGTGAGTCCATAAACTAAATTCTTTTCAATCACATAACCAACACTTGGTTACATGATCGAAAGTTCTCACAGTGTACCTTGCACAATCCACAAAACCAGTTAAGAAATAATAACGCAATGATAAGTATCGAATTACAACTCAAAAATAATGACGAATTACAAAGGAGTGAAATTCAATTAAACAACATAAGGTAAAAACCATAATCGGGAAACACTATAGTAATAATGTGAATTGAGCCAGAAAGTGCAACAGAATCAAGAAAATACAAACATTGGTGCACATATGAACAAAAGAACACAAGCATGCATCATACAAATGTAAATGCTTAATGTTCATGTCAAACGGAAGAAAATAGCACTAAATTCGAAAAAATAGGCGCGCAAAACATCGAAATATAATCACATGAAAATCGCACGGTAGCATCTAAACGTTCCAACAGACTCAAAAAAATGGTTCCCGTGAATTAAATTTAAACGAAAGTGCCATTTCTAACAACGAGGCAGCGACTCCTTAAAAGAGTAAATTGAGTGGAATTTCAATCCGAAACCGCGGAAACTCATCAAAAATGCTATGCAAACATCATAACCAAGTGCCTTGAGCATTAGACAATAACCAAGTGTAACCTTATACTCAAAATTATGTCCAAAAAGGTAAAATTGAACCAAAAATATAATGTTGATTTAATTTCCGAATTCCACACTTTTACATTAAACAAATGAGAGTTTATTCATCAAATGAATTGGAAATTATATCAACACATGATTGCACAATGATATCTCCATAAATAATTCCATAATTGACATGTGAACTTATAATTCGGTTTTCAAGATTTCAACAATTTCTACCAAATCGAAAACAAAATTCACATCAATTATGTAATCATTCGACCTATGCCTCTCTTCAAAATTTCAACAAAATACAACAACTTTAAGTTCACTTCTCAAATTATTCAAGAATCTCAAATTTAAATCAACTCAACAACTCAAGTTATATGATGTAATTATAGTTCAAGCATTTTGTCAAACACATAACCTTCAAGAAATTTAACTCGTGAGTTTGTCAAATCAAGAATCAAGTCTATGTCCAATTATCAAATGTAATTCAAGAATCAACACTTCACAATTAATTCACAACAACATCAACACTTTAATTCCATAACAATTTACAATTCATGAATTTACATCACAGTTGCAAGTTAATTCAAAAATGAAAGCAAAATTATGAGGAATTAACAAATTGAAGAGAAGATGAAATTGAAAAAGATCAGAATCGTAATCAGAGCACGGAGGGAGTACCGAAAAGTCCCAGACATAGAGGGATGACGAAGAAAATTGTTCTTCACGTAGTGGCTGATGCTTTGCGGAATGGATGAAGGTTACCGGAGGGAGGTGGAGGATGTAGTGGTAGAAATGTTGAGACTAAGCCATTGGATTGACTTAACTCGCACAGATCAAATAAAAATCGCCATCGGGCTTTATTGTTTCCAAATGGAATGGGAAAAGAGCGAATAAACCCAAAAATAAAGGGGGGGAGAATCTAGATACGTGGTTGGTTATGCAAAGGGAAGGTATTATCACCCTAAACATCTACTGTACTCCGCAATAACCTCTTTGAAAATCTGTGTATTTTGGCTATAAAAGGTGTATACAAAATAAGATGGTCAAGATGAGAAAATAAGTATTTTTTTTTTTAAATTTCACCCGTCGTGGTTGCGAACCTTTAGTGCCTATGTACCACCTTTTGTGCAATAGGGGATCAGGGTACTCGTACTTCACCTCAAAAATTTTAAAACACAAGTGTGTTGGTTAATTTTAATAGAAGGGACATCATTGTCATATTCGAGTGGAAAACATACTTACTACCCACGATAATGAGAAAGGAGAATTTGCATTATCTCAAAGTGGAGGATATAGCTCGAGTTTTTAAAATCAAAAAAGCCTCACTCAACACTCAAGCGGAAAGTATCTCACTTTACTATATATCGTATAAGTATAGCAACTTGCATCACTACAAGAATCGACAAGAATCTAATCTTTTGAGAAAAAGATTTTAAAGTAAAAGGCCAAAGTGGAAAAATGGTTTGAATGAGGTAAATGACTTTTAGTATTTCAAAAAGATTTCAAAGTATGGTTAAGTTGATTAAATTTTAATTAAGAAAATATTTTGAAAATGCATGGACCTAAGTCCAAGTTTATTACGAAAGCAGTTCCAGTTAGAAAACAAGAAAAGTTTTAAAATGGAGGGAGAAGATATTTGAAATTAAAGAAGCCAACAAGAAGCCAACACTTGACCTACGAAACTTCAGATGAATTAAGTCTTCACAAAAATTGGGAAAAGTACGGCTGATACAGAGGAATTCTCAATCACAGACAAAGAATATAACCAGAATAACCTGCACACAAAGAAAATCAAACCAATGCCTTGGAGTAAACCCCAAGAACTTCAGACAAAATAACAACATAGCAATAAAGTCCCAAAATATCAAGGCTTCTAATCCTAAGTCTGAGAGGCCCATAACTCCACGATGCCAAGGATAGTAACCAAATAGTCCAAGTAACCTTAAGACTTTTAATGTTCAAGTTGGTTATTAAGTGTCTTCAAAAGAAAATAAAAGCTAAAATGAGAAAAGATAAAATGACATAAAGATAAATGCTCAAGTGAGCAAAAGATAAATGGTATGGAATATAAATGTTAAAGTAAATGGTACATAAAAATAGAGGCACAATATGAAGGCATAAAGTAATGTTAATTGTAAGTGAATTAGGAGTTACAAGGTTAGTTGAATGACCATCTTGAAGCTTGCATTTGAAAACTCATTAGAAGATTGATAAAATCAACTCTTCTCAACCACAAGTCTCATTTGCTTTTTTTCAAGTATATCATTCATTACGGGTGATCAAAGCAACCATATATGATCAACGAAGTTCATCTGATTCACTTAGACCAAAGTTCATGAAGTTCATTAGAGGATTGAAAGAATCAAAGCCTCCTAAAAATTAACTTCAAAGTTATTGGATCAAAGGTTTCAAATTAACATACTTGGGTTTGAAAACATAGGTTTCAGCCACGAATGATCATTTTTCGAATCGGGACAAATTTAGTGCTATGTTAAGCAATCATAAGTGGATTTATGTAGAAGTCACACCTGTTTTGAGATCGGCCAATAGAAATCTATGTACCAACATGTTAGAGAAATGATATGTAGATTATTCTCCAAAAACATGTAGCACTAGTAAAAGCAAGAAAGGGATAAGATGAGGAGGGAGGGGATGTATCAGATGAAACTAGGGTTTCAAATATCACCAACATCATTCATCCATTTCGGTGGATTTTGTTTTTCAATCTATCAATGCCCAAGATCCAATGAGGTCAGGGACTTGTCCCAAATAAATACCCTAGTGTCTCCAAATCAGGACCAATAAAAAAATAATATATATTCAAAATAAAATAAAATTTAAATGATTTAAAAAGGAAATAATTGGTAAAAGACACAACATGTATTAAAACACCAAATAAAAATACTAAAAACATATCATAATTCAAACAAGAGTCAATAAGTGTTGACAAAAAATTTTAGATTTTTTTATAAAGTCAGAAACTATTTTTAAAATATAAAGAAATGAGTAAAACAAACCAAAATTTGTGAAAAATAGTAAAATAAAAAATAAAAATAAAATGAGGTCACCAATATTTGTCAAGAGGTCATTGGATCCTTCCATATTTTTTTTTAGAATTTTAAAATCAAGAAAAGTATTTTTAAACTAATTAAAACTAAGTTAATAACACAAAAATAATTTAAAATACCAAAACTCATTCAAAAATTATAAAAAATAAATCATTAAATCAAAAATAAGATAAAATATTTTTGTGAATTTTGTCATATTTTTTAGATAAAATTTGAATGAGTTATGAGTTTTTAAATCTGAAAACAATTAAAATAGAATTAGAAAAAGAAAATAAATGGAGAAAACCTGTGGTGTGTTGGATCTGAGTTGACTATGAAAAGTAATCACACCAAGTGGTCCAGAACGCGTGTGTACCATGAAATTTAGTGAAATAAAAACACTGAGTTCATTTTAAATCGTCCAATCAGAACATTTCAAGTGTCACACTCTGATTGGTCCATAATGGAAAATAATTTTTAAAAAATACAGAGCCACCATGTACTTCCTCATGTCATCTCTTCCGATGACCTTCCCTGGAGCAAACAAAAAATGGTTTCCAATCACGAGACCAATATCATTTGAAGCGTCTCACTAAGACGACCTCAAACATGGCATCGCGAAATATTTATATAAATTGTGCATTACTTAATTTTGCAAAAAAACAGAAAATAGCAAGCACAAACTTCTGAGATTACATGATCAATTCTAAATGAAAATGAAAAATAAAAGAAGTGTGAGCTTCATAGAGATGAGGAGAGTAGATTTGGAAATTATTTGAAGCAAAATGAATGAGTAATCTACCTGAACAAAGTATGAAGAAATTGCTCTGAAACTTAACTTGGCTTGCACGATTTAGAGCACCTCAAGACTTGATTCTTCTTTTGTTAGCTTAGGTGAAGTTCAAGGAATAAGAATCAATAAAGAAATTAGAGCTGGAAGTTCTCTAAATAGGAATTCAAAGTTGCAGAAATAGAGCTTTGCAAGTGAGTTTGGTTGGGCTTCTTTGGCTCTTCAAGCTTTAGGGAATGATGTATGAAATGTTAGATGACCTATTAGAGGATATGCATAATCCTGATGAGCCTCACAAAAGGGTAGGACAAATTTGGGGTATGACTAATGTTACTTGTTCATTTTCAAAAATGCTTGATATTCTCTCAAATGATGAAAACCATGAATGTTCATTTCCAAATTTGTTTGATTGATAACCATTGTGTGTTCTTAATCTATATGCTTATAATTACTGTATGAATTGTTTATTTCACATTTGTATAATTTTTTTCTTGTTGTGCAAGCATGTATTTTGTTTATTCTTTATTTCTTGCACTTGTGCTTAAGTTAATTATATGCGTGTTATTTTCAATATGTGTTTGTTGTTGTTGATGGTTACATGGTATGTTAAACATCTTCATTTTGTTTTAGTAGATACATGTTCTTGTTTCTATGCTAGGAACATGTGTGTGCGGCTTCAGGGGTTCCATTACGTTGTGTTACCAAATTGTGACGCTATAGACTCAACTTGAAAAGTTTGCTTTTACTTGCATTGAGATAAAATTGCATTACATATGTTGTAATTTTGTTTGTTGGTTATTTATCAATTTTGCATCATTAAATATATATGGGGATATGTGATTGTTGCTCTTCTATGCAAAATCGCCTTTGTATGATATATTAATTGTTATGGAATGCTACGATACTTCTAATAATATGCTTGTTCTCTTTTTTATGTTGTCAAAAGGAGAGAAGGGTATGATAGACGAAGTAGGGAAGCACATAGTCAGGGGTAGCGTCAAATAAACACGAAATGCCAACATCATTGCAGTTTTGCCATCATAAAAAGGGGTGTATGTGAGTGCAACATTCATCAAGATGTGTTTTGCATGATATTAAAACTACAAGAATATAGAATTTTGGTATATTATGAGGTATCTCTAAGTTTGGGTGGCACTTAAGCATTTAGAGGTCTTTAGGAATCATTGGAAACATAGTCAAAACTGACCCAGTCTGAATGGTGGGTTATTGTTTTTTGTGATATCTGTTGGGAAAGAATCTTTCTTTTTTTCTATTGAAAGGTTTATGGGTGAACTTTGAGTGGTGGTTTCTTATAGCGGGGTAACGGTGCCAATACGAGGTTTTCAAGAAGGATGTTGGATGTGCGACATGGCAGTTGTTAGAACAAGTACAAAGACGGAGGATACGATCTACAGATTACCTACAATCCTAAGAGAGGGATACCTACGGGCGATCTTCTTGGGGAACGAGGCCTACAGATGACCTGTAAGGACAACTGTATCTACGGGCGACCTGCCATCCTAAGGGAATGACCTACGGACGATCTGTTTAGGGAAATCTAGATCTACGGGAGATCTAAAATTCTAAAGCGAGACCTATGGGTGATCTTCTAGGAGTCTAGGCCTACAGAAGGCCTATAAGGAAATCTAGATCTATGGGAGACCTATGATCCTAAAGGGAGATCTACGAGCGGTCAACAGGAGAGCAAGATCTATAGACAACCTATAATCCTAAGATGAGACCTATGGGTGATCTACAAGAGTAAAGCTAGATCAACTGGAAACCTACGATCCTATGATGAGCAAGTCCTACGGGTGATTTTCTAGAAGGCTAGGACAACATGAGAACTATATGGGATTAAGATCTACGGGCGACCCACAATCCTAAAGAAGCGAGACCTCTGGGTGATCTACTTGAGGAGATATCAAGAGGGTAAGATCTATGGACGATCCACAACCCTAAGAGGCGATATCAGTAGGTAAGATCTATGAATGATCCACGACCCTAAGATGATACCTACAGGAGGAAATCCAGATTTATAGACGACCTAAGATCCTATGATGAGACCTACAGGTGATCTACAAGAGGAAAGCTAGACCTACGGATAACCTACAATCCTAAGAGAGTGAGACCTGCAAGAAATCTACAAAAGAGCTAGATCTACGGATGACCTACAATCCTAAAGCGATACCTATAGGAGATATCCTAGGGAAATATGGATCTATAGGCGATCTGAAAACCTAAGGTGAGACCTATGGGTGATCTACCCGGGGAACTAGGCCTACGAGATACCGACAATTCTAAAGCGAGAACTACGCGTGATCTTCTAGGAGAATCCTATGGGAAATATATAAGAAAAGATAGATCTATGGATGACCTACAATCATAAGGTAAGAACTATAGGTGATCTACAAAGGAACTAGGCCTACAGGAGACAGAAAATTCTAAGGAGAGACCCATGGACGATCTGTTGGAGGTCCTAGATCTCCGGGCGATCTAAAATATTAAGTCAGGACCTACAGGTGATCTGCTAGGGAGTTAGGCCTACGGATGACCTAAAAGGAAGGTTATATCTATGGGCGAATTACGATCCTAAGATCTGAGACCTGCGGGGGATCTGCTAGGAGGCTAGGCCTACGAGTGACCTATAGGATGAAAGTTAGATCTACGGCTGACCTATGATCCTAAAGGGAGATCTACGGGTGATCTACAAGAGGAAAGCTAGATCTACGGGCGACCTACGGTCCTAAGGTAAGACCTATGGGAGATCTACAAAGGAATTGGGCCTACAAACGGCTGACAACTCTAAGGAGAAACCTACAGACGATCTGTTAGAGGTCCTAGATCTACGGGCGATCTAAAATGTTAAGGCGGGACCTACGGGAAATCTTCCAGAAGAGTTAGGCCTACAGATGACCTACATGGAAGTTTAGATCTATGGACGACCTACGATCCTAACATGCAAGATCTATGGGCGATCTGCTAGGAGGTTAGGCCTACAGGCTACTTATAGAAGGAAAGTTAGATTTACGAACGACCTACGATCATAAAGGGAGATCTACGGAAAATCTACAAGAGGAAAGCTAGATATACAGGCGACCTATAATCATAAGAGGAGCGAGACCTACGAGAGATCTACAAGGGAACTGGGCCTACAGAAGACGGAAATTATAAGGAGGTGAAAACCTCAATTACAACACGATGACTGAAGATACGAGGATGACCAAGTGTATTGACTTTTCTAGGAGTGAAGAGAAAGTTAGACACAGGCAAACATGTGAAAAGTTTACACAAAAGAGTGTTTGGACAACTGACACAGACGAGTGTTTGGAAAATTGACACGGACGTGTGTTTGGGAGTACAAGGTACTGGCACTGTTAGCTGAGTATTATGATGTAACGAAGAATGTCAGCTGGGGATTTTGGAGTCATATCTTCTTGTGGGCGTGTCTTGCTATTTTAAATGATTCAGGTCTTTTGTGCAAGGTACTCGATTTGGCCTATGCTTCATATGCATGTTTGAATTTTGTATTGCCTAATGATCCATTTTAATGGATATACTATGCATTTTAAGAATGCAATGATGATTGTTATATGCATAGTGTAGAGAAATAAACTTTGTGGGGACAAGAACAGGCTTATCGGGAATCGTTGCTCGTAGTCTTGAAATACCAATACAGACTGTTGCTGGGGAATGGAGACCAAACATCTTAGTAACTCCTTTGGGGATAATGGAATATTCGATTAGGAAGGGTTGTAGTCTTGTTGGGGAAGAAACGATTTGATCTGACTTCTCTACATCCTTGACTGCTTAGGGATGGTGGAATGGATACGAACATGTTGGGGAATTGCATTTTGAACATAATTTGGATCTCTTTGAACACCCCAAGTCTGCATCATGTTGGGGGATTACATCTTAGACCACTCAGGAGTCAAGATATGGACACAAACATATTTGAATATCCTAGTTTACTCCTCTATTGGAGATTAGAAGACGATTCTTTGGGGACTACATATTGAACTACACAAAACCTATCGACTTCCCCAAGTTTACACTTCTGGGGAATTGCATATGCATGTTGTGAATTCCACAAAGCCTCTGGGTACCCAAAGTTAGGATGTTATTGGGGAATCATGCTAAATATATGCGTTGAGCTGCACAAACCTCGGGTGCCCCGATTTACTCTACCACCGGGGAGTATACTTGGAACATCTACAGGGGATAAGGACGACTTTTACAATGTTGGTTAGGTCAAGGTGACCATCATGATACTTTTAGCTCGATTTCTTTGGCACTTACCTTGCAAGACATAACTTGCTTGAGTAGCTTTGCGAGTATGGATCAGGAAGGCCCCTATTTGTAAGATCTATGAAAGTATCTGTGTTGAACAAAAAACTAGACTATGTGTGCCATAATATGAGATGAGGGGGTATGCCCCAATGTCTTGAGTCACGAAATAAACTGTCTCTGATTACATATTTCTTAGAGAGATTTTTTGAATTTCGACGTGATTTCCCCAAGTTGAATGAGTTCTGAATTATTTCTCGACATGATCACCCCTGAATTGAAGCTCAAAGAGATTTATCAATGCGATAGCTTCTGATTGATATTAGCTTGAAAAGAGTCATCGATGTGATAGCCTCAGATTGGTCATAGCTTGAAGATAATCATCGACGTGATTTCCCCTAATTAATGGAAACTCTTACTCAATTGAGTATTCAGATGCTTCTTCCCCTTAAGGTGAAAATATTTTGATACTTTACTTTTGTTTAACATGATACTACCATTGAAAATAATTTCCCCTGCTCAACGGTGTCTTGGATGAAAACATACTCAACCGTACTTCTCAACTTAAGCCGCTTCGTGCTCAAACAGAAACTTGAAATAATTTGTCCGTTAGGGCCAACTGAAAGTGATGCACCACTACTCAATGGAGACTTTCAGGCAACCAAAGCATCCATACAAACATCAAGATCTACAGTGATATGCTTATGATCATTTCTCAAATTAGTCTTCCTTTACTCAACAAAGTGACTAGAAAGTCAGCCCTAGATTAAGATCATTCTTTAAGATGATTTGCTTTTCGACAGATTTGAAGCAATTTTGTCCCTCGGGATAATCAAACTCTTCATCTGATGCTAATTATTCAAGCTCACTTGATGTTTAAGAACTTTTTCATATGAAAAGAATGTTTTTTCTAAGAATGATAATTCTAATGAAAATCATATGCTTGTCTTGAAGTTAGAAAACTTTTATTGAAAAGATGTTGAAACATCGAATTTTTGTGTACAAAAGATAGTAAAAGATGGAGTAATACCAACTCAAAAGTTTTAGTAAGTCTCCTAGAAGTCAGGTTACCGTACTCTCGTTATAGTTTTTCTTTCGAATTAACCCATGCTTCAGTTAGGACTCTTCAGGATTGTAACATGGTATGGTTCACGGTTTTAGAAAAAAGGATTTATGGCTCAAAGTTATTTAGTGCCCATCCATTCTCCATGATATTCTCCAATCCTACATTCAATTAACTCGATACGAGCGCTCATCTCTCAAGAGGATTTTATGATGGTTGAGGAACCACTAATGTTTCTTGGACATGAAAGTCACTCACTGTTGTACCCCAAAATTTTCCCTCCCATATTTCTCAAAATATTTCAAGAAAGATCCTCAAGTTGCTCAAGGTAGTCCAAGGGTGGGCCAGACAAGCTCTCTCCTAAGGCAGTCTACTCCAAACTAGGGTTTCATGTTGCATAAAGATCCTCGAGTCCAAGTGACCCCAAGTGCTCACCTTTGTCCTAATATGTTCTAAAGATCATCCATGTCAAGTTTAGAGCCTTACAAAGGAAGTTTGCTCAGTCAATTGCTCAAAGGTCCAAAAATCGACTGTGTTAAGGCAAAAGTCAACTGTGACCCACATACAATCAAACTTCAAGATTTTTTGTCAACATTCTAATTTTGAAGTATATTTAATTATTTTATCAAGGGTTGCTCATGATTCATCAAGGATTGCTCATAATTCATCAAGATTCAAAAGTTGCTAAATTAGGGTTTTGTAGGAAAAGTCAACTCAATTTTGACCAAGCATAACTTTCTCATACTTTATGAGAAATGACCCATCCAAAGCTCATTTTGAAGAAGATGCAATTCCCTACAACCCATCTTCAGCTCACAAGAAGTTATGAATTTGGACATTATAGGTCATTTTTGAAAGTCAACAAAAACACCTTTTTTGTCAAAGCTTCATACATGAGCATGGAATATCAAATTGAGATGAGGCTAAAAGGGTTGATTATAGGGCATCTCAAGCTTTCTAAAAAGTCCAAGAAAACCTCAAAAGATTCAAAATTGAGGAAGTTATGCATTGTTGAAGTTGACCCTTTTTGCAAAATTGCCAAAAGTCAACTATCCCCAAAACTTCAAATTTTGCCAAATGGGCCCATTCTTTTTCACTTGTTTTGAGTTGGCATTATAGCCCACGTGCTCTAGCCTTTGCCACTTGTCCATATCATATTTTTATTAATTATTTTGATTTTTATTTGAATTAATTTGATTTAAATCAAAATAAATCAAATAAAAATCCAAAACATTAATAACCAAGGATTTTGTGTTGTTTCGGGCTTCATTATACAACTATCATCCTTCCAATTCGTGCCAAGCCTTAGAGTGCACAAAAAGATTCAAAATAAGCCATATTTGGAAAGATATTCAAAGGGTATCAAATCAAATCCAAAGTCATTGAAGGAAGAAGATTTGGACTGAATAAACAACCCTAATGCATTGTGTGCTACATAAGGAGGCGAGGCAGATCAAAATAAGGGTTGGAGACAGGCGCTATAGAGAAAACAAAATCTGAAAAAATCAAAGAAAAGTGTGAGTTCGAAATCACCATTAGAGGTATTCTCAAGGCTTGGCATTTGTCCCAATCGTCTCCTGGCAGTCTCCACAAGCGAAAACAATCAAAAGTAGGCGTTTTCAAGACCTCTCACGCACTGTATGTCGCTCACAAACTCACCGTGTTCTTTAATTTGAATCTCATATTTTAGGCATTGTTAGATGGAATTGATCATATATTTTTCCTCTACAGAGCATTTGCAAGCTTTTGGCATTATTCAAATACGTTTATATGGTCTGTAACGAAATCCACCATTGTTAGGGTTTCAGATTTGTTTTTAGGGTTTATGATTTCAGGAATAATTGGCCCTAGTAATGGGTATAGTTGTGATCAGAAGAAGGCGACGAGTCTAGACATGGTGTTAGAATTCATTTACATGGCCTGTACGAGATTTTGAGAGTGGACAGGTTTGTAGCGACCGACATTTGTCCGTGGGTATAGGTATTGCAGGTTTTTTGCTACGGAGAGAGGAAGGGGATGAAGGCGTGTCACCCCATCATTGGATTGTTTAAACGACCGCGTGTTTTTTTTTAATTTCTGTCCACTAACTTTTGTTTTTATATATTATTATTACTTTGTATTATGATAACAATCAAAATAACGCAGCCTAGTGGTTGCCACGCAGGTCTTAAGGCATTAGAGGCTGGAGGTCAGGGGTTCGATCCCTGCCTCCAGCATTTGTTATTTTGCATTATTATTTCAGGAAATCCAGTGCATATGCAAGCCAAGCGCTCACCATGGACCTTCATCATCCATGCGACAGATGGCTAGATCTGGTGGCCACCATTGCAAGCACACCATATGCCAAGTCAACGCGTGCGCACTGGATTGCAAAAGTCAAGTGGATCTTCAACAAATGGGCCAAAATTCCTGCTTTCTATACCCCCTAAATCTGGCCCATTCCTCTATCTTTTTATATTTTTTTTCATATTTTCATTTAATTATTTTTAACCAATTAATCAATTTTCTTTTTTTATCAAAAATCACAAAAATATTTTTATCCAATAAAGTCAGAATTATTTTATTTTTTATTAATAAATATTAATTAAAGTAGTTAGGTTAATTTATTAGATAATTTTAATCTATTTTGCAAATAATTAAAATCAATTATAATAAATAGGTTTTTTCTATTAATTTAATTATTTAATTTCTTTCCAAAATTAACAAAACTCCAAAAATATGTCATTTAAATTATTTTTCATTAATTAACTTAATAACTAATTAATTTAGTATTTAATTTTAGGATTTAATTTCTTTTCTTAAAAATAATAAAAACAACAAAAAAGTATTTTATTTTAAGTAGGAGGGTCAAAACCCTAGTTTCGCATTCGACTCAATTTTCTCGCGCGCGTTATTTTTCATTCAATTATTGTACCTGCTCCCGACTTGTAATAATTTTAAATAGGACATTTATTTACCTTTTCCGCTTTTATTTTCAAAGGGTTGTTTTTGGCGATGTAAATACCCGACGCCTTGTAATAATTTAATTTAATTTCCGCACCTTTAATTTCTGCAAATATCCAACTGCTAGATGTTTAATAATAGGTTTTGCATGACAAGAATGAATGTCTAATTTAAAACAGTTAGATCACCCTAAACATGTGCAAAGATAAATAATCTGAAATCAACACACTCGCACATGCGCACTCCTAGGGTACACCCCACTTGGTTGCCTTTGTAAACGGTCATTGAGTATAGGTTGTTTTAGAGGTCGCCCTCTTGTCTAAAGGATCATAAGTTGCCTCGGAAAGGTTGCCTTGGATATCGTTGCCTCGGATAAATGATCTAAGACATTAGGGTTACCACTAAGACATCCTAACATTGATTTAGTGATTGTATGTCCCTCTTTCGAATTGACCCTCAAACTCCAACGACGGTGCTACCTACTCACTAATAGTGGGATAACATTGTCTAAAGGAAATAAACATAGAACGATTACTTTTTCGAGTAGGTAGATTAGTTCTTAGATATTATCTCATCCAAAACAAAACTTTTTCCCACACTTAGACTTTTACAAACAAGTTTTCAAAAACACTTCATTACACTCTTGAGGACAGAAGCAAGAGTTAAGTCGAAGTTAAAACAAAAACTTTTTCAAACCCACAAACACAAAGAAAACAATTTTGAAAACAATGAGCAAGTACCTAAGAGCCCGTAGATAACTACAGATAGAAAGGGTGCTAATACCTTCCCTTTCTATAATCTACCCCCCGTACTAAAAAATATCTCGAAAAATGAATTTTTCTGTGCTTTTTTCCTTTCCTAGTTGGATAAAATAAAATTCGGTGGCGACTCTTGCTTACCGCGACATTTTGCAAACACAAACGCAAAACACAAACCAGCACCTAAAAAACAGTCAATTCTCCCACTATATCACAGAACTGGCGACTCTGCTGGGGAATTAATAAGTGGGGTGTACCTTAGGATTAGTTCATCATATTGTTTTCAATTGTTTGATCTATTTGATTTATCTTTGTGGGTTTGAATCGGAGTTACTATAGATCCTAACCCGGATCTGGGGACACCTTTTAGGTAAGTAGCAATAGACTGTGAGGGAACTGTATGACGTAGACTGATACGGTTGAAGCAGTTGCTACGTTGGTGTGTCACTTTAGTTTGTATTGATATCCCTTGTGGCAGAACAAGGAGAATATGGGGATGCTAAGGGGTCATTAAGCACCGACTGACCTTAGAACCTATAATTGACCAACACGGCCATAGAAAAGTAGCAGTATGCTACACTCATTGAGACCAAACTCTCGCGATGATTTCGGCCACAAGAAAAGGTTGCTAAACTGAAATTATGACCAATCGAGGGTGGTCAGTGATATTGAGATCCTATAGAACCCGATTACTATTACTAGGACAGGTTGAACCAACTAAACTGAAAGAGGGTAATACCTAAACTCCATCCCAGCCTGAAACTTAAGGGCTATTAAGTGACTTGTTTGCCCTTACCATGTTTGCTATCTGTGAATACCTGTGGTGTGTTTCTATCATGACATCATGCATCATGACATTGCATGCATATTGCATTGGACTAACCATTTCAAAGACCGATGGGATCCATCTTTGTTCTGTTTTGTAGATCATGGCATCTATGCGTAGAAACACTATTCGGATCAACTTTGTACAGATTCCTACTCAGCTTAAAGATTTGGTTTCCAAGGTTCCTGACACTTCCTCTTTTGACAGAAGACATGGTCACCTCCTCGGTCTAGTCACTTCCAAGCTGGATGAACAGATGATGAGCGTCTTATTCCAGTTCTTTGATCCATTATACCACTGCTTTACCTTCCCGAACTATCAATTGGTCCCTACCTTGGAAGAGTTCTCAGATCTACTCGGCATCTCTATTCTAGAGCAGACCTCATTTACAGGTTGGGAGATAGCTCTTAAGCCAGAGGATGTTGCTACAACCATACATCTGACAAAGGCTGAGGTAATGTCTAATTGGGAAACTCGGAGTGGGACAAAAGGCTTCTTGGCTAAGTTCTTGGTTGATCAGGCTAATCAGTTCTTGGACAGTTTAGACTTCCAAGCGTTTGAAGACATCCTGGCTCTTCTCATTTATGGCCTGGTTCTGTTCCCTAATTCAGATTCTTTTGTTGACGTGAATGCGGTGAAGATTTTCATGTCCCGTAATCCAGTGCCCACTCTCTTGGCTGATATTCTGCATACTCTCTATGCCCGTACTGCTCGGAAACGGGGAACCCTTATGTGTTGTGCACCATTGCTGGCGAGGTGGTTTATTTCTCACCTCCCCAAATCTGTTTTGAAGAACGAAGAAGGCATGGGTTGGGCCTACAGGATTATGTCCCTGGCTCACACGGATATCATCTGGAGTACTAAAGACATGGAAGACGTAGCTATTATTGATCGCTGTGGGGAATACCCCAATGTTCCGTTGTTGGGAATCAGAGGAGGGATCACCTATAATCCTTGTTTGGCCTTGCGACAGTTTGGGCGAGCTAGAAGGGACGGACCTCATGAGTTGCTGCTTCCAAGCATTGTTTTTGACTTCCAGGGAGATGCTGAGGGACATCGCTGCAGATTCATACGAGCCTGGGATAGGGTCAATAGTTCTGATCCGCATGAGCTAGGCATGAAGACTTCTGTCCCAGTGCCACAGTATCTCCGATAGGTTCGAGCCCGCGCTCAAAAACTGGGGATGCCGTACAAAGCTGTCTTGTCGGTAATTGTTGAGAGTACTGATGAAGAAGGGGTTCCTCCTACTATCCTCCATCCATACATGCCTACTGACATTGGGGCATTAAAGAGGTCTTGGATTGAACTAAGGGAAGAACGGGATACTTATAGAGAAAAGTATCATGAGCAGGAGCGGAAGATCCTGAGGCTTACAAGGCAGCTGGAGAATGAGAAGGTCCTCAACGACTATGTCAGCACCAAAGGGAAACGACCATGGGAGCGCTGATTGTCTTTTATTGCTTTTAGTTTAGACTTACTTTTCAGTATTTCTTTTTGTAATGCCTTAAAGGCATCTGTTAAACATTGATTTCAAGTTTTTATCTAATAAAAGTGTGTTTCATTTTGGTTTACGAATTTGAATCTCCAAAGTCTTTGAAATCATATCATACGCATTCCATTCCCATGCACCTCATTACAAGTACCCTTACAGGTTTCTCATCTTCTTCGCTGTTTATTTCAGCACATCATGTCTTCTGAAACATCAACTGATCAAGCCATCAAGGCTCTGCAAGCTCAAAACGCTCAGTTCCAGGAAATGTTCACGAACTTGGCCAAGGGTCAGCAAGATCTGAAGACTCTTATCTTGAAGGATAAGAAGAAGAAGAAGAAGAAGAAGAAGAAGAAGAAGACGGTCCTCCTGAATATGGGTCACAGATTCGCGAATAATTTGCGGGAAGAGGTTGATTTGTCTCACTCACCTGGAGGGGGAGAGAATCAGGAAGAAAGGAGGGCTCCTAGCCCTGTGGTTTTTGACAATGAGACTGACTTTGATGAAGACCAGTATCCTCTAGCTGAGGATAGGTATAAGCAACTTGAAGACCGGTTGAGCGCAATGGAGGTCTAGAAGGTACCTGGGTTGGACTTTGGAGATTTGGGTTTGGCATCTGGGGTAGTGATTCCCCACAAGTTTAAAGCACCAGTCTTTGCTAAATACGACGGGGTCTCCTGCCCAAAGCTGCACCTCCACTCGTATGTTAGAAAGATTCAACCATACACTACCGATAAGAACCTCTAGATTCACTTCTTTCAAGATAGTCTTTCAGGGACTCAACTTGAGTGGTTCTACCAACTGGAAGGAGCTAACGTCCGTAACTGGAAGGACCTTGCTGCTGCCTTCTACAAGCAGTACCAATAAAATGCCGACCTTGCTCCCATGCGTACCCAAGTTCATGGTATGTCTATGGTTGCGAGCGAAGGTTTTAAGGACTATGCTCAGAAATGAAGGGACCTTGGTGGAAGAGTACAATCCCCTCTTGCTGATAGGTAGTTAGTGGATATGTTTCTCGGGACCTTGTCTGGTCCGTATTTCAACCATATGATTGGTAGCTCATCGTCCGGGTTTACTGAGCTGATTATGACTAGGGAAAGAGTTGAGGTCGGTATCAAGAGCGGAAAGCTACAGAAGGGTGCTTCATCAAGCACGAAGAAGAAGCCTTTTAAGAAGGAATCCAATGCAGTTTACAGCACGAAGAGCCATAACCGACCTAAACGATGCCAAGCAGTTAATGCGATGGTTATATCAAGGTCTGCTGTTGCCCCTCAGTGAAACAATCATCCAAGGGCAAAAAGGCCGCAAAGACAATTCTTTCGGCTCAGTATGACCCTGTCTCAGATTCTGTCGCAGTTGTTAAAGACTAATATGGTGATTCTGAAGGAGGCTCCAAAGAATCCCAATACTACATCACCGCTGTATAATCCGAATGCCTGTTGTGCTTTTCACTCCGATAGCCCGAGGCATGATACGAATAACTGCTGGGTCTTGAAGAATAAAGTGCAGGATCTGATTGATGCTAAGGAGATTGAGTTCGAAGCGTCGGAAAAACCTAATGTTATGACGGCTCCTATGCTATAGACGATGACTCGTTTGTGACTTCCATGAAAGACATTTCCACTCCATTGATGACTATGAAGAAGAACCTTCTATTAGCCAGTTTATTTCCGTGCTGTGGCGAAGGTTTCCATATGTGTTCCGTCGTACCTTCTGGTTGCCATCTATTGAAGTCAGGTGTCCAACGCCTGATGGATAACAAATAAATTCTGTTTGAGAAAACTTTGGTTCCATTGATTCCTTTTGAAGACATTTCTATAATCACCATTTCCGCCAATTCTTCCAAGGCTTCCTCGAGAAAGCCTGTTAGAATTACATCTGTTCCGAGAATTGCTCCGTTGATCATTACCATTCTTGGGCCTATCCCTTACACGTCAGATAAGGCTGTCCCGTGGCACTATGGGGCTGACGTATATTATCACGGGATTAAACAAGACTTCAAGGTTGGAGAGGCTGATATTGATGTCAGCAATATTGTTAGATCTAGCAAGGTCACCCGCAGCGGAAGATTTTCTCTCCTGAAATTTCCCCACCAACTGTTTGGAAGCCTGTTGTTATTACACCTTCCAATACATCTGCTACTGTCCATGTTCATGTTCCAATCATTACCTCTGTCACCGAGTCGTCTGACGCTTGGGGCAAAGGGATCACCAGTGAGCCTGCCCGGACAGAGACACCGAAGAAGATTATTGTTGAAGCCTCTAGACAAGAGATAGAGGAAATTTTGAAGATCATCAAAAAGAGCGACTACAACATAGTCGAGCAGCTGGGGCAAACCCCGTCAAAGATCTCTATGTTGTCTTTGTTACTATGCTCAGAAGCCCATGCCAAGGCTCTGATTACTTTCATGAAAATTGCGCACGTGCCGCAAGAAATATCCGCTGATCAGTTCAAAGACTGTGTGGCTAGTTTGACTGCTGATAACGGGTTAGGTTTCTCCGACGCAGACTTGACTGCCAAGGGGAAAAATCACAATGACGCTCTACATGTTTCAATCGAGTGCAGGGGCACTACTCTGGCTCACGTGTTGGTGGATACTGGGTCCTCGTTGAATGTTTTACCCAAGAAAGCATTAGACCGGTTGGACTTTGAAGGGTTGGTACTGAAGCCAAGCAACATTGTGGTTAGGGCCTTTGACGGGTCCAACAGGATGGTACATGGAGAAGTGGATATTCCTGTTAAGGTTGGTTCCCTGACTTTCGCGTCAACATTCTATGTGATGAACATTCGGCCATCTTATTCCTGTTTGTTGGGTCGCCCGTGGATCCATAAAGCTGGGGCAGTAACTTCTATGCTCCACCAAATGCTGGAATACCCTGTGAAGGGGAAAATTGTTACAGTACGAGGGGAAGAGGATTACATGGTGAGCCATCTCAACTCTTTTCGGTATGTGGAAATGGACGGGGAGTTCATTGAAACCCCGTGTCAACATTTTGAAGAAGTCCCCCAAACGCTAGCGTCGACTGAAACTATTACTGAAGACCCTCCAATGAAGATGGCTTCCCTCAAGGATGCCCGGGTTGTTATTGAGAAAGGTGGTTGTGCAAATTGGGGTCAACTCCCTGACTTTGCACATAAGACTGGCAAGTTTGGTTTGGGTTTTACTGCAGAAGCTCAAAGGGTTGTTCGGCGTGCGCGGACTGGAAGACCTCCCCTGTTCATCTCTAATTCAGGAGTAAATGCAATTGAGGATGATGTTGAAGAGTCTGAGTTTGACAGCTGGATTTACCCAACTGCCGACGGTGGATTAAGAAATTGGACGGCAAAGGACTTCGTGCCAATTTCTTTTATTACCCAGTAATGAGATTTTTGTTTTGAGTTTGTAACAGACAATTTTTAAGCTTTACGGTCTGGTGTCTTACCCGAGGCACCGTGGCTTTGTTTGTGAGGGCTTTATATGTGTCATTACCATATATCATTAATAAAAGCATTGGACGTTTTCTTGCATTACAAATCTTGCGCTCTTTATTTTTCTTTTTTCTATCTTGCAAAATAGCTATTTTACACACACTCACATATACAGGTCTACATCCACTCTAGATCCCACTGATAACGACTCTGCTACTGCCAGTTATAACTTCGAAAGTCCGATCAACCAAGCCGAAGACGAAGGTGAGGATGATTGTGAAGTGCCTTGGGAAATTGCTAGACTCTTACTTCAGGAAGAGAGGGCCATACAGCCGCATGAAGAGCCAGTGGAATCAGTGAATCTGGGTACAAAGGTGGACAAAAAAGAGGTCAAGATCGGTGCAAATCTGGAGTCTAGTGTTAAGCAACGGATGATTCAGATGTTGTGTGACTATGTTGAGATCTTTGCCTGGTCTTATGAAGATATGTCGGGGTTAGATACCGATATTGTGGTTCACCGTCTGCCTACCAAGGAAGACTGTCCTCCAGTGAAACAGAAAGTTCGCCGCATGCGACCGGAGATGTTTGAGAAAATCAAGGCTGAGGTTATGAAACAATTTGATGCCGGTTTTCTAGAAGTTACTTCTTACCCACAGTGGGTGGCCAACATGGTTCCTGTGCCGAAGAAGGATGGTAAGGTTCGAATCTGAACAGGGCGAGCCCCAAAGACGATTTCCCTCTACCTCATATCGACGTTCTGGTTGATAACACCGCACAACATAAGGTCTTCTCCTTTATGGATGGTTTCTCCGGTTATAATCAGATTAAAACGGATCCTGAAGACATGGAGAAGACAACCTTTGTCACGCAGTGGGGTACCTTTTGCTACAAAGTCATGCCTTTTGGATTGAATAATGTTGGGGCAACGTATCAGCGCGCCATGGTCGCTTTGTTCCATGACATGATCCATCATGAGATTGAGGTATACGTCGATGACATGATTGTAAGATCCCAGACTGAAGAAGAGCATCTTGACCACCTTCAGAAGTTATTTGACAGGTTGAGGTTGTACAAGCTGAGGTTAAACCCGAACAAGTGCACCTTCGGGGTGAGATCTGGTAAGCTGCTGGGTTTCGTCGTAAGTGATAAAGGTATTCAGGTGGATCCTGCAAAAGTGAAGGCTATACAGGAGACGTCAGCTCCTCGAACAGAAAAAGAAGTCAGAGGCTTTTTGAGATGGTTGAATTACATTGCCCGATTCATCTCACACCTGACTGCTACTTGCGAGCCAATCTTCAAGCTACTGAAGAAAGACCAAGTGTTAAGATGGAATGATGAATGTTAGGACGCTTTCGAAAGGATCAAAGAATATCTCCAAGAGCCTCTTATTCTGATGCCTCCAGTTGAAGGGAGACCTTTGATCTTATACTTGACAGTACTCGACAATTCAATTGGGTGCGTGCTGGGACAACACGACGAGTCTGGCCGAAAAGAGCATGCTATTTATTACCTTAGCAAAAAGTTTACCGACTGTGAGACCCGATACTCACTGCTTGAGAAAACTTGCTTCACTTTGGCATGGGTTGCTTGCCGGCTGAGACAGTATATGCTGACTCACACTACTCTATTGATATCAAAGATGGATCCAATCAAGTATATCTTCAAGAAGCCTGCATTGTCCGGAAGAATAGCAAGATGGCAGATGATCTTGAATGAGTATGACATCCAGTATACGACCCAAAAGGCAATCAAAGGAAGTTTGTTAGCAGATCATTTGGCACATCAAGCAGTGTATGATTACCAGTCTATGAACTTTGAATTTCCGGATGAGAATATCATGATTGTAACCGACTGTGAAGAACCTGGATCGGATGAAGGACCTGAGGAGGGATCCCGATGGTCTATGTACTTTGATGGAGCTTCGAATGCTTTGGGTAATGGCATTGGCACCGTGATCATATCTCCTAAAGGCTCTCATACTCCGTTCATCGCCCGACTATGTTTCAACTACACCAACAATATGGCGGAGTATGAAGCGTGCATCATGGGTCTTCGAGCAGCAATTAACCTAAGGATTAAGTTCTTGAGTGTGTTCGGAGATTCCGCTCTTGTTATCAGTCAGATCAAAGGCGAGTGGGATACAAAACACCCAAATCTTATCCCTTACAAGGAGTATGTATTGATGTTGCTTACACACTTCGAAGAGATAACCTTTGAACACTTCCTTAGAGAGGAGAATCAGTTGGCGGACGTGCTAGCTACGATGTCTTCTATGTTCAAAGTCAATTGGGACAACGAAGCTCCCCGGATTATCATTGAAATATTGGACGAACCTGCACATTGTTGTGACATTGAGACTGAAGAGGTAGCAGATAAACCCTGGTTTCACGAGGTAAAGAGGTATCTCGAGGCTCAAGCGTACCCCGAGGGTGCATCTGTTAATGATAAGAAGTTTCTGAGGAGGTTCGCGGCAAAGTTCTTTATCAGTAATGACATCCTTTACAAGCGTAACTATGATTCGACCTTACTGCGATGTGTGGATAAGAACGAAGCAGAAAGAATTATGGCAGAGTTACATGAAGGTACTTTCGGAACTCATTTCAGTGGACATACCATGGCAAAGAAAATCCTACGGGCAGGATATTATTGGTCTAAAATGGAAGTCAACTGTTATCAGCATTCTCGTACCTGTCACAAGTGCCAAGTCTATAATGATAAGGTGCACATACCTCCAGTTCCTTTGAACGTCTTGACGGCTCCGTGGCCTTTTGCAATGTGGGGCATTGACATGATCGGCGAGATCAGACCTACAGCGTCCAACGGGCATCATTTCATCTTGGTAGCAATTAATTACTTTACGAAGTGGGTTGAAGCAGCTTCCTTTGCTACTGTAACAAAGAACGTCGTTGCACGTTTCATTCGGCACAATATGATCTATCGATATGGTGTACCAGAGAGGATCATTACGGACAACGGTATGAATCTCAACAATAAGATGATCACCGAGCTCTACAAGAAGTTTAAGATACAACATCACAACTCTTCTCCCTACCGGCCGAAGATTAATGGGGCTGTTGAAGTAGCTAATAAGAACATTAAGAAGATTGTGCAGAAGATGACGGTGACATACAAAGACTGGCACGAGATGTTACCATTTGCTCTTCATGGGTACCGTACCTCAGCGCGGACGTCAACAGGGGAAACACCCTATTCCTTGGTATATGGTATGGAGGTAGTCTTGCCCATTGAAGTTTAGATACCCTCTCTTCGGATTATGAAGGATGCAGGTTTGAGCGAAGATGACTGGATCCAGACTCGACTTGATCAGCTGAACTTAATCAACGAAAAGAGACTTACTACTATTTGTCATGGTCAGACGTATCAAAAACGGGTGAACAAGGCATTTAACAAGAAAGTTAGACGACAAGAGTATCAAGTTGGGGATCTGGTGATCAAGCGCATCATCCTACCTCAAGGTGATCCCAGGGGCAAATGGACCCCTACTTACGAAGGGCCATTTGTGGTTAAGAACATTTTCTCAGGAGGAGCTATGATTCTAACCACCATGGATGGTGACGACCTTCCTCACCCCGTCTATGCAGCCATAGTGAAAAGATACAACGCATAATAATAAACCCTCTAGGTTGACTGGCCTAGGCAAAAATAAGGGCTTCCCGGCGAACCAAAAGGGTCCGGGCAAAAATAAGGGATGAAAATGAAAAAAACTGTACACCCGGCAAGTCGAAAACCTGAAAAGGCGGCTTGGGCAAAAAGGGTATCCCGGTGGACTGAAAACCCGAAAGGGCGGTCCAGGTAAAAATTAGGGATCAAAGCGTAACACTATGTCTCATTGGATCACCTTACAACCAGACTTCGGTATCGACTATCAAGCTCGGACGCACTAATCAATCTGATCTACCTTCAACCAAGTAGCAAAGTGATGAGATGCTCGAGGACATAGGGGCAATAGCAGAGTTGGAACCCAGTGGGATTATTCACATAGCTGTTTTTGCTTAGTTTTTTCACAAATTGTATAAATTCTATTGTTCGGCGACGTTCTCTTACTAGGACGTCAGCCTCTTGTACAAAAACGCCTATTTACAGGCCAAACTTCAAAGTCAATACAATTCATTTTCAGAGAAATTTCAAACTGTTTTTCCTTTTTCTGTTTTGTCTTGATATATGCATTTGACATTAATTGCTGCTCATGAATATTTACATGCGAAACAAAAGACGATTACTCGTAATATCAGGAATGGGGGCAATAAGAATTTTCCAAGCTTTACAGTTGCTATGTCCATCAGGTACAAGGATAAATTTAGCTGAAGTGTATAACGGAGGTACATTCACTCCCTATAGAGTAAGAAAAAGACAGTAATGTTAACTCTCCCCAGCTGAGACCCACAACCGCGAACGAGTCGGCAATATTCTCCCCAAGCAGAGTTTATCTACCATCAGCACTAAAAAGTCTTAATATCCCCAGCGGAGTATAAAAAATATATATCCCTAGTGGAGTCTGGAAAATCATCCCCAGTGGAGTTTGGAGGATCATCCCCAGTAGACTCTGGAAGATTGTCCCAAGTAGAGCCTAAAAGGTTATCCCCAGTGAAGTTGCAGCTGAAAGATCACCCCCAGCGGAGTTCATTCCTTGCCCAAACAGAAACTCAAATCCCCAACTGGATTCAGTATCACCAGCAACGGTAATTCAACCCCAGCGGAATTTATCAGCGGAATTCTCAGCAGAACATGTCTTCCCCATAGAGCCATTTCCTCATCAGTTTATTCCCCAGTGAAGTTATCCTCTCCTGCAGGTTTATTCTCACAATCATCTTCATTCGCTATCCCCAACGGAAATGAAGGATTCAACTCTTTTCTCCAACAGCTATCCAGGATTTATTTTCCCCAGCTAACAAACATCACATTTTCATACATCATGACACATGCATATACGCATCATACAACACAATCTCATTTCTTTTGATAACATCATCGCTTGATGCATATCATGCATTACATACAACTAACCTTTACCTTTCAAGAAGGATACGGTTAAATTCTCACAAAATTCAAAGCTATAAAGCTTTTACCTCGGTTGAATTACAGACAAATTCCTAAATCTCAGCAAAGTAGTTGAATTACGGACAGGTTCCTAAATCTTAGCAAAGCAGTAGAATTATGGACGAGTTCCTAAATCTCAGCAAAGTAGTTGAATTATGGACGAGTTCCTAAATCTCAGCAAAGCAGTTGAATTACGGACGAGCTCCTAAATCTCAGCAAAGTAGTTGAATTACGGAAGAGTTCCTAAATCTTAGCAAAGCAGTTGAATTACGGACGAGTTCCTAAATCTCAGCAAAGTAGTTGAATTACGGACGAGTTCCTAAATCTTAGCAAAGCAGTTGAATTACGGACGAGTTCCTAAATCTCAGCAAAGTAGTTGAATTACGGACGAGTTCCTAAATCTCGACACCTCAGTTGAATTACGGACAAGTTCCTAAATCTCAACGCCTGAGTTGAATTACGGACGAGTTCCTAAATCTCGACACCTCAGTTGAATTACGGACGAGTTCCTAAATCTCGACACCTCAGTTGAATTACGGACGAGTTCCTAAATCTCGACACCTCAGTTGAATTACGGACAAGTTCCTAAATCTCGACACCTCAGTTGAATTACGGACGATTTCTTAAATCTCGACACCTCAGTTGAATTACGGACGAGTTCCTAAATCTCGACACCTTAGTTGAATTACGGACAAGTTCCTAAATCTTGACACCTCAGTTGAATTACAGACGAGTTCCTAAATCTTGACACCTCAGTTGAATTACGGAACAGTTCCTGAATCTTGACACCTCAGTTGAATTACGGATGAGTTCCAAAATCTCGACACCTCAGTTGAATTACGGACGAGTTCCTAAATCTCGACACCTCAGTTGAATTACGGACAAGTTCCTAAATCTCCACACCTCAGTTGAATTACGGACGAGTTCCTAAATCTCGACACCTCAGTTGAATTAGGGACGATTTCCGAAATCTCGACACCTCAGTTGAATTACGAACGAGTTCCTAAATCTCGACACCTCAGTTGAATTACGTACAAGCTCCTAAATCTCAGCAAAAATGTTTCCTCCGTTGAGTACGAACGATCGAAGTTCCTAAATATCAGCAGAGATATTTCCTCAGTTTAGTACGGATGATCGAAGCTCCAAAATATCAACAGAGACGACCCACCAGTAGAATAACAGACGCCGAAGCTCCTAAATTTCTACTTCTCTCAACAAAGATTAGACTTCCCCAGCGGAATCTTCTACAACAGCAGGTATACGAGCTCTCGCTAAGGAATCTCTTATGCGATCGAGACTCCTTCAGATGGCATCCTTAAGCCCATCCCCTCGCCAGCAATCTCCCAAATGGCATATGAAAGCCCATTCTCGACATCATAAGACGGGAACCACGTCATGTGAGTGCAAATTTCTGGGCACTCTAGTGTTCAATCAACTTCCACTTTCAGTTTACGAAAGGCACGAAAGCCAATCTGCATCCTCAGGTCTAAGAAGATTGAACAGGGGCAGCTGTAGTAACCCAAAATTTTCCCTCCCATATTTCTCAAAAATATTTCAAGAAAGATCCTCAATTTGCTCGCGGTAGTCCAAGGGTTGGCCAGACAAGCTCTCTCCTAAGGCAGTCTACTCCAAACTAGGGTTTCATGTTGCATCAAGATCCTCGAGTCCATGTGACCCCAAGTGCTCACCTTTGTCCTAATATGTTCTCAAGATCATTCATGTCAAGTTTCAAGCTTTTCAGAGGAAGTTTGCTCAGTCAATTGCTCAAAGGTCCAAAAATCGACAGTGCTAGGGCAAAAGTCAACTGTGACCCACATACAGTCAAACTTCAAGATTTTTTGTCAACATTCTCATTTTGAAGTATATTTCATCATTTTATCAAGGATTTATCATGATTCATCAAGGATTGCTCACAATTCATCAAGATTCAAAAGTTGCTAAATTAGGGTTTTGTAGGAAAAGTCAACTCGACTTTGACCAAGCATAACTTTCTCATACTTTATGAGAAATGACCCATCCAAAGCTCATTTTGAAGAAGATGCAATTCCCTACAATCCATCTTCAGCTCCCAAGATCAAAATATGCACTCACAAGAAGTTATGAATTTGGACATTATAGGTCATTTTTGAAAGTCAACAAAAACACCTTTTTTGTCAAAGCTTCATACATGAGCATGAAATATCAAATTGAGATGAGACAAAAATTGTTGATTAAAGGTCATCTCAAGCTTTCTAAAAATTCTAAGAACACCTCAAAAGATTCAAAATTGAGGAAGTTATGCATTGTTGAAGTTGACCCTTTTTACAAAGTCGCCAAAAGTCAACTATCCCCAAAACTTCAAATTTTGCCAAATGGGCCCATTCTTTTTCACTTGTTTTGAGTTGTCATTATAGCCCATGTGCTCTAGCCTTTTCCACTTGTCCATATCATATTTTTATTAATTATTTTGATTTTTATTTGAATTAATTTGATTTAAATCAAAATAAATCAAATAAAAATCCAAAACATTAATAACCAAGGATTTTGTGTAGGCTTCATTATACAACTATCATCCTTCCAATTCGTGCCAAGCCTTAGAGTGCATAAAAAGATTCAAAATAATCCATATTTGGAAAGATCTTCAAAGGGTATCAAATCAAATCCAAAGTCATTGAAAGAAGAAGATTTGGACTGAATAAACAACCCTAATGCATTGTGTGCTACATAAGGAGGCGAGGCAGATCAAAATAAGGGTTGGAGACAGGCACTATAGAGCAAAAAAAATCTGAAAAAATCAAAGAAAAGTGTGAGTTCAAAATCACCATTAGAGGCATTCTCGAGGCTTGGCATTTGTCCCAATCGTCTCCTGGCAGTCTCCACAAGCGAAAGCAATCAAAAGCAGGCGTTTTCAAGCCCTCTCACGCACTGTAAGTCGCTCACAAACTCACCCTGTTCTTGAATTAGAATCTCATATTTTAGGCATTGTTAGATGGAATTGATCATATATTTTTCCTCTACAGAGCATTTGCAAGCTTTTGGCATTATTCAATTGCGTTTATATGGTCTGTAACGAAATCCACCATTGTTAGGGTTTCGGATTTGTTTTTAGGGTTTTTGATTTCAGGAATAATTATCCCTAGTAATTGGGTATGGTTGTGATCAGAAGAAGGAGACGAGTCTAGCCATGGTGTTAGAATTCATTTACATGGCATGTACGAGATTTTGAGAGTGGACAGGTTTGTAGCGACAAACATTTGTCTGTGGGTATAGGTATTGCAGGTTTTTAGCTACGGAGAGAGGAATAGGATGAAGGCGTGTCACCCCATCATTGGCTTGTTTAAACGAGCACGCGTTTTTTTAAATTTCTATCCACTAACTTTTGTTTTTATATATTATTATTACTTTGTATTATGATAACAGTCAAAACAACACAGCTTAGTGGTTGCCACGCAGGTCTTAAGGCATTAGAGGTTGTAGGTCAGGGGTTCGATCCCTGCCTCCAGAATTTGTTATTTTGCATTGTTATTTCAGGAAATCCAGTGCATATGCAAGCCAAGCGCTCACCATGGACCTTCATCATCCATGCACCAGATGGCCAGATGGCCAGATGTGGTGGCCACCATTGCAAACACACCATAAGCCAAGTTAACGCGTGCGCATTGGATTGCAAAAGTCAAGTGGATCTTCATCAAATGGGCCAAAATTCCTGCTTTCTATACCCCCTAAATCAGGCCCATTCCTCTATCTTTTTATATTTTGTTTATATTTTCATTTAATTATTTTTAACCAATTAATCAATTTTCTTTTTTTATCAAAAATCACAAACATATTTTTATCCAATAAAAGTCAGAATTGTTTTATTTTTTATTAATAAATATTAATTGAAGTAATTAGGTTAATTTATTAGATAATTTTAATCTATTTTGCAAATAATTAAAATCAATTAGAATAAATAGGTTTTTTCTATTAATTTAATTATTTAATTTCTTTCCTAAATTAACAAAACTCCAAAAATATGTCATTTAAATTATTTTTCATTAATTAATTTAATAACTAATTAATTTAGTATTTAATTTTAGAATTTAATTTCTTTTCTTAAAAATAATAAAAACAACAAAAAAGAATTTTCTTTTAAGTAGGAGGGTCAAAACCCTAGTTTCGCATTCGACTCAATTTTCTCGCGCGCGTTATTTTTCATTCAATTATTGTACCTGCTCCCGGCTTGTAATAATTTTAAATAGGACATTTATTTACCTTTTCCGCTTTTATTTTCAAAGGGTTGTTTTTGGCGATATAAATACCCGACGCCTTGTAATAATTTAATTTAATTTCCGCACCTTTAATTTCTATAAATATCCAACTGCTAGATGTTTGATAATAGGTTTTGCATGACAGGAATGAATGTCTAATTTAAAACAGTTAGATCGCCCTAAACATGTGCAAAGATAAATAATATGAAATCAACACACTCGCACATGCGCACTCCTAGGGTACACCCCACTTGGTTGCCTTCGTAAACGGTCATTGAGTATAGGTTGTTTTAGAGGTCGCCCTCTTGTCTAAAGGATCATAAGTTGCCTCAGAAAGGTTGCCTCGGATATTGTTGCCTCGGATAAATGATCTAAGACATTAGGGTTACCACTAAGACATCCTAACATTGCTTTAGTGACCGTATGTCCCTCTTTCAAATTGACCCTCAAACTCCAACGACGGTGCTACCTACTCACTAATAGTGGGATAACATTGTCTAAAGGAAATAAACATAGAATGATTCCTTTTTCGAGTAGGTAGATTAGTTCTTAGATATTTGCTCATCCAAAACAAAACTTTTTCCCACACTTACACTTTTACAAACAAGTTTTCAAAAACACTTCATTACACTCTTGAGGACAGAAGCAAGAGTTAAATCGAAGTTAAAACAAAAACTTTTTGAAACCCACAAACACAAAGAAAACAATTTTGAAAACAATGAGCAAGTACCTAAGAGCCCATAGATAACTACGGATAGAAAGGGTGCTAATACCTTCCCTTTCTATAATCTACCCCCCGTACTCAGAAATATCTCAAAAAAGGAATTTTTCTGTGCTTTTTTCCTTTCCTAGTTGGATAAAATAAAAGTCGGTGGCGACTCTTGCTTACCGCGACATTTTGCAAACACAAATGCAAAACGCGAACCAACACCTAAAAAATAGTAAGTTCTCCCACCGTATCACACTCACCTTTGCTTCTTTTGTGTTTCTGGTCACACGACTTTTTTCTTTGCTAAGGATTTTCATTGGCTAATCCTTTCTCGCCTTTCAGGCTTTTCCTTTTTCTTTTCCTCTTTCCCTAACTTTTTCTTGGAAAATTCTTTTTGATTTTTGATTTTCAAGTCCAATGGGATGCCTTAATTTTTGCCTGAGTCACTTGTTTTCAAGTTTTTCGACTTAGCATGCTTTCTTTCTTTTCTTACTTTCTTTATTCATTATCTTTCTTTTTGAACACATCTTGTGACTTCAAGTGATTTTCGACTTGTTAGAAGAATTGTGACTGGTTCATTCTCTAGTCAGTGAGGGGTAACCATTGTTGTATCTTCATCTTTTGTCCTTTTGATAGGTGATGGATGAGGTATGTTGATCCTTAGATGTTCACTCCCTTTTGAAATTTGAGTGCTCGATCAGACTAACTGAAATCTACCCTGCCCCGGGTTAAATGTGAGGGTTTTTTATGACAAGAAAAGAAACTCCTACTTCAAGTCTCAAAGGGGTTGACGAGGGTCTATCTCCCTTATATCTCCAATGTTTGGGGATTTGAAATAATGCATGTACATCGTCAGCAGTTTTTTTACTCGAAAGCACACCATTTGAGATTCTAGGTAAATTATTCGTTATCCTCGCTCCAGATTTATTGCTTTATTAACAAGAGTTTAGTATCAAAAAGCATACTAAAAAAAATAAAGATATAACAAATTGATTAATTCAAGACAAACATATTTGATGCATTGTTATTAATATTCAAAAGATGAACAAATTTGGCATACAAGAAAGTACTTGAACAAAAACATGAAAGATTACAAACGAGAATGCAAATGAAATTTGAAATTGCCATGTTGAGGAGACTTCTTCAGGCTTGATTTATTTGAGGGGATTCTCTTTGTAGTCTTGGAAACTATCTGAGCAGGAGACTCCCATTTATGCATAGACCTCATAGAGTGAACGTGATTTCTTTTAACTCGATCAGGTATTGCACATTGTTATTCAAAGCTCGACAATTATCAATTGAGTGGCCAGGTGTCCCTGAGTAGAACTCACATCTTGCAATTGTGTCGTATCCAGAAGGGAGTGATGTTGGAGGAGGCACAAACTCTCTTATCTCAACCGGTTAATAATGAAGCAGAAGAGGAAGTAGTTGATTATAAGGAATAGGAATTAGATCAATGCTTCTTTTAAGACCCATATGCCTCTGTTGTCCTTGTTGATGACGGTTCTATTATTGGCACCGATTCGGGAACTTATTATGTCTCAGCACTTGACTCCTATGACTTAAATGAGGCATAGGCAATGGCTGCATGCGGGGAGTTTTGGAATCCAAGGTTGCAAAGGATAGACATGAGGTACCTCTTTACCTGAAGTGAGACTTGGTAGATAGTAAGGATTGATTATTTTTGCTGCAACAATTGGTGCGGGATTGCCTCCCTTCTTCAATAGTGTTTGTAGGACCTCCATAATCAGCCCCATTTGAGTCTTCAATTGATTTACCTCTATCCTTAACAATTCTTGCTCACGTCGAAATTCATCCATGCTCACATATCCCCCATTAGAAGAATAGGAGGCATCAATAGCAATAGAAAGCTTAGCAACATTATGTCTGAGTTCCTCTTATCCCTAAACAACAACATGGAGAGTCTCGAGAAGTTTATTCATTCAGGAACCCATAGTATCCATCTCCTGATGGAGAGCATTCTAATTATGTTCAAAGAAATCCATTAGTCTTTGTTGATTGCTTCTGGTATAGCACAGATGTAGGGAAGTCGTTGCCATTGATTCTAAACTCTGAATGAAAAGAAGGGCCACAATGAGCTTCCATTATAATCAATGAAATGCATGATATTATGAATGCATGTTTCATCCTTCATTTCCAGAAAAACCCAAAGACTTGTCTATCCATAAGTATCCTTTTGATAATAGCATTCATCATCATTTTTTCATCATTTTTTTGAAAGCTCAATAAAAGACTTGTCTTTGGAATTCCCTAGAAATGGGATGTGTATACCTAATGATATAATTTTATGGTATGCAACGACATGGGATCAAGGCTCCATAGAATCTGGGTAATTATTGTACAACCCTCTGAATAGATATTGTATAATCCTCTGAATAAGTATTGTACAATCTTCTAGAAAAGCTGAATGTAATAAGATCAAAGGTCTGAAACCATTTTGGAACACAAGAGAACCAAATAGTCACCAACGGAACAGAACCAATAGTCACCATCTGAACATAGTCACCATATGTATCTGTAAAGATATTCCTACCCCACTCACGGGTGAAAACTAGGCTAGGGTAAGGTCGTGGTAACTCATAATCATGGACACGCCTAAGGACACTATCGTCATAACACCTATGTGAAAACCATAGCACCTCATTTGTACCTCATCTGAGCGTGGAAGACATGAATGCGCTAGTGAAACCTAAGTCAACTAGTCATCATATTCCACTTTATTCATAGTGTTCTTATTTTTCTCACATGGCTGGGGTATTGGGCCTTTTACCTCATAGTAACACCCACCCAATCATGAAAACAGAGCCAACACAACAATAATATATGGAAAACGATAAAATGCTATGCAAACATATGCAAGAAAGCATGTAAATAAAACAATAATAAAGCAATAACACACAAAACACCAAAAGACAAGAAAACAAACGAAAGCTAGGGTTGAATTGCATAGGATGGACCAACAATTGGCCAACCTTTCCCCAGCAGATTCGCCAGCTGTCATACCGAAGAAAAAAAATACAGAGCCGCCATCAAAATCTATTTATCTCGAAGGACAGGAAGATAAGAGAACCCCAAAGAAATGGATAAGATGATCTTGCAACCAAGATAAAGGTTAAGGAAGTCTGTTACGCAAGGGGAAGGTGTTATCACCTCACACGTCTATGGTACTCCACAGGATCCAGTTTCTTTTGTTCTCATCTAAGTTTGTGTAAAAAAACTATGTCTAAAGCTTAATTCTAAAAAGGAATGCATGAGAAAGAAAATACAGGGAAAAGAAGGAATATTTACAAAGTTTTGATCTCCCAGGCCCCGCGACCTAGTGCCTTTGTACTCCCTCGTGCAATGGGAAAGTCAGAGCGTCGTAGTTCGGCTCACGTGTTTTGGTTTGTTTTATGTTTTTTAATGGAAAAATGTTAAGCTTCACAATCTACTGTTGCTCGACCTTGGGAGACTTATGCGTCTATAGTAGAAAGGAACTGACATGCTTATACTTGACGGGGTATCTTCAAAAGAAAAATGCCCAAAGGTGGATAAAGTTTCGTATCCAAATTTTTAGCAAGTAGACATGGGTGCGACTGTACCTTTAGGGATTTACACGTCGTACCACCTAAAGTAGAACTAGCACATCCTTTTGAGAGTTTCAATGAAAGGCCCAAAGGCGAAAAGAATTTGGATTGGTTGATGTTTTTTACCTTGAAAAAGGGTTTTTATATTATTAGGGTGTTTTTGAAGTTTAAAAGGAAACGAAAAGGTTTTAGTTTTAATGCATATGAAAAAGAGGAAGAAAAATGCTAAAAGGGAAATGTCTACCTACGTTAGCATGCAAAAGACCTAAGGGCAAGGATAACTATCTTATAGGGAACATGCAAAGGGATTGAAGTCTTTATCTCAATTCTAATTGAGCGATATCATCGATTATCAAAATAATAAAGCCACAAAATCCTATGGGGAGCATGCAAAGATCAAAGTCGTTATCTCAATTTTGAGTGACATCATCAATCATCAAAAGAATAAAGCCAAAAAATCCTATGGGGAGCATGCAAAGATCGAAGTAGTTATCTCAATTCTAATTGAGTGACATCATCGATCATCAAAAGATGAAATCAAACACAAGCACAACTAGAAAACAAGTGCAGAATGCCTGCTACAGGTCATTAAACAATGACTTCGAGCACACGCTCTTTATAATCCTACTTCTCATGATATTTAGAAAGCGGTAAAGCATGCATCACTATTCCTACTTCTCATGGCATCAGAAAGTGGTAAAGAGTGCAAGAGATAAAAGGAAGCAGGTGAGAATACCAATTAAACACAAGTTCGTAGAAAAGCAAGCAAAAGCAAGAAACCCAGAATACTTCGAGCAAGCTTCAGCAAGAAAGCGCAATAGTCAGAAATAATATCCAATGAATATAAATTGCGAAAATAAATCGCGAGATACAAATAAATTACACCATATTAGAGTCCATGCACAAGATAACACTGTACAAGTAAATCATTATCCAGAAAAGTTGCAAATAGTATAAATTTCCCATGAAAATGAGAAACAATACAAGTCACATCGAAAGCGAGTCCATAAACCAAATGCTTTTCAATCACATAACCAACACTTGGTTACATGATCGAAAGTTCTCACAGTGTACCTTGGACAAGTCACAAAACCGATTAGAAAATAACAATGCAACAACAAGTATCGAATTACAACTCAAAAGTAATGATGAATTACAAAGGAGTGATATTCAAGTGAACACTGGAAGGTGAAAACCTAAACCGGGTAGCACTGCGGTAACAATTTGAATTAAGATGGAAAGTGCAACGGAATCTAGAAAATACACACAATTATGCACAAATGAATAAAAGAACATAAGCACGCATCATACAAATGTCAACGCTCAATGTTCATGTCAAACGGAAGCAAATGGCACAAAATTTGAAAAAATAGCCGCGCAAAACATCATAACGGAATTGCATGAAAGTAGCACTGTAGCATCCAAACGTGCCAACGGACTCAAAAAAGTGTTTACCATGAATTAAATCCAAGCGGAAGTATCATTTCTAACCACGGGGCAGCAACTCTGTAAAAGAGAAAATCGAGTGGAATTTCAATCTGAAACCGCAGAAACTCATCAAAAATGCTATCCAAACATCATAACCAAGTGCCTTGAGCATTATCCATTAACCAAGTGTAACCTTATGCTTAAAATTATGTCCAAAAAGGTGAAATCGAATCAAAAATCAGATGTTGATTTAATTTATGAATTCCACACTTTTACATCAAAAATCAGAGTTTATTCATAAAATGAATTGAAAATTATATCAACACATGACTTCACAGTGACATCTCCACCAATAATTCCATAATTTACATGTGAACTTATAATTCGGTTTTTAAGATTTCAACAATTTCTATCGAATCAAAAACTAAATTCACATCAATTATGTAATCATTCAACATGTTCCTCTTTTCAACATTTCAACAAAATACAACAACTTAAAGTTCACATCTCAAATTATTTAAGAATATCAAATTCAAATCAACTAATAAACTCAAGTTACATGATGTAATTATAGTTCAAGCATTTTATCAAACACATAACCTTCAAGAAATTTAACTCATGATTTTGTCAACTCAAGAATCAAGTCTATGTCCAATTATCAAATGTAATTCAAGAATAAACACTCCATAATTAAGTCAAAATAACATCAACACTTTAATTACACAACAATTTACTATTCAAGAATTTACATCACATTTGCAATTTATTTCAAGAATCAAAGCAAAAGTATGAGAAATTACCAAATTGAAGAGAAGATGAAGTTAAAGAAGATCGAAATCGAAATTGGAGCACTGATGGAGTACCAGAAAGTCGCGGACATGGAGGAAGGAGCAAGAAAATCGCGCTTTGCATGGTGGCCGATGCTTGGCGGCATGGACGGTGTTTACTGACAGTAGGTGGAGGCCGCAGCGTCCTTCGTCGGATCGGAGGTGATGACCGGTCCGTAATCGCGGTGGAGAAAGGAGGATACTTGAAGAATTTTGTGATTTTTTATCTTGATGAATTTTTGTTCTTTAAGATTGATGAATATTTATGAAGTTGTTGTTGCTCTTGAGAAAAAAAATGAGAGAAGAATGTGTTTGATCTTGGAGAAGAGAGAGAGAGAGAGAGAGAGAGAGAGAGAGAGAGAGAGAGAGAGAGAGAGAGAGAGAGAGAGAGAGAGAGAGAGAGAGAGAGAGAGAGAGAGAGAGAGAGAGAGAGAGAGAGAGAGAGAGAGAGAGAGAGAGAGAGAGAGAGAGAGAGAGAGAGAGAGAGATTTGAGAGGTTTTTGAGAGTGAGTGAATTATGAGAGAAAATCTGATTTTTGGAATATATAGTGTGGAAAAATTGGGCCATGGATGTGAAATTGGATTGGGCCTCATTTTGACAGTGTCAACAAATTTAACGCACAATGTGAGTACAAAATTGCATGTTATCATCGGTGCGAAATCAGGACTTGAGCTCAACATCAAAAATGAAGATTGTGAAATTTATGACGCAGTTCCTAAAGAACAGACTCAATCACATGAACAACGAGAAAGTTATGAATTTTCAAAGTTGCTCAGACGCTGTATTTTCCGGTTCAGCAACGGATTTCACTGTTCCATTAGCGAAACAGACCATAAACGGAAGCCTTCAGAGTACCGTTTGAACCTAAAGTCTTAAGCAATGTTGTAACTGACATCATTTATGAAATTATGCCAAAAGAATCGTATTGATACGAGAAAAATAGAAGAAGTTACGATTTTTACAATATTGGAAACAGTGAATTAAAATTCCGGCTCAACATAATAAATTTCTATGGTTATTCATAATTTCGGGGACCTTCTACAAAGAATAAGTTCTAGGCCCGAACATACGAAATGAAGATGGCATCAAGACGGATTTTTGTTCCAAAGAACCTCTCAAAAAAATGTATCGGGCAAAAGTTACGAATTTTTGAACGTCCAAAAAGTAACGGTTCAACATAGTATTTTTTTTGTTTTCCATTATTTATCTTCAATATATTCGAACATTCGAAGGTCTTCCTTACCGAATTAGCTTCTGAGCCGAACATAAGAAATGAATAAGACATTAAGAAGATTTGAACGCCTCAAGAACTACTCTGAAATAGTATTCCAATAAGAAGTTATGAATTTTAAAGTGCTCGGGAAATGACAGACTTGCAATTAAATTTAGTACACTGTCTTCAAAGATTAAAATTCCTGGAGGTCTTCTTCACAAAATTAGCCTTCGATCCGAACACGAGAAATCATAAGAAAATCAAGAAAGTGTCAATGCTCGAAAAATCAAATAAAAATACTGAATCAGATGGAAGTTACAAATTTCTAAACGCTCGAGAAACAAATAACCAGTCATTAAATTCAAGTACCGATTCAGGGATATCAAATTAATTGGAGACTTTCTGCACATAATTGGCTTCTGGCTTGAACATATGAAATGAAGAAAATATGGAGATGGTTCCAATGCCTTAGAAATTAAGTCAAAACAGTATCCTGATTGTAAGTTGCAAATTTCTGAGCTCAAACCAGCAATAACACTATTTTCGGTTCACACTGTCTCAAATACACCGAAACGCCTGATTTCTCCACAATTCAGAGTGTTTCGAAATACATGAGAGCTTGACATGATGATGCCTTGACTAATAACTAGTTTTATTGCTTATAAAACATGGGGAACACATTTAAGTCCTGAAAAACCAGAGTTTTTCCTTGCTGCTTCTGCCCCATAGAACAATCTCTTTTTGTACAACTTTTGAAAAGAGATGCCTTGATCCCATGACCATCAATGATGTATGAAATGTTAGATGACCTATTAGAGGACATGCATAAGCCAAATGAACCTCACAAAAGGGTAGGACAAATTTAGGGTATGACACATGTTACTTGTTCATTTTCAAAAATGCTTGATATTCTCTTAAACGATGAAAACCATGAATGTTCATTTCCTAAATTTTTTTATTGATAACCATTATGTGTTATTAATATATATACTTAGAATGACTTCATGAATTAATTCTTTCACATTTGTATAACTTTGTTCTTTTTGTGCAAGCGTGTGTTTTGTTTATTCTTTATTTCTTGCACTTGTGCTTGAGTTAATTATATGAGTGTTATTTTCAATATGTGTTTCTTGTTGTTGTTGGTTACATGGTATGTTAAACATCTTCATTTTGGTTTAGTAGCAACATGTTATTGTTTCTATGCTAGGCACATGTGTGTGCAGCATCGGGAGTTCCATTATGTTGTGTTATCTAATCGTGACGCTAGAGACGCAACTTGAAAAGTTTTCTCTTACTTGCATTGTTTATTCATTATAAAATTGTATAACATATATTTTTTAATTTTTTTGTCAGTTATTTATCAATTTTGCATCATTAAATATATATGGGGATATGTGATTACTACTCTTCTATGCAAAATCGCCTCTATATAATATATTAATTGTCATGGAATGCTATGATACTTCTAATGATATGCTTGTTCTCTTTTTGATGTTGTCAAAGGGAGAGAAGGATATGCTAGATGAAGTTGGGAAGCACATAGTTAGGGGGATCTTCAAATAAACACAAAACACCAACATCGTTGTAGTTTTGCCATCATAAAAAAGGGGGAGTATGTGAGTGCAACCTTCATCAAGATGTGTTTTACATGATGTTAAAACTACAATAATATTGCATCTCAGTATATGGTGAGGTATCTCTAAGTTTGGGTGGAACTCTAAGAATTTAGATGTCTTAGGAATCATTAGAAACATATTCAAAACTGACCCAGTATGAAAAAATCATTTTCTGCACTAAAAATGCATTTACAGGCCAGCTCATAAGCCATTTCTCATTGGCTCCAGTACTATCCTAGATAAGCTATTTTCTTATCTTTTTGGTCAGGCCGGCTCATAGGCCATTTTAGGTCGGCTATTGTATGATCTTGGGTAAGTTGTTTTCTTTTGTTTTGGATAGGCCAGCTCATAGGCCATTTCAGGCCGGCTCATACTAATAAAATTAACACTATGAATCGGCTAATCCAAGCTACATGTCGGCTTATACTGTTTCAAGAGACAAATTTTATATTTTCTTTTAATTCTGAATTTTCCTCTTTTGCCTTAATGATTCCATAACTATAAATACATCTTTCATGCATCACTTCAACTTGATGATACCATAAAAGTTCCTACAATTTCTCTTCACCTTCAACCTCTAACCTATGCATACACACTGACAAACCATTGTAAAGATCTTTTCTAGGAGAGGTTTGATAACATCGAATTAGGTTCTTGTGTAGCCGAGAATATAGGGTTGAGAATTGTAGGCGTCTTCATCCGGAAAAACCGCGGGTTTGTCCTTCAAGATCATTGATTGATTTAGGGGTTTTCGTGAAAGACATTCAAAAGAGGATTGCGGCCAAGTGAATCCCTTTGGAGATAAATAACTCAAAGGATCCTTTGGAGATAAATAATGCAAAGGAATTAGCGAGAGAATAACGAATTAAATTTAAGTCTTGTGTTGCAATAGTTAAAATTGGTGGTGTGCAGAAGCTTTGGAGATAAAGAATTCAAAGGAGTAGCAAGATCCAGATAATCAATTTTTAGCTACTTTGTATTGGTCTTTATCAATATCAAAGGATGAGAAGAGGTTAATCAACAATAAACATTAGGGTTTGTGGAGTTGCTCTTGGAACACTTCTCTTGTATCAAACTTTTTCCATTGTGAGAATTAACCTAATTCCATTAGAATTAGGCGCGGACGTACCCACATGCAAGGACAAAAGTGGGGAACTGTGAAGACAAATCATTGTGTCTCTTTTATTTTATTCCTTTACTCGCTTTAATTTTCATATATCAATTTTGTCAAATAGCATTGAGTAATCTATCGACGCATAGGAATTTTCTAAAAATGTTTTTGTTTTTAATTGTGTGTTGTATTGCTTATAATCACTTTTGAGTATAAGTACATTTTCATATCAACACAATACAAAGGAAAATTTTGAAACTTTGATTTCACACCAAGTGTTTGAAAAATTGTTTAGCTTGTTTTATTCAAAAGAAAAATCTGAAAATTCGGTTGCACACCAAGTGTTCGACAAATTGTTTAGTTTATTCTTTTGATTGCTATAATTGGAAATAATATTGCTAGTAATATTTTATAAATGTTAATTAAGCTGTAAATTGATTGAAGCTTATTAATTTCAATTTATTGTTGTCATTCCATATTTAATTTTAATATTTGCATATCCGACTTCCAATTACTTGGTTCGTATAGACGGCTAAATTTCAAAAACTTCTGCTCACACTCTTTTATTAAACAAATTTTCAAATCCAGAATTTTTCTGGAATTTCTGTTTGGTGATCTATTCATCCCCCCCTAGATAAGGCATGATCGTCTAACAACTTTAGGCCCAAGTTCCAGACTTTGGAACATATGCCTTCTTCCCATCATGTGTTGCAAGCAGCCATAGTCTAGGTACCATGACAAGTGTTTCAACTGTGCTGCTAAGAATATCTGCAACATAGATTATTTATTTCTTGAGTACCCATAATTTCTCAGGTCCTCTCTTGTTAGTTCCCCCAGAGTTTTTAACAACTTTGGGTTTAACAACATAATAATCATATTTGCAAGAATTGAAACGAGAAGGTTTAACTAGAGGTTTTGCCTTAGGTTCAAAAATTAATTCCTATTTTTCTTTTCCCTTATCTTTAGGCACAAACTTGGAAGAGACAAAATGGGAATGAAGAGTATTAGGTTTTTCTTCCTTATCATAATTGGATTCGTCATAGGAGTTATGGCCAATACCATTAGTTCCATTTCGGCTCACACCAATGATCATAGAAGCCATCATGCTTCTCCCTATGTTTATGGCTAGGAACTTCTAGAAATCTTTTGGATATTTCATAATGACATCATTATTAATCTCAGAATCTTCTGGAAGAGTTCTCGTGTCTTTGAGGACAGATTTCTCGTCTTTAAGAAATAAATTTTCTTCATTTAAAGAGAAGAGGTCTTCTTTAAGCTTACAGTTTTCAGAAGATGTGGATTCATGAGACTTCTTAATTTTCTTGAATTCAATATTGAGTAACCCCGGAATCTCAAGTAAATAGGATATTAATTCAGAAAGAGTAAGGTTAGGAAATACCTCTTCGGAGAATACCTCTTATGTGTTTTAATTAGACTCTGCTTCATCTTTTGGAAGAATCTTTTCAACAGGCGGTCTAACTTGAGCCATTATCACCATGTTATCCCATTCTTCTTCCGAGTCATCTTCTGAAGAATCAGAATCATCCCAAGTTGGCACCAGCCCTTTCTTTTTTTCTCTTGAGAGCTTTCTTCTTGGGTTTGTCCTTATAAAGATCAAGAAAATCATTCCTGTAGTGTCCTGGCTTGTTGAACTCATAACAATTGACTTCTCTTCCACTAGACTTGCTTTGACCATAAGTAGGCTCTAAGAGACCACCAGTCCTTCTAGTACTTTTGAAATGGTTACCTTTACTTCTCTTCCAGAGATGGTTAACCCTTATGGACAACATAGATGTGATACGGTGGGAGAACTGACTTGAGGTTTTGCGTTTTGTCGCAAATGTCGCGGTTAGCAAGAGTCGCCACCGACTTTTATTTTATCCAAAAGGAAAGGTAAAAAAGCACAGGAAAGACCTTTGAGATGTTTTCTTGAGTACGGGGGGTATATTATGAAAAGGGAAGGTGCTAGCACCCTTTTCATCCATGGTTTTCCATGGGCTCTTAGTTACTTGCTTAGATCACTTGGTTTGCTTTGTTTGAAATGGTGTTTGGTGTGATTTTGAAAGTGATTTGAAAAGAGTCCATTAGTTAGGCAATCTTTGTAATGATTCTCGTTCGTAAGAATGTATACAAAGATGTTTGTCTTTTGAAAAATGTTTCAATGTTTTGTAAGATATTTTGAAATGTGTGTGTGTTTGTTTTTGAAAATAGCAAGGATTGTTTGAAAGGGAGCAAGTAACTTAGAAGCTATCTACCTACTCAAATGTCTTTCTTGTGCATTTTCATTCCTTTGACATTGTTGACTTACCATTGATTTGGTAAACAACCCTATCTTTGGATGTAAACGGGACTGGCGGGGGTCATCGTATGACCATGATAGCAATGTTGCCAAATATCTTAGCATTTTTGAGGGACCAATATCATTGTAGGCAATCTTTTGATAGCGTCATCGAGGAACTATGATCTTATTTTTGTTTTGTTTTGCCAAGATACTTCGCATGCGTAAAATGGCTATTTTATTTTAGGCAACCAAGTGGATGAAAACCCTAAGGGTGCTTGTGTGCAAAGTGTGTCATTTTTCATGCTTTTGCCTTGCATTAGGTTTTTTTCTATTTGTTTGTTTTTATTCTTGTCATGCAAACCCTAGTTTACTAAACATGGTATATAAAGAAATAAATTGCGTAAAAATAAACTAAGTTATTACAAAAATTATTATGGGAGGGGGGATACAAGTTTTGAATGGGGATTTTGCACAAATGAAAATCTAAAAATATTATTACAACCCAACCGAATATTGTGCGAATTAAATAAATGTACAAGTATTTAAAATGCAATGCAATGTATTTATGTAAAAAATGTTTTGTATTTGTTTTTTGTATGAGAAAATTATTTAAATTAACCCTAAAAAAATAAGGAAAAAATAGTATTATTTTTGGAAGGGTGAAACCCTAGTTTTTTTATTAAAAGAAAATAATGTTTCACATTAATATTTTGTCCATTTTTTGTATAAAAAAATAATAAATAATATTATGTGCAAATATTAAAAATTAAATATGTATAGAAAATAAATATTTTATGTGTATAAATAATATGATAAAAAATATTAAGTATTTATTATATTTATTTACAAACTATTTAAGAAAATAAGTTCTATTTATTAAAATAAACTATTTTTCAAGTGAAAAAAATAATAAAAAAATAAAATAAAATTGCAACAAAAAAGAAATTATTTTTGGGTTTTTTAATATTCAGAAAAAATAATCAAAAGTAATAAAATATAAAAATGTGAAGAAAATATGAAAAATGTACAAAATAAAGCCAGGGGGTGCAAATATCAAGTCAGAGGGGTGTGAATGGTAAAGGCAAAAAGTCCAAAACTGCCAAAAAAGCCTAGAACACTGCTTCGTCCCTGTCCTTCAGCTTCTGCGCGCGTTCTTTGTTCAAACCTGCAACTTGCTAATGCTTGCACATAAAAAAAACCATAACATGTGTTGTACCCCAAAATTTGCCCTCCCATATTCTTCAGGAAATTGCCAAGCCAAGTCACAAAATTCCCCAAGGGTTGTGCAGTGCAACTGTCTCCTATACAGTCAAAACTAGGGTTTGGGTTCTGATCAAGAATTGAAAGTTTTCAAAGGCCCAATCAAGTCTCATATGCTTACAAAGATGGTCAAGTATCCTCATATCAAGTTTCAAGGCATTCAGCTCAAAATTGCACAGTCAAAACCCTAAATTGCACTACAGTCAACTGTAGGGGCAAAATGGTCATTTGACAGTCAAAAGTTCAAATTTTTGGTCAATATATCATTTTGAGGCCACAAACATCATTTGATCAATGCTTGATCATGATTCTCAAAATTTGGCTCAGAAATCATCAAAGATGCAAAAGTTACTATATTTGGACAGCTGAAAAAGTCAACTGAAATTGACCAGGGCATAACTTTCACATGGATTATCAGAAAAATTCCATCCAAAGCTCATTTTGAAGAGAAAGACATTTCCTACAACTCATAGTCATACTTCAAGTCCAAGAAATACTCTCACAAAAAGTTATCAATTTCAACATTATAGGTCATTTTCAAAAGTCAACCAAAAGGGACTTTAAGTCAAAGGCCATAACTTGAGATTGGTAAATCAAACTGACATGGGACCAAAGGCATTGGTTAGAGGACTCAAAGACCTTTCCAAAATGTCCAAGAACATGTGAAAAGCTTAAAAATTGAGCAAGTTATGCCTTGTGGAAGTTGGGAAATGTTTGGATATTTTGAAAAGTCAACAATGGTTCAAATGACCTAAAATTGCTAATGGGCCTATTTTTCTTCCATGATTCATCATTCCAAGCCTATGCACGACCACTTGGCCCAAAGGGAAGCATTTTCTCATTTTTTATTTATTTATTTGAATTTCTATTAATATTAATTAATATTAATTCATTTAAATCAATTAAATATGTGGAAAATATAAAACTTGACCTAAAAAAATCTTTTTGTACACATTTCAAGGTCAATATTTCGTGCACATGCTGATTAGGAAGAATTGGATTGAATTGATCATAATTGATACAAAAACCATATGAAAAAGATTGAAAATATAATGGAAAAAAATCAAATCTTCAATCCATGATTACAAGAGATTTTGTTGAATTTTGTTAACCTAATTGCTTCAATACATAAACAGGAATACAAACCTAATGCTAGAACACTGAATGCTGCGCAGGAGACACCATTGCCAACTTGAAAAATTGTCCATAAAACTCAAATCTGATTTCAAGGTTATAAGGCGATTCAAGGCCTAACACCCATCCCGTTAGCTTCCTTGAGTAATATAGAACGTATTTCCATCAAGAACATCAATCCTAACGTGTTGAATTGGTATACAGAAGTCCACCTTTCTCTCATATTTTTCAAATTCGTGTTTCCAGATTTAAGCATTTTTATGGCATTTCATTTATCAATTCTTATTCCTTGAATGATTGTGAAGCTAACCAAACTATTTGATTGTATTTTTATGCGCCCTATGTGAATTCACCATTAACGTTTTTTAGGGTTCAAGAAGCTTGAAATTAGGGCTTCTGAAACCAAGCAAAATTAGTTCACGAAATCATGACCGTTCAAACAAGCACGCTTCAACGAACAAGAATCAGTCATCGCGATCGATTTATGTGGCCTCATGGCCTAGTCGTTATTTTCTCATATGCTACTTTCTGCAACGGTGTAAAAACCGTTGCCTAATACTTTTGTTTTTTCAGGCAAAACGAAGCCATGGGGAAGATGATGAAGTGGCGTGTATTGGTTGGACAATTTGAATTTTTCGCGCTTTGAACCACTGATGCATTATTTCATATTATATTATTCATTGTATATTTACTTAACAAACGCGCAGTGATGGCTTAGTGGCACAGGTGTCGCCTTGCAATATCCAAGACCTGGGTTCGAGTCCCAGGTCTGTGTAATTTCCAATGTTATTTTTCAATATAAATTCCTGTGCAGCGCTTATGTGAATAACCACCATAATCCCTCACCATCAAGCGTGACACGCATCCAAGAGCATCTAAATCAAAGGCCAGGATTGGAGAACACCATGAACGTGAGTCCACATTGCCACACGCTACTCACAAAAGTCAAATGGACTCAGGGTTTTGGGCCAGCATTCTAAGGCCTACACCTCCATCTGGGGCCTGAACCCCCCCTGGTTTGCAATTTCTTTTTTTTATTTTTTTATTGTTAATTGTTATTTTATTTTATTCAATTGTTTTAATTTAATTAATTATATTTTACAAATTATAAACTGCATAAAAATTCAGAAAAAGACAAAACATAATAAAAATATTTAATTTTCACATTTTTCTTGTAAATAATTGCTTATAAATAAATATTAGTTTAATTAGGTTTATCTTAATTCTTTTCATAATAAAACATAAAAAATATAGAATTAGGTTTAATAACTTTTTATTCCTTTTTAATTTTCTCTTTTTATCATAATACTTATTTATTATTTTCATAATAAAATTGTACATAAAAATAATTAGGTTTAAATTAGGTCAAATTTCAATATTTTCTTAATAAACTTAAAATAATTAGAATTAGGTTTAATATTTAGTTTTAATTAATTATTTTTCTATTAAATCTTAAAAATACAAAAACACCAAAAAACATTCCTTTTTTAATTTTTAATTTTTTATTCCTCATTAATTCTAATTAATTAAATTCATTAACTTTAATTTTTTGCAAAAAAGGGTCCAACGCCCTCGTTCGTAACTTATTTAATTCGTGTATTTATTTTCTTTCGCTTAATCAATTATGTACCTCTCCCGAAGCATTGTAACATTTAACTTCTCGCACTTTTCTTTTATTCGCTTTATTTATTTTTCAGTCAAATCGGGTCCGGTTTAATTTTGGCGATGTGGACCCGCGCCGTTTGTAATAGTTTAGATTTTATTTTCCCGCAAATATTAACTGTTAAATAAGCATGCAAGAATGAATGGCCCTAATTAAAATCAAGCGTAGATCACAATGAACATGGCAAGACAAATTATCAATGAAGACGACACACAAATCGCACACACCACCCCTAGGGTACGCCTCACTGTTGCCTTTCGAAAGGTGGTCGTCGAGTAGAGGACGTCTTAGTAAGTCCTCATGATCCGGGAACCTGGCATGAGGGTAGCTTCTAAGGTGTCTTCCCATTGCTCCGGTGATCACCATGTCCCGAACCTCGAATTGACCCGAACACCTCCAACGGTGGTGCTACCTACCTCTCAATGGTGGGATGGCACTACTTTAAAGGACATTTACACAGACGAATTCCTTAGGGTAGGTAGGTTCTCAAGGATACTTGCTCTAATTTCAAACGAAACCAAATCTTTTCACACCAACACATTTTCAAAAGCTTTCAAAGCAAATTTTTCAAACACTCTGACGTACGAGTCGAACTGAAATTTTTCAAAGAAACTTTTTAAACCCACATTGAAAAGCAAACAAACAATTTTGAAAACACATTGAGCAAGTATCTAAGAGCCCATGGATAACCATGGATAGAAAGGGTGCTAACACCTTCCCTTTCTATAACCTACCTCCCGAACCGAGAGCAATCTCTTTAAGGAATTTTTCTGTGCTTTTGTCCTTTCCATTTGGAGAAAATAAAAGACGGTGGCGACTCTTGCTTCCGCGACATTTCGCGAACCAGCGTTAAACAGTCAGTTCCAGATCCACCGATCACAGAACTGGCGACTCTGCTGGGGAATAACTTTATAAAGTGAGGTGTACCTTAGGGCTAGGTCATAACTATGTTTTCAATTGTCTTCTTTGCTTGCTTTATTATTGTGGGTTGCTTGGGAGTTCTATAGATCCTAAACCCGGATCTGGGGGATACCTTCTTAGAAAGTAGCAACAAGGCTGTGAGGGAACTGTGCGGGGTATACCGACATGGTTGAAACAGTCTGCTATGTTGATGTGGCACTTTGGTGTGTACCGGTAACCCTTGAGTTCAGACAAGGAGAGTACGGGGCCTCCGCGTGGTGTCGTGAAGCATCAACAGACCTTAGGAACCTTAATTGAACTATCTTGGCCTCTTTAGGGTAGCGAGATAACTGACTTTGGTGCAGTCCGAGGTTGGTTGATACTCGATACTACACTCAATTGAGGGTTGCTTTCCTGGAATATTTCGGTCGCCAGTTCAGTGGCTAAATCGAAACGATGAACAATGAAAGCAATCCCGTGATATTGGGAACCTTAGAACCCAGTTACTTCTAATAGGACAGGTTGAACCCACCAGCTTCAAGAGGGTAGCACCCCAAACTTCATGCTGGCCTAAACTCTAAGGGCTCCTTTGTGTGACTTGTGTGCCTTCGTACTTGACTATCTGCATGCTTGTTACCTGACCCTTGTTTCTTGCAGGACTCATAATAGAGTACCCTAAGTTTCTTGCAGGTTTTGGTTTGTAGTCCTTAATTGGGACTCGCAACAGGGCTACTCACATTTCCCCATGCATATCATGACATCATACCATTGCATACATCCTAACCCATTTCAAGGATCTCAAGGGCTTGTGATGCAGGACAGGATGAATCAACATCTAGCCAGGGGAAAAGAGGATTTATTTTCCTCTAGCCAAGGTTGTCAGGGGCTATGACCCACTGGATATGGTGAGCCTTTGACCCTTGAAGAAGGATTTTCTACAACAGGAAGTTTCTTCAATCAAATTACCAGTTTTCAAATCTAACAAGTTTCTCTGTTTACCCCGCGAGATCCTTGAAATCATTGCATGCATGCCATACATCTCATTGCACTACAGGTATCCCTTTGACAGGTTGCTTACCCTTCTTCGCTGTTTATTTCAGCCGATCGACATGAATCCTGAATCATCAGCTGAGCAGTCCATCAAGGCCCTCCAGGCTCAGAACGCCCAATTCCAAGGGCTGATTATGAATTTGACCCAGGGGCAACAAGATCTGAAGGCCCTGCTCTTGAAGAAGGACAAGAAGAAGAAGAGGACTGTTTTGTTCAGCCCTAGACGCAGATCTGGGAACACACCGCAGACTGAAACTGAGAGGACTACCCCATCTGTGAGGGAAAGCAGTCACCATGAGAGAGAGGTGCCTGGTCCAGTGGTCTCCGACAACGAGACAGATTTCAACGACGAACAATACCCTCCGGCTGAGGACAAGTACAGGCAGTTGGAAGACCGTTTGAAGGCTATGGAAATACAACAAGTACCTGGGCTGGATTTCGGAGATCTGGGTTTGTCTACTGGTGTGATCATCCCTCGGAAGTTCAAGGCACCATCATTCACTAAATATGACGGGGCGTCTTGTCCCAAGCTACATCTCAGGTCTTACGTTCGGAAAATCCAACCATACTCAGCAGATAAGAACTTGTGGATCCACTTCTTCCAGGAAAGTCTTTCAGGGACTCACCTCGAATGGTTCTATCAACTGGATGGGACCAAAGTTCGTAACTGGGAGGAGTTGGCAACTGCTTTCTATAAGCAGTACCAGTATAATGCCGACCTTGCTCCCACACGTACCCAACTCCAGGGTATGTCGTTGGGGCCAAGTGAAGGTTTCAAGGAGTACGCACAAAGATGGAGAGACCTTGCTGGAAGGGTGCAGCCTCCGTTAACTGACCGGGAACTCGTTGATATGTTCTTAGGGACCCTATCCGGGCCATTCTTCAATCACCTCATTGGTAACTCATCTGCTGGATTTACCGACCTCATCCTGACCGGTGAAAGAATTGAAGCTGGTATCAAGAGTGGGAAAATTCAAGAGGCCACACCTTCTGACACTCATAAAAAGCCTTACACGGGAAAGAAGGAATCTAATGCTGCATACAGTCAAAAGAGTCGCCGTGATCAACATGCAGGGGCAGTCAGGATCTCTGGTTCTGCACCACGCCGTCAACCACAAAGGGGAAACCAGCAAAGGCCGGACGGGCCTAAAAGGCAATTCACCAACATTAACATGCCATGGTCACAAGCATTGCAACACATGTTGAAGATGAACCTGATTGCAGTGATCAACCCTCCTGCCAATCCTAAGACCTCCTCTCCTAGCTACAATCCAGAAGCAAGGTGTGCTTATCATTCCGATAGCCCGGGGCACGACACTGAGGACTGTTGGGCACTAAAGTACAAGATTCAGAACATGATCGATGCCAAAGAGATCGAGTTTGAATCTGCTGAGACCCCCAACGTGATCACGGCTCCATTGCCAAAACATGGCTAGGGTCGAGAGATTTTTGTTCATTTGAATTCAAGTTGTATTTTTCCTTTCTTGTTCAGATAAACAATTATTATGTTAAACTCTTTTATTTCATGAATGCATTACACATGTCTGTCTTGATTTAATTATGTTTACTACGCTTAAAACTGCTTTCATATTTTTGCGATGATCAACTCTTAACTGAAAATTCTAAACCTCTTGAGGGAGGATGACGAAAACGATACTACAATCTACAGTATGCTTTTGAACAAACCCCGTTGATGAGGTACAGGCATTGTTTCAATCCCTAAACACTGGAGTTATAAGGATGATAATCCCTCGTCAACCCTTCTGAGCCAAAGAAGTAGGAGTTTTTATGTTCGAAAATTAAAACCCTTTATCATAACCCGGGGCAGGGTAGTTCTCTCAGTTGATCCAAGTGCACAATGAATGTCACTAAATGAGTTTTTCAAAAAACAAAAGACAGTGATGGTTCCGAACAATCATAAGGACAGGCAATCATTATAAAAAAAAAATCATAAATGAAAAGCCCAAAGAGTCAAAACCAATAAAGAAGACTTACAAAACTGGGGCATCCCGCTGACTCTAATTCCAAAAAGGGAAACAGTTCAGGCAAAAAAGAAAGGGATAATCAAAAAAGAAAGAGGTCTCACAAACCCTCCACAAAAAAGGAAATGACTGCCTAAATTGTCAACATCCGAACCATCATTGGAACATCAGAACAAAGACTCAAACAAGGTCTGACGCACGATCAACTGAGTTTAGGTTTGGAGAACATCACGAAGAGCGGGTGGGTACAAATAATTTGAGCCTTTATCCTTTGTTTCTTAAACCGTGAACCAGGCCACGATATAACCCTTAAAAGTCCTAGCTGAAGCATGGGTTAGTTCGAAAGCAATACTGTTACGAAGGTATCCTGACTCCTGAAGGTTTGCTGTAAAATATTGAGTTGATATCGCACCGTATTACAAAAAATGCATTTTCAAAATTCAAGACAGACATAGACTTTTGCATTCTTAAAATAACCTTGTTTGCATATGACTATTTGTTTGAACAATAGGGAAATTCGCACGATGAACACCTTGTGAACAGAAGTACCTCCAGTCAAGGGGCACAGTAGGAGCATTGCCCATTATCTGGGGCATGGCAAAATACTTCCAACAGGGGCAACTCCCTACATTCTGAGAGCGTGGACATAGTCGAAAAATACTACGCATAATCAAAGACCCGCTAGGTTGACACACCTAGGCAAAAATATGGGCTTCCCGTCGAACCAAAAGGGTTCGGGCAAAATGAAGGGATGAAATGAAAAAACATGTACACCCGGCAAGTCGAAAACCCGAAAAGGCGGCTTGGGCAAAAATGGGTATCCCGGTGGACTGAAAACCCGAAAGGGCGGTTCAGGCAAAAGTTAGGGATCAAAGCGCACGACTATGTTCCGGTATCTCGTCACTTGCCTACCCGAAGATTTGTCAATCACCCACACAGGTATCCTCTTCCCTCACCTCCGAAGCAGGGGCAATAATGAGTTATCCAGGCGATCCAATTGCTCTGTCAACCAAAGTACAAAGGACAGATCAACATAAGAATGATTATCATCTACTGTTACAAATTCCAGATCGTGGGCTAACGTCCGAGACCAAACAGGACAATCATCCACTTAATCAAAATCATGCAACCCAACACCGGTTTCTTCTCAACCTTCAGACAAAATCATACACAGACTCTTCCTACACAAGATGACCTAACCCCGGTTCATCAAAAAGTTTTTACACAAACTTATCCCGAAGTAACCTAACCCCGGTTTCTCCAGAAGTCTCACATGGACCTATCTCAAGATGACCTAACCCCGGTTCATCAAGAAGTTTTTACACAAACTTATCCAGGTAACCTAACCCCGGTTCCTCCAGAAGTCTCACATGGACCTATCTCAAGATGACCTAACCCCGGTTCATCAAGAAGTTTTTACACAAACTTATCCAGGTAACCTAACCCCGGTTCCTCCCGAAGTCTTACATGGATTTAGCTCAAGATGACCTGACCCTGGTTCATCAAAAAGTTTTTACACAAACTCGTCAAGTAACCTTACCCCGGTTCCTCTAGAAATCTTACATGGGTTTATCTCAAGCAACCTTACCCCGGTTCATCCAGAAGTTTTACACAAACTTATCCCGAAGCAACCTTACCCCGGTTCGTCAAGAAATCTCACACGGATCTATCTCAAGGTAACCTAACCCCGGTTCCCCCAGAAGTCTCACATGGACTCGTCTCCAGTAACCTTACCCCGGTTCGTCAAGAAATCTCACATGGATTTACCCCAAGGTAACCTAACCCCGGTTCCTCCAGAAGTTTTACATGAAATTACCTCACCAAGCAACCCTACACCGGTTCCCCCTATTCAAGATGCAGTTTTACATGGACTCGTCACCCGGACACCCTACACAGGTTCTCCCTTTCCAAGAACACAGTTTTACACGAACTCGTCATCAAAGTAACCTTACACAGGTTCCTTCTCCATTTCAGATATAGTTTAACACGAACTCGTCATCAAAGTAACCCTACACAGGTTCCTTCTCCATTCCAGATGCGGTTTTATACGAGCTCATCAGCAGGCAATCCTACATATGTTCCCTCTTTCAACTTACAAAATTACAGTTCAAAATCTCCCCAGGAGAGTCCAATCCAGTTTCCCCAGGAAAGTTGGGATTCATATCCCCAAACAGTAAGCTTATCCCCAGTAGATTCTGGAAGCTTATTCCCTCGCGGAGCACGAACGCGCCCGACTTTATTCAAAGAGTTATTTCCTCAATAGGATATAACTGGGTTATCCTCAGCCAAAAGCCATGGAAAGATCGTCGTCACCGAAGTCTTCTTACCCCAGCGAAGTCTGTCAGCACTTCCAACAACAAGGGTATCCTCAGCAAGTCATCAACAATTCAGCAAGGCATCCCTCTTCCCACAGAGCATTGCTTCCCAGCATGGTCGCTAGAGTATCTTTTCTCCCTGCAGAATCTTCCATTTGCCAAGTTTATTCCGCAACGGAGTCATCTTCTCCTACCGGTATTCTTGCAACTATCATCCCCAGCAGAAGCAAAATCTATTCTTCAGCGTCAGCCCAGGATATGACTTCCCGGCACCCGTCAAGGATTTACTTTCCTAGACGAAAACATATTCATAAAACATCACATACATCATTATAGCATGCATAGACGCATCATATCATACAAATCTCATTTATGTTGAGAACATCATTGCTTGATCCATATCATGCATTGCATATGACTGACCTTTACCTTTCAGGAAAGACGCAGTTAAAATGCTCAAACATATTTCAAAGCCTTCTCTAGTCCAGCTAAATCGACTCCCAACAGATTTTTCTGATAAAGACTCAGCAGAAGTTATGGTCCCCTCTCCGACAAGTGCGTGAGGTGGTAATTCCTTTTTCAGATGTTTCCCTCTCCGACGATGAGTGTGAGGTGATAGTCTCTTATGGTCCCCTCTCCGACAAGTGCGTGAGGTGGTAATTCCTTTTTCAGATGTTTCCCTCTCCGACGATGAGTGTGAGGTGATAGTCTCTTATGGTCCCCTCTCCGACAAGTGCGTGAGGTGGTAATTCCTTCTTCAGATGTTTCCCTCTCCGACGATGAGTGTGAGGTGATAGTCTCCTATGGTCCCCTCTCCGACAAGTGCGTGAGGTGGTAATTCCTTCTTCAGATGTTTCCCTCTCCGACGATGAGTGTGAGGTGATAGTCTCCTATGGTCCCCTCTCCGGCAAGTGCGTGAGGTGGTAATTCCTTCTTCAGATGTTTCCCTCTCCGACGATGAGTGTGAGGTGATAGTCTCCTATGGTCCCCTCTCCGACAAGTGCGTGAGGTGGTAATTCCTTTTTCAGATGTTTCCCTCTCTGACGATGAGTGTGAGGTGATAGTCTCTTATGGTTCCCTCTCCGACGGTGTGTGAGGTGACAATTCCTTTTCCTATGATTCCCTCTCCGACGGCGAGTGAGGTGATTCCCTTTCAGATTATAATAGCCTATGGTTCTCTTCCCGATACTGCGAGGATGGCATTTCCCACCAAGATTTTCTCAACGAGCGTTGTTGAAGTTAAAATCACCCAAGGTTCTCTTACCATTCATGCTAAGGTGGTAACCATCCCTGGTTCATTCATCACCTTTTGAAGATCCAGACCCAGCTCCTGTAACCAGTCAGGACACATCTATGCCAAGCATCTAAAATCAGCTCCTGCAACGTGTCAGGTACTCATTTTTCTTTTGCAGGTACGCAAGTTCTCGCTAAGGAATCTCTTACGCGATCGACATCCAGATGGCATCCATAAGCCCATCATCCTATCCAGCAACCTCCAAATGGCATCTATAAGCCCATTCCCATCATACTGCTACTATGTGAGCGCAAATTTCTGGGCACTTTAGTGTTCAATCATCTTCCACCCTCGGATTACGAAAGGCACGTCAGCCAATCTGCATCCTCAGGTCTAAGAAGATTGAACAGGGGCAACTGTTGTACCCCAAAATTTGCCCTCCCATATTCTTCAGGAAATTGCCAAGCCAAGTCACAAAATTCCCCAAGGGTTGTGCAGTGCAACTGTCTCCTATACAGTCAAAATTAGGGTTTGGGTTCTGATCAAGAATTGAAAGTTTTCAAAGGCCCAATCAAGTCTCATATGCTTACAAAGATGGTCAAGTATCCTCATATCAAGTTTCAAGGCATTCAGCTCAAAATTGCACAGTCAAAACCCTAAATTGCACTACAGTCAACTGTAGGGGCAAAATGGTCATTTGACAGTCAAAAGTTCAAATTTTTTGTCAATATATCATTTTGAGGCCACAAACATCATTTGATCAATTCTTGATCATGATTCTCAAAATTTGGCTCAGAAATCATCAAAGATGCAAAAGTTACTATATTTGGACAGTTGAAAAAGTCAACTGAAATTGACCAGGGCATAACTTTCACATGGATTATCATAAAAATTCCATCCAAAGCTCATTTTGAAGAGAAAGACATTTCCTACAACTCATCTTCATACTTCAAGTCCAAGAAATACTCTCACAAAAAGTTATCAATTTCAACATTATAGGTCATTTTCAAAAGTCAACCAAAAGGGACTTTAAGTCAAAGGCCATAACTTGAGATTGGTAAATCAAAATGACATGGGACCAAAGGAATTGGTTAGAGGACTCAAAGACCTTTCCAAAATGTCCAAGAACATGTGAAAAGCTTAAAAATTGAGCAAGTTATGCCTTGTGGAAGTTGGGATATTTTTGGATATTTTGAAAAGTCAACAATGGTTCAAATGACCTAAAATTGCTAATGGGCCTATTTTTCTTCCATGATTCATCATTCCAAGCCTATGCACGACCACTTGGCCCAAAGGGAAGCATTTTCTCATTTTTTATTTATTTATTTGAATTTCTATTAATATTAATTCATTTAAATCAATTAAATATGTGGAAAATATAAAACTTGACCTAAAAAAATCTTTTTGTACACATTTCAAGGTCAATATTTCGTGCACATGCTGATTAGGAAGAATTGGATTGAATTAATCATAATTGATACAAAAACCATATGAAAAAGATTGAAAATATAATGGAAAAAAATCAAATCTTCAATCCATGATTACAAGAGATTTTGTTGAATTTTGTTAACCTAATTGCTTCAATACATAAACAGGAATACAAACCTAATGCTAGAACACTGAATGCTGCGCAGGAGACACCATTGCCAACTTGAAAAATTGTCCATAAAACTCAAATCTGATTTCAAGGTTATAAGGCGATTCAAGGCCTAACACCCATCCCGTTAGCTTCCTTGAGTAATATAGAACGTATTTCCATCAAGAACATCAATCCTAACGTGTTGAATTGGTATACAGAAGTCCACCTTTCTCTCATATTTTTCAAATTCGTGTTTCCAGATTTAAGCATTTTTATGGCATTTCATTTATCAATTCTTATTCCTTGAATGATTGTGAAGCTAACCAAACTATTTGATTGTATTTTTATGCGCCCTATGTGAATTCACCATTAACGTTTTTTAGGGTTCAAGAAGCTTGAAATTAGGGCTTCTGAAACCAAGCAAAATTAGTTCACGAAATCATGACCGTTCAAACCAGCACGCTTCAACGAACAAGAATCAGTCATCGCGATCGATTTATGTGGCCTCATGGCCTAGTCGTTATTTTCTCATATGCTACTTTCTGCAACGGTGTAAAAACCGTTGCCTAATACTTTTGTTTTTTCAGGCAAAACGAAGCCATGGGGAAGATGATGAAGTGGCGTGTATTGGTTGGACAATTTGAATTTTTCGCGCTTTGAACCACTGATGCATTATTTCATATTATATTATTCATTGTATATTTACTTAACAAACGCGCAGTGATGGCTTAGTGGCACAGGTGTCGCCTTGCAATATCCAAGACCTGGGTTCGAGTCCCAGGTCTGTGTAATTTCCAATGTTATTTTTCAATATAAATTCCTGTGCAGCGCTTATGTGAATAACCACCATAATCCCTCACCATCAAGCGTGACACGCATCCAAGAGCATCTAAATCAAAGGCCAGGATTGGAGAACACCATGAACGTGAGTCCACATTGCCACACGCTACTCACAAAAGTCAAACGGACTCAGGGTTTTGGGCCAGCATTCTAAGGCCTACACCTCCATCTGGGGCCTGAACCCCCCCTGGTTTGCAATTTCTTTTTTTTATTTTTTTATTGTTAATTGTTATTTTATTTTATTCAATTGTTTTAATTTAATTAATTATATTTTACAAATTATAAACTGCATAAAAATTCAGAAAAAGACAAAACATAATAAAAATATTTAATTTTCACATTTTTCTTGTAAATAATTGCTTATAAATAAATATTAGTTTAATTAGGTTTATCTTAATTCTTTTCATAATAAAACATAAAAAATATAGAATTAGGTTTAATAACTTTTTATTCCTTTTTAATTTTCTCTTTTTATCATAATACTTATTTATTATTTTCATAATTAAATTGTACATAAAAATAATTAGGTTTAAATTAGGTCAAATTTCAATATTTTCTTAATAAACTTAAAATAATTAGAATTAGGTTTAATATTTAGTTTTAATTAATTATTTTTCTATTAAATCTTAAAAATACAAAAACACCAAAAAACATTCCTTTTTTAATTTTTAATTTTTTATTCCTCATTAATTCTAATTAATTAAATTCATTAACTTTAATTTTTTGCAAAAAAAGGGTCCAACGCCCTCGTTCGTAACTTATTTAATTCGCGTATTTATTTTCTTTCGCTTAATCAATTATGTACCTCTCCCGAAGCATTGTAACATTTAACTTCTCGCACTTTTCTTTTATTCGCTTTATTTATTTTTCAGTCAAATCGGGTCCGGTTTAATTTTGGCGATGTGGACCCGCGCCGTTTGTAATAGTTTAGATTTTATTTTCCCGCAAATATTAACTGTTAAATAAGCATGCAAGAATGAATGGCCCTAATTAAAATCAAGCGTAGATCACAATGAACATGGCAAGACAAATTATCAATGAAGACGACACACAAATCGCACACACCACCCCTAGGGTACGCCTCACTGTTGCCTTTCGAAAGGTGGTCGTCGAGTAGAGGACGTCTTAGTAAGTCCTCATGATCCGGGAACCTGGCATGAGGGTAGCTTCTAAGGTGTCTTCCCATTGCTCCGGTGATCACCATGTCCCGAACCTCGAATTGACCCGAACACCTCCAACGGTGGTGCTACCTACCTCTCAATGGTGGGATGGCACTACTTTAAAGGACATTTACACAGACGAATTCCTTAGGGTAGGTAGGTTCTCAAGGATACTTGCTCTAATTTCAAACGAAACCAAATCTTTTCACACCAACACATTTTCAAAAGCTTTCAAAGCAAATTTTTCAAACACTCTGACGTACGAGTCGAACTGAAATTTTTCAAAGAAACTTTTTAAACCCACATTGAAAAGCAAACAAACAATTTTGAAAACACATTGAGCAAGTATCTAAGAGCCCATGGATAACCATGGATAGAAACGGTGCTAACACCTTCCCTTTCTATAACCTACCTCCCGAACCGAGAGCAATCTCTTTAAGGAATTTTTCTGTGCTTTTGTCCTTTCCATTTAGAGAAAATAAAAGACGGTGGCGACTCTTGCTTCCGCGACATTTCGTGAACCAGCGTTAAACAGTCAGTTCCAGATCCACCGATCACAACATGAAACATGTGGCATTTGAGCTCACGATTCCAACAATATAAATTTTGTAACCTAACTCTCAAAGATTAGAGAGAATTTTGGCAGCCCTAATTCGTGACCTAAAAATTTCAGCATATTCAATCTTCAAATTCTCTTAGCTCAGTTAATATAAATGAAAAATATGCATATGTACAGCTTCACCATGATAAGGGCTACATTTTTTCTCCACAAATCGTGGCTTGAGGATGCTTATTCAGAGAGATAGAGTTCAAGAAAATACCTCCTTCAGTTGGATTTGAGTAGAGCAATGTAGGGACTTTAATGGAGGCCTGAGGATCGTGTGAGCTTACTTGAGCTTCCCTGAAGCTATTCCAATGCTTAGCTTGCTCTGAGGATGGCTGAAACTCTTGTCATAAGTCAAGTTGCAAGCTTCCAAAGTGAAAATGGCAATGGCTGAAACAGGGGTTACAGAAACAGTGTAAAGGCTTGGATTTCTTTGGTTTCATATGTAGAAGGTGTTTCAAGTGTTAAAATGCAAAATGCACGAGCCAAGAATGAGTTGGCTATGGTTTTGCAGCAACTGGATGTTTGGACAGAAAAAATGGAGTTTTTGAGTTTGAGTGAGTTTTAGATGTTAAGCAATCGTGTTTTTCATTATGACAAGTTTGTATATTTGTATAGAATGGATACAAAGTCAGCTTCTCATCAGATGTGCAAGCTTTTTCCTTTTCACCAACTTTCTTGCTTTTGAATGAAAGTGAAGTGACTTATGCTACATGCTTGTCCTTGCTTGCTTGAAGCCTGTAATGAACTTGTACCAACTAGTTGAGTGATGTGTAAGTTTCTTGCATCAAAGAGACAGGTCCAAGGCTTAAGATTGATAAATTTATAAAAGCTTCTCTTTATGAAAATGGCATTGTGCACTTTTGGCCAAAAATGGAAATGTAACTTGTACAAAGCCTCAAAAGCAAAGATAAAGCCTTTATCTTCTGAGTTTGCATTTAATTATGGAGTGTAGAATGAGTTTAGGACCTGTAAAGCAAGATTCAAACATCAAAGATCTGATTTGCAACTTGAAGCTTTGTAAAAATGGCTTGATCAAAAGTGATTAAATGCCAACTTACCTTCTTCGATTCTCCCTAACCAAAAATGATCTTGGGGAGTTCTTTGACATTTTGGAAATCTTGCAATGTGCTCTATAATCCATATTTGAAATTCATTTTGAGATACCTCTTGTAACTATGTGAAAAATGTCCATGAAGTTGGGTCCAAAACCTGCCTAAATTAGGGCAAAATTTCACTAAGTTATTTAGTTCATGGACTTATGTTCACAAATTCATAACTTTAAATACACGCATCTTTTGGGAAAAGTTTGTAAAGAAAAGTTTTATATTTCATGGAGGACTGCAACTTTCATGTTGGAAGTTTTCTTTGAATCAAATTGCATCATGATGAAAAAGTGGTGGAAATTTGGGGAAAAATAAGAAAATTTTCATACTTAGAAAAATTCTAAGTTATGAAAATTTTCAAATTCAAAACCCTAATTTTAAAAATTGGTTTTCTTGGTGAACAAGTTTCATATTTTGACATATCTCGATGAATTATGACCCTTGGCACTTGATTTTGACTAAAAAGTCAAAGTTTGACTTTTCAGTGTACAGTTGACTTTTGATCAGTTAACTGCAAAATTCATTTGTCAATCCAATGAACTTGGGATCTTTTGAACCATGTAATTAGGTCAAGATGATGCCATTGAACCCTTGAAATCATGTTTGAACTCAATTGGTCATTGGCTAGGTTAAAAATCTTAAATTGTCCTTTCTTAGTCAAAACTCTAATTTTGACCATTTTGCCCTTTTGATGATTTCATCAAATTTCTTGAGGAGTTGTGATCCAAACTTGATAGAATGATACATATGAGTCTAAAATGTTGATGTGGATCAAAAATCATGAAGTTTGACTGTAAATTGGCCATGGTTGACTTTTTCCCCAATACAGCTGATTTTTAGGTCAACTGTCCAATTGACTGATCAAAAATGTGGTTCAAGGCTTGAAACTTGACATGAGCAATCTTAGGGGTCCAACACAGTGTATGAAAGTCACATGAAGCATTGATGGTCCAAAAAGCCTTGTGCAAACTCAAACCCTAATTTTAGGTTATCAGTGCAAGATGAGGTGTCTTGAGCTGACCAAACCTTAATCTTGTCTTGAGTCCAAGAAATCTAGTGAGAAAAAACTTGATAAACGAGAGGGCAAATTTTGGGGTACAACAGCTGCCCCTGTTCAATCTTCTTGAACCTGAAGAGTTAGATTGGCGAGTTTTTCCATTCGTGACTCGAAAGTAAAAGATGATTGGACACTAGAGTGCCCATAAATTTGCACTCGACAAAGTGTAGTTGAGGGAATGGGCTTAAAGATGCCATTTGGAGAGGTGTTAGAATCTTGTTTGGAGAGGTGTTATAAGTTGTAAGTCAAAAGAATGAGTATCAAAATGGTGTCCATATCTGGAACGTATCTGAACTGTATCTGGAGACTGAATCTGTACGAGCAATGGAATAGCGTCCGTGTCTGGAGCGTATTCGAGCTGTATCTGTACTTGAATCTTAATGAGTAATAGGATGACTACCAGGTTTGGGGTGTATTTGTACGGTATCTTGAAATTGAAATCTGAATAAGCGACAGAATGGCATCCGTATCCGAAGCGTATATGAACTTGAATCACGAATAAGTGACAAAATGACTTCTGTGTCTGGAGTGTATCTGGACTGTATCTGAAAGATGAATCTGAATAAGCGACATAATGGCTACCGTGTTTGGAGTGTATTTGGATTGTATCTTGAAATTGGGGTATGAATGAGTATCAGAATGGAATCCATGTCTGGAGCGTATCTGAACTGTATCTGAGGTTGAGATCTGAATGAGTGACATAATGGCATCCTTGTCTGGAGCGTATCTTGAAATTGAGGTCTGAATGAGTATCATAATGGCATCCTTGTCTGGAGCGTATCTGAACTGTATCATTGAGATCTGAATGAGTAACAGAATGACTTCCGTGTCTGGAGTGTATCTGGACTGTATCAGGAATTTTTGAGATCTGAATGAGTAACAGAATGACTTCCATGTCTGGAGTCTATCTGTATTGTATCTAGAATCTTTGAACATTGTTAATGAAAGTTGTTAATCTTATCCTGAAAAGGGTGAAATGTTAGCTGAAACACAAAGTTATGTTGCATGAAATGTATGATGCAATATATGTACTTTATCAATGCTTATGATATATGGATGTAATGTATGCGCATGTAAGAAGATTTGTTGTATTGTTGAGGAAAATAAATCCTTGATTGTTGAAGACAAGAAATCCTTGGTGACTTCTCTGGGGATGTAGGGATCCTTCATGTCTTGAAGTTGGAGTATTGACAAAAAATCTGTTATGAGAGTAATGCTAAATACTGCTTGAGAAATCTGCTTGGGGAATCCAGAGAACTTTGATGACTTCTGCTTGGAATTAAGAATGAGAATCTTCATTCTGTTGGGGAGCAATGAAAACTCTGTGGGGAAAAGCTTATTCCTATTTGGAAAAAGTTCAGGAGTTTGGGTTGCCTGCCATTCTAGTGGGGAGTTATCAGAATTTGTTGTCTGGTTTGTTTTCAGGCTTCAAGATAACTTGCTGGGGAATTTGGAGAAACTGGATGGTTTCCACTGGGGATTGGTAGTTTGAAGTTTTGGCTCCGCTGGGGATCTGTAGTTTCAGATCCACTGGGGATCTTAATGACGTATTGTAGGGATTGTTCATAGAATAGCCTAAAGACGTTTTCCTATTCTTTCAATCTGTCAGTAATTATTCTTTTTCATTTCGTTTATTTGTAAACAGTAATTATGTTCAAATGCATATGTTCATTAATGAATCATTGGACGTTTTTTTGCAAATAAAACACAAGTGTAAAAGGAAAGGACAAATAGTTTTCTGTACTTTGAAGAGATATCTTTGTATTTACTTTGAATAAGTATTTTGTACAAAGGAGACAAACATCCTAGTAAGAGGATGGTGTCATAAAATAAGAAAAGTTTATACAAAGATAGATAGCTATGTGTAAAAAAATCCCATGGGGGTCCCATTCTGCTATAGCCTTCGTATGTCCGAATATCTTGTCCATTTGTTGCTTCGTCTGAAGATGATTGGATTGATCAGAAGCTCCAGGTTTGTCAGTGAAGAGATTGTCCTTAAAGTGATCCGACAAGATATAGTCATACGCTTTAATTCACTAATTTTTGCCTGAACCGCCCTTTCGGGTTTTCGATTCACCGGGGAACCCTTTTTTGCCCAAGTCGCCCTTTCGGGTTTTCAACTTGCCGGGACTACAGATTTTTTTATTTTATCCCTAATTTTTTACAGAACCTTTTTGGTTCGCCGGGATGCCCTTGTTTTGCCTAGGCGTATCAACCTAAAGGGTCTCTTATGCGTAGTATCTTTTGACTATGTCCGCATTCGCAGGGTGTGGCAGGTCGTCACCGTCCATGGTGGTTAAAATCATTGCCCCGCCAGAAAAGATGTTCTTGATTACAAATGGTCCTTCATAGGTAGGAGTCCATTTTCCCCTGGGATCAATTTGTGGCAAGATGATGCGCTTGATCACTAGATCTCCAACTTGATATACCTGGTGTCTGAATTTCTTGTTGAAAGCCTTGATCATCCGTTTTTGATACATCTGACCATGGAAAACAGTAGTAAGTCTCTTTTCGTCAATTAAGTTCAATTGATCAAGTCGGGTTTGGATCCAATCGTCTTCACTCAAACCTACATCCTTCATGATTCTTAAAGAGGGGATCTGAACCTCAATAGGTAAAACAGCCTCCATGCCATAAACCAAAGAATAGGGTGTTACCCCAGTTGATGTGCGAGCCGTGGTATGATATTCGTGGAGAGAAAACGGTAGCATCTCATGCCAGTCCTTGTAGGTGACTGTCATTTTCTGTATGATCTTTTTAATGTTTTTATTAGCAGCTTCGACTGCACCATTCATCTTTAGCCGATAGGGGGTGAATTGTGATGTTGAATCTTGAACTGCTCGCACAAGGCAGTCATCATAGTAATGTTAAGGTTTCTACCGTTATCAATGATGATCCTTTCTGGGATACCGCACCGGCAAATAAGATTATGCATGATGAAGTAGGCAACAACATTCTTAGTAACGGATGCGAAGGAAGCTGCTTCGACCCACTTTGTGAAATAATGCCACTAGAATGAAGTGGTGTCCATTGGAGGTTGTAGACTTGATCTCCCCAATCATATTGATTCCCCACATAACGAAGGGCCAAGGAGCTGTTAAGACATTTAGGGGAACCGGAGGCACGTGTACCTTGTCTGCATAGATTTGACATTTATGACAGGTCCGGGAGTGTTGATAGCAGTATGCTTCCATGGTAGACCAGTAATAGCCTGTCCGTAGGATTTTCTTCGCCATCGTATGTCCGCTAGAGTGAGTTCCAAAGGTACCCTCATGTAATTCAGCCATGATCTTCTCAGCTTCAATCTTGTCCACACAACGGAGCAGAATAGAATCATGATTGCGTTTGTATAGGATGTCATTACTTAGGAAGAACTTAGTTGAGAATCTCCTTAAGAACTTTTTGTCATTGACTGAAGCTCCTTCTGGTTATTCTTGCGCCTCGAGATACCTTTTGACTTCATGAAACCAAGGTTGGTCCACTACTTCTTTGGTATTAATCTCGTGATAGTGTGCTGGTTCGTCCATCCGTTCAATGGTGATCTGGGGAGCCTCGTTATCCCAATTAAGTTTAAACATGGATGACATTGTAGCTAGGGAATCTACTAGATGATTTTCTTCTCGCGGGAAATGCTCGAAGGTAATCTGCTCGAAATGTGGTAACAATGTCAAGACATGTTCTTTGTAAGGGATAAGATTTGGGTGCTTAGTGTCCCACTCTCCTTTGATCTGACTGATGACCAAAGCTGAATCCCCAAACACAATTAAAGATTTTATTCCCAAGTAAATGGCATCCTTGAGACTAAAGATGCATGCTTCATATTCTGCCATGTTGTTTGTACAGTTGAAGCAAATTCTGGCTTTAAAAGGAGTATGGCATCCTTCCGGAGATATAAGCACAACGCTGATACTGTTACCAAGTACATTGGATGCCCCATCAAAGTACAGGGTCCATCAGGATCCTTGTTCAGGTCCGTCATATGGTCTAATTCCTTCACAGTTGTCTACTGTCATGATGTCTTCGTCAGGGAATTCAAACTTCATGGACTGATAATCCTCTACAGCTTGATGAGCAAGATGGCCAGCTAGCACACTGCCCTTTATAGCTTTTTGGGTCGTGTACTGTATGTCATATTCTATTAGGATCATCTTCTATCTAGCTATCCTTCCAGACAAAGCAGGCTTCTCGAAGATGTATTTTATCGGATCCATCTTAGATATCAGCAAAGTGGTATGAGTCAACATATATTGTCTCAGCCGGTGAGCAGCCCATACCAGAGCGCAGCAAGTTTTCTCGAGTAGTGAATATCTGGTTTCACAGTCGGTAAACTTTTTGCTCAGGTAATAAATGGCATGCTCTTTTCGGCCAGACTCGTCATGCTGCCCCAATACGCACCCCATTGAGTTCTCTAAAACCGTCAGATACATGATTAGTGGTCTTCCCTCGACTGGTGGCATCAAGATAGGAGGCTCTTGTAAATACTTCTTGATTTTATCAAAAGCAATCTGACAATCATCATTCCATCTAACTACCTGATCTTTCTTCAGTAGTTTGAAGATGGGTTCACAAGTAGATGTTAGGTGAGAAATGAACCTAGCAATGTAGTTTAGGCGTCCCAAGAATCCTATGACTTCCTTCTCAGTGCGAGGAGCAGGCATTTCTTATATCGATTTGACTTTGGCAGGATCAACCTCGATGCCTTTGTTGCTGACAATGAAACCTAAGAGTTTACCGGACCGGACTCCGAATGTGCACTTGTTTGGATTCAACCTTAGTTTGTACTCCTTCAATATGACAAACAGCTTTTGCAAGTGACCAAGGTGTTCTTCTTCAGTTTGTGATCGGGCTATCATGTCATCTACGTAGACCTCTATCTCATGATGTATCATATCATGAAACAAATCTACCATGGCGCGCTGATAGGTTTCCCCGACATTCTTCAGTCCGAATGGCATCACTTTGTAGCAGAACGTACCCCACTGTGTGACAAATGTAGTTTTCTCCATGTCCTCAGGTGCCATTTTGATCTGGTTATAGCCTGAGAATCCGTCCATGAAAGAAAATACTTTATGCTGAGTTGTATTGTCAACCAGGATGTCAATGTGCGGAAGTGGAAAATCATCTTTAGGGCTGGCCCTGTTTAAATCTCTATAATCCACGCACATTCTCACTTTGCTGTCCTTTTTAGGCACGGGAACAATGTTAGCAACCCATTGAGGATAGGAAGTAACAGCCAGAAATCCAGCATTGAACTTCTTCATAACTTCTGCTTTGATCTTCTCTGACATGTCAGGTCTCAGGTGGTGGACTTTTTTCTTCACTGGTGGACAATGTTCTCTTGTGGGTAGACGGTGTAAGCATATGATTAAAGAAAGGACCTGATAGAGTTCGCAAGAACATGTCCACTAACTCTCTTTCAGATAAATGTGGTTGCACCCTTCCGGCTAGATCCCTCCACTTTTGGGTGTAGTCTTTGAAGCCCTCATTGGATACCATGGCCATACTCTGGAGTTGAGTACGGGTTGGTGCCAAATCGGCGTTGTATTGATACTGTTTATAGAAGGTTGCTTCTAAGTCCTCCTAATTATGGACATCAGCCCTTTCCAACTGGTAGAACCAATCAAGCTGCGTTCCTGACAAACTGTCCTGGAAAAAGTGGACCCACAAGTCTTTGTCAGCAGAATGTGGCTGAATTTTCCTGACATAAGACCGAAGGTGCATCTTGGGACAAGACACCCCATCGTACTTGGCAAATAAAGGCACTTTAAACTTGGGCGGGATTATAATTCCTGACACCAGCCCTAATTCCTCAAAATCCAGCCCCGGTACTCTCTGTATCTCCATAGCAGTTAGACGCTCTTCCAGGTGTTTATATTTGTCATCCGCCGGAGGGTATTTTTGTTCAGAGTAGTCCTCTTCTTCTGATTCAGAATCTGATGGCGCTTTCGTTTCTTTTCCTTTTCTCTCCCCTTCATTAGAGGTTGTTGGAAAATCTAAGGTCCTTCTGGCTTGTCCCTGAAACCTTTTGCCCATGATAACAACACCACCTGGCTTCTTTTTCTTTTTCTCTTTCTCTTTCTCTAGAAGAGTCTTTAGCTCCTCCTGCCCCTTGGCTAAGGTCAAGAATAACTGTTGGAATTGTGTATTTTGAGCTTGCAAGTCTTTAACTGTTTGTTCAAGATCCATCTTGCTCCTATAAACAGTAGAAGGATGAGGAAACTTGTTACAAAGACCTGTTTATGCTCATGATGAATGATATGTATTCATGCAATGTTTTCAAGGATTTGAAAATTCAAATTTGTGTCAAAAAAAAAAGAAAACACACGTTATATTAAGAAAATAGAATTTGAATACATCAATGCCCCTAGGGCAAAATAATACAAAATTCTAAGGTAAAAAGACGTTGTGCATCCTCTTTGGTGCAATGTAGGTGTTGAGAGTCTGCTGTTCATGAAGTAACCAAGTGAGTTCCAAAACCTTCTTCTCGCTTGCGTAGAATTGGGCTTCAAAAGTATCGTGTTCTTCTTTGAGCTGTATCCAACTCCTTTTAGGTCTTCGAGTGATGTCGGCATGTCAGGATGTAGGATGGTGTATGGAACCTCTCCTTCCTTAACAGTCTTTATAATCACTGGGAGAATGGAGGGGTAAGGCATCATAAGACTTTGGGCGCGGGTTCTTACCCACTTGAGGTAAGGCTCAAGAGGGATGGAATTCTTGTGTCCCAGAGTCTTGCTGTCTACCTTGTTTGGTATCCTCCAAGCTCGGATGAACCTTTGGCGAAGACCTTGATCATCGTTGTCGAAGTCAAAAACCAAACCTTGGATCAGCATATCATGTTGGCCATCCCTTCGGGCATAACCAAATTGTCTTAGAGCCAAGCATGGGTTGTAGGTGATGCCTCCCCTAATGCCAAGTAGAGGGACATTAGGGAATTCCCCACAACGGTCGACAATGATAACATTCTCTTTGGTTCGAGAACACCAATGAATATCTGAATGTGTTAGTGTCATCAACCGTTGTGACCACCTCAAACCTTGACCATTATTCAAGACTGATTGGGGAAGATGAGAAATAAACCATCTTGCCATGAGAGGAGTGCAACACATGAGAACACCTCTTTTCCCCATTGTACGAGTGTGAAAAGAGTGTAAGATATCTTCAAGCAAAGTAGGTATCGGGTTGCGAGACATGAAGATTTTGACAGCGCTCAGATCTATGAGTTGGTCAGGATTAGGGAACAAGATCATTCCATAGATGAGAATGAAGATGTGAAAAACACAAGAAGGGGGGTTGAATTGTAAAACTTTAAATCAAATGCAGACACACAGTATTTTTATCCTGGTTTGTTTGATCTCAAACTACTCCAGTCCACCCGTCAATGTGATTTCACCTCTCTCCAACGAGGTGTTAATCCACTATATTCAACTGAATACAACAACTACTTTAACAACTGTTAAAGCCTTCTTGAGTCTAACCACAGGCCGGTTTATCTCAAGGAAATTCTCTTACAGATAAATGAACAAAAGTGTGTGTTAATGTTTTAAACTATATATCACAACTGTGATAATACACAATATTAAGCTTAAAATGAAACTGTACTGCTAATGCTTTTGAGTAGGCGTGGTTGAAAGCTTTAGAAAATTGAATGAGTGAGAATTTTTTTGTATGCGTGCGTGAAGAGTAGTAGCCTTTTCTTTTCTCACACAGTCTTGCTTAAATAGCCACGGAAGAGATATGTTGGTTGTCCATAAATCCATTTCAATGCTATTAACGTTCTTTCCTTTTTGAGAAGATCTTTGTCTTGGAATAAAGCCGTTGGTAATAAATATGTCTTGAATGCATAGTAGCGTTGACACTTCAGAGTCTTCTCTGCTTATGGTAATCAGAGTGTTATTTTCTTTAGCTGACGCTTCTGAGTGCTGATGACTTGGTTAGGATCTTGATCAGAGTCAGAGTATTTTATGCGCAGATTATGTTCATCAGGCTTCAGCGTATAGCACATGTTATTTGATCTTCTGATGCTTACATATCTTCTGATTCTGATGTTGATACTGATATTCTGATGCTGATTCCATCAGAGTTTCTGTAAATACACAACATAATTTTAAGTAGCATATATGTCTTATATAAATCTTACAATTTATTTAATCTTGTATTTTGTTATCATCAAAACTCTAACTGAGGGTTGTAGAATCAAACTATGTTCTAACAATCTCCCCCTTTTTGATGATGACAAAAACCGGATTTTTTTTCAATTAAAATTAAAGAATAAAAGGTATCAGAGATAAACAAATAACGAATAAAAGGTATCAGAGATAAGAAGATAAGGAATAAAAGGTATCAGAGCAATGAAGAGAAAAACTCCCCCTGAGTTGATTGCTTCCCTTTAATTCCATGAGACCTTGAGCATCAGAACTTTACTTTATCAGAGTTCATCAGATTCATCAGATTCTTATACCTGTAAGCTTTTCAGAAAAAAAGATTCAAATAGATCAGAATGTTAGAATGTTTGAGACTTATGTCTCAGTAATCCGTTATTGAAAAATATCATTCTTTCTCCCCCTTTTTGTCAGTTATCAAAAAGCACAAATAATCAGAGTTAAACTAATCAGAGATAAAAAGAGTTTATATTAAAAACAGAAGCAATGATAAGTTCAGAACACTTAAAATATTACAGACAAACATGTAAAGAAAACAAGGAAAACACAAGAAAATTCTAAGAGGAAGGTGGAAGACGTGTGAACAGAGCTTCCAACATGCTCTTGATTTGATTGTTGGTCTCCTATTGCTGAGATACCATGTTTGCTATAGCATCAATTTTGATGTCCTGCTTATCCATTCTTTCATTCATCAGCATATCAGATCTTTGCAAGTCCTCCAGAGTCTGCCTGTCAAGAGAGGAAGCTTGAGGATCTTCAGAAACAGGGTGCTTCTCAGAGCTTTCTGTAGTATCTTCTTCTTGACCCAAGTCTTCAGCTTGAATTATCTGTTCTTCTGCAGGTTGAACTTTGGATGTTGGATGCTGTTCAGACCAAGGAGCAATGTCCAGATGGAGAACTTCTTCCTTAAGCAGCTTGCTCAGAACTGGACCTTCCATTTCCTTCAGCAGATTGCTGAAGTTCTGTTGAGCCTGTCCATAGATCTGGTCTTGCAACTTAAAGGTTTCAGCGCATATCCATCTTCTGAATTTTGTCCAGAGGAGGTCTGATACAGCAGGATCAACCAGTTCCAGACTTGCTTGTTTCAGAGAAGTGATCCACTTCTGTATATCTGTTTCAAAGTTAAATATGCTGGAACCAACATCTGGATGTTTTGGTTTAGGGATAACAGTTTTGTGGTTGATTTCATCAAGGCGTTCAAAGACTGTTAGATCAATGACAGTCTTGCTGTGGTCATCCGAATTTTTCTTAGGTGAGGGAGTGGGAGAGTCAGGAATTACGATTGGACTTGATGGGGTATTTGGTGGAGTTATTTCTGGTGAAGAGGGAAGTTGTGGAATATTTACAGTGGTACCACAGGGCAATTGAATGGCCAAAGGTTGTGGTTCAGGGGATTCAGAGGTTTGAGCCTCAGAGGTTTGAGTCTTAGGTTGTGGAGATTGTTCATGTTGAGGAGAGGGTGGATTAATATCTGGTTGAGGGATTTCTGGTTTTGGAGAGAGTGGAATTTCTGGTATTGGTGAGATGGGAATTTCTGTGTTTGGATTTGGATTTTCTGGTTCGGGAACAGAAGTGTGTTGGTCTATATCAGAAAGAAATTTTTCAAGTTCTTGTTCTGGTATGGTTTCAGTATTTGGATTTTATGGTTGGGAGCGAGATCTTCTGAGGGTTAATGATTCAGAAGGGTCAAAGTCTAAGTCAAAATCATCAAAAGTTTGAGGTGTTGGGTTTTCAGATGGAGTTGGAATAGGGATAGATGTTGAAACAGCAGTTGAATCTAAAACAGTTACAGAAGAAGGATTACCTCTCTTCTTGGGAGTCTGTTGAGATGATCCTTCTGCAGCAGCTTTTCTTTTCTTCGTCTTCTTCAGAACGACCTCTGGAGCCTTCTGCTGAAGATCTTGAATATTCATATTTGGTGTTGTACCATCAGCTTTACAAGCATCCAGATATCTCAGAATGATTTCTGGTTTGGAGTCAATCTCTTAGAACAGAGGGAAGTTGTCTAGAGGGACTCTTCTGCTGGAGATTTCAGCAAAAGGAGTGACGCTGGGCTCTTTCTTAATGTTCTTTATCAACTTCATTTTCTTCAGATTTTTGGCATTCAGCTGCTTGCCAACAGTAGGTTCTAGAGTGCTGATTTCTTGAGCTTCTTGCAGATGATCAATCAGCCTATTCTCTGTAAGAATATCTGATATCAGTCTTCACAAGGGTATCCAATCCCTTTTTGTTCGTTCCTCTTCTCTTGTTTCCTTGACACTTGTTCTGAGATGGTTGAACAGAAGATGAGCTAGATTTATCTTGACCTTCTGAGAGATAAAATAGATCAGAAACTACTGATCAATGTTTATGTAATCAGGAGAGTTGGTAGGCTTCCTGTGGTTGAAACAGCCCAGAATGATCTTGGCCCAAATTTTGTGCTTGTCATTCAAATCCCTTATCTTGCTAGAGGGAAGCCCCAGCGTGAAAATTTCCCTTGCAATTAGGGCAACATCTGCACACCTTTCTGCCATATCAATGCAACGAATACCACCACCATTGTAGCCTATCAAGCGAGCAATGAGGTCTTCAGTGATAACAATCTTCTTCCCTATAATATAGGATGTGACTTGATGATTTGAAGAAGAAGCGTGAATCCAAATTTCCTTTACCAGAATAGGAAATGTTGGACCCACCAGCCTGTCAAAATACTTTTCCCAACCTTGAGCTTTAACCTCTTCAGATAAATCAAAACCATTTTCTTTGAGACTGTTGAAATCCACTATTAATTCTGACAGAACTTCAAGATTCTTGACTGGTGTTAGTAGCGTTCTGAATGGTACTTCATATTGTTCAGATGAAACAGTTTTCTGGGAACCTGAAGAAGGAATGCTGGAAGAAGCCATGTTCACACGAGGTTTTTTATGAAAAAGATTGAAAGGTTTTCTTGAGAATGAAGAACACTGAAAACAGAAATATTCGAAGAAAATGAAAGTGAAGGTAAAAAGTGTAAATGGTGTGAAGTGTTTAAATAGATTTCTAAAAAGGTTTTGAAAACATAAACGTTTAAGAGAGAGAAATTAATAATGATTATTAGCATTTAATGATAGCTGATTTTAGGGGATTCAAAAAGATATTTGGAACGGTTACCCATGACATGTGTCTCAATGCATCCAATCAGCGCTTTGCCTTTTCAGAAACGTGAAAGCGTGTTCAGCCTCAGAAAATAGCTGATGACTGGATGACACTTGTTTGCTTGAGTGAACAACACATTTCCATCCTAGAAATGAAGCGCTCAGATCTTCATGGACAGATTCTGATACAATCTGCACTTCTAAATTTCTGAAGGAAGATTGATCAGTAGTTCACAGAAAATAAACAAAATTCTGAAGGTTAATATATAAAATTAAAACAATTTGATTCTGGGCAGAGCTTCATGCTGAGATGTTTCAGAATGAAGTTGAACCTATCTTCAGAAAGTGGTTTTGTAAAAATATCAGCCCATTGATGGTCTGTGTTAGTAAATTTTAAGTTTAAAATCCCTTTCTGAATATAGTCCCTAATAAAATGATGTTTTATTTCTATATGCTTAGCCCTAGAATGTAAAATTGGATTTCTACTTAAGCAAATAGCAGAAGTATTGTCACAGAAGATAGGAATGTTACTCTCAAATATCTGGAAGTCCTCAAGTTGACTTTTCATCCAGAGCATTTGTGTGCTGCATCCAGCTGCTGCTATGTATTCAGCTTCTGCTGTTGATAGAGCAATTGTGGATTGTCTTTTGTTGGACCATGAGATCATATTTTCTCCCAGAAACTGGCAGCTTCCAGAAGTGCTTTTACGCTCTACTCTGTCTCCAGCAAAATCAGCATCACAGTATCCTACTAAGCTGTAATCACTTGATTTTCTATAAAACAAACCCAGATTAGTAGTACCTTTCAGATACTTGAAAATTCGCTTAACAATTGTTAAGTGAGATTCTCTAGGATCTTATTGGAATCTGGCACAAATGCATACACTGAATAAAATATCAGGCCTTGAGGCTGTCAGATAAAGAAGAGAACCAATCATACCTCTGTAGACCTTTTGTTCTACCTTTTTTCTTACCTCTTCTCTTTCCAGAATGCACGTGGGATGCATTGGAATCTTTGATGGCTTACATTTTGAGAGATCAAATTTCTTCAGAAGTTCTCTGACATATTTGCTCTGATGAATGTAAGTTCCTTCTGGGGTTTGATTGATCTGAATGCCCAGAAAGAATTTCAGTTCCCCCATTAGGCTCATCTCAAATTCTGCCTGCATACACTTAGCAAATTTTCTTCCCAGAGAAGGTTTAGTAGATCCAAAAATGATATCATCAACATAAATCTGACATACTAAAGTGTCATTCTTAACTGTCTTACAGAATAAGGTTGTGTCCACTTTCCCTCTGGTGAATTCCTTTTCTAACAGGAAGTTACTTAGTCTTTCATACCAAGCTCTGGGAGCTTGTTTCAGACCATACAGTGACTTCTTTAGTTTGAAAACATATTCTGGATTTTTGGAACTTTCAAAACCAGGGGGTTGGTGCACATATACCTCTTCTTCTATATAGCCATTTAAGAATGCACTCTTAACATCGATCTGATACAGAGTGATGCCTTTATTAACAGCAAATGAAATTAAAAGTCTGATAGATTCTAACCTGGCGACTGGAGAAAAGGTTTCTATATAGTCTATCCCCTCTTGCTGACTATAACCTTGTGCTACCAATCGTGCCTTGTTTCTGATGACTTCACATTGTTCATTCAGTTTGTTTCTGAACACCCATTTTGTTCCAATGACGTTGAATCCTTTTGGTTTAGGAACTAGATGCCATACGTCATTTCTTGTGAATTGATTCAGCTCCTCTTGCATTGCTAGAATCCAGTCATTGTCCAGAAGTGCTTCATCAATTGTTGATGGTTCAATTAGAGAAACAAGTCCCATGAGGGATTCTTCAGAGTTTCTGAAGCTGGCTCTTGTTCTGATAGGATCTTCCTTTCTTCCCAAGATTGTTTCTTTTGGGTGATCCATGCTGTTTCTGGATGGTCTTTTCTGAAGTTGATCAACAGAAGGTGCTGGATTACTTGCAGTGCCTCTTTCTGATGTTGAGGGAGTGTCTTTGTTAAGAGCTTATGATGACTTGTCTTCAGTACCTGTGAATTCAATTTCCATACCTGCAAATACTTCATTCTGCTTTGACTTTTGAGAGTCAAGCTTATCATCAAAATGAACACTGATTGATTCTTTCACAATCTGTGTTTCTGTATTGTATACTCTGTACCCTCTTGAGCGTTCAGAGTATCCTAACATAATACACTTTTGTGCTTTAGAGTCAAACTTGTTCAAATAGTTCTTAGTATTCAAAATAAAACAAGTACATCCAAATGGATGAAAATAAGAAATGTTGGGCTTTCTGTTCTTCCACAATTCATATGGAGTCTTTTCCAGAATAAGTCTTATGGAGATTCTATTCTGAATGTAGCACGTTGTGTTTATTGCCTCTGCCCAAAAGATCTTAGCAACGTTAGTCTCGTTGATCATGGTTCTGGCCATTTCTTGCAATGTTCTGTTCTTTCGTCCTACAACTCCATTCTGCTGGGGAGTTCTAGGACAAGAGAAATCATGCAGAATGCCTTTGTCATTAAAGAATGACTCAAAATCTTTGTTTTCAAACTCTCCACCATGATCACTTCTGACTTTGACGATTCTAAGATCCTTTTCATTCTAAACTTGGTTGCAGAAGGTGACAAACACAGAGTGTGACTCATCCTTGTGTCTTAAGAACTTTACCCATGTCCATCTGCTATAGTCATCTACGATTACTAACCCATACTTCTCGCCACTGACTGAAGCAGTTTTAACTGGTCCAAATAAGTCAATGTGTAGAAGTTCTAATGGCTTAGAGGTGGAAACAACGTTTTTAGATTTGAAAGCAGGTTTTGCAAACTTGCCTTTCTGACATGCTTCACACAGAGCATCTGAATTGAACTTCAGGTTAGGAAGTCCTCTGACCAGATTGAGTTTGTTAATCTGAGATATTCTTCTCATACTAACATGTCCCAATCTTCTGTGCCAGATCCATTGCTCGTTGTTAACAGACAGAAGACACTTTACATTCTGACTTTTCAGTTCAGAAAGTTTTATTTTATAAATGTTGTTTCTCCTATTTCCATTAAATAGGATAGTCCCATCTTTCTGACTAACAGCTTTGCATGAATTTTGATTAAAGATTATATCATAACCGTTATCACTTAATTGACTTATGGATAACAGGTTATGCATTAATCCATCTACTAATAAAACATTACTTATAGAGGGAAGATTTCCATTACCTACAGTTCCAGAGCCAATGATCTTTCCCCTCTGATTGCCTCCAAAGCCTACATGGCCTCCAGGCTTAAGTTCCAGGCTTTGGAACATATGCCTTCTTCCCGTCATGTGTCATGATCAGCCAAAGTCCAGGTACCATGACTGGTGTTTCTGCATTGCTGCTAAAGATATCTGCCACATGTATTATTTTATCCTTAGGTACCCATATTTTCTTGGGTCCTGATTTGTTCGTTTTACCAAAACTCTGGTTGAATTTTGGTTTGACAGAATAATTACTACTAGTATATTTGATGTCATGTGTGTGCCCATATACAAAGTATGAATTAAATGGAGTTCGTTTTATAACTAAATCCATGGCATTTTTTGGTGTAGGTACCTTACCTTGGTATCCTATTCCTTTTCTGCCATTTCTGCTAACTCCATAGATCATTGAAGCCATTTTGCTTCTATCTATGTTTTTAGCCAGAAACTTCTGAAAGCTGTGATCATACTCCTTGATGATCTCATCAGCATTGCTGGGAGTTTCAGGGATTGTTTCCTTCTGAGAGTTTTGCAATAGATTTTCTAATTTTGAAACTTTATCTTTTAACTCAAAATTCTCCAATTTGAGACTCTCAGTTTTATCATAGTCAGAAGCAAGATTGCTTTTCAGGTTTCTGAATTTGACTCTGATCTGCTGATATCTTTCCAGAATTTCATTAAGGCTTTCAGCTAGTTAAGCCTTAGTAAAGTTAATACCAAAGTCAGGAAATACCTCTTCTGTATCTGATTCAGAGTCTGACTCAGAAGCTTCACTGTCTTCTGGTATGTTTGCCATGAGAGCTTTGTTTGCTCTTTCATCATCTGATTTTGAGTCAGCTTCAGATGTGTCAGAGTCATCCCATGTAGCCATGAGACTTTTCTTCTTCTCCTTGCCAAACTTATTTTTGGGCTTTTCCTTCTGAAGCTTTGGGAAATTGCTTTTGTAGTGCCCTTGCTCGTTACATTCATAGCAGATGATGTCTTTGTTGTTTGGCTTTCTGCTTCCTGAAGAGCCTTCAGATCTTCTGTGTCCAGAGGAGGATTCTGACCTTCTGTATTTGGAGAAAGATTCATTCTGATTCTCTGATCTTCTGGGATTCCTGAACTTCCTTTGCCTCTGCTTCCATAATTGATTCACCCTTATGGAGAGGAGAGATAGTTCATCTTCTTTTGATGAGGACCCATCAGAGGTTTCTTCAACAGCCTGCAAAACTTTGGAGTCAGATTTTTTGTTAGATTTTAAAGCTAATGGCTTACCTTGCTTTTGAGGTTCATCTGCTTCTAGCTCTATCTAGTGACTTCTGAGGGAGATGACAAGTTCCTCCAGAGAGATTTTGTTGAGATCCTTAGCTAGCTTCAGCGTTGTGACCATTGGCCTCCACTATTTTGGCAAGCTTCTGATGATCTTCTTAACATGATCAGCAGTAGAATACCCTTTGTCAAGAACTTTGAGACCAGCAACCAGAATTTGAAATCTTGAGAACATCGTTTCTATTGATTCACTTTCTTCCATCTTGAATGCCTCATATTTCTGAATGAGCGAAAGAGCTTTGGTTTCTTTGACTTGAATGTTGCCTTCATGCGTCATTCTCAGAGAGTCAAACATATTCTTTGCAGTGTCTCTGTTTGATATCTTTTCATATTCAGAATAAGAGATGGCGCTGAGAAGAATTGTTCTGGCCTTGTGATGATTTCTGAAATCACGCTTTTGTTGATCAAACATTGCTTTCCTGTCAATCTTCTGACCACTTCCTTCCACTGGGTGCGTGTATCCATCAGTCACCATGTCCCACAGATCAGCATCATGGGCCAAAAAGAAACTTTCAATTCTGTCTTTCCTGTAGTCAAAGTTCTCTCCATCAAAGACTGGAGGTTTGCCCCTGAATCTGTCTCTTTCTTCATTGTTGTCATTGCTGATGTTTTGATGTGGTCCTGCCATTGTGTTTTTCTGACGCTGGATCTTGTACTGACACGGTTAAGTGTTATAAGCTCAGAACCAGGCGCTTTGATGCCAATTGAAGATGTGAAAAACACAAGAAGGGGGGTTGAATTGTAAAACTTTAAATCAAATGCAGACAACACAGTATTTTTATCCTGGTTCGTTTGATCTCAAACTACTCCAGTCCACCCGTCAAGGTGATTTCGCCTCTCTCCAATGAGGTCTTAATCCACTATATTCAACTGAATACAACAACTACTTTAACAATTGTTAAAGCCTTCTTGAGTCTAACCACAGACCGGTTTATCTCAAGGAAATTCTCTTACAGATAAATGAACAAAAGTGTGTGTTAATGTTTTCTAACAAAACTATATATCACAACTGTGATAATACACAATATTAAGCTTAAAATGAAATTGTACTGCTAATGCTTTTGAGTAGGCGTGGTTGAAAGCTTTAGCAAATTGAATGAGTGAGAATGTTTTCGTATGCGTGCGTGAAGAGTATTAGCCTTTTCTTTTCTCATACAGTCTTGTTTAAATAGCCACGGAAGAGATACGTTGGTTGTCCATAAATCCATTTAAATGCTATTAATGTTCTTTCCTTTTTGAGAAGATCTTTGTCTTGGAATAAAGTCGTTGGTAATAAATCTGTCTTGAATGCATAGTAACGTTGACACTTCAGAGTCTTCTCTGCTTATGGTAATCAGAGTGTTCTTTGCTTTAGCTGACGCTTCTGAGTGCTGATGACTTGGTTAGGATCTTGATCATAGTCAGAGTATTTTATGCGCAGATTCTGTTCATCAGGCTTCAGCGTATAGCACATGTTATTTGATCTTCTGATGCTGACATATCTTCTTCTGATGATGTTGATATTGATATTCTGATGCTGATTCCATCAGAGTTTCTGTAAATACACAACATAATTTTAAGTAGCATATATGTCTTATATAAATCTTACAATTTATTTAATCTTGTATTTTGTTATCATCAAAACTCTAACTTAGGGTTGTAGAATCAAACTATGTTCTAACAGAGAAGAGCTACAATCTCCTCAAAAGCTTGCAAGTCCAAGGAGTTCCAACAGCTTTGGGCCTTCTCAAACAATAACTTTGCCAAGAAACCTTTAACACCACTTCTAATTTCCCAATGGGTTGTGACATCAAATGAGTGCAAGTGCAGGGCTTGAGATATCTCTTCTGGCTTTGGATCTCTTTCCGTACCATTGAAAGGTAGTTGATTGAGAATGCGAATCCTCAAAAGTTGAGAGAATGTCTTCCTCTGTGTTGGAAGTGACTAAGTTGAGTAGACGACCATGCCTCTCGGTGAATGGAGAGTTCTCAGGAATCCTTGAAGCTATCTCCTTGAGTTGTGGAGGAATTCTTACAAGGTTGACTTGGATAGTTTTCCTGCGAAGTGAATCCATATCCTACAAAACAATAACAAAGATGAATTTCCAAAATCCTTGAAATGGTTAGAGGATGCAAATGATGCTCATGATGTCCATGATTTTATGCACAAGTATATATGTACAAGCAAATCACACAAGTTCCTAGTTTAGGCTTGCATGAGGTTTCATAGGTAAGTACCCTCTTGAAGTTTAGTTGGCTCAACCTGTCCTAGAAATAGTAATCGGGTTCTAAGGAGCTCAATATCACTGGATTGTTTCCTTGTTCATTGTTTCAATTCAAGCCTCTTAATTGGCGACCTAAATATTCCAATATATTGCTATTTACCTATAATGTTTCCCAAATTCGGGTGGAGGATTTCAAACCCAAACAATATAACCAAGATGTAAAGCAAACAAGTCAAACAAGGTAAGCAAATAAATGTGATCTAAACCCTAAGGTAACCCCACTTTTATAATTTTCCCCAGCAGAGTCGCCAGTTCTGTGATACGGTGGGAGAACTGACTTGAGGTTTTGCGTTTTGTCGCAAATGTCGCGGTTATCAAGAGTCACCACCGACTTTTATTTTATCCAAAAGGAAAGGTAAAAAAGCACAGGAAAGACCTTTGAGATGTTTTCTTGAGTTCAGGGGGTAGATTATGAAAAGGGAAGGTGCTAGCACCCTTTTCATCTATGGTTTTCCATGGGCTCTTAGTTAATTGCTTAGTTCACTTGCTTTGCTTTGTTTGAAATTGTGTTTGGTGTGATTTTGAAAGTATTTTGAAAAGAGGCCATTCGTTTAGGAAATCTTTGTAATGATTCTCGTTCGTAAGAATGTATACAAAGATGTTTGTCTTTTGAAAAATGTTTCAATGTTTTGTAAGATGTTTTGAAATGTGTGTGTGTTTGTTTTTGAAAATAGCAAGGATTGTTTGAAAGGGAGCAAGTAACTTAGAAGTTATCTACCTACTCAAATGTCTTTCTTGTGCATTTTCATTCCTTTGACATTGTTGACTTACCATTGATTTGGTAAACAATCCTATCTTTGGATGTAAATGGGACGGGCATGGGTCATCGTATGACCATGATAGCAATGTTGCCAAATATCTTAGCATTTTTTAGGGACCAAGATCATTGTAGGCAACCTTTTGATAGCGTCATCGAGGGACTATGATCTTATTTTTGTTTTGTTTTGCCAAGATACTTCGCATGCGTAACATGGCCATTTTATTTTAGGCAACCAAGTGGGTGAAACCCTAAAGGTGCTTGTGTGAAAAGTGTGTCATTTTTCATGCTTTTGTCTTGCATTAGGTTTTTTCTGTTTGTTTGTTTTTATTCTTGTCATGCAAACCCTAGTTTACTAAACATGGTATATAAAGCAATAAATTGCGTAAAAATAAACTAAGCTATTACAACAATTATTATGGGAGGGGGGATACAAGTTTTGAATGGGGATTTTGCACAAATGTAAATCTAAAAATATTATTACAACCCAATCGAATATTGTGTGAATTAAATAAATGTACAAGTATTTAAAATGCAATGCAATGTATTTAAGTAAAAAATGTTTTGTATTTGTTTTTTGTAAGAGAAAATGATTTAAATTAACCCTAAAAAAATAAGGAAAAAATAGTATTATTTTTGGAAGGGTGAAACCCTAGTTTTTTGATTAAAAGAAAATAATGTTTCACATTAATATTTTGTCCATTTTTTATATAAGAAAATAATAAATAATATTATGTGCAAATATTAAAAATTAAATATGTATAGAAAATAAATATTTTATGTGTATAAATAATATGATAAAAAATATTAAGTATTTATTATATTTATTTACAAACTCTTTAAGAAAATAAGTTCTATTTATTAAAATAAACTATTTTTCATTTGAAAAAAATAATAAAAAAATAAAATATAATTGCAAAAAAGAAGAAGTTATTTTTGGGTTTTTTAATATTCAGAAAAAATAATCAAAAGTAATAAAATATAAAAATGTGAAAAAAATATGAAAAATGTACAAAATAAAGCCAGGGGTGCAAATATCAAGTCAGGGGGTGTCAATGGTAAAAGCAAAAAGGCCAAAACTGCCAAAAAAGCCCAGGACACTGCTTCGTCCCTGTCCTTCAGCTTCTGCGCGTGTTCTTTGTTCAAACCTGCAACTTGATAATGCTTGCATAAAAACAAAATCCCATAACATGAAACATGTGGCATTTGAGCTCACGATTCCAGCAATATAAATTTTGTAACCTAACTCTCAAAGATCAGAGGGAATTTTGGCAGCCCTAATTCGTGACCTAAAAATTCAGCATATTCAATCTTCAAATTCTCTTAGATCATTTAATATAAATGAAAAGTATGCATATTGACAACTTCACCATGATAAGGGCTACATTTTTTCTTCACAAATTGTGGCTTGAAGATGCCTATTCAGAGAGATAGAGTTCAAGAAAATACCTCCTTCAGTTGGATTTGAGTAGAGCAATGTAGGGACTTTAATGGAGGCCTGAGGATCGTGTGAGCTTCCTTGAGCTTCCCTGAAGCTATTCCAATGCTTAGCTTGCTCTGAGGATGGCTGAAACTCTTTGCACAAGTCAAGTTGCAAGCGTCCAAAGTGAAAATGGCAATGGCTGAAACAGGGGTTACAGAAACATTGTAAAGGCTTGGATTGCTTTGGTTTGATATGTAGAAGGTGTTTCAAGTGTTAAAATGCAAAACGCACGAGCCAAGAATGAGTTGGCTATGGTTTTGCAGCAACTGGATGTTTGGACAAAAAAATGGAGTTTTTGAGTTTGAGTGAGTTTTAGATGTTAAGAAATCATGTTTTTCATTGTGACAAGTTTGTATATTTGTATAGAATGGATACAAAGTCAGCTTCTCATCAGATGTGCAAACTTTTTCCTTTTCACCAACTTTCTTGCTTTTGAAGTAAAGTGAAGTGACTTATGCTACATGCTTGTCCTTGCTTGCTTGAAGCCTGGAATGAACTTGTACCAACTGCTTGAGTGTTGTGTAAGTTGCTTGCATCCAAGAGACATGTCCAAAGCTCATGATTGATAAAGTTACAAAAGCTTCTCTTAATAAAAATGACATTGTGCACTTTTGGCCAAAAATGGAAATGTAACTTGTACAAAGCCTCAAAAGCAAAGATAAAGCCTTTATCTTCTAAGTTTGCATTTAATTATGGAGTGTAGAATGATTTTAGGACTTGTAAAGCAAGATTCAAACATCAAAGATCTGATTTGCAACTTGAAGCTTTGTAAAAAATGGCTTGATCAAAAGTGATAAAATGCCAACTTCCCTTCTTTGATTCTCCCTAACCAAAAATGATCTTGGGGAGTTCTTTGACATTTTGTTAAGATTGCAATGTGCTCTATAATACATCTTTGAAATTCATTTTGAGATACCTCTTGGAACTAGGTGAAAAATGTCCATGAAGTTGGGTCCAAAACCTGCCTAAATTAGGGCAAAATTTCACTAAGTTATTTAGTTCATGGACCTATGTTCACAAATTCATAACTTGAGAACCAAGCATCTTTTGGGAAAAGTTTGTGAAGAAAGGTTGTAGATTTCATGGAGGACTACAACTTTCATGTTGGAAGTTTTCTTTTAATCAAATTGCATCATGGTGAAAAAGTGGTGGAAAGTTGGGGAAAAATAAGAAAATTTTCATACTTAGAAAAATTATAAGTTATGAAAATTTTCAAATTCAAAACCCTAATTTTCAAAATTGGTTTTCTTGGTGAACAAGTTTCATATTTTGACATATCTTGATGAATTATGACCCTTGGCACTTGATGTTGACTAAAAAGTCAAAGTTTGACTTTTCAGTGTACAGTTGACTTTTGATCAGTTGATTGCAAAATTCATCTGTCAATCCAATGAACTTGGGATCTTTTCAACCATGTAATTAGGTAAAGATGATTCCATTGAACCCTTGAAATCATTTTTGAACTCAATTGGTCATTGTCTAGGTTAAAAATCAAAAATTGCCCTTTCTCAATCAAAACCCTAATTTTGACCATTTTGCCCTTTTGATGATTTGATCAAATTTCTTGAGGGGTTGTGATCTAAACCTTATCAAATGATACATATGAGTCTAAAATGTTGATTTGGATCAAAAATCATGAAGTTTGACTGTAAAATGGCCATGGTTGACTTTTTCCCCAATACAGCTGATTTTTAGGTCAATTGTCCAATTGACTGATCAAAAATGTGGTTCAAGGCTTCAAACTTGACATGAGAAATATTAGGGGTCCAACATGATGTATGAAAGTCACATGAAGCATTGATGGTCCAAAAATCCTTGTACAAACTCAAACCCTAATTTTAGGTTATTAGTGCAAGATGAGGTGTCTTGAGCTGACCAAACCCTAATCTTGTCTTGAGTCCAAGAAATCTTGTGAGAAAAAACTTGATAAATGAGAGGGAAAATTTTGGGGTACAACAATAGATAACTCATTTTCATCTTCATCATAATCTTCTTCTGAATCCTCAATCTCTTTAGCTTAAAGAGCTTTGGAATTCTCAGATATTATGACAAACTTGAGTGCAATAGATTTAACTCTCTTCTGAGGTCCATCCTGTTCTATCTAAATCTCGTGAGTTTTTAGAGAATTCACAAGTTCTTCTAGATAAGTGTTGTTAAGATCTTTTTCAAGCTTGAGTGCAGTTACCTTAGGCCTCCATTTGGATGGCAAGCTTCTGATAATCCTCTTCACGTGATTTGACATAGAATAACCTTTGTTTAGAACTCTCAGTCCTGCAAATAAGTTTTGGAACCTTGAGAACATCATCTCAATTGTTTCATCATCCTCCATCTAGAAGGCTTTATAGTTATAAATCAAGGATAGAGCCTCGGTCTCCTTGAATTGATCATTTCCTTCATGAGTCATTCTGAGAGAGTCAAATATAGACTTAGTTGAGTCTCTATTTGTGATCTTCTTATACTCAGTGTAAGAAATAGCATTTAGCAAGATGGTTCTTTCTTTATGATGATTCTTACAATCCTTTTTTTTGTTGATCAGTCATAGCTTTCCTTTCAAGCTACTTTCCATTTGCATTTGTGGAATGTCCGTAGCCATCAACTAAAATATCCCAAAGATCAATATCATGAGCTAGAAATAAACTTTCTAGTATGTCTTTCCAGTACTCAAACTTTTCACCATAAAAAATGGGAGGTTTATAATTGTAGTTATCTTTATCAAAAACTGGAGCTGGTGGTGATGGAGTAGAATCAACCATAGTGTTTCTAAAACTCGTCTGGATTTTTATCTAATACGCTTAAGTGTTTGATAGAAATCAATACTAGAACTGAAGCTCTGATGCCAATTGAAGGTGTGAGAAAAATAAGAAAGGGGGATTTGAATTGGGATGAACCAAATATAATCTTTTTGCAACTCAAAAACTAAGGTTAACAAGTGAATAAAAATAAATGAACACAATTATTTTTATCCTAGTTTACTATTAACAAAGTTACTCCAGCCACCCCACAAGGTGATTTGCCTTATACACAAGGACTTAATCCACTATAATCAACCAGAATACAGATAACCATAATAAGTATGATCAACCGTATTGACATCCCCAATAAGTCCTTCGATCCTTATTGCAAATCTACTATGACCATAACCAAAGTAATCTTGAGAATCCAGACTACATAGAGTCTCTCAAGGAACCTATCAACAACAGTTGATTACAAAATTTTGTATACAAAGATGCTTCTACACATGCAGATTACACAATGTTTAAGTACAACAACATAAAAGTGTTGATAGCAAGATACTAACAAAATCTCCTTGCTTATTTACAAAACTATACAAAGCATTACTCTATAGAGTTTGTGCAGCCGTTTGGTGTAGTTTTGTAGAATTGGTTCGTTGATTTCAAATTCTTCCAAGTACTCCCTTTATAGCCGAAAGAAGAGATCCATTGGATGGTAGAATAGGAAACACAAATACAAATGTTTTGTTCCCAACGGTCATGGTGAGACTGGTAAACAATAGTATAAAAAGTTTTGTCCTTGTGCCACTCTAGAGAATAAAGGTCACAATGTACTTTTGTACTTTTATGCTCACAATCACACACAATACCTTAGTCTTGATCTTTGTCTTCTATATCTTCAGAGGCATTATGATTTGTTTTTTTGATGAAGCATGTTGTAGAAGGATCAGAACTATGTATCTTCTAAACCTAAGTCTTTAGAGCCTTTCAGGGCTTGTTCAGAGACCCTTTCCTCTAGAGTATTCAGAATTTGGTCTTCAGAATGTCTTCAGATCTTTAGAACTAGTTCAATAGAACCTTGTCTTCAGCATCTTCAGAACTTGGAACATCAGAAGTAAAGCTTTAGAAGGTCTCCAAAGCATTCTGGCATAAATCTCGATTAGAAGCTCTTTTACTAAGTTCCTTAGAACTGTTTCATAAGAAACATTCCAGAACCTTGACTTAACTTGTAACACACCATAGGTATTCTTCCAGAGTGTTGAGTTCAGAACCTGATGATGTCACCCTCCTTCTTACTAGATTCAGAACCTGTTCAGCAAAAGCTACAAACTAGACAAAAACCATTAGAGTACATTATTGTTCTCTAAGATAACATGTAAGGTTATCCTCAAAACTTAAGGCCATATGCAGAACCAATCTTGTTCTCACACGTTGTACAAGTGTAATCCTAATCTTTATACACAAGTTACTACCCAATCACTAAGGAAAATATCCTTATGATTCAACCAAGTAGAAAAATAAAATAATCCTTTCTTTTTCACTCTCTTTTTCACAATATGTTACACAAGTTCTCAAAAGTAATGCTGAAAATTTGAATGATGCAATGAAATTGAAAGCAAAAAGTTTCATGCAAAGGTTTATGACACAAAGAACTTGTTTGAAATTTGAAAGAAAATAAGTATTGTAATGAAATAGGTAGTTTTCAAAATTCGACAACATAATGAAAACCAACAATAAAGAAAATATGCGCTCATCCCCCCCGAGTGCTACATATCAGAGCGACAATACTGACTCGAACTAACGAAGGTAAAAACTATCCTTCTTGATTACCTGCATGTTACCAACAGAGGGAAACATTCAAACAGAAAATGTGAGATATCGAACCATATAATTGAGTTTATGATAAACAATTCAGTATATTAGATTATATAAAATCACCACTTCACAACATTCAACAAACATCAATCATCACAAGTCAACAACATAACAAGTTAAATATGAAACACGGAATACGATTCGTTACAATGCACATGCATGTGGTACCAGTGGAGAAAAACTCCCAACTTAGAAATATGTAAATTAATAGAAGAATCAACAAAGCATAAGCCTTCAACTTAATTTGCCAATTCAGACCAACTTACCGAGCATCAGCTCCAACTTGATATGCTATGTATGCGACCCAATATAAATGTCAGGATAGCAACAACAAAATTCTATAGCAACGCAAAAATAAATCAACATTGACCATAAGCCCACAACTTAATATTTTGCCCATAAATATAACAAATTCAACAAGATACAACATCACCTGCAAATTTGCATTGTTCAATAAGGAAAACAATACAACGAGTCAACCAAAATTTACTACAAAGAAACCGCGTAATTATTCGGACTATTATGACTATTTCTAGTTAATTAATTATCGTCTAAAAGTTCTATTATTTCTACTTTGTTCTAAAATTCTCATTATGTCTATGTTAAATTAATACTACACTGTTATTAGAGCATGTACTATCAATAATATGGTTCTGCTATTTTATTAACTTCTAAACCTGCTACTGATTTAGCCTGCTAAATATTGCTTTTACTATTGTAACTATACACTATTTCTATTTTCTGCTACTTGTACCTATATACCATATTATCAGTTTATTAATAAGCCTACCACCAATTCCTGCTACTTATCTTAATTTATTCTAGTGGCATATTACTACAATTGATTAAACAAATTTCCATACTAATAATAAATCATAACTTATCAAAGATGTATTATTATTTGGAAACTCCGAATTTACCTTACTGACGACTCTAAACATGTAAAAATCACGCTAAACAATTAAAATATGACTCGTAGTAACTCAAAACAACTCTGACAACTTTATTGACAACTCTAACAACTCTATTGATAACTCTATTAACAACTCTATCAAAATTTAGACTAATTTAAATAAACTCGCTAATATTCATGTTTATCTCTAATTCTAAAACTCCTAAAATATTATTATACTTATAATACTACATTATTATTATTATTGTTATTATTATTATTATTATATAAGGAATTATTATTTATTAATATATAATAAAGTATATATATATATATATATATATATATATATATATATATATATATATATATATATATATATATATATATATATATATATATATATATATATATATATATATATATATATATATATATATATATATATATATATATATATATATATATATATATATATATTAGTGAAATTGTATTCGTTCTCATTTTAGTTACTACAATTTTACAAGTTGCTATTCTTATTCTAATACATATCGCTATTGTGCCAAACATCTAAGGCACTAATTGTTCCGCTACAGTACCAAATATATAAGACATTTATATTTTTGCTACAATAGAGGCATATAGATATGTAGCCCTTATCGCTACAGTAAGGAAATATATAACGATTCTTTTATCTACGTTTCAGTTCCCAGAAAAGGCACATATACATCCTCTTTAATTTAACACTAGCGCATCTTATAGAATCTAATTAATTTATTCGACACAAATATTAATCATCATATTTAAAGATTATCACCAAAACCTAACAATTACAAAATTTATAGAAATTTAGGAATTTAATTTTAAACATGTTTCTACCCACCTTACATTATCATACAATCTCAATCTCACACACCATTTATCACGTATCCTATTATAGAGTCAGAACCCCACTCTTACCTTGGATTGAAGGTTGCTCTAACTCTCCGATTGCACTTATATGTATCTCTTCCAAAACCCTTATTTCCTCTTCTTCTGTCAAAACTTATTCTTCTTCTCTTACGGATGCTTCTACTTCTTATTATTTCTAAAATAACTAATATAATAACATTATCATCCTATTATTCTTATTTTGTCTTATTGGGCTTTAATTCCTACACCTCCCTTTCTACTACTTCTAACATTAAAATAGGCCCACATAAATAATAATAGTATTATTCAATATTAGTCCTACAACTTAATCAACTAATTAATTCAACTAAAAACGACACAACTTAAATCAACATTTCACAACTTCGAAAATTTAATCGAAAAAATATTTGAAAATATTTAATTAAATAATTAATTAAATATTGGGCGTTACAACTCTCTTCCACTTAGAATATTTTTGTCCTCAAAAATATACTTGATACTACCACTCTTAACGTGAATTTCGCATCTCACTCTTTGATCCCCAAGTCATGTTTGGAAACACTTTTACCACTATTTTCTCGACATAACAATAACCCAACATGATTTAAATCAAATACACGCATGCTAATCATTCAACACCTTCGCGATATAATCGTTAATAACTTATCAACCACTTCAACAATATTTTGACGTATAAACATTTAAAGTAGTAACAACCATAACACACTTATACTTGGATATACAACATCACATTATCATCTTAACAACATTTTCAACAATTATATTCATATCATCATATCACCCTTATAGTGACATCAACATAGCTAAAATAATAAACTTCTTCATATTATGGAGTACTATTTATCATTTACGGTAACCAACAACAACATCACGACAACAGGAACAAAATCATTATAACGTCAACTTAACAGTATAACTCAACAAATATACACACAACTCACCATCAACCAACAACCATATTAATATACTTATAAAATCATCAAATATTTACGAGAAAACACAGTACCCTGGCACATCATTCCTATATCAACAATCCACCAATTCAAACATGTAGATCAAGACATATCATTCCCATAAGCTTCGGATATTTAGTCATTCACTTCTAATGATTCGTACAAGTATAGCAATTGCGACATATCACACTTCAGCTGCGCAATCTGATCATCCATCTTACGTCATCATCCTCATTAAAATTTCCGTCAAATTTATGGTTTACAATTTTCAACCTAGTTTCAGACTTTCTTTAACATCCACCATAAAATCGTTGTTCACTTGATATTTTCAATCTTTCACTTTGTGATGTTAGCTCGCATATAAACCCGCTACTCTGAGTTGCTCAATATGTCTCAACTCTTTCCTAGCTATTCCTCTATTAAATCACACAAAATCGTGAGCGACTATCCTCACGATATAACATCAATCACTTTACACACCGTTAAGATAGCAAGAGAAGTTTATATCATCCAACACGATTTAGTCTACTATCAATAAGAGATTAAGGGTGATCAGTTCATCAATTTTTCAATAGATAGCCGACAACCATAATTGAGTATAAATCATTGTTACCAAACTATAATAGTGTTCCTTTAGAACTTTTACTCAAGTCACCTAAAGCACCATAATTCAATAATTTCTAATGAGGTTTACAAATACTCCAACAATTTCCCTCTCATTTGATCTTGTCGATGAGACACCAACGCTCTACATGTTACACATTCTACATTACACTCACTTAGCCTCACACGAAGGTTAAGTATTGTCCAACTCAAGAATTACTACTATACCAGTACATTACACGTTGTCTCGTTCTAATTTTAAATTTCAACAATGCTATTCCACACTGTTTGGGTGATAGAACCTCCCCCAATTCTTCTTTTACACACGCCACTACTTTGGCATCATAAACATGACTCAAATTCCTCTTAAAAGCATCTTCATTTAAAAGGACATCTTCATTACAATAATTTTTAATCATTATAAGCTGCATCTTTATGCGCTTCTCTAATACTTTCACATCCTTTTTAATGTTGAACATCTCATTTCTCAACTTACTCGCCAGTAACATATTACGCTTGACCTCGTCTCGAACAACTGCGAAAATAAGAATTTATTCCCAAAAACCTCTAGTCTGTAACCGACTTCAGAGTCCCTCCATATAGGAATGTGTAGCGGTAGAAATGTTTAAGACTAAGTCATTGGATTGACTTGACTTGTACAGATAAAAAAAATCGCCACCACGCTGTATTGTTTCCAAAGGAATGAGAAAAGAGCGAATAACTCAAAAGATGGGGGAAAGTAGGTAAGGGGGTAGGTTATTCAAAGGGACGATATTAGCACCCTAAACATCTATAGTACTCTGCAGGAACCTCTCTGTAAAAATCTGTATATTTTGGCTATAAAATGTTGTGTAAAAATAGATTGTGGTGATGAGAAAATAAGTGTTTTTATGATTTTTGCACCCGCCGCAGTTGCGAACCTTTAGTGTCTATGTACCACCTTCTGTGTAATAGGGGATCGGGGTACACGTAGTTTCTCTTTGAAAATTTTAAAACACAAGTGAATTGGTTAATTTTAAGAGATAAGACATCATCATCATTGTCCGTGTGGAAAACATACTTACTACCCACAATCATGAGAAAGGAGAATTTGCATCATCTCAAAGTGGAGGATATGACTTGGATTTTTTTTAAAAAAATCAACAAAATCTCACTCAACACCCAAGTGGAAAATGTCTCTATTCACTACATATTGAAGAAAGTTTTTGAGAAATTTTTTTTTTTAAAAGATAAAATCCAAAATGGCAAAATGATTTGAATGAGATTGATTGACTTTTAGTCTTCCCACAAAAAAAAATGTCAAGGTATTATTAAGTTGATTAAAGTTTGATTAAGAAATAATTTTGAAAATGCATGGACATAAGTCCAAGTTTATTATGAAAGTGGTTCAAGTTTAGAAACAAGAAGGTTTTTCAAAAGGAGAGAGAATATTTTTGAAATTAAAGAAGATGGGAGGAAATGAAGAGATTATCCTAAAGCATAAGATAGAAGCTAAGGAGAAGAACCATCTAACCAACAAGAAGCCAACATTTGAAGTATTGAGTCAATGTAGAATTCCATCCATTAGATTTGAAGCCAAGCAAACATTTAATAAACCTCTTAAAAATACCAAGCTTTAATTGCCTTAAGTCTTCACAAAAATTGGGCAGAGTAACAGCTATACACAGATGAATTCCAAATTATAGACAAAGTGTATAACCGTAATAACCTGCATACAAAACAAACAAACAACCCAATGTCTTGGGATAAACCCCAAGAACTCCAGACAAAATAACAATTAAGGTCACAAGGTTTCTACTCCTAAGTCCAATAAGTCCATAACTCCAAAATGCCAAGGATAGTAACTAGATAGTCCAAGTAACATAAATGTTTTTTAGGGTTTAAGTTGATTATTGGGTATCTTCAAAAAGAAACAAAAAGAAACTCAAGTGAGCAAAATAAAAATGACATGAATATAAAGGCTCAAGTGAGCAAAGATGTAAATAGCATGAAATATAAATGCTAAAGTAAATGGTAGATAAAGTAAAAGCAAAAAATAAAAACATAAAATAAAGTCAATTGTTAGGAATTAGTGGTTAGTTGGATGACCATCTTGAAACTTGCATTTGGAACTCATTAAAGGATTGGTAGAACCAAAGCATCTCAACAACAAGTTGCATTTTCTTTTTGTCAAGTATATCATCCATTTAAGAATCTCAAAGTAACACTTAATGATCAATGATGTTTAAATGATCCACTTTGACTAAAATTGATGAAGTTCCATTAGAGGATTGGTAGAACCAAAGCCTCCTAACAATGGATCTCAAGGTTATTGAATCAAAGGGTTCAAATTAACATACATGGGCTTGTAAATATAGGGCTGGACCACGAATGATCATTTTCTCAAATCGGGACAAAATTTAGCGTTATGTTAAGCAATCGTAAGTGGACTTATATAGACGTTGCACCTATTTTGAGGCCGGTCAATAGCAATCTATGCACCTTATGTTTTGAGACATGATATGTAAATCATGCTCCAATAACATTCGGTACAATAAGAATGGGATAAGATGAAAAGGGAAGGAGAAATGAATAAACTACATTTGAATCAAAAGTTTAATCAAACTATTATTAAAATTATTCATCCATTTTTATGGAGTTAGACTCAACACTATGGATCCAATGATGTTAACAAAGTTTATGATCAATATTTCAATCCAATATCAGCCAAAATATTGTACAAAATAAAATTGTATTTAAAAATAAAAGAAAATGGTTTTTTTAAATGATTGTGAAATGGAAATAAGAGATAAAAATAGTAACTATATTAAAAAAAATCAATAAAATAAACAAATAAGACCGTAGAAAAATTAGAAATGAACTCAAATATTTTTATAAATTTTTTGGTAATTTTTTAAAGTCAGAAAAAATTAAAAGAAATAGGTAAAATAAACCAAAAATGATGAAAAATAGTAAAGTCAGAAATAAAAAACAAATGAGGTTACCAATATTTGTCACAATGTCATTGGATCCTTTCCTATTTTTTTTTCATAATTTAAAAATGAATAAAAATATTTTTAAACATTCAAAACAATTCAAATAAAGTGAAAAATTATATAAAAAAATATTAAAACACAAAATAAAATTGTGAAACATAAAAGTCAGAAAGAGAAAAATCAAAAGTATTTTCCATAATTTTTTCAAATTTTTTGGACTTAAAATGAATTTTCTATGAATTTTTGAAATTTAAAATAATTAAATATAAAAATCAGAAATAAAAAGTAAAGTAAAAAATATGTGGATCATTGGATGAGAGTCAATATGCATTAGTAATCAAATCCAACGGATCTGGCGCGCTGTGTATATCATGGTCATTACTGAATAAAGCACTTAATCAATTATAAAATCAGAAATTCAAAAAATCCAAATGGCGTTGTTTCATTGGTTGAAGGATGACACGTTGGTCATCTTCAACCTCCAGTCAGTCTCAAAATCAGGTCGCTCAATCTATAAAGTTAGAGCTTGAGATCGGTACCATTCACTTTGTCTCATCAAGACGAAGACAACTACACCTTCGTGAAAAATTTATATAAACTGTAGCTCAAACAATTTGGAAGAGAAGTTTTGAAAAGTGATTTGAAATTATAAGGTCAAAATGTGCTTCTAGTTAAAAATAAGTGTTGCGAGTAGAACCAGAATGATGAGAGCTTCATAATAGTATCAAAGTTTGAGAGAATTGGTGAAAGAATCTACCTATTGAAGTTAAGTTGCAGAGCTCTGAAACTGGACTTGGCTAGCATGATTCAGGGAGTTTTAGAGCTTAATTCTTCTTCTGTTAGCTTCAGTGGGGATCAAGGAAGGTGAATTGACAAATAAAAATGATTGAGAAGGGTTGTAAGAGCAAATTTGAAGTTGCACAAAATTGAGTTCAAGATGAAGTTTGGAAGGGTGATTCTGGCTCTCTAAGCTTGAAGAAATGAATGAGGGATGACCCTCTATTTATAGGGAATCAAATGGAATGCTCAAGCGTGTGAAATGATGAAGTTTGGAGGGAAATCGTGTGAAGTTGCAAATAAGAAAAGTGTGACTTCTATTTTGATCAAAACTCATTCAAACTTTGCGTTTTAATATGCTGATCACTTCTGGAAGTTCACTAAACATGTTTAGAAGCAAAAATGCGCAGCAATTTTGTGATTAGAGACCAAAACAAAGATTTCAAATTCCTGACTTGGTGTAAAATTCAGTTTTAAATTGCCAAATTCAAACCAATGGCATTCTCAACTCAAGGGGTCTTAGGACATGATTCTTGAAGCTTTATAAAGATGAGGTTACAAGCTTTGCAATGTGAAAAGAATGGGGTCAAATGGTTGCTTGAGCTGAAAGTTACAATGAGTCAAAGTTAGGAAAAAGAAGATGACTTTCCATACTTAGAAAATTTCTAAGTTTTTCTTCAAAAATGAATTATAATTTCTTGCATCCAAACATGACCTTCCATTTGAAATTTTCTCTTGAGCAAAAAATATGGCATGAAGTAGACCTCTTTAATGGAATTTTTAAACTTGAACCATTCAAAATCTCCAAAAATTGAGAGAGTTATAACTTGTTGAATTTGGAAAAAATTCTAGAAATGACATATAATCTTTTGCATCCTTAGGGAAGTTCACATCTTCAAGATCATTCTGGAAAAATAATAGGCTCAAGGTGATAAAAATTGATCAAGTTATCGTCATTTGAAGTAACATAAAGGAATTTGAGGGTCCATCTGGAGGACTTGTAATCTTTCTTCATCATTAAGTTTCTTCCACACAAAATTTCTTTGAAACTTTTGAAGTGATTTGTTAATAACCCTTTGAAGAGAAGGATGTCTTTGTAACCATTCAAAAATACCAAAAGGTGAGCAAGATATACCCCTTTTAAGTTCAAAATCCTAGCTCCTAAAGCCAGAAAATGCCTTGGGGAACCTTTTCAACTTTGACAAACCTTCCTGCACAAATACTTTTTTATGTGATTATAAAATGTTGAGGATGATAAGGAGAAACTATTGCAACCAAAACCACTTCCACATCTTGAGAATTGAAGGAGATGTGCACTTGTGATCATTAAAATCAAAGACTTGTCCAATTGAGACAAACTTCTTCAATCAACCCTTGTATTTTTGAACTAAATCTTGACAACTTGAGGCATGATGAATCATGAAATACTTATTCATTATATTACTTCAAAACAACTTTAATGATGAGGCTGAAATCTCAATGAATCTTTGTTGAGGAAGGCATAGAAATGAACTCATGAATCCATATATCAATCTTGATGGAATGTATTGTGCTTTCACCTACATCATCAACAATTGGGGAAAACACTCATTGTATTTATTAGTTAAAGGGTAGTCAATACAAAACATAGATGATCATAAAGTACAAGTCAAGGTGCTTGGTGATTCCTCCTAGAGAAAAGCTAAAGATATGGAGAAGAACCAAACCCTAATGTGTGATCTTATTGTGATTGAATTGATATCATATGATGAAGGGATCTTAGGGGAAAAAATTGGGATAAAACAGAATGCATCTACCATATTTGAAACCATTTCATAGGATAGAATATGTTTTTATCTCCTCATAGGTTCAAATGGAACATCAATCTGATACTCAGAAAACAAGATATGAATTTCCAAAATTATTCAAAAATGCAAACACCGATGTCATTAAGTAACATACTATTACATACCTTACAATAACATTAGAACATAATTTCCTTTTACTAGTACCAACACTTACCATTCTTGAAATCTTACTCATCTCCTTGCATTTCTGACTCCGACTCGCAATTCAAAATATTCCAACAACTTCAATAACTTTTACAATCACACACAAGGATCCCACGACAAGGTCTGCAGAAATTTCTCACTCTATCATCGTTCAACGTCGACATCTTACGCAAGGGCTACCCAAATCAACAACTTCACAGTCCACCAGCAGCGCTGAAACGTCGCAACTTTCTAAATTCCATCTTCTAAAAATCATCCTTGTTACTTAGCAATCACCTTCAGAAACATCAGGGATTTACACTCTGCTCGTATATCAACAACTGTTACATTGCTACTCATCCTTCGAGAAGTAAACATCAATAATGTCTGATCATCCTCCCTTAAGACGCTCCAACTTGATTAACAAACAAAATCTTTAATCCATGTCACCTTAGGATTAGGGAAACAATAAAACTTCAACAATATTTGCACTGTCGCCATCAACATCATATTGAACTAACATCTTACAACCAAAACATATCCGAGAAGTAAACCTTCTCCCCCACTTATCTTCAAACCAACTCTTTCATACAATCAATTGGAAAAGCAAACAAGTACCGATAATGTGTCATACACATGTCACGTGCTAAGAAACAACACATCGACAGTATTCAACTATCACACTACTCTACTGACTCAACAACTTGGTCGGACGGACCAAACTGCTTTGATACCACTAATGTAATACCTCATTTCTACCCAACGAATTATATAAAATCAGATTTACAAAATTTCCAACAAACAAATGGAATGTTATACTTTCCAATTGGAAACAACGATATTCAATCGCCTATAGTTCATATACATAACATATAAAATTCAGATGAACTGATAACAACCTGTTTAGTCTTTAAAAATAAAACAACATTCGTTGCTACACAACGGATTCACAAATTCAACTGAAAGCACCATAACATCTTGTCAAACTCAAAACGGCTTTAAGACAACAAGTCTTTAATGAAAACAACTTAAAAATTCAGCAAAAAATGAAAAACAACAATAAAGAAAACATGTGTTCATCCCCCCGAGTGCTACGTATCAGAGCGACAACACCGACTCGAACTAATGAAGGTAACAACTATCCTTCTTGATTACCTACACGTTACCAACAGAGGGCAACAATCAAACAGAAGGGGTGAGATATTGAACCTTATAATTGAGTGTATGATAAAAAATTCATTAGATCATATTATATAAAATCACCACTTCACAACTTTCAACAAACATCAATCATCACAAGTCAACAACACAAAAAGTTAAATATAAAACACATAATAGGACTTGTTACAATGCACATGTATGTGGTACCAATGGAGCAAAACTCCTAACTTAGAAATCTGCCAATTAATAGAGGCCTCAACAAGGCATAATCTTTTAACTTAATTTGTCAACCCAGGCCAACTTACCAAGCATCAGCTCCAACTTGATATGCTATGTATGTGATCCAATATGAATATCAGGATAGCAACAACAAAATTCCATAGCAACACAACAACAAACCAACATTGACCATAAGTCCACGACTTAATATTTTGCCCATAAATATAGGAAATTCAATAAGATAAAACATCACCTGCAAATTCACATTATTCCACAAGGAACACAATATAACGAATCAATCAAAATTTACTACAAATAAACTGCGTAATTATTTGGACTATTACGACTATTTCCGATTAATAAATTATCGGCTAAAAAATCTATTATTTCTACTTTGTTCTAAAGTTCTCATTATGTCTCTGTGAAATTAATACTACACTGTTATTAGAGCATGTATTGTCAATAATATGGTTCTGCTATTTTATTAACTTCTAAACGTGCTACTGATTTAGCCTGTTAAATATTGCTTCTATTATTGCGACTTTATACTATTTCTACTTTCTGCTACTTATAACCATATACCACACTATCACTTTATTAATAAGCCTACCACCAATTCCTACTATTTATCTTAATTTATTCTAGTGTCATACTACTACAATTGATTAAACAAATTTCCATACTGATAATAAATCATAACTTATCAAAGATGTATTATTTGGAAACTCTGAATTTACCCTACTGATAACTCTAAACATATCAAAATCACGCTAAACCGTTAAAATATGACTCATAGTAACTTAAAACAACTCTGACAATTTTATTGACAACTCTAACAACTCTATTGATAACTCTATTAACAACTCTAACAATTTTATAGAAATTGAGACTAATTTAAATAAACTCGCTAATATTCATGTTTATCTCTAATTTTAAAACTCCTAAAATATTATTATACTTATAATACTACACTATTATTATTATTATTATTATTATTATTATTATTATTATTATTATTATTATATAATAAAGAATTATTATTTATTAATATATAATAAAGTATATATATATTAGTGAAATTGTATCCGTTCTCATTTTAGTTACTACAATTTTACAAGTTGCTATTCTTATTCTAATACATATCGCTACGGTGCCAAGCATCTAAGGCACTAATTGTTCCGCTACAGTACCAAACATATAAGGCATTTATATTTTTTTCTACAGTAGAGGCATATAGATATGTAGCCCTTATCGCTACAGTAAGGGAATATATAGTGTTTCTTTTATCTATGCTTCAGTTCCCATAAAAGACATATATACATTCTTCTTAATTTAACACTAGTGCATCTTATAGAATCTAATTAATTCATTTCACACAAAAATTAATCATCATATTTAAAGATTATCACCAAAACCTAACAATTTTAAAAATTATAGAAATTTAGGAATTTAATTCTAAACATGTTTCTACCCACCTTACATTATCATACAATCTCAATCTCATACACCATTTATCACGTACCCTATTATAGATTCAAAACATCACCCTTACCTTAGATTGAAGGTTACTCTAATTCTCTGATTGCACTTCTATGTATCTCTTCCAAAATCCTTATTTCCTCTTCTTCTGCCAAAACCTATTCTTCTTCTTTTATTTATACTTCTACTTCTTATTATTTCTAAAATAACTAATATAATAATATTATCATTCTATTATTCTTATTTTGTCTTATTGGGCTTAAATTCCTACACCTCCCTTTCTACTACTTCTAACATTAAAATAGGCTCACTACTACGAAAATGGGCTTTCACAGCGCTTTTTTTTGCCCTTTAAAAGCGCTGCCGTAGCCAGCGCTGGCGTAGGCTACGAAAGCGCTTTTTTCTGGCCAAAAGCGCTGTCGTAGGTGGACCTATCACAGCGCTTTTTCCTTAAAAAGCGCTTTGATAGGGGGTCTTTCCCAGCGCTTTTTGAAAAGCGCTTTGATAGGTGTGCTATTTAAATTTTTTTTTTTTATTTATCAGGCCTTTTACAGCGCTTTTATAGGGGGGTCTTTCCCAGCGCTTTTTCCATAAAAAGCGCTTTGATAGGGGGTTTCTATTTAAATTTTTTTTTTTATTTATCATGGCTTTTACAGCGCTTTATGGAAAAAGCGCTTTGATAGGGGGGTCTTTCACAGCGCTTTTTCCATAAAAAGCGCTTTGATAGGGGGTTTCTATTTAATTTTTTTTTTATTTATCCTGCCTACGAAAGCGCTTTTTAGCCAAAAGCGCTTTCGTAGCTCATACAAATTTTTTAAAGTGAAACCTATAATTTGAGGTTCCCTGTGCGGCCTGTAATTTTTTTTTGGTCCAATAATTTAACCTGTAATTCAATCCTTATAATATTCACAGAAACCGGTATTATATTAACAGAAACCGGTATACCATATAATATTCACTCCTTATCTATATATATGTAACTAAATTTGTAACCATATATACATTTGTAACCATAACTAAATCACATACAAAGTATCGTGTTAATTTGTAACCATATATATATACATATGTAACTAAATCATATATAATTACATCGAAAATAATGCTCCACCGACACGGTCGTCATCCTGCAAAGTATGAATATGAACAACACGGTAAATTAAACAAACAATATTAAAGGCTCCAACACAATCAAACTAACACGTACAATAATATTTTATTCATACCCATCAGAATAATCTGTTTTCAACATAAAATTGACATATTTCCTCTTTGACTTCTTCCACTTGAACTTTCGTGTACGACATAGTATAGAGGTCATCAAAGTACTACATAAGAAATTATTACTTCAGTATATGCATGATGTTATTAAATGTAGAAATCATACAAAATTATTCTAAGTTATAAATCCATACCGTGCTTGGAATCTCTACTTGATTTTTATGAAGGATTTCTTTCATAAACCTCAAGCAAAAGTATCCGCAATCTACATCGTTATTCTGTAACGGACACTGCATAGAAAAACAAAATATATTTTATAGTTGTCGTGTAATTTTATCAAGTAACATTATTATTATAAGCAACTAATTTTGTACCTGCACTTTGATCCAAGTAATATTTGATGATTTACTCCGGGGTACCTGTGCGTCCCTTTGACTACGAAATATTTGTATTGATCTAAGAAAATAAAAACATATATTTAGATCAATCTCACAGAAATAATTAAATATATAAATATACACGAATAGTTAGAACGATCTCACTTACTGATCAACAGTTTCCTTCATAGCGGGATAGTTAGTCCATTCCCCGTCTACCGAATTCAGAAAGTACACAACTTCTTTAATCGGATCGATAGCCAACAACAACTAGTGTTTTCTAAAAATTTAAGCAACAGTTTAGAAGAAAAGTTTCTACGCAAAATAAACAAAGATATATTAGAATAAATGAAAAACTCACCCCACTGGAACAGTGTTATACGGCAAAATAAACAAGCTATCTGGGTTGCCGACGTAGGCCGTGTATCGATTCACTAAGTACTCCCTAACTGAACCCGGTTCCCTGACAATTGTCGCTCCGCTGACAATATGGGCAGACAAGAAATGGAAGCGTCTTGCCAATACAGTCTCGCGCATTTTTTTATCGTACAACAACCTTAAATAAAAACATATAAACATTAGACTATTTTCATTGAAATGTGTAAATAAATTGTTCAACTAATTAAATGATATATTTATCGGAATACCGGATGTATGCGTGAACATTGCCGATGCCTAATTCACCATGCGTCATAATCTCAGTCATTTCGTCCATTCCTATCGTTTCTTGGCAGTCAAGACCAAAGATATCTGCATCCATAAGGATTGTACGAATACCACCTGACTTCAAATCTGAGGTTTCTAAAAGTACTCCAAGTGTATTCCGATATCGAGGTACAAAAACGCCTCTTCCCCCGCCTCTTCCCCCCTTATGCATTGACTTTTTCGGGGGTGGTCTGCTACGAACAGGCTGGGTCACTTGTTGTGACACTTTCGCAGATACCTAACAATCATATAACTTAGGTAAATTATAAAATCGTTCAGTTTTAAATTCATATCATATAATAAACAATTTAAGTGTACCTCTGGAATTGATGCCATAAACTCGCCGCCTTGCTGCAAAATCTCCTTACCCTTATTAGCGGGTTTTGTAGGAGGCTAATATTAAAAAATAATTAACTTAACGGTTCAGAATTGACATTTGAAATCTAAATGATTCATATTAACGGTTTTAAACATACCTCATCATCAATGAAAATGAGGTCCAAGGGCCATGCAACAAACGACCCTACTGCGTCTCGCACCGATCTTATATCCAAGGCCACGTCAGGTACCGGTACCAACGCATCAGGATCAATAGGATAATCTACTGATACTCTCAGGTGTCCAGCCGGGATCGGTGTATTATGAATTAAATCTCCCAAAGTGTTGTACACTTTTCCCTTGCCAACAAGGTGATAATCTGATGCCATTACATATAGTTGGCAAGATGAAATGCCCTAAACCAATATGCATACATATTACTTTTAATTCAATAATAGAAAGAGGTGGAATAAAAATGAGAAACTTGAACAATAGAGATTTATCAATATATTTATAATTACCTCAGGAAATTTATTCTGACGGTTGATACTAGCGTTGTCACTAGTTTCTTTCGCCATTGCCGCATTTCCCTTTTCCCTCATTAATACCTCTTTATCTCTTTCCAATGCATTGACTTTTGCTTGTAATTCCATAAGTACATTCATCACTTCTGCATTGGTAGGATTTCTTTTCCGATTATGCTGGTAGAAAGAGGTTGGAGTCACACCGTGACCTTTACCCCTAACCCGACCGGAATACTCAGGAACATTCAGTGCTTTACTAAGTACGCTCCTCGTATCCTGGTCGTCACCGGTGGACTCCGTTTGTGACAATGTCTCCTGAAAATAATGGAGATAAAAAAATCAATTAAATAGTCATAAAAATTTGATTTAATTAAAGACACAATGTTATACTTACGCATTCATCATAAATTCTTAGAACACTTGGATCAACAGCTTGATTCTTGCCCACACGGGCTTCCTTCCACAGCAAATGTGCTGGAAGTGAGGTTTCATCACTTTTAGTCTCCTCTAACTATGCATAGAAACAAACGGTTAGATCGTCAAATACAACACATTTAGACAATTAATAAGAACATATCATTTCTATTTATTACTTACAATTTTTTCCTCTAAGCGCGCATAACCCAAACGCCCTTTTTTGTATGGGTACGCGGGCTTTGATGCTCTCTCACTATTTTTGGCACTCTTTTGCCGGAATTCGTCATCTCTTTGTCTAATAAACTCAGTCCAATCTTCTTGTTTAATGAAAAGATTATACTTTTCTGGCCTTCCGGCCGGGAACTCTTCCAGCCACTTTCCTTTGTCATCCTTAAGATAGGTGTTCGTCAACAGATTTTTCCACCCTCTAAATCTTTTCCCGGCCAACCCAAGTACGAAGCCTTTACGCTCATCTGGAACGTTAAAAGACCGCTGCGTATAAACCATATAAACATATAAGTAATTTAAAAACCATATAAACCATATAAACATATAAGTAGTTTAAAAACCATATACACCATATAAACTTATAAACTTATAAACATATAACCATATAAACCATATAACATACATACCTTAACATCTTCCCAAAACATTTCTTTTCCTTGCTTCAATGCTTCACATTGTTTCGCATTCCATCTAGATATGGAGATTGGCACATGCATACGAACAAGTGTACCAACGTAGCTTGTGAATTTTGAAGCATTAACCCCAACTACTTGATTTGAATGATTCCAATCTACATTATATTTCACTCCCTTATCTCTAGCACGAATGATTTCGCGCATTATGGTGATGCCTCGTGCAACATCATTTGCTGAAGTATCATCCGCTGCATGATTTGTTTCTTGTGAGTTTTCATGATCTTGTTGGTTTCCTGGTGGGTTTTCTTGTTGGTTTCCTTGCGGGTTTTCTTCATTGCTAGCCATTAGACCTGTAACAAAAGTCAAACAAGCACATTAGTACACTACATGAAAATGGATAGTCGAAAAAGATATGAATAGCACTAAAGGAACTCAAAATTGAATAAAATGCTAAAAAACCAAACTTGCAAGAAATAAACCTCACCATCAGCTCCGGAAACATTGTTCTACTAATTAAGCACAAGCACATTCGCAAAAATTCAAAACGGTTCAAAAGATATGCCAAAAATTCAAAACATTATTCACATATTACTTACAATATTAGGCTATAATTATAATAATACCTTTTTCACTAACGTCTCTTTCTTTTCTTGGTAGCAATATATTTTACGCTTCTGTTAACAACTCGGATGGTTGGATTGATCCAAATACCCTCATTATGATCATCTCTAGTACAAGGTTCATTCTCATTTTGATCGTTTCTTGTACAAGATTCAATGCCAACGCCAATATCACCTTGATCTCCAATGTTTTCATCAATTACTTTGTTAGACAAAAGCACTATAGACCATTTCGTACTTGTCGGATCATTGACATAGAACACTTGTTTAGCCTGAGAGGCTAGAATAAAAGGTTCATCTTTGTACCCCACCCTATTGAGATCCACTTGCAAAAATCCTGACTTATCCATTCGTACGCCATTATTATTTTCAACCCACTTGCAATCAAATACAGGAATCTGAAACTTCCCGTAATCAAACAACAAAATGCGCTCGATAACCCCAAAATATGACAGATTTGCAAATTTCGGGTTTAAGTCATTCGCACTTGATATGTGCATCGCTTCAGCTACCAAGGTAACACCACTATTCTGCATGGTACTTTTATCATCCTGTTCTTTGGTATAAAATGTGTATCCATTAATTGCGTATGCGCTATAAGAAAACACAATCATACTTGGACCATATGCTAAACATCTCAACCTTTCTGTTACTGAAGCAGGATCCGAACGATACTTTGAATAAATTTGTTCCTTAAACCACGGTATGAAACTTCGATTGTGCTCTCGTACTATCCAATTCTCATTTCTATTCAGATTTAAACCTCTAAGAACACCCTTGTGCATTTCAGCATACGGCTCAACCTCAATCTCATTGTGCAGAACATACAAATGCACCTGATCCCGTTCGACCATTGACACTGTCACAACTTTATTTCCAATTAGTCTTTTTCCTTCTTTTTTCTCGACAATATGAGATTTGGGGAGTCCAATTGATTGAACATTTGATAGATATTCAGTGCAAAACTCAACCGCTTCTTCAACAATGTATCGTTCCGCAATACAACCCTCCGGTCGACTTCGGTTTTTCACGTACCCTTTTAAAATTTTCATATAACGTTCAGCAGGGTACATCCATCTCATATAAGCTGGTCCGCACAACTGTGTCTCTTTGACAAGATGAACGACTAGATGAACCATTATGTCAAAAAACGAGGGAGGAAAATACATTTCAAGCTCACATAAAGTAACAACCACCTCTTTTTGCAATGTTGGTAAGATCGCAGGATCGATCACCTTGCTGCAAATTGACTTGAAGAAAAAACACAACTTAGTTATTGCGCTCCTTACTTTTTCTGGCAGAATAGAACGTATACCTATTGGTAGAAAATGTTCCATTATAACATGGCAATCATGAGTCTTTAAACTCTTTAACTTTAGGTCTTTCATTGACACAAGTCTTCTAATATCTGATGAGTAGCCTTCTGGAACTTTAACTTCACTGAGGAACTTACACAATATTTTCTTCTCCTTTCTAGATAGAGTGTAAACAGCAGGTGGTAGATATGTGCGTCTTCCTTTCGTCACGGGTGCCAATTCAGTTCTAATTCCCATGTTTAACATGTCCTTCCTTATGTTAATGCCATCCTTAGACTTTCCTTGTATATTGAGTAACGTACCAATAACACTATCAAATACATTTTTTTCAATATGCATAACATCGAGGAAATGTCTTACGTACAACGACTTCCAATATGGAAGTTCAAAAAAAATCGACCTCTTCTTCCACCCACTCGTGACAAGTCTATGTGCAAAAGGCTTGCCAAACTCAGTACTCACATCTTTCACCTTTTCAAAAACCTGATCACCTGTCAACATATGTGGAGCTCTACCGTGTTCTGCCTCTCCATTGAATGCCTTTCTCCACCCACGATAGTGATGATTAGAATTTAAGAATCTACGATGACCGAGAAAAACATTCTTCTGACAAAAGTTCAATCGCATCGTATCGGTTTCATCTTCACAAACAGGACACGCTTTTTGACCCTTAATGCTGTACCCTGATAGATTTCCGTACGCCGGAAAATCATTAATTGTTCCAAACAACATCGCCCTCAAGTTGAAACTTTCTTTCCTATACCCATCGTAAACCTCCACACCGGTCTCCCACAAAAACTTCAAATCTTCGACTAAGGGTGCCAAGTACACGTCTATGTCATTCCCTGGTTGTTTGGGCCCAGAAATTAACATAGATAGCATCATGTACTTACGCTTCATACATAGCCACAGAGGTAGGTTATATATCATAAGAATCACAGGCCAGGTGCTATGCGAGATACTTTGACTACCATGCGGGTTCATTCCATCAGTAGACAACGACAAGCGAAGATTTCTTGCTTCTTTTCCAAATTCAGGATAATCAATATCAACTTTCGTCCACTGTGGTGAGTCTGCCGGATGTCGCAACTTCCCATCAATAATTCTTTCATCTGCATGCCAAGTCAAGTGTCTTGAATCGGTCTCACTACGATACATGCGCCTAAATCTCGGAATTATAGGAAAATACCATAACACCTTTTCCAGAGACAACTTTTCCTTATATCGAGGGGCACCGCATTTAGGACACTCATTTAACATTGCGTACTCGTTTCGAAATAAAACGCAATCTTTTGGACATGCACGTATCTTTTCATAGCTCATGCCAATAGAGGACAACATCTTTTTGGCCTCATACGTTCGATTGGGAAGAACATTATCCTCTGGTAGCATTTCTTTCACGAGGGCTAATAACTGTGTGAAACTTTTATCCGACCATCCGTTGTCCGCCTTTAAGTTGTACAACTTTAACACCGCAGACAATCTTGTGAATTTTGTACAACCATCATACAACGGTTTCTCTGCATCGCTTACCAACCTCTCGAACATTTTGGGACAATCCTCAAGATCTTCTTCAAGCGCTTCTGCAATCTCTTCGACTCGATCATAATCGTATGCGTCTGCGAAATCCTCATTTGAAGCATACGTCGTATTATAACTCGATTCAACATTCCCGCTACTTTTCTCACCATGCAAATTCCAACATGCATAACTTCTATCAATTCCATGCATCAGTAAATGCGATTCCAACTGAACCGCGTCAACCCGTCTCCCATAACAGCATCTCAAGCAAGGACATATCATTCCATTGGGTTCTCTGGCGTGCGCAACGGCAAACTTAACGAATTCTGATACCCCATCCTCATACTCTTTCGACAATCGATTGGCAGTCATCCATTTTTTATCCATGGTTTGACTATAGCAACTAATTAGTCACGCAACTATAGCAAAATAATAATTAATTACCTATAAAGAAATTCAACATATCAGGTAATCAAATTCATAGTTATTCTTGCCTCACCTTAAGCACGTGCTAAACAACTCATAACTAATTACTAACTAGTGAAGTCGGATATAAACAAAAACACAACCGCAGCTCATGAATTCCACTCAACTATAATCATTAGAAATTCACACTGAGCCGGAAAATAAAAGTAAACACAATCAGTTATTCAAGTCAGTTCAAGAATAGGATAGAAACCTTTGAAAATGTTGAGAGCGTCCCGCGTACACTACGATCAAGGACAGTTCGAATTTCTTCAATCGGAGAAAGTTTCACAGCTTTTTCCTACCACAATCGATATTAAATCGTTGAACTATCCGCTTGATGATTTGAATGTAAACAACATGTTAAACTTAGGAGTAACTAAAAACAAAACATTTTCATTGACAATATAGATCACATTCCCTTATTTGTTTCCACCACACTAGTAAGCAAAAGACGAATGGCAGCAACGCAAGGTTCTTTCAGCCACCTTTTTGTCCAACTGTTGTATAAGAAAAGTATGTTAATTAATTGGAATGTAAGCTTACTAGATAGATTTCTGTACATGTTGAAGAAGTTACCTCTAGTTCGTTTGCAATTATATCAACATCTGCTGCATTTATCTTAACAGCAGCTAATTCTTTCTCCCTGTGATTCAATCAAAATTCATACTAAGGTTCAGAGAGAGAAGAAAACAAAAATTCATAGCCAAAACGTCACATTTCATTCATTACATATATACAAAAATGTGTAGTGCATATTGGATAAGACTTCATATAAATTGTGATTATGAGTATAATGCACAAACCTAGGTTTTGTACTAGCTTACAAGGTTTGGCTCTCATCGTTTTCAAGTTGTTGTGTCCTTTAGTTAAGGAAATGAGTGAATGAATATTAAGGTATAATTGAATATTGTAGGGGATGGTTTTGTTTTCAAGTCCATATCATAAGTCGTAAACTAGCTAGAATGCATATGTTGATGTTATAAGCGGAGAATAACCTTATCAATTTTTTAGGACAATAAAATCAGACTCCGATAGTTTAAGAACTCTATATTCACACATTTATAATATCAACATTCTTCAGACCACGATTTTATAATTCATATAAATACATGTTTTATTTTATAATTATGCATTATTTAATCTTAATCGAACAACCACTAATTTTACTATTATGTTAAAACGGACAATACCTAATTTTTGAGGTAAATGTTTAAAATAACAAAGGCAATTATATTAACCTAACACTTGAATAATTTCTATAAAGCTAACCATAAAGTTTAAAATGTCACCAGAATCAATCCCCTATCACATGTTCCATTTAAACCTTTATCTCCACATAAAACAAGGATTTCAACAAATGATGCTTTCATATAAGAAAACCAACACAATATTCCAAAGTAAAAAAGAAAAAATCTAAAGCACTGCATTATCAAACTTTACTATAGTAAAGAACCTAATGAAGTAACAGGTAAGATATTCTATTACTTAATAACTTGGTTAACCACTAACAAATTGAATTAGAAATATTAATGTGTATATAATCGATCATTTGTGACTAAAAATAGCATTCATGTTGCCATTATAATACACACGAAACACACATGAAAGAGTGTGAGAAACAAAAACAAAGAAGTGAGAACAAAACTTTAGAAAAGGGTGTTTTTTGATTTCTTCGGTGAACCAACCCATTGTGGTCCACGATTTCATCGAGATAAGTTTATAGCGCAAATGCTTATAAAATACTAAGCCTTAGAAGCTTGAAACTTTTTACATTAAAATCACATAGTACTAACACCCTTCCAACAAAATTTGCAGTTTCACTATTACTACACTATTATTCCTTTGCCATAAGCTAAAGGACAGAACCACACTTCACTACAAATCAGACAATTCAAAACAATTCAATTCCATTTTTTCCATCCATGTTCCTTTTTCACAATCACAAGATTTAATGAAATTCGTACAAGAATCACATTATAGTGATTTTGTCCATTAACTATCTCTTCCTATTAATGTATCCTCATTTTTTTTCACATTGATTTTTTAACTGTTCTTGGATAAACCTAATAGAGTTCACTAACTCATTACAACATTAAACACATGCATATTGATTTACACTATATTGATTCAGAATCTTACCAAGGTGGAGAAGACGGAATGACCGGCGGTGGCGACGACTGAAGAGGAAGGAACGAACGGCGGCGACGACGACTGAAGAGGAAGGAACGAACGACGGCGACGGAAGAAATGAAGAAGATATTCTGAACGAAACAAAATGAAGAAGACTAAAGAACAGATTTAGGGATTTTTATTTTTATTATAAAAACAACCTACGAAAGCGCTTTTAAAAAGCGCTGGCATAGGGTTCCCTATAAGAGCGCTTCTGAGGTAAAAAGCGCTTTCGTAGGTCCCCCTTTCAAAGCGCTTTTCAAAAGCGCTGGCATAGGGTTCCCTATAAGAGCGCTTTTCAAAAGCGCTTTCGTAGGTTAGATATTTCAAATACCTATGAAAGCGCTTTCTGAAAAGCGCTTTCGTAGGGAACCCTATGCCAGCGCTTTTAAAAAAGCGCCTTCGTAGGTTTCCCTTTTTTTTAATTTTGTTTTTTGTGAAGGCTATGGCAGCGCTTTTTCAATAAGCGCTTTAGTAGAGGCGCTGCTAAAACTTGTTTTTGGCGTAGTGGCTCACATAAATAATAATAGTATTATTCAATATTAATCCTACAACTTAATCAACTAATTAATTCAACTAAAAATGACACAACTTAAATCAACATTTCACAACTTCAAAAATTTAATCGGAAAAATATTCAAAAATATTTAATTAAATAATTAAATAAATATTGGGCGTTACAGCGACTAGGACCGCTTTACCCTTGGAGCAGAGAATAGCCAACTTCCCATTTCTAGGACTTATGGGCATGGGATTAGGGAGGTGAAACAACCTCAATTTGCCTCTTGGTTCCACTTATGTTTAAGCAGCCCAGGAAGCTTCGGGGTTTGTCGAGTCCTAAGTGTCCGACCTTTCCATTTGTCAAACATTCCTTCATCTCGTCTAGGGAAATTTTTGACATCTTAGGTGAAAAAATGAATAGCAAGTATGAGTCATATGACCATATAAATTTCTAAACAATGGTCGTTAGTATATCAAATTTATTTAAATATTTATCCATGTCTTTATCGTATCCTTAATCCAAGGCGAGCATGGTACGAGAATCCTTGACTTTAAACTCACCCAAAATATATATACCACATCCACCTCATCAATGGAGAGCTAATCAAAGCCATAACCCATGATCTCCACTATATTATCGGTCCATGATAGGGGAAAGCAGGGAACGTCATTCATCTTAGTAGTGACCGTGGAGGATCTATCTTGCCCTATAACTTTCACAAATTATACTTGTAATTCTTGTAGTAATTAAGTATGTTATAAATAATTTTTTTTCCAGGTAGAGCACCTAGGTTCACTCAGTTCCCTTTAATGACCACCTTGGTTCCATAGAAATAGAAGAACATCCTTGTGGTAGGATGAACCCTTAATCATCGACATATGATCCCAAATAGTTGCATCAAACTTCAACCATTGGGTGTTATTTGGGAGGTGCGTAGTTTATTATCTTTAAAGCCTCCGCCACAAATGCGAAAAAGGGGATGAGAACACCTAGGTCAAGAACTACAGAGAGGTGGAGGTAGAAGTAGCGACTGGGAAAATCATCTAGTACGGCCATATTGGACCTTTTTATCGTAGAATATGTCTCTAGGATGACTTCTTCCTCATCACCTAAGAAATAAAGGTTGATCTGGTTCTGAAAGAAGGCTATCTTTCCCTCAGTGATGTATGGGACTCAAAGTCCTTTATATCCTCAAGCTTGGTGAGAGATGTTGCCATTATCTTCTTGTTTCCTAAGAAAATAGAAAGGAAAAATGAGTCATTATCTCTACCACTGCAGCTATCTTTATTAGAGCTAGCGAAAATCTTGTAATTATTGAACATGCCTAACTCCACTTATTTGCAATCAGTCATAACCATTGGGATGTTTATAATTTCTATAAGAGTAATTCCACAAGGTTATGCACTTACTGTGAGTCGAGGGTTATACCAGGTTACCATTATCGACTAATCCTCTAATTATTGCTATAAAAGGGAAGAATGGAGAAAAAAGAGTATCAAACCTAACCTGTAAACTGGGGTTTGAGTTATATATATATATGGTTGAGGAACGGGTGAAGCAGAGAGAGGTAGCTTTCGAAAGCTTCAGTGAAAAACTATGTGAAAGGGTTAGGGTCGAATCCCTTTAATAGAGGTTTGGAGACTAAGGTTAATCAAAAGACTCCTAGGTTTACCATCAGACACAAAAGGCTTATCACGCTTATGACATGTGTGGGAAATTAAAGCCAATTTGGTATTCCAAAACTAAATCCTCATTTATCGCATTTAACACCTTAAATACTTTTCCATCAACTGACGTTTGGCGATTTTCCTCAGCTAATGTATGATTTGCCTCATTGACACATGGAGATATATCCTAGACTCGCCTCATATATGAGGGACTCGACTCATACATGATGGACTCACCTTAGGTATACCGTAAGGACTCATCCAGAAAAGGAGAGGAAAAACATAACCCAATATCTCTGACCTTTCTTAGCCCTTGTGCTTGAGGGACTATGTAGTGGTATTTTTGTGAAAGGCCTACAAGGGGAGACATGGAAGGGGAACGACGTAAAGCCTCACCCATAACACCTTTATGGCCACCCATTTATTTATTAGTGTGTCCATCATTCAAATCTGACACTCATTTCCCAAATGATTCTCCTTCTACGAGAAATGTGAAAATGACGTGTTACAAACCATAAGAGTGTGAAGATGGAGTTAGGCAGATTAACTGTCATTTTTCCATATTCTCATAAATAGTTGTTGTTTCTTGGGAGTATGAGGTCCAATACCAATGGTTTCTATAAATAACTAAACCCTAAGGTTGAGAGAGGAGATTTTATGATAAAAATAAAAGATATAGAGCTTCTCGCCTCCCTACTTAAGCTAACTCTAAGTATCACAACAAACCCTAAAAGCCTTTGACAGATCTTAATTACTAGGGATTGTCATGTATTATAATTTTAACAAGTATGATTGTCATCATTTCTTCTCATTACTATAATTATATGTGTAAATAACACAGTTTTTTAAAAACATGTGACACATAATCAATATTTATATGACTTCATACGCATTAATTAAAAGAAAATAATTAAAAGAAATAACACAATTTTATAAAAACATATGACACATAATCAATTTTTTAAAAAGTTTTAATGTTAGTCATAATTAAAAGAAATAATATTATATTATATGAATTTGAGACATTAATTAAAGTATAAAAATAGTTTAAAAATTAATGTTTTTTAAAAGTTATTTACATCAATTAATTAACTATAATTTATCCATTGAACTTTGATTAGTGATTTTATATTTATTTATACTAATTAAAAATTATTAACCAACAACATATTTAACACTAGCATCAAAATTTATCTCATAATTAAAAATAAAATAAAAACCATAAGTCACTATATACTCCTCTCTCAACTATTTCATTAAACAATTTGCGTGCACCAGGAATCATGTTCCTCCTAACCATTGCAGTCAAAAATGTGTTCATAACTGATGAAGTACAACTTAGAAAAATCAGAAGTTCCTGTTGTTGGTGCACAAAGAAGAGATGAAAGGAAAAGGAATATTTACTAATAGCTTCAAATTAAAGATTTACAGTGAATTACAATAACCTACTCCACTAGGCTATTTATACACGAAAATTAAATCTAAAACATATCTTCTACAAAGATATAAGATCTAAGATATATATCTTCTAACAAAGATATAAACAATCTAAAAGATATTCCTAAATATAAATTAATATCTAATTAAATCTAAATTAATTCTAACATCGTCCCTTAATTTATATTTACCCAAAACTGACAACATCAATTCCATCCCTTAAATTAAGAAATTGATCAGTTTTGATAGCCTTTGTCAGAACATCTGCCAACTGCTTCTGAGTGCTACAGTGCACAACCTCTAATATTCCATTCTGAACTTGATTCCTCAAAAAATGATACTTGGTCTCAATATGCTTGCTTCTCCCATGCAACACTGGATTCTTGGCAAGATTGATTACAGACTTGTTATCAATCATCAACTTCAGAGGTTTATTTATCTTAATCTTTAGATCTTTTAGCAAGTTCAGAATCCACACAGCTTGACATGCAGTCAGAGCAACTGCAATATATTCAGCTTCACAAGTTGACAGAGCAACAACAGGTTGCTTCTTGGAACACCAAGAAATAGGACCTCCCAAAAATTTGAATAAGTACCCAGAAGTACTTCTTCTGTTAACTCTATCTCCGTACCAATCGGAATCAGAATAACTCATAAGTTCTGATTCGATCTTTTTCTAAATAGAAATAACACTCCATATTTCAGAGTTCAATTCACATACCTCAGAATCCTGGCTGCAGCTTGGTAATGGGACCACTTTGGTTTGCTCATAAATTTGCTAACCATTCCAACTGCATAGCAAATATCAGGTCTGGTATTACACAAATAGAGAACCAACCATCTAATTGAAGGTTGTAGCATCCACATCCTCTCCATTAAAATCAGAATCCAACTTCTGATTCATATCAGCAGGTGTGATAGCAACCTTGCAATTTTCTAGCTCAAATTTCTTCAGAAGCTTTAGTTCATACTTCATATGATGTAAAATGATTCCTTTCTCAGAGTACATAAATTCCATCCCTAAAAAGAAACTCATTTTTATCTATCATCTCAAATGCATTCATCATAACTTTCTTGAACTCAACTATCTCTTGTTCAGAACTTCCTGTAAGTAGTATGTCATCAACATACAAATAGACCAGAATCATATTATCTTCTGAAGTGTGCTGAACATAAACACCATACTCCATCTCTCACTTCTGAAACCCTTGTTCCTTGAAAAACGAATCAATCTTCAAATTCCAAGCTTTGGGCGCTTGCTTTAATCCATACAATGCTTTGTGTAATTTGAACACCATCCCTTCCTGATTCTTTTTCTCAAATCTAGGAGGTTGTGAAACGTACACCTCTTCTTGTAATGGACCATTCAGAAATGCATATTTTACATCTAAATGCATCAGAGGCCAATTCTTGTTAGCAGCTATTACAATCACTAGTCTGACTGTTTCATGTCTCGCTACAGGTGCAAACACTTCAAAGTAATCCAGCCCAGGCTTCTATAGGAAGCCTGTTGCTACTAATATCGCTTTATGTTTTCCAATTGATCCATCTGGCTTTAGCTTCTGCTTGAAAACCCATCTGACACTGATGGCTTTCTTGCCTTTTGGAAGTTCAGTCAGCTTCCAAGTCTTGTTTCTCTCTATAGCATCAAGTTCTTCTTTCATGGCTTGTAACCAAACTTGCTGCTTAAGAGCCTATTCCGTACTCACGGGTTAAGAGTCTACTAACATCGCACACTGATTAACTTCTCCTTCAGAGACTACTTCAGTGTCTTGCAACATGTTAAACTCTATAAATCTTCTTGGGATGCTTCTCACTCTTTGTTACCTTTGAACTGGACCTTCATAACCTTGGACACCAGAACTTCCCCCTTCAGGAGATCTTGCTTCATAGTTTTGACTTCCCCCAGATCCTTGACTGTCTTCAGAGTCTTTCCCAGGGTCTGAATAATCATCAGAATCAGAGCCACTACCATCAGAAATACCATCTTCAAAAGTTGGATCACCTCTGCCTTCAGAAGTTCCACTTTCAGAATCATGATCATCGTCAAAGGCTAAATTTCCTTCAGAAGTTCCACTTTCAGAATCATGATTTCTACCAGAAACATGATCATCTTTAGAAGCTTGTCCTCCAGAACCTATGTCTTTAGAGTTTTCAATTCTTGAAGCATGATCACCACCAAATTCTGGGTCATCATCAAAATCTAGATCATAATCAGATTCACCTTCAGAGTTTCCGGAGTCATCATCTTCTGACTCTTCTTCAGAAGCAGAATCTTCTTCATACTCAGAATTACCTTCAGATTTTGACTTGTCTTTAGCTTCAGAGCCATGTTCTGACTCTAACTCGTCTTCAGAAACCTCAGATTCTGACTCATCTTCAAAATCTTCAGTGTCATCTTCTGATTCTGACTCGTATTCAAAAACCTCAGATTCTGACTCATCTTCAAAATCTTCAAAGTCGTTATCTGATTCTAACTCGGAGTCATATTCTGATTCAGACTCATACAAAAATACTCCTTCAGAATCAAAATATTCAGAGTCATATTCTTCTTCCCCTTCAGAATTAGAAAATGACAATTTCACTGGTTCCTCATCAGATTCATAAGCCATAAATAGCACAGGTTCATCATCTGAATATCCTCTGGCTATATTTGCTTCTTCTGACTTCCTTTCTTTGTTTGACCAACAATCTTTGGCATAGTGACTAAAGTTCCTGCAATAGTAACACTGAACATTCTTCTTGTCATACTTCTCATTTCCCCTTTGGACATTCTTCTGCCTATCAGAGTTTGAAGCTTCTGACTTTTGACCACCATTAGTTCTCTTCCTGGCTTCTGACCAAGTCTTCTTCTGATGCTTCTTACCAGAAGTTACTTTCAGAGCCTGCTGCTCTACTTCCCTCTCAGAAGTTCTTGTAGTCATACGCAACTCATGCACCTCTAGACTACTTTGCAGCTCTTCAACTCTCATGGTTCTCAGATCTTTAGAATGTTCAATTGCTACCACAATGTAATGAAACTAAGAAGTTAAAGATCTCAAGATCTTCTCAATAATTACTTGTTCAGACAGAGTTTCTCCACAAGCTTTCATCTCATTAGTGATCATAATCACTCTAGAGATGTATTCAGAAACCTTCTCGTTGTCCTTAATGTAGAGATTTTCATATTGCTTTATGAGAGACAGAAGCTTCACCTTCCTCACTGATGCGTCACCACCATAACATCTGACCAGTGTGTCCCATGCAGCCTTTGCTATTTCAGAATCAACAATCTTCTCAAACACATTCACATCCACACATTGATGGATGTAGAACAACACTTTATGATCTTTCTTCCTCAATGCCTTTTGTGCTATCTTTTGGTCCTCTGTTGCATCTGCTTCTAACAGATTATATCCATCAGTAACAAGTTTGAATACATCTTGAGATCCAAATAACACGCGCATCTGGATCTTCCAACGATTCCAGTTTTTGCCATCAAATACTGGAAGCTTGGATAAATATCACCATCGTTTCCGTTCATCTTCTACCTTATGCAATTTACGTAGAGTTTCCCAAATCAATGTTTTCTCAAAACTCCGAGAATCAGAATATTGTAATTCTTAATCACAATACTTCTTTTCCGCGTGGATTTCAAACCGAAGCTCTAGATGCCAATTGTTGGTGCTCAAAGAAGAGATGAAAGGCAAAAGAAATATTTACTGATATCTTCAAAATAAGGATTTACAATGAATTACAATAACCTACTCTACTAGGCTATTTATACACAAAAATTAAATCTAAATTATATCTTCTACAAAGATATAAGAAGATCTAAGATATATATCTTCTAACAAAGATATAAACAATCTAAAAGATATTCCTAAATATAAATTAATATTTAATTAAATCTAAACTAATTCTAACACCATCCCTTAATTTATATTTACCCAAAACTAACAACATAAATTCCATCCCTTAAACTAAGAAATTGATCAGTTTTGATAACCTTTGTCAGAACAACTGCCAACTGCTTCTGAGTGCTACAGTGCACAACCTCTAATATTCCATTCTGAACTTGATTCTTCAGAAAATGACACTTGGTCTCAATATGCTTGCTTCTCCCATGCAACACTGGATTATAGGCAAGATTGATTACAAACTTGTTATCAATCATCAACTTCGAAGGTTTATTTACCTTAATCTTCAGATCTTTTAGCAAGTTCAGAATCCACACAGCTTGACATGTAGTAAGAGCACCTGCAATATATTCAGCTTCACAAGTTGACAGAGCAACAACAGGTTGCTTCTTGGAACACCAAGAAATAGGACCTCCCAGAAATTTGAATAAGTACCCAGAAGTACTTCTTCTGTCAACTCTATATCCGCACCAACCAAAATCAGAATAATTCAGAATTTCTGATTCGATCTTTCTTTCAGATGGAAATAACACTCCATATTTCAGAGTTCCCTTCACATACCTCAGAATCCTGACTGCTGCTTGGTAATGGGACCACTTTGGTTTGCTCATAAATCTGCTAACAATTCCAACTGCATAAAAAATATCAGGTCTGGTATTACACAAATACCTTATAGAACCAACCATTTGTTTGAAGGTTGTAGCATCCACATCCTCTCCATCAAAATCAGAATCCAACTTTTAATTCGTATCAGCAGGTGTGATAGAAACCTTGCAATTTGCTAGCTCAAATCTCTTCAGAAGCTTTAGTTCATACTTCATCTGATGTAAAATGATTCCTTTTCAGAGTACATAAATTCCATCCCTAAAAAGAAACTCATTTTTCCAAGATCTGTCATCTCAAATGCATTCATCAGAACTTTCTTGAACTCAACTATCTTTTGTTCAGAACTTCCTGTAAGTAGTATGTCATCAACGTACAAATAGACCAGAATCATATTATCTTCTGAAGTGTGCTGAACATAAACACCATACTCCATCTCTCACTTCTGAAACCCTTGTTCCTTGAAAAACGAATCAATCTTCAAATTCCAAGATTTGGGCACTTGCTTCAATCCATACAATGCTTTGTGTAATTTGAACACCATCCCTTCCTGATTCTTTTTCTCAAATCCAGGAGGTTGTGAAACGTACACCTCTTCTTGTAATGGACCATTCAGAAATGCAGATTTTACATCTAAATGCATCAGAGGCCAATTCCTGTTAGCAGCTATTGCAATCACTAGTCTGACTGTTTCATGCCTCGCTACAGGTGTAAACACTTCAAAGTAATCCATCCCAGGCTTCTGTAGGAAGCCTCTTGCTACTAATCTCGCTTTATGTTTGCCAATTGATCCATCTGGCTTTAGCTTCTGTTGAAAACCCATCTGACGCTGATGGCTTTCTTGCCTTTTGGAAATTCAGTCAACTTCCAAGTCTTGTTTCTCTCTATAGCATCAAGTTCTTCTTTCATGGCTTGTAACCAAACTTGCTGCTTAAGAGCCTCTTCCATACTCACGGGTTCAGAGTCTACTAACATTTCACACTGATTAACTTCTTCTTTAGAGTCTACTTCAGTGTCTTGCAACATGTCAAACTCTGCAAATCTTCTTGGGATGATTCTCACTCTTTGTTACCTTTGAATTGGACCTTCATAACCTTGGACACCAGAACTTCCCCCTTCAGAAGATCTTGCTTCAGAGTTTTGACTTTCCCCAGATCTTTGACTGTCTTCAGAGTCTTTCCCAGGGTCGGAATCATCATCAAAATCAGAGCCACTACCATCAGAAATACCATCTTCAAAAGTTGGATCACCTCTGCCTTGAGAAGTTCCACTTTCAGAATCATGATCATCGTCAAAGGCTAAATTTCCTTCAGAAGCTCCTCCTTCAGAAGTTCCACTTTCAGAATCATGATTTCTACCAGAAACATGATCATCTTTAGAAGCTTGTCCTCCACAACCTATGTCTTTAGAGTTTTCAATTCTTGAAGCATGATCACCACCAAATTCTGGGTCATCATCAAAATCTAGATCATAATCAGATTCACCTTCAGAGTTTCTAGAGTCATCATCTTCTGACTCTTCTTCAGAAGCAGAATCTTCTTCAGACTCAGAATCACCTTCAGATTTTGACTTGTCTTCAGCTTCAGAGTAATCTTCTGACTCTAACTCGTCTTCAGAAACCTCAGATTCTGACTGATCTTCAAAATCTTCAGCATCATCTTCTGGTTCTGACTCGTATTTAAAAACCTCAGATTCTGACTCATCTTCAAAATCTTTAAAGTCGTTATCTGATTCTAACTCGGAGTCATATTCTGATTTAGACTCATACAAAAATACTCCTTCAGAATCAGAATATTCAGAGTCATATTCTTCTTCCCCTTCAGAATTAGAAAATGACAATTTCACTAGTTCCTCATCAGATTCATAAGCCATAAATAGCACAGGTTCATCATCTTAATCTCCTCTGGCCATATTTGCTTCTTCTGACTTCCTTTCTTTGTTTGACCAACAATCTTTGGCATAGTGACCAAATTTCCTGCAATAGTAACACTGAACATTCTTCTTGTCATACTTCTCCTTTCCCCTCTGGACATTCTTCTGCCTATCAGAGTTTGAAGCTTCTGACTTTTGACCACCATTAGTTCTTTTCCTGGCTTCTGACCAAGTCTGCTTCTGATGCTTCTTACCAGAAGTTACTTTCTGAGCCTGCTGCTCTACTTCCCTCACTGAAGTTCTTTTAGTCATATGCAACTCATGCGCCTCTAGACTACATTGCAGCTCTTCAACTCTCATGGTGCTCAGGTATTTATAATGTTCAATTGCTACCACAATGTAATAAAACTAAGAAGTTAAAGATCTCTATATCTTCTCAATAATTACTTGTTCAGACAGATTTTCTCCATAAGCTTTCATCTCATTAGTGATCAGAATCACTCTAGATATGTATTCAGAAACCTTCTCGTTGTCCTTCATGTTGAGATTTTCATATTTCTTTCTGAGAGACGGAAGCTTCACCTTGTTCACTGATGCGTCACCACCGTAACATCTGACCAGTGTGTCCCATGCAGCCTTTGCTGTTTCAGAATCAACAATCTTCTCAAACACATTCACATCCACACATTGATGGATGTAGAACAACACTTTGTGATCTTTCTTCCTCAGCGCCTTCTGTGCTATCTTCTGGTCCTCTATTGCATCGGCTTCTAACAGATTATAGCCATCAGTAACAAGTTCTAACACATCTTGAGAGCAAAATAACACATGCATTTGGATCTTACAACGATTCCAGTTTTTGCCATCAAATACTGGAATCTTGGAATGAATATCGCCACCGTTTCTGTTCATCTTCTACCTTATGCCATTTACGCAAAGTTTCCCAGATCAATGTTTTGTCAAAACTCCGAGAATCAGAATATTGTAATTCTTAATCACAATACTTCTTTTCCCTGTGGATTTCAAACCGAAGCTCTAGATACCAATTGTTGGTGCACAAATAAGAGATGAAAGGCAAAAGGAATATTTATTGATAACTTTAAAATAAGGATTTACAATTAATTACAATAACCTACTCTACTAGGCTATTTATGCACAAAAATCAAATCTAAAATATATCTTCTACAAAGATATAAGAAGATCTAAGATATATATCTTCTAACAAAGATATAAACAATCTAAAATATATTCTAAAATATAAATTAATATCTAATTAAATCTAAATTAAATCTAACATCATCCCTTAATTTATATTTACCCAAAACTGACAACATAAATTCCATCCCTTAAACTAAGAAATTGATCAGTTTTGATAGCCTTTGTCAGAACATCTGCCAGCTGCTTCTGAGTGCTACAGTGCACAACCTCTAATATTCCATTCTGAACTTGATTCTTCAGAAAATGATACTTGGTCTCAATATGCTTGCTTCTCCTATCCAACACTGGATTCTTGGCAAGATTGATTGCAGACTTGTTATCAATCATCAACTTCAGAGGTTTATTTACCTTAATCTTCAGATCTTTTAGCAAGTTCAAAATCCACACAGCTTGATATGCAGTCAGAGAACCTGCAATATATTCAGCTTCACAAGTTGACAGAGCAACAACAGGTTGCTTCTTGGAACACCAAGAAATATGACCTCCCAGAAATTTGAATAAGTACCCAGAAGTACTTCTTCTGTCAGCTCTATCTCCGCACCAATCAAAATCAGAATAACTCAGAATTTCTGATTCGATCTTTCTTCCATATGGAAATAACACTCCATATTTCAGAGTTCCTTTCACATACCTCAGAATCCTGACTGATGTTTGGTAATGGGACCACTTTGGTTTGCTCATAAATATGCTAACAATTCCAACTACATATCAAATATCAGGTCTGGTATTACACAAGTACCTTAGAGAACCAACAATCTATTTGAAGTTTGTAGCGTCCACATCCTCTCCATCAGAATCAGAATCCAACTTCTGATTCGTATCAGCAGGTGTGATAACAACCTTGCAATTTTCTAGGTCAAATCTCTTCAGAAGCTTTAGTTCATACTTCATCTGATGTAAAATGATTCCTTTCTCAGAGTACATAAATTCCATCCCTAGAAAGAAACTCATTTTTCCAAGATCTGTCATCTCAAATGCATTCATCAGAACTTTCTTGAACTCAACTATCTCTTGTTCAGAACTTCCTGTAAGTAGTATGTCATCAACGTACAAACAGACAAGAATCATATAATCTTCTGAATTGTGATGAACATAAACAACATACTCTATCTCACACTTATGAAACCCTTGTTCCTTGAAAAACTAATCAATATTCAAATTTCAAGCTCTAGGCACTTGCTTCAATCCATACAATGCTTTGTGTAATTTGAACACCATCCCTTCCTGATTCTTTTTCTCAAATCCAAGAGGTTGTGAAATGTACACCTCTTCTTGTAATGGACCATTCAGAAATGCAGATTTTACATCTAAATGCATCAGAGGCCAATTCCTGTTAGCAGCTATTGCAATCACTAGTCTAATTGTTTCATGTCTCACGACAGGTGCAAAAATTCAAAGTAATCCAGCCCAGGCATCTGTAGGAAGCCTCTTGCTACTAATATCGCTTTGTGTTTGCCAATTGATCCATCTGGCTTTAGCTTCTGCTTGAAAATCCATCTGACGCTGATGGCTTTCTTGCCTTTTGGAAGTTTAGTCAGCTTCCAAGTCTTCTTTCTCTCTATAGAATCAAGTTCTTCTTTCATGGCTTGTAACCAAACTGGCTGCTTAAGAGCCTCTTCCGTACTCACGGGTTCAGAGTCTACTAACATTGCACACTGATTAACTTCTCCTTCAGAGTCTACTTCAGTGTCTTGCAACATGTCAGTCTCTGCAAATCTTCTTGGGATGCTTCTCACTCTTTGTTACCTTTGAACTAGACCTTCATAACCTTGGACACCAGAACTTCCCCCTTCAGAAGATCTTGCTTCAGAGTTTTGACTTTCCCCAGAACCTTGACTGTCTTCAGAGTCTTTCCCATGGTCTGAATCATCATCAGAATCAGAGTCACTACCATCAGAAGTACCATCTTCAAAAGTTGGATCACCTCTGCCTTCAGAAGTTCCACTTTCAGAATCATGATCATCGTCAAAGGCTAAATTTCCTTCAGAAGCTCCTCCTTCAGAAGTTCCACTTTCAGAATCATGATTTCTACCAGAAACATGATCATCTTTAGAAGCTTGTCCTCCAGAACATACGTCTTTAGAGTTTTCAATTGTTGAAGCATGATCAACAAAAAATACAGGATCATCATCAAAATTTGAATCAGAATCAGATTCACCTTCAGAGTTTCCAGAGCCATCATCTTCTGACTCTTCTTCAGAAGTAGAATCTTCTTCAGACTCAGAATCACCTTCGGATTCTGACTTGTCTTCAGCTTCAGAGTCATCTTCTGACTCTAACTCGTCTTCAGAAACCTCATATCCTGACTCATCTTCAAAATCTTCAGCGCCGTCTTCTGATTCTGACTCGTATTCAAAAACCTCGGATTCTGACTCATCTTCAAAATCTTCAAAGTCGTCATCTGATTCTAACTTAGAGTCATATTCTGATTCTGACTCATACAAAAACACTCCTTCAGAGTCAGAATATTCAGAGTCATATTCTTCTTCCCCTTCAGAATAAGAAAATAACAATTTCACTGGTTCCTCATCAGATTCATAAGTCCTAAATAGCACAGGTTCATAATCTGAATCTCCTATAGCTATATTTGCTTCTTCTTACTTCCTTTCTTTCTTTTACCATCAATCTTTGGCATAATGACCAAATTTCCTACAACAGTAACACTGAACATTCTTCTTGTAATACTTCTCCTTTCCCCTCTGGACATTCTTCTGCCTATTAGAGTTTGAAGCTTCTGACTTTTGACCACCATTAGTTCTCTTCCTGGCTTCTGACCAAGTATGCTTCTGATGCTTCTTACCAGAAGTTACTTTCAGAGCATGCTTCTCTACTTCCCTCTCAGAAGTTCTTGCAGTCATACGCAACTCATGCGCCTCTAGACTACTTTCCAGCTCTTCAACTCTCATGGTGCTCAGATCTTTAGAATGTTCAATTGCTACCACATTGTAATCAAACTAAGAAGTTAAAGATCTCATGATCTTCTCAATAATTAGTTGTTCAGACAGAGTTTCTCCACAGGATTTCATCTCATTAGTGATCAGAATCACTCTAGAGATGTATTCAGAAACCTTCTCGTTGTCCTTCATGTTGAGATTTTCATATTGCTTTCTGAGAGACTGAAGCTTCAACTTCTTCATTGATGTGTCACCACCGTAACATCTGACCAGTGTGTCCCACGCAACCTTTGTTGTTTCAGAATCAACAATCTTCTCAAACACATTCACATCCACACATTGATGGATGTAGAACAACGCTTTCTGATCTTTCTTCCTCGGCGCCTTCTGTGCTATCTTCTGGTCCTCTGTTGCATTTGCTTCTAACAGATTATAGCCATCAGTAAATAGTTCTAACACATCTTGAGAGCCAAATAACACGCGCATCTGGATCTTCCCTCAATTCCAATTTTTGCCATCAAATACTAGAAGCTTGGAATGAATATCGTCACCGTTCCGTTCATCTTCTATCTTATGCAATTTACGCAGAGTTTCCCAAATCAATGCTTTCTCAAAACTCCCAAAATCAGAATATTGTAATTCTTAATCACAATACTTCTTTTCCCCGTGGATTTCGAACCGAAGCTCTAGATACCAATTGTTGGTGCACAAAGAAGAGATGAAAGGCAAAAAAAATATTTACTGATAGCTTCAAAATAAGGATTTACAATGAATTACATTAACCTACTCTGCTAGACTATTTATACACAAAAATTAAATATAAAATATATCTTCTACAAAGATATAAGAAGATCTAAAATATATATTTTCTAATAAAGATATAAACAATCTAAAAGATATTACTAAATATAAATTAATATCTGAAATTCTGGCTACAGATACTCAATGTCACGTTCAATGTTATGACACCGTATCTGACTTTCTATAAGACAGTAAATACAAGAAAACAGTAAAGAACACAGTCAATGATTTACCCAGTTCAGTGTGCAACAACACCTACTCTGGGGGCTACCAAGCCAGGGAGGAAATCCACTATAAGAGATATTAATTCAGGAATAAACCAACCAGTTTATCTCCTTCACTTAAGACCTACCCAATGCAACTTCAATCTAAGTACAACTTAAACCTGAGTTCCTACTCACTCCCCCTCAATCACAGCAGTGATACATAAAACAATTTGACTAATGAATTGATGAAGACACTCTTCAAAACATACACTTGATTATGCTTCACAACTTTTTAATCAAGCAACACAAACACTCTTGCTTCACAGCTTTGAGTGATACACAAACCTAACTTGACTTTGCTTCAACGCTTTAGTCAAGAGACATACAAACACTCTTGCTTCAAAGCTTTGAGTGATACACAATCCTTACAATTAAAACCTATTCCAAGTCACTTATCACAATGATAATTGCTTGTATTACAATAGTTAAAACTATACAGCTTCTAAATGATCTTCTGTCAAAAGGGATTAATTCCAAAACAGCAGCTCTGTTGAATATATAGCAGTTGCATCTTCAGTTAGGGTTTCCACAAAAAGCTATGGTTAATTCCGTTTGACCTTAAGACTAGGTCACAGGACTTTATCAACCAGGTTAGGGTTGAGCTAGGTTAACCCCAAGTCCACGAGATTTTCTGTTCTGGAAAGACTGAGTCATAATCCTGAAAAAACTCAGAATTACCCAAACTGCATAACTGTTAGTTCAGAACAGGATGTCTTAACATTTGTTATGACATCTGAAAACCTGTCTACTGATTTAGGTAAATGTGATCTTTTTGCAAAATGCTCAGATACACACTTATAAACAGCAGCACCTGTATGACAATATTTTTCTGCAAAGGTACCTAATGAATCAGTACATACTAGACTAGAATGTTATGACATCAGTCATGACATTCACACACACACACCTGGTTTTACCAAAAATGCAAGCCAATAACTAAACAACTATAAACTCCCCCTTTGGCAGATTTTTGGCTAAAGACCCTAAGCAATCAGAGGTAGATAGCAGCAGAAAGAAATATGACTGCAGAAAAATAGAATGTCTATCAAGTAATTGACCACAGAATAATATCTCCCCCTCTTTAGCCACAAATGGGCCAAAGATACATGTTCTTAAAAGTTATACAGTCATCCCAAAAGTAAAAGCAACAAAACTAGCAAAAAACTGAACACACTTTGCAAGCTCCACCATGAAACAACAACTCCACCAACCAGCAACTCCACCAACATTTAAGCACTGTCATCAGACTCAGAAGGTTCGGGCTTCTTCCTTTTCTTGTGAGCAATGTCAGCATTCTTCTCTTTGTCTGATGTCTCAACATCCTTAGAGACATCTGGATTTGTTTCAGCATTTGAACTTTCTTGATTTAAAGGAACAGAAATGCCAGGAACTAAGTGGTTTTCGTTCAGAATTCTTGTAACAATTTTATCTATTGCTTGATGAACATAGGCTGACCCTTCCCTATTTGCAATTTCAGAGGGAACAGAAGAAGAAGGATGAGAAGGATTACCAGAGGCAGTAGCTTGGGACCTTCATGCATGCCTTGTTCTCAGCTCTTTGACCTTGGTGGGGTTAGTTTCCACTTCTCTAAGAGGAGCGATCTCCAAGACTTCAGAATCCAGGCAAGATGAGATTGCCCTAGAATCTTGATCAGAGGAAGAGGACGAAATGGTCGTATTGGATGATGATGGTGTTTGAGACATTTTGATTGACTTAGAGCACCAGTAGCAATTTGAGAGAAAACTTTGATTGAGATAAAGGAATAGGTTGCAAAGACGAGAGAGGTAGGAGGCAAATGAGATTCTATTCAACTTCTTAATAATTTTGAAGGAATTGGAAAGACATATGATTAACCTACTAAAAATAGACTCAACACAAATAACTCCTTCAACCCTTGTTTTAAGCAAAATTAATTTCTATAATTTTTCACGTTGGCAAATACCCATCTTGTCCCTCAAGTTTTCAAGTTGATTTCCAACAAGAGCCTTGGTAGAAGAATCAGCTAGCTGAAGCTTGATGACACCATGTTCCAGTTTAATTGTCTTCTTCTCTACAAGATCAATGTGCTTGGTTCTGCTATGCTGAATAGGGTTCTTGGAAATATTGATTGTATTCAGATTGTCACAATACAATGTCACAACATCTTGTGAGACATTATACTCAGTGAGCATCTGTTTTGTCCAGATATTTTGAGAACAACTACTACCAGCTGCAACTATTTCAGCACAGAGTTGGGAAGGCATTCTTTTGACATGAATCATAGCTCTGGCAGATTCCTGTATGTTCCTATTTTTCTTTTTGTCAACTCCATTTTGATGATGAGTTATAGGAGAGGAGACTTCATGACTCATTTTTTCTGGAAAACAGAATTTATTAAACTTGTTGTCTCCAAATTCTTTGTCATGATTACTTCTGGTTCTGACAACACATCCTTCTTCAAGTTTATTCACCACATCATAGACATGTCTCTTTTTACCAAGCCTTTCAATTTGAAGTTCACCACAAACCCTCCTTTTATCAATTTGCAGTCTTGGAATCCTTCTGACTGCTTCCATAGAGATAGTTCTTTTCATTCTTCTTAGATGAAGATGGCCAAGCTTATGGTGCCACAATTTCATCTCTTTTTCTTCTTTGGTAATGGAACACATAGTGGAGTTATTAGTGTTCTCAGGCTGCCACAAGTAACAGTTATCTTTAGATCTGATTCCTTTCATTACCACTTCTAGTTTTTCATTAATTACAAGACATTCAGATTTTGAGAAATTGACCTTGAATCCTAGATCACACAATTGACTGATACTAATGTGATTAGCAGTCAGCCCTTTTACCAGCAGTACTTCACTCAGACTTGGAACTCCAGGGCAGTCCAAATTACCAACTCCTTTGATTTCCCCTTTAGCACCATCTCCAAAGGTCACAAAACTGGTGGTGTGAGGTTTAACATTATTGAGGAGGTTCTTGATTCCAGTCATGTGTCTGGAACACCCACTGTCAAAGTACTAGTCTTCCTTTGCAGAGACCCTCAGGGAAGTGTGGGCTATCAGGGCAGTAGCCTTTTTCTTCCATTTAGGAGCATGTGGTACCTTTTTAGACTTAGGTTTGACACCTGAGTTCTGATTAGGGTATCCATGCAATCTGAAGCAGAAAGGCTTTATGTGGCCATATCTCCCACAATGATGACATCTCCATCTTTGGTACCTTTTCTTCATGTGTCTCTGTTCCTGATGTTGAGAGTTGTGTTGAGACATCTGTTTTGACATTTGCTTATCAGGCCTGATCTTCTTATCTGTACCAGATTTCTTTGCTTCCACAAATCCTAGTCCAGATTTGTTTCCCATAATTTGTCCAACCTGAAGGATCTCTTCCAATTTGTCTGTTCCATTAGTCAGCATCTTGACAGATTTGGTCATTTGATTCAGTTGTGAGTTCAGCAATTGAACTTCTCCTTCTAGATGACTTATAGTTTCAAGGTTTGCCCTTTTTTCAGCCTCCAGCTTTATGATGAGTTTTGATTGTTTCTCATTCTGCACACAGACTTCAGCACTTCTGATACACAGTTTCTTGTAAGTATCAGCCAGTTCTTCAAATGTCACTTCTTCATCACTAGTGCCACTTTCAGAGGTACAAACACCAGTTAAAGCAGTAACTAGTTTGGCAGATTCTTCTTCAGAATTACTTTCTGAATCACAGTCAGACCAAGTAACAGTCATTCCTTTCTTTTGTTTCTTAAGAAAGGTAGGACATTCAACTCGAATATGCCCATATCCCTCACAACCATGGCATTGAATTCCTCTGCCTTGATTTCCCTTCTCTTCTGACCTTGGTCTTCTGCTGGAACTGTCAATGTCAGAGGGAATGTTATGAACATTAGACCTTGACTTTGGATCTATTCTTTTGATGAGTTTGTTGAACTGTCTTCCAAGCATGGCTATAGCTTCTGAAATATTTTCTTCTTCATCCTCCTTGTTTTCAACATCAGTGTTGGATACAAGTGTTATGCTCTTGTTCTTCTTGTCACCATTTTCAGTGATCCCCATCTCAAAAGTCTGAAGAGACCCAATAAGTTCATCCACTTTCAACTTGCTGATGTCCTGGGCTTCCTCTATGGCAGTTACCTTCATAGCAAATCTTTTAGGCAAGGATCTGAGAATCTTTCTCACCAATTTTTCTTCTGACATCTTTTCTCCCAGTGCTCCTGAGGTGTTGGCAATCTCCAAGATGTTCATGTGAAACTCATGAATGGTTTCATCTTCCATCATTTTTAGATTCTCAAACTTGGTAGTCAACATCTGAAGTCTTGACATTTTTACTTTGGAAGTGCCCTCATGGGTAGTTTTGAGAGTGTCCCAAACTTCCTTGGCCAGTTCATATTGATGTACTAGTCTGAATATGTTTCTATCAATTCCATTGAACAAGGCATTTAAAGCTTTGGAATTTCCCAGGGCTAACTCATCTTCTTCTTTACTCCAATCTTCCTCAGGCTTCAGACTGATTGTCCCATCTTTCTCAGTTATGGTGGGATGGTTCCATCCTTTGTCAGCAGCTCTCCAAGCCTTTTTGTCCAGAGATTTTAAGAAGGCTATCATACGAGGTTTCCAGTAGTCATAATTTGTTCCATCAAGAATGGGTGTTCTATTTCCAAAAACTCCTTCTTTGTCCATAGTGCCAGAAAGTGATATCCCTAGATCTCACCCAGTAATACAGGCAGGGTGCCTGCTCTGATACCAATTGAAATTCTGGCTACAGATACTCAATGTCACGTTCAATGTTATGACACCGTATCTGACTTTCTATAAGACAGTAAATACAAGAAAACAGTAAAGAACACAGTCAATTGTTTACCCAGTTCAGTGTGCAACAACACCTACTCTGGAGGCTACCAAGCCAGGGAGGAAATCCACTATAAGAGATATTAATTCAGGAATAAACCAACTAGTTTATCTCCTTCACTTAAGACCTACCAAATGCAACTTCAATCTAAGTACAACTTAAACCTGAGTTCCTACTCACTCCCCCTCAATCACAGCAGGGATACATAAAACAATTTGACTAATGAATTGAGGAAGACACTCTTCAAAACATACACTTGATTATGCTTCACAACTTTTTAATCAAGCAACACAAACACTCTTGCTTCACAGCTTTGAGTGATACACAAACCTAACTTGACTTTGCTTCAACGCTTTAGTCAAGAGACATACAAACACTCTTGCTTCAAAGCTTTGAGTGATACACAACCCTTACAATTAAAACCTATTCCAAGTCACTTATCACAATGATAATTGCTTGGATTACAATAGTTAAAACTATACAGCTTCTAAATGATCTTCTGTCAAAAGGGATTAATTCCAAAACAGCAGCTCTGTTGAATATATAGCAGCTGCATCTTCAGTTAGGGTTTCCACAAAAAGCTATGGTTAATTCCGTTTGACCTTAAGACTAGGTCACAGGACTTTATCAACCAGGTTAGGGTTGAGCTAGGTTAACCCCAAGTCCACGAGATTTTCTGTTCTGGAAAGACTGAGTCATAATCCTGAAAAAACTCAGAATTACTCAAACTGCATAACTGTTAGTTCAGAACAGGATGTCTTAACATTTGTTATGACATCTGAAAACCTGTCTACTGATTTAGGTAAATGTGATTTTTTTGCAAAATGCTCAGATACACACTTATAAACAGCAGCACCTGTATGACAATATTTTTCTGCAAAAGTACCTAATGAATCAGTACATACTAGACTAGAATGTTATGACATCAGTCATGACATTCACAAACACACTTGGTTTTACCAAAAATGCAAGCCAATAACTAAACAACTACAATATCTAATTAAATTTAAATTAATTCTAACACCTGCTAATCATAAACATATCCGATGAATTTCAAGGTTCACACAAAATGTGAACCTAATACTTTCATTTCTTCAATTTTTTCTTAATAGCACGATATAAAACTTTATATTAAATTGATACTAAAAATCAAGCAAATGAAAAATAAAAATAGTATAAGCTTTATAAAGGAGGGGTAAATATAATTTATGGATGTGTAAGGAGTAACAACCGCCATGAGCTAATAAAGAGAGTAAAAATGAAGGAGTTGTCGCTACCAGCTTGAATTTTAGATTTTAGACAAATAATGAGAAAAGAATACACGAACATACTCTTGATTTTAGAAGTTTTAGTTTGTTTGTATGGATTCATTGGTTGTTTCTGCAGCTTTAGTTGTTAGCTTTCAACAATGATTCCATTGTTCCTCCGTGATTAGGTTTCACGTTGGATTTTTTAATGTGAAAAATAAAATGGTTTTTAACTTTTTTAATTTTATTTTTAGGTTTAATTTATATATAATTTGATATTTCTCTTGAAATATAATAAATTTTATAATGTATATTTAAAATATATATTTGGGTTAATCAATAATTTCTTTTTTTGGAGTATTTATAAAAATTATAGAAAAAACAAATGTAATTAAAGAATTTAATGGATAATTGTATAAATGTTAGAAAACTTGTTAAATTATTATAAAATGCATTTTAATAGTTCATCATAATAGACTAATAAGTTAACTTCACAGTGCTAACCTTCCCAGCAACACACTTATTCCTTAGAGAGTTCCATAATTTATTATTTGATGATTTGTCTCATACTAGTATGCTTAAGATGATCTACTTTAAATCATTATATGTCGGTTATACTATTTTAACACACTAGTTTGATACTAATATTTATACGGTAAACAATGTCTTCTTTAGTCTTCTAAATAAATAAAATATTATTTGTGATAAAAATATATATTCTAACTTTAGTTAATGGTGCATAATAATATAATAATATAGTTTATAATTCGGTTAATTTGTATTTTAACATTAAAAAATAATTGTAAATAATAAAATAAAATTGATTAATTCAAATTCAAAGTTGACTAAAATAACTCATAATTGGGTTATGTAGTGTTCTAAAAAAAAGTGTTACATGACAAATTAATTTTGATTAATAATATTTAAATAATTAATTCGTAATTTGAAAATGAAATGTAAAATATTAATTAATATAATTTATAATTTAATGTCTAAAACATATTAATGTAATATATTTTATTAATGAATAAAATAATGAGAGTGGTTAATATTATGTTTTTTTTTAGTTTAGTCAATCAGTTTCGATCCACGTAGTAAATGAGTTTTGTGATTTAGAGGGACGATTCACTAGTCAATTTTTATTTCTTCCAAAAATCAAACTCAGATAATATATTAACGATTCGTTTTCAATTTAAACTCCCTTTTCACTAGAACCCAAGTACTTATTACATTTTTTTATAACATGGAAGGCCTAAGCCCAAAAAGCAGAAAAATAAACAACAACAACTCTAGGATAGAAAACACCATTTTATCATTCTCGAAGTTACTAGTAAGCCAAATAAGCATATCTTGAAAGACTTTGTACCTTTCCTTAATTTATTTCCCATGTTTAGCAATCAAGTGAGCACACCCATTCGCTTCCCTATAAGTATGTCTTACTTCCACCATCTCCAAATTCTCCATTAACTTATGAATTCGGTAAGTCAAATTACAATTGGAGATCCTGTTCCTTATCACCTTGTTGATAATATCCACAACCTCTCGCGAATCTGCCTCAATAATAGCTTTCATCCACCTATGTGCTACAACTGTTGTAACTGGTTTGAAAATGAGAGTCACCATCCTTAATTTTTATCTTTGGGAAGGGAATATAAAGGATAACCCTAATGTGGTCATAGATTCTAAGTTGTTGGACTCGTTCTTAGATGAAGGGAAGGTGTTAGACACCCCTCATGTATATTATTCACAAGGATATTAGGGTTTAGAAACGCGATCTTTGAGAAATAGGATTTCAATTTTTATTAGCGGAACTCACCACGATTTTAGTCGTATGCCTACGTATCTGCTTATAAGGAATAGGAGTCCCGATTCGTAGTTCGCAGTTGGTTGCTATTTTTTTATGGATTACGAAGATATTTTGTATTTTTCTTGAACCAAGTCTGGGTGTGTGAATAGCAGAATTTGTAGACGAAGTTTGCAGTAGATTAAAAGTATTTTCATAATCCTTTTTGAACATGATTTCTTGGATTTAATTATTGAGAAAAAAAATAGATATGGTGTTGGTTAGATATTTTTTAAATATATTAGTATATAAAAAAAATCTTTTTAATGCATGATAAAAATAATTTTAATGCAATTTAAAAATAATTATGACTTAATAGAAAAAATATTTGAATTTTGATAATAGTAAAATAATATCATAATTTTATAAATATATTAAATAATAAAAAAAATTATAAATAATAAAAGAAAATTAATAAAAAACGCATGGGGGTAAAGGAAGTATGGCCTTGGATTCAGGTGTTGAAGTCAAGCCCTAATGCAGAGAGGGTGTTGTTTTGTTCAAGTCGGAAAAAATAGGGGGCTTAATTAGAAAGGGCCCAAGTCCAGATGTTGGACTTGGCCCAATGGCGTTAGGGGGTGAGAGTTGAGTTAGTTTTAGCAAGAAAAACAAGTTGAGGTGTGAGTATCACGGGCTTAGGCCCAAAACAACATGAGGTCCGTTTAGGAATTGTCTGGGAGGGCGTATGGTATATCAATGAGGGTGCGGAATTAGGGACATTCAATTGAAATCGTATGGTGGCGATTGAAAGTGCACGGTAGGATGCTGGGAACGCAGGCACAAAATCCATGAGGGTTTTTATAAAAACCTAGGCCCATCATTGGGCCTTATTTTTCCTATTCTCTTTCTACTCTCTACTCTCAAAACAAAAAACCCTTATATGTTTCTAGAGAGACAGGCTCTCACCTCTCTCTAGAAGTCTACCATGCCGGAAATTTCTCTGCCCTAGGCGCCGCCGGCCAGAAATCACTTCCGCCAGTGGCTGCTGTTACTGCTGTAAAGCGGCAAGCAAAAAATAAGTTATTAATTTACCGGGTGATATTCAGGTTATATCGTATCGTGTCTACAGAGATTGGTTATTGATTCGCCGTTCGACAGATTTCTCGTTAATGAGTTTGGGTTGAATTGGTTGAAAGAAAATGTATTAACAGAAAATAAATGTATAAAAAGGAAAAAGGAATAACTTGTCAAGCATGCATATATACTACTTCTCACATACTTAAACCTATCAACCTGTTATACTCAACCTACAATATTCATCAATGTCACTACGTATCACTCACAACCTAAGTCATTTCTAACCCAAATTGAGAGGACAACTGCATCACCTCGGTAGCGATCTCTCAACCACCTCAACAACACAGAAGTCAACTGTGCTCGCTTGAATCGACGATATCTCAGAGCGACACAAACAACACAGAGGCATTAAGTTCTTATACCCAAGTACATAACAGCATTAAATCTATCTCTAGAATTCAGACACTATCATATAATCATCATAGATAAGAATATAAGCAGTATATGTCTATAACAAATCAAATCCCTAACACAGAGCACAAATTTAGGACAACAATCCACAAAGATTCGTCAGGCAGGTTTTATATAACGCCAAGGGAGAAAAATATACATGAGTTAAAAGAAAATATACTTACAAACTCAACCAATAGAGAATACACAAAGAGGAAGATAAATGAACCACAAATCTACTGGTTTGTCAGTGTCGGTTGAAGAGCAAGCTACATAGTTGTTATCTAAGCTAATCCTAACAAAATTTACAGGTTGATGGAGTTGGGAGAAAAAAATTCCCCAAAACCATAACCTAAAAAATGTGTATTTTGGCCCTTTTATCCTAATTCTATCTAGGGGACCGCGCTAAGCAGCACAATCACGCTAAGCGCGCTCTACTATCATGAGAGAAAAAACCAGCATTTTGTTTTCGCCATAACTTGAGAATCGTAACTCCGATTTACACCGGGTTCAAAGCATTGGAAAGCTTATTCAATTATCTATCTAACAACACCTAAATATAAACCAAATTTATGATTTATTATTCTTTTATTTTGAGCCTTATTCGTTGATGAGTTGCTCAAAATCGCGTGTTTGAAGTCGTGTCTTCGACACTTTATTGCTCATGCTCCAAATACGCATCAATACCTATAAGATGAATGGAAAACTATCAAACGGTACAAAAATACACAAAATCTAGATTAAATATAATTTATACATAATTATACAAAAAGAGGGGAATTATTCAACGATATTAACAATAAAAAGTTGATAAGTGCAACAAAAAGTATATACAAAAATAGCTACAATTTGCACTCATCAAACTCTCCCCAACTTGAACTTGTTTGTCCTCAAACAAAGCCAAAAAACTCAAAGAACCAAAAGTAATCAACCAAAATATCATGAATCAACAAGTTTTGAAAACGGAAAACAAATGGAATGGTTTAAATGAAAAATGGTAGACACGAAGAAACATACCTACCACTAAACTACCACAATAATATAAACATGAAACAAATGCTAAATACAAAAATTATGCCAAACATTCTAAAACAAAACTAGTTCACAAATGAATCACACCTAGCAAACACAATCACCGGTAAATGAAAAACACACAAAAATGACCTATTTTCACTCATCCAACAATCTTGCAAACAATAGACTAAATTATGCATTCATCCAAAAATTTACATTGAAAAAATAAAAGCAAGAATCTAAAGGGCTTTTCAAGGTTTTAGCATGGTCGGGTGAACAAACAAGGGATAATTCCTAAGGCTAATCGAAACAATAACTTGCCTAAACCTAAGGGAGTGATTAATTATCCAAAGTTTCAAACAATAAAATATTAATCAAAGTTCTTCTTCATCCCAAATGTTAAACCAAACAAACATCACTTATTAACACAACATTATTTCAAACTCTTTTTGTTTTTCTTTTTCAAAGCTTTTTTCAATTTCTTTTCTTTTCTTTTCTTTTTTCATTTCTTTTTTCACTTTTTTTCTCTTTTTTATAATTTTTTTTTCTTTTCAACCTCATAGCAATTAACCAATAAATACAAAATCATTTTTCTCCCCAACTTGAATTCAACCGTCATCATAATGTGAATACTCCCTACTTTCTAAGGCAAAGTAAAAATTCAACTAAAATCATAGTTGAGGGTTCCAGAAAACAAAGAATCAATATCCATGCAAATAGGGAAACTAAACAATCATATACAAACATTTAGAAATAAAATATGGATATCGACAAAAAGCTCAAAGGGGTTACTAATGATCACACACTCATAAGGTGGATTGACTATTTGGCCAAGGTAGTTGTGCTCAAAATGGAACAAAAAATGCTTTGATCATGTTCAATCTTTCATACAATCAATACAAACAAAAGAATAACCATAATAAAATCCAGTTAAAATAAGTGTTGTGGTCTCCAGCATATATGAATAATGGAAAGCTATCTCACAAAAAGGGTAGGAACTAAAGTGATTCACAAATGAATAATTATACAAAAGAATGAATGACATAAAATTTGTAAAAAGTCTAATTATAATGAATATGCTAAAGTATAGAAAGATATAAACACATACCTGGAATGTGTACAAAACTTTAAAAAAAATCATTACTACGCATTTGCAAGTTGAAACACTCTAATTTGGAAAATCACCAAAAGAGACTTCAAGCTATTCACAACAAGCTCAAAGACAAACAAAAAAAGAATTAGAAAAATAATATTAATTTTATTTACTATTACAAGGTCTTGGTGAAAGTGAGAAAAAGGAAGGCCAAGTGAACACAAAAAAAAAACCTTCACTGGCGCAGTACAGGAGAGCGTGCTAAGTGGTCTGGACCGCACTTAGCACGCTACACCAGATGCAGAAAAAACAGACAGTAACATTATCCTCCATAATCACCCTACACACTCAATTTACAACAATTACAATATTTAAAACATTATTAAACACACATCCGCAAGCTAAACACGACAAGCTTGCGGAAAACACAAATTGACATAACGAAACAAACACGAGAAAATGAATTAAACAAGTTGAAAAGTAAAAATTTGAAAATCTAAAACAAGTCCAATTTCAAATTTTTAAAACACAAGTACCATATAACAAAAATGAATATAAACAAAACATGCTTGTTTTACGTCGTAAGCTCGACGCCTTTATTGTGCGAGCTAATAACCTCCTCTCGTCATGCCATGGTATTGTCACACCGCATAAACCTAAAGAAAGTGTCTTAACATCCATACAAAATAATGTTACAAAAATGAGACAATTCACAACAATATGTGAAAACAAAGAAAAACACATATATGCACAAATATCATATACAAGTTAATGTACAATTTCTATACAACATATACATTAATTACAAAACACAAAACCAAAAGAATCGTCGTAATGCAAAACAATAAACAACAATCCCCAGCAACGACGCCATTTTGTTGCTACTGTAGAGCGGCTAGCAAAAAGTAAGTTATTAATTTATCGGGGGATATTTAGGTTATATCGTATCGTGTCCACGGAGATTTGTTATTGATTGGTTGTTCGATAAATTTCTGGTTAATGAGTTTGGGTTGAATTGGTTAAAATAAAATGTATTAATCGAAAATAAATATATAAAAGGAAAAAGGAATAATTTGTCAAGCATGCATATATACTACTTCTTACAGACTTAAACCTATCGAATTATTATACTCAACCTACAATATTTATCAATATCACTACGTATCACTCACAACCTAAGTCATTTCTAACCCAAATTGAGAGGCCGACTGCATCACCTCGGTAGAAATCTCTCAACCACCTCAACAACACAGAAGTCAACCTTGCTCGCCTACATTGACAATCTCTCAGAGCGACAAAAACAAAACTGAGGCATTAAACTCTGATACCCAAGTAGATAACATTGCTAAATCTATCTCTATAATTTAGACACTATCAGATAATCATCCTAGATAAGAATCTAAGTAGTATATGTCTATAACAACCCAAATCCCTAACACAGAGCAAAAATCTAAGACAACAATCCACAAAGATTTATAAAGCAAGTTTTATTAACGCCAAGAGCGACAAATATACATGGGTTAAAAGAAAATATACATACAAACCCAACCAATAGAAAATACACAAAGAGGAAGAGAAATGAACCACATATATAACATTTTTTTAGTGTCGGTCGAAGAGCAATCCACTCCAGATCATCCATATGCAAGCTCCATAGTTGTTATTTAAGTTAATCCTAACAAAATTTACAAGTTGATGGAATTGGGAGAAAAAACTTCCCCAAAACCATAACCTAAAATATGTGTATTTTGGCCCTTTTATCCCAATTCTATCTAGGGGACCGTGCTAAGCGGCACAATCCCGCTAAGCGCGCTCTACTATCATGAGGAAAAAAAATCAGCATTTTGTTTTCGCCATAACTTGAGAATCGTAACTCCGATTTACACCGGGTTCAAAGCGTTGGAAAGCTTATTCAATTATCTATCTAAAAACACATAAATATCAAACAAATTTATGATTTCTTATTCTTTGATTTTGACCCTTATTCGTTGACGAGTTGCTCAAAGTCGCGCGTTTGAAGTTGTGTCTTTGACACTTTATTGCTCATGCTCCAAATACGCATCAATACCAATAAAATGAATGGAAAACTATCAAACGGTACACAAATACACAAAAACTCGATTAAATATAATTTATACATAATTATACATAAAGAGGAGAATTATTCAACGATATTAACAACAAAAAGTTGATAAGTGCAACAAAAAGTATATACAAAAATAGCTACAATTTGCACTTATCAAACTCTCCCCAACTTGAACTTGTTTGTCCTCAAACAAAGCCAAACAACACAAAGAACCAAAAGTAATCAACCAAAATATCATGAATCAACAAGTTTTGAAAACGGAAAACAAATGCAATGGTTTAAATGAAAAATAGTAGACATGAAGAAACATACCTACCACTAAACTACAACTATAATATAAACATGAAATAAATGCTAAATACAAAAATTATGTCAAACATTCTAAAAAAAAATAGTTCACAAATGAATCACACCTAGCAAACACAATCACCAGTAAATGAAAAACACAAAAAATGAGGTATTTTTACTCATCCAATAATCTTGCAAACAATAAACTAAATTATGCATTCATCCAAAAATTTACATTGAAAATATAAAAGCAAGAATGTCAAGGGCTTTTCAAGGTTATAGTGTGGTTGGGTGAACAAACAAGGGATCATTCCTAAGGCTAATCGAAACAAAAACTCGCCTAAACCTAAGGGAGTGATCAATTCACCCAAGTTTCAAACAATAAAATTTTAATCAAACTTCTTCTTCATCTCAAATTTTACACCAAACACACATCACTTATTAACAAAACATTATTTCAAACTCTTTTTGTTTTTCTTTTTCAAAGTGTTTTTCAATTTTTTTTCTTCTTTTTTTTTTCATTTCTTTTATCACTTTTTTCCCTCTTTTTTCATAATTTTCTTCTTCTTTTCAACCTCATAGCAATCAACCAATAAATACACAATCATTTTTCTCCCCAACTTGAATTCAATAATCAACATAATGTGAATACTCCCTAGTTTCTAAGACAAGGTAAAAATTCAACTAAAATCATAGTTGAGGGTTCCAGAAAACAAAGAATCAATATCCATGCAAAAAGGGAAACTAAACACTCATAGACAAGCATTTAGCAAATACAACATGGATATCGACAAAAAGCTCAAAAGGGTTACTAATGATCACACACTCACAAGGTGAATTGACTATTTGGCCAAGGTAGTTATGCTCAAAATGGAACAAAAAATGCCTTGATCATGATCAAGCTTTCATACAATCAATACAAACAAAAGATTAAGCATAATAAAATCCAGTTAAAATAAGAGTTGTGGTCTCCAACATATATGACTAATGGAAAGCTACCTCACAAAAAGGGTAGGAACTAAAGCGATTCACAAATGAACAAGTATACAAATGAATGAATGGCATAAAAATTGTAAAAATTCTAAGTATCATGAATATGCTAAAGTATAGAAAGCGATAAACACATACCTCGAACGTGTACAAAACTTTAACAAAATCTTTACTATGCATTCACAAGTTAAAACACTCTAATTTGGAAAATCACCAAAAGAGACTTCAAGCTATTCACAACAAGCTCAAAGACAAACAAAAAAAGAATTAGAAAAATAATATTAATTTTATTTATTACTAAAAGGCCTTGTTGAAAGTGCGAAAAAGGAAGTCCAAGTGAACACTAAAAAAACCTTCACTGGCGTAGCACAAGAGAGCGTACTAAGAGGTATGGACAGCACTTAGCACACTACACCAGATGCAGAAAAATAGGAAGCAACCTCAGCCTCCATAATCACCCTACACACTCAATTTACAACAATTACAATATTTACAACATCAGCAAACACACTTCCGCAAACTAAACACAACAAGCTTGCGGAAAACACAAATTGACATAATGAAACAAACGCGAGAAAATGAATTAAAGAAGTTGAAAAGTAAAAATTTGAAAATCTAAAACAAGTCCAATTTCAACTTGTTAAAACACAAGTACCATATAACAAAAATGAATATAAAAAAACATACTTTTTTTACGTCGTAAGCTAGACGCCTTTATTGTGTGAGCTAGTAACCTCCTCTCGTCATGCCATGGTATTATCACATCGCGCAAACCTAAAGAAAGTGTTCTAACATCCACACAACAAATGTTACAAAAATGAGACAATTCACAACAATATGTGAAAACAAAGAAAAACACATATATGCACAAATATCATATACAAGTTAATATACAATTTCTATACAACATATAGATTAATTACAAAACTCAAAACCAAAAGAATCATCACAATGCAAAACAATAAACAACGTCCCCAGTGTTGTACCCAAAATTTGCCCTCTCAGGTTTTCCAAGGTTTTCTATTACATGGGTGGTCACAAACCCTTGCCTAAAGAAAATGAATTTTTTTGAATGATGTTTAAGTATCCTTCAATTGGCATGTCAGCAATATCCTTCGAATGGCAAGTGAACAAAAGAGTCTTCGATTGGCATGTCAGTAATATCCTTCGATTGACATCTGGACAAGGAGTTTTGACTGGGCTTCTAAAGCCCTTCGACCAAGCATTGGCCCATCAATTTCGATTGCACATTGGTTCCCCTTCGAGCAAGCATTAGTCCAAGTTTCATTGAGGAGAGAACCCCCTACAAGCTCCCTTGTATCCACCATTAGTGACCTCCTGCATGCTTACTTTGGTTCATAAAATAGTGGGTTCCTGCATGCTAGCTTTGTTCATGGCAAAAGGTTCCCTCTTCATGCCTGATTTCGTTTCACAAGCATAAGATTGCCACATTATGAACACACAAATGATTCCTTCAAAAGACATACATTTAGTCTGCTCGAAAGACACACATTTGTTGGAAACAAACTTGTTTTACCTTTTGATAATGTTTCGTTCAAGTTTCTTGCTGGGCAAGAGGTTATATGCTGCCTAGCCCATGCCTCATGCACCATTACATTCATGAAAAAGGAGGCTTCGATTGGCCAGAAGGAAGTCCTCACTTGGGCTATTGGAATTAAGCAGCTAAGGGAATTAGATGATCCATTCGAAGAAGCATCCAAAGGCCCATTCGATGGACACATAGTTTTGTCTAAAAAGAAAAGGGGTTTGGTCAAAAGTTGGATCTAGTTGGTTAAAAATAAAGAGAAATATTCAAGGAAGCTTCGACTGGCCAAGATGAAGTCTTTCGTTTGGTTTAGTTAGTTAGCGTCAGCGCCAGTCGAAGAACAAGGTAAATAGGGACTCAATCGAAATCCACGATGATGAGGCCTAGGTCAATTCGAAAGAAAGTGAGGAGGCTTCTACAAAGCCTTCGATTGATAAAGAACTGATCAACCTTCGACCAGTCAGGGACAGTTGATGTTTCGATTGGTTTGAGTTGAAAGAAACCATTAGAAGGAAGTAACACTAGGCCAATTGAATAGCAACACTGAAGGGCATTCGAAGAAGCCAAAATGTCCAGGTTCATTCAAATTCAAAAAGGGACAAGAAACCACGTCTTTTGCAATGTTTCAAAATGGTATTCATGGCCTTAAAACACAAACTTAATGGTTGTTTACCATTTTTCCTTCTTGTCCCCTCCACCCCCTCTATATAAAGATACCACACGTGTTGCATTACACACATACATAATGCCTATAAAAAAAGAACACTGACACCGCCATAGAAAACATATCAAAATTCTAATCAATTTTGCAGGCACCCTCAATCCAAACGAAGACCATAATTGTGTTCTTGAGACCCCCAAAAGTCTTCTCCAAGCCAAGCCACACCCATATTTATAGATCGAAGCATTTCCAGTTGGTAAGGATTCACCCAAGTCGAAATTGTATTACTAGGCCCTTTAAATACATGTTATGGGTATATCTGTGCTGCTAATGTCATTTGTGTCTATATGAACATATCATACGCAAGGTAACATGCAGGAATAAAATCATGCCATCGAAAGGCATGATCTGGGTTTGCCTTTCGAAACTCATGGTATAGCCAGTTTTAAGCCAAAATAAGCTTAGGTCTGAGGATAAAAGATTTGAATTAGGGAGAAAGACCCGGGTTCGATACCCAGGTCATGCATCTTTATTTTTGCTAACGTTTGTCTTGCAGATCCAGATTGAAAGATAAATCCCTCCTTGGATTGAAAAATCACACCCCTCCCTAGATCGAAGAACCACATTGCTTCCTGGATCCAAGGACATACCTAGGCTCTCTTCAACATTGGGCCTAGCGAAAATTCAATCTCACACCCCCTATTTTTCTTTTGTTATCAAGCCCATTTTTGTATTCCTTTTATTTGTTTTAGTTTTTCTCTATTAATTAATTAACAAAATAGTCAAAAAAATCACAAAATATTAAGTTAGTATTTTTTTTAATTAAACTAATTTTGTAAATAAATTAAATAAATACTTTAACTATTTTCTTTAATTTAAATGAATTAGAATTTAGGATTTAATTTAATTTTAATTATTTTCTTAAATCAAGAAAAGGAACAATAAAAAGATTTTCTTATTTCATTTTTACTTATTAGGTTTTTAGACGTACTTTTAACTTTCGCACGTTATTTATTTTCTTTCGTATTTTTATATTATTGTACCTGTACACTGGATGTAATAGTTAGTAGGATTTTATCCGCTTTCTTTATTTTTCTTCCCACAATTTTTGTACATTGTAAATCCCCTTCCCCAAGCCATATAATAGTGTAGGTTTATACTTCCACACTTTATATTCTATACATATTTACTGCTAGTAACTAGGATTACATGACAAGATTGAAAAAATAAAAAACATTAGCAAACCTAACACAAAAGGTGAAAATAACTGAATATAACACACATTTCACATATACACCTCTAGGGCACCCCACTTTAGTTGCCTTCGGAAATAAAGCAGTCATGTCCCTCGAAACAGGGACGCTTTAGCAAAGACTCGTAAATCAAAAAGATCATAGTCCTTCGATGACCCTACAATTGCCTCTCGGTAAATGATCTAGTTCCTAAACGAAATTGCTAAAGCGTCTCCATAAGTTGCCTTCATGACTGTAACGTCCCTTTGAATGTCCCTTATACATCCAACAACAAGGCTACCTACTCACTAGTAGTAGGATAGTATTGTCTAAAGGAAAGGAGAAAAAGAATAACCTTTTTTGAGTACAAAGTAGATAGCTGTTAGAAGTTTTCTCAAAACATTTGGCACTTACACAAATACTACTTTTCAAAAATATTATTCAAAACACTTTGTACACTTTCTCTACTATCCCGAGAAACATTACAAAGTTCGCCGTACTAAGGAATTCTCAAAACATTTTCAAACACGCAAATCACAAAGGTATTTCAAAATGAGCAAACCTCCAAGAGCCCGTAGATAACTACGGATGGAAAGGGTGTCAACACCTTCCCTTTCCATAATCTACCCCCCTGTGATCGGTGGATCTGGAACTGACTGTTTAACACTGGTTCGCGAAATATCGCGGAAGCAAGAGTCGCCACCGTATTTTATTTTCTCCAACATGGAAAGGACAAAAGCACAGAAAAATTCCTTAAAGAGATTGCTCTCGGTTCGGGAGGTAGGTTATAGAAAGGGAAGATGTTAGCACCCTTTCTATCCATGGTTATCCATGGGCTCTTAGATACTTGCTCATTGTGTTTTCAAAAATGGTTTGTTTGCTTTTCAACTGTGGGTTTTAAAAAAGTTTCTTTGAAAATTCCAGTTCGACTCTTGTATCGGTCCTCAAGAGTGTTTGAAAAATTGCTTTCGAAAGCTTTTGAAAAGGTGTCGGTGTGAAAAGTATTTTTGATTTGTTTTGAAATTTAGAGCAAGTATCTAGAGTCGTCTACCTACCCTAAGGAATTCGGCTGTGTAAATGTCCTTTAAAGTAGTGCCATCCCACCATTGAGAGGTAGGTAGCACCACCGTTGGAGGTGTTCGGGTCAATTCGAGGTTCGGGACATGGTGATCACCAGAGCAATGGGAAGACACCTTAGAAGCTGCCCTCATGCCAGGTTCCCGGATCATGAGGACTTACTAAGACATCCTCTACTCGACGATCACCTTTCGAGGCAAGGCAACAGTGAGGCGTACCCTAGGGGTGGTGTGTGATTTGTGTGTCGTTTTCAGATATTTTTGTCTTTTGTCATGTTATTGGTGATCTAGCGTTTGTTTTTATTTTTGTCCATTCATTCTTGCATGCCTTGATTAACAGTTAAAAATTGCGAGAAGTAAAAGTTCTAAGCTATTACAAAAGGCGCGGGTCCACATCGCCAAAATTTCTTGAACCCGATTTGACAGAAAAATAAAGAATAATGAAAAGTAAAGAATTAAAAGTGCGACAGATTAATTTACAAGGCCTTGGGAGAGGTACATAAATATTATAAAGAATAAAATAAATATGCGAATTAAATAAGAATTAAAACGAGGGCGTTGGACCCCTTTTTGTAAAAATTAAATTAAACAATGAATTTAATTAATTAAAAAGAAAAGAAATTGTTTTTTTTGGTGTTTTTGGTATTTTATGATTTTTATGGGAAAAAAGAATTAAATGCAATTAAACCTAATTCTACAATTTTTTTTATTTTTATTATGAAAACATATTAAGGTTAACCTAAAATTAATCCTAATTATTTTACATGCAATTTTTAATTTATAAAAATAAATAATATTTTATACTTAATTATTATGAAAGAAAATAAAAAGATCTAAAAAATTAATTAAACCCTAATTCTACCATTTTTTAGATTTTTATTATGAAAATATTATAATTAACCCTAATTTAACAACTAAATGAATTAATGCAATTTATTTATGAAAATACTAAAATAAAATATTTATTATTTTTTCTCTTTTCTGATTTTTTAAGTGTTTTTTATATATTATGAAAAATATTAAATTAATTAAAAACAATAATTAAAAGAAAGCAAAAAATAAAGCAAAATAAAGAATAATAAAAAAGGTTTGCAAACCTAGGGGGGTTGCTGTCCCCAAAGTGGAGGTATAGCCCAGCAATTTGAGGCCCACTTATTCATGGCCTGATTGACTTTCATTGGCCAGCGTATGGGGTGTTGACTCAGGTCCACCGTGTTCTTTAGATCTGAGCCCTTGATGGAATGCTCTGGGACGCGTGGACAGTTTGATTTTGTGGGTGCATGATACGCTTCAGCATTGAAACTGCATGGGAATATTAAATGAAAAAATATATGGAAAGGGGTGAGGACCTGGGGCTCGAACCCAGGTCATGAACGTTACCAGCACACACGTATACCACTAAGCCATCCCACGCGTGTTTAACATATAATGACTAACAAATATTATAAAAGAAAAATAGTCAGTGGCTAAAAAACGCGCGAAGAATTTGAATGTTCCAATCAGCGCCTTCCACTTCATCGTCCTCTTCGTTGTGTTCTTTTTTTCCTGAAAAATATAAAACATTGGCAACGGTTTTCAAACGTTGCTATAGGCACTATATTAGAAAATAGCGAATAGCCCCTGGGGCTTCATAAATTAGGCGCGACATATGTTTATTGATCGTCCAATCATGCTTGATTCAGTCATGGCACTATGGTGGCCTAATTTTACCGCGTTTGGAAACCCCCAATTTCAAGCTTGCAAAACCCTAATCTGCATCCATGGTAGAATTGCATATAGGTGATAAAAATACAATTAATTTGTTGGGTTAGCTTCAGAACACTTCAATCAGTATGAATACACAAACAAAATGCTATGTAAATGCCTAAATATGGAAACACGATTATGAAAAAAAGTGAAGAAAGCTTGACTTCTGTACAATGTTTCAAGGTGTTAGAATTGATGCTTCTGATCCAGGAAGGTTGCTTGATGTCCTTGGAAGGCAATAGGATGAGTTTCTTGGCTTGAATCGACCTGCAAATAGGTTTTCAGATTTGGAATTTTTTGCAAAAAAAAGCTTGAGTTTGATAATGGGGTTTTTGCGCAGCTTTCTCGTTAATGGCATTAGGTCTTGCTTCTTTGTATATGTATGAATGAATTAGGGTTAAAAAACTTGATCAAAATCCATGAATTAATGAATATGATCTTTGATTTTTAAACCATGATTTTCAAATCTTTTTCACATGCTTTTTGAAACAAATCACATCCAATTACATTGGTTCTTTCCATATTTGGCTAGGCACGAAATCTTGAGGATATAATATGCATAAAAAGATTTAAAACCTAAGTTTAGTATTTTTCATGTATTTATTTTAATTTAAATGAATTATTAATAATAAAAATCCAAATAAATAAATAAAAAATGATAAAAACTTCCCTTTGGGCCAAATGGTCGTGCACATGTCTTGGATAATGATTCTTGGAAGAAAAAGAGGCCCATTAGCAATTTTAGGTCATTTGAAGTAATGTTGACTTTTCAAAATATCCAAAAATTTCCCAACTTCCACAAGGCATAACTTTCTCAATGTTTAAGCTTTGCTCATGTTCTTGGACATTTTGGAAAGGTATTTGAGTCCTCTAACCAATGTCTTTGGTCCCATGTCATTTTGATTTACAAATACCAAGTTATGGCCTTTGACTTAAAGTCCCTTTTTGTTGACTTTTGAAAATGACCTATAATGTTGAAATTGTTAACTTTTTGTGAGAGCATTTCTTGGACTTGAAGTATGAAGATGAGTTGTAGGAAATGTCTTTCTCTTCAAAATGAGCTTTGGATGGAATTTTTCTGATAATCCATGTGAAAGTTATGCCCTGGTCAATTTACAGTTGACTTTTTCAACTGTCCAAATAAAGAAACTTTTGCATCTTGATGATTTTTGAGCCAAGGTTTGAGAATCATGATCAAGCATTGATAAAATGATGTTTGTGGCTTCAAAATGAGATGTTGACCAAAAATTTGAACTTTTGACTGTCAAATGACCATTTTGCCCCTACAGTTGATTGTAGTGCAATTAGGGTTTTTGACTGTGCAATTTTGTGCTGAAAGTCTTGAAACTTGGTATGAGGATGCTTGACCATATTTGTAGGCATGTGAGACTTGATTGGACCTTTGGAAACTTCATTTTCTTGATCAGAACCAAAACCCTAATTTTGACTGTTCAGGAGGCTCTTGCACTGTGCAACCCTTGGGGAATTTTGCAGCTTGACTTGGCAATTTCTTGAAGAATATTGGAGGGCAAATTTTGGGGTACAACAGTTGCCCCTGTTCAATCTTCTTAGACCTGAGGATGCAGATTGGCTGACGTGCCTTTCGTAATCCGAGGGTAGAAGATGATTGAACACTAGGGTGCCCAGAAATTTGCGCTCACATAGTAGCAGTGATGGTGGAAATGGGCTTATAGATTCCATCTGGATGTTGATCGCGTAAGAGATTCCTTAGCGATAACTTGCGTACCTGCAAAAGAAAAATGAGTACCTGACATGTTGCAGGAGCTGGTTTTCAGATGCTTTGTGTAGATATGTCCTGACTGGTTACAGGAATCGGATCTTCGAATTCTTCAGACGTGCCCTGGCGAGATACAGGAATCGAGTCTGGTAATGTTAGTCTTCAACGGATACACCCTGGCAAGATTCAGGTATCGGATCCTCGAACTCTTCAGACACACCCTGGCAAGATGCAGGAATCGGATCTGGTAATTGGTCATCAATAGATACACCCTGGCAAGATTCAGGAATCAGATCTTTAGTTGCGACCATTGATGGTAATCAATTTTGTATTTTTGTCCTGAAAAGACAAGCGTTAGTTGTATGCGATGTCATGTGGTATGACGTGCGAGATGCTCTCAGAATGAATGAGATTGTATGTTCATGATGCGTATATGCATGCTATAATGTATGAATATGTTTATGAATGCATTTTTCGTCTAGGAAATTAAATCCTTGACGGGTGCCGGGAAGTCACTCCTGGGCTGATGTTGGAGAATAAATTTTGCTTCCGCCGGGGATGATAGCTGCAAGTATACCGGTAGGAGAAGATCACTCCGTTGGGGAATAAACTTGGCGAATGGAATAACTCTGCGGGGAGAAAAGTACTCTGACGATCTCGCTGGGGGGCAATACTCTGTGGGGAGAGAGATACCTTGCTGAGTATTGATGATAACTTGCTGGGGATATCTTTGCTGTGTTGGAAGTGCTGATAGACTTCGCTCGGGGTAAGAAGATTCTGTCGACGACGATCTTTCCATGGCTTTTGGCTGGGGATAACCCAGTTATATCCTGGTAGGGAAATAACTCTTTGAATAAGGCCGGGCGACGCGTTCGCGCTCTGCGAGGATAAGCTTCCAGAATCTACTGGCGATAAGCTTACTGCTTGGGGAGATGGATTCCAACTTTCCTGGGGAAACTGGGCTGGACTCTCCTGGGGAAGTTTTTTGAACTGCGGGGAAGTGATTCCTTTGAATGTTGATATGCCTCCAGGGAACAATCTTTAGGCCAAGACTGCCGGGGATGCTTGTTAAGAATATATGTATATATGCTGCTGGGGAGGTGTTGAGATCCACTGGAGGATACCCAACTTCCTTAAGGTTGATAACTACTTTGCTTGAGGAGAGTATACTGCTTGCTTACTCTCTGGGGAATTAAGATGTACTGGTTGTGTTCTTTAGCTGAAACTACCTTGGTACCTTGGAGAACAGAACAATTAGATTGCTCAGACACTCTTTATTGCCCCTGTTTCTAATATTACCTGTAATTAATCCTTTGTTTCGTATGCAAATATTCATGAATTAGCAAATTATCGTCAATGCATATATCACAAATTGAACCTTGGACGTTCTTCGCAAAACAAAACAGAAAAAGAAAAACAATTGGCACTTTTAACTGAAAAGTATATTTGTATTGATTTTTGAATGGCCTGAAAATAGGCGTTTTGTGTACAAGAGGCTGACGTCCTAGTAAGAGAACGTCGCCGAACAAATGAGTTTATACAAATTTTGTACAAAAGAAAATAAAACAGCTGTGTGAAATGAATGATCCACTGGGTTTCAACTCTGCTATTGCCTTTATAACTCCGAGCATCTCATCACTTGATGACCTTGGTCGAAGGTGAAACTGACTGATTGATGCCGTCTGAACTTGATGTAGATACCGGATTCTGGATGCAAAGTGATCCAATGAGACATAGTATTACGCTTTATCCCTAATTTTTGCCTGGACCGCCCTTTCGGGTTTTTAGTCCACCGGGATACCCATTTTTGCCCAAGTCGCCTTTTCAGGTTTTCGACTTGCCGGGTGTACAGATTTTTTCATTTCATCCCTTCATTTTGCCCGAACCCTTTTGGTTCGCCGGGAAGCCCTAATTTTTGCCTAGGCATGTCAGCCTAGCGGGTCTTTTTTCATGCGTAGTATCTTTTTACTATGTCTGCATTAGCGGGGTGAGGAAGGTCGTCACCATCCATGGTGGTTAGAATCATGGCTCCTCCTGAGAACACATGTTTAACCACAAATGGCCCTTCGTATGTAGGGGTCCACTTGCCCCTTGGATCACTCTGAGGAAGGATGATTCGCTTGATTACCAGATCCCCAACTTGATATTCCTGTGGTCTAACCTTTTTGTTAAATGCCCTGATCATCTGTTTCTGATACGTCTGACCATGACAGATAGCAGCAAGTCTCTTCTCATCAATAAGGTTGAGCTGATCAAGTCGTGTCTGGATCCAATCATCCTCGTTTAGATTTGCATCCTTCATTATCCGGAGAGAGGGTATTTGCAGTTCGATCGGTAAGACTGCCTCCATACCATAAACCAAAGAGAAAGGAGTTGCCCCGGTTGACGTCCTGGATGAAGTACGGTACCCATGTAGAGCGAACGGTAACATCGTGCCAATCTTTATAAGTCGTCATCTTCTGCACGATTTTCTTGATGTTCTTATTTGCTGCTTCTACAGCCCCATTCATCTTCGGTCTGTAAGGAGAAGAATTGTGGTGCTGTATTTTGAACTGCTCGCAGAGCTCAGTGATCATCTTATTATTCAGATTGGTACCGTTGTCTGTAATAATTCTCTCAGGGACGCCGTACCGACAGATCAGATTATGCCGAATGAACCGTGCCACAACAGTCTTGGTTACCGTAGCATAGGAAGCTGCTTCGACCCACTTTGTAAAATAATCAATCGCCACTAGGATGAAGCGGTGTCCATTAGATGCCGTAGGTTTAATCTCACCGATCATGTCTATGCCCCACATTGCGAACGGCCAAGGCGCAGTCAGAACATTTAGGGGAACTGGAGGAACATGCACCTTATCTGCATAAATCTGGCACTTATGGAATGTCCTAGAATGTTGGTAGCAGTCAGCTTCCATTATGGACCAGTAATATCCTGCCCGAAGGATCTTCTTTGCCATTGTGTGCCCACTGGAATGTGTACCAAAAGTCCCTTCATGTAGCTCTTCCATGATCCTTTCTGCTTCAGTCTTATCCACACAACGCAGTAAAGTTGAATCATGGTTTCGCTTGTAGAAGATGTCGTTGCTCAGGAAGAACTTGGCTGCGAACCTTCTCAGAAACTTCTTATCATTGATAGAGGCACCTTCAGGGTATTCCTGAGCTTCCAAATATCTCTTCACCTCATGGTACCAAGGCTTCTCAGTTACCAATTCAGTCTCGAGATCGCAACAGTATGCCGGCTCGTCCAGTTTCCAGATGATGATCCGGGGAGCCTCATTATCCCATTTGACTTTGAACATAGAAGACATTGTAGCTAACGCGTCCGCCAGCTGATTCTCTTCTCTCGGAAAGTGTTCAAAGGTTATCTCTGTAAAGTGGGGGATCAAGGTCAACACACATTCTCTGTAAGGAATCAGGTTTGGGTGTTTCGTATCCCACTCTCCTTTGATCTGATTGATCACGAGAGCGGAATCTCCGAAGACACTCAGAAACTTGATCCTTAGATCGATCGCAGCTTGAAGACCCATGATGCACGCCTCATACTCTGCCATGTTATTGGTACAGTTAAAACATAGTCGGGCAGTGAGCGGAGTATGAGTACCTTGTGGAGATATGATTATGGCGCCGATACCGTTACCCAAAGCATTGGAGGCTCCGTCAAAGTGCATAGACCATCGGGATCCTTCCTCAGGTCCTTCATCCGGTCCAGGTACTTCACAATCTGTTACTATCATGATGCTTTCATCCGGAAACTCGAAGTTCATTGACTGATAGTCATCTACGGCCTGATGTGCCAAGTGGTCTGCCAATACACTTCCCTTGATGGCTTTCTGGGTTGTGTATTGAATGTCGTATTCCGTCAAGATCATTTGCCATCTTGCAATTCTCCCAGACAGAGCAGGCTTTTCGAATATGTACTTTATAGGATCCATCTTCGAGATCAACAAAGTAGTGTGAGTCAGCATATACTGTCTCAGCCGGCGAGCAACCCATACCAAAGCGCAGCAAGTTTTCTCAAGCAGTGAGTATCGGGTCTCATAGTCGGTAAACTTTTTGCTAAGATAATAAATGGCATGCTCTTTTCGGCCAGACTCGTCATGCTGCCCCAGCACACACCCCATTGAGTTGTCAAGCACTGTCAGGTATAGTATCAGAGGTCTCCCTTCAACCGGTGGCATAAGGATAGGTGGTTCTTGGAGATACTCTTTAATTCTGTCGAAAGCAGCCTGACATTCATCGTTCCAACGTACTACCTGATCTTTCTTCAGCAGCTTGAAGATTGGCTCACAGGTAGCAGTCAGATGTGAGATGAACCGAGCAATGTAATTCAGGCGTCCTAAAAAGCCTCTGACCTCTTTTTCTGTCCTAGGAACTGGCATCTCTTGAATAGCTTTAACCTTAGCAGGGTCCACTTGAATACCCTTATCACTTACCACGAAGCCAAGCAACTTTCCAGATCTTACCCCGAAGGTGCACTTGTTCGGGTTCAACCTCAGCTTGTACAGTTTCAACCGGTCAAACAACTTCTGCAGATGATCTAGATGCTCTTCCTCAGTTTGGGACCTTGCGATCATGTCGTCAACATACACTTCTATCTCATGATGGATCATGTCATGAAATAAAGCAACCGTGGCACGCTGGTAGGTTGCCCCAGCGTTCTTCAGTCCAAAAGGCATGACCTTGTAGCAGAAGGTGCCCCACTGAGTAACAAAGTTAGTCTTTTCCATGTCTTCAGGTGCCATCTTGATCTGATTGTAACCTGAAAAGCCATCCATGAAAGAGAACACCTTATGCTGAGCCGTATTATCAACAAGGACATCAATGTGAGGTAGAGGGAAGTCATCCTTGGGGCTGGCCCTGTTCAGATCCCGGTAATCGACACACATTCTGACCTTTCCGTCCTTCTTGGGTACCGGCACCACATTAGCAACCCACTGAGGGTAAGAAGTCACTGTAAGGAACCCAGCGTCAAACTGTTTAATAACCTCGGCTTTAATCTTTTCAGACATCTCTGGACGCATACGGTGGACCTTTTGCTTCATTGGAGGACAGTCTTCCTTAGTTGGCAAGTGATGGACCACAATATCGGTATCCAACCCGGGCATGTCTTCGTAGGACCAAGCAAATATCTCCATATAATCATGCAGCATCTGAGTCAACCGTTGCTTCACGCTGAGCTCTAGGTTGGCACCAATCTTTACCTCTTTCCTGTCTTCTTCAGTACCCAGGTTTATTGTTTCCACTGGCTCTTCATGGGGTTGAATTGCCCTCTCTTCCTGAAGTAACAGTCTTGCAAGCTCGCCAGGCACTTCGCAATCATCTTCACCTTCGTCTTCGGCTAAGTTGATCGGATTTTCGAAGTCATAACTGGCAGTAGCAGAGTCGTTACCAGTGAGATCCAGAGTGGATTGAAACCTGTATGAGTGAGTGTGTGTGTAAATACAGCTGTTTTGAAATATATGTAAAGGAAAGAAAGACAGGAAAGGAGCATAAGATTTGTAATGCGAGAAAACGTCCAAGATTTTCATTTATGATATATGAAATGACAATTTATATGCCCTCACAAATGAGACCACGGTGCCTTGGGTAAGACACCGGGCCATAGAGTTTATTTATTGTTTATTACAAATAACGAAACAAAGAAATTTATTACTGCGTCACAAAGGTAACAGGAGTATGGTCTTTGGCAATCCAATTGGTCAATCCGCCTTCGGTTGTCGGGTAGATCCAGCTATCAAACTCAACTTCATCCACTTCGTTGTCTTCCCCAACAGCATTCACTCCTGGATTTGTAATGAACACAGGAGGTCTTCTGGTCTTCGCCTTCCGCATAGCTTTCTGACCTTCTGCAGTAAAACCCAGCCCAAATTTGTCAGTTTTTTGTGTAAAGTCTGGAAGCCTGCCCCAGTTAGCACAATCACCTTTTTGAACCACGACCCGGGCATCCTTCAGGGAAGCCATCTTCAAAGGAACATTCTCTCCTACTGCTGTTTCTGCTGCTGCTGCAATTGGGAGCACCTCCTCGAAATGCTGAAAGGGGGTTTCAATAAACTCCCCGTCCATCTCAGTGTATCTGAAGGAATTCAGGTGGCTTACCATATACTCCTCCTCCCCTTGCACAGTGACGATCTTCCCTCTGACGGGGTACTTCAGCTTCTGGTGCAAGGTAGAGGTCACTGCCCCAGCTTTATGGATCCAAGGTCGACCCAGTAGACAAGAGTACGATGGACGGATATCCATCACATAAAAAGTAGAGTCAAACACCTGAGAGCCCACACGAATAGGAATGTCAACCTCTCCATGGACCATCCTTTTTGAACCGTCAAAGGCCCTGACGATGATATTGCTGGGTTTCAGTTCCAGGCCTTCACAATCTAAACGGTCTAAAGCCTTCTTGGGTAACACGTTCAAGGACGAACCAGTATCCACCAATACATGTGCCAAAGTAGTGCCCCTGCATTCGATAGATACATGCAGGGCATCATTGTGGTCTCTTCCCTTCGCAGTCAGGTCAGCATCTGAGAAACCCAAGCCATTGTCTGCTATCAGATTTGCTACGCAATCAGTGAACTGGACTGCAGATGTCTCCTGTGGCACATGGGCCGTCTTGAGGAATGAGATCAAGGCCTTAGCATGGGCCTCGGAGCACAGCAATAAAGAGAGCATGGAGATTTTGGAGGGCGTGTGCCCCAGCTGTTCCACAACATTGAAGTCACTCTTCTTTATTATCTTTAGAATCTCCTCCATTTCTTGTTGGGAGGCTTCAGCAGTTACAGGTATAGGTGCCTCCATCTGGGCAGGCTCAACTTCAATTCCTTTGCCCCGAGCATTGGATGACTCGGCAGCAGGAGAAACAACTTGATCAGCAACAGGAACAGGTACACTTGTAGGAGTTATAAGGAGTGGTCTTCGGGTAGCAGGCGGTGCAATGTCAGGCGAGAAGAGCCTGCCACTGTGGGTAACCTTGGATGGGCCAGTGATATCACAGATACTGGCGCCAGTGTTGAACTCTTGTTTGATCCCATTCACATACACATCTGCCCCATAGTGCCAGGGGACAGCTTTATCAGATACGTAGGGAAGAGGCCCCGGAACAGTGATAACAACAGGTGCGACAGTCATGATTTGAACAGGCTTCTTCGGGAGAGCCTTGATTGGATTATTAAAGATGGTAACCACATAAACTTCTTCTACCGGAACCAACTGAACAACAGACTTCTTAAACAGAATTTCCTTACTATCCATTAGGCTTTGGATGCCTAACTTCAGCAGGGGACAACCAGATAGAGAAACAGCACAGAACAGGAAACCCTCACTGCAACCCGAAAATAAACCGGACAACAATAGGTTCCTTTTGACAGTCTTCAGAGGAGTGGCTAGATCATCCACGGAAACAGCGTAAACATCTTCATCAACAGCATTTACTCCATGCTGGGGCATAGGAGCAGTAACCACATTTGGCCTCTCAGGCGCTTCAAACTGTATTTCTTTCGCGTCGATAAGGTCTTGCACCTTATTCCTTAATGCCCAATAGTCATCAGTGGCATGTCCCGGGCTATCGGAGTGATAAGCACAGCGGGCATTTGGATTGTACTTAGGAGAGGAAGTATTTGCAAACTTCGGAGCCTCTCTGACGGTTACTAAGTTGGTTGAGAGCAACTGTGGTAAGATCTGCGACAAGGTCATACTCAAACGGGTGAATTCTCTTCTGGGTCTCTCAGCCCTTGGTTGGTTAGCTTTCCGAGGAGCGGCTGCAGGCTTTGCAATTACCAATGCGTTGACGGATTGGCGGCGCTCCGGTTTGTCTTGCCTTCTAGGCCCATACACCACACTGGCCTCTTTCTTGAAGGGTTTCTTCTCTGAACCTGTAGATGCACCCTTTGGAATCTTACCAGACTTCAACCCAGCCTCAATTCTTTCTCCAGTCAGAATCAGATCGGTGAACCCTGCAGACGAATTCCCGATAAGATGGTTGAAAAATGGCCTAGACAGGGTCCCCAAGAACATGTCTACCAATTCCCGATCAGTCAACGGTGGCTGCACCCTGCCAGCCAGGTCTCTCCACTTCTGAGCGTACTCCTTAAAACCTTCACTTGAACCTAACGACATACCCTGGAGTTGGGTACGCGTAGGGGCAAGGTCGGCATTATACTGATACTGCTTGTAGAAAGCAGTAGCCAACTCCTCCCAGTTACGAACCTTGGTCCCATCCAGCTGATAGAACCATTCGAGATGAGTCCCTGAAAGACTCTCCTGGAAGAAGTGGATCCACAAATTCTTATCCGCTGAGTACGGTTGAATCTTCCGAACATAGGACCTGAGATGTAGCTTGGGACAAGACGCTCCGTCATATTTAGTGAAAGATGGTGCTTTGAACTTATGAGGAATGATTACACCAGTTGACAAGCCCAAATCTCCGAAATCCAGCCCAGGTACCTGTTGTATTTCCATAGCATTCAACCTGTCTTCCAACTGCTTGTACCGGTCTTCTGCTGGAGGATATTGCTCTTCATCAAAATCAGTCTCGTTGTCGGAGACTACCGGACTAGGACCCTTTTCTGCTTGAGGAGTACTCTTGCCAATGGAAGAACCAGCCTCTTCATTCTGCAAAGTGTTGCCAAACCTTCGGCCCGAGCTAAACAGAATAGTTCTTCTCTTCTTCTTCTTCTCCTTCTTCAGGAGCAGAGCCTTCAGCTCTTCTTGGCCTTGAGCCAAACCCTTGATTAATTCTTGAAATTGCGCATTCTGCGCCTGAAGAGCTTTGATGGATGTCTCAGTTGATGATGAGTCAGGATTCATGATGCTGAAATAAACAGCGAAGAACTGTAAGCAACCTGAAAATAGGAAAAACCTGCTATGCACATGATGAATGATATGTGTTTATGCAATGCATTCAAGTGTTCGAAAGTTCAAATTTGTTGTAGACAAAAAGGAACACACGTTATCATTAAGGAAATAACTGTTCAGTACATCAAAGCCTCATGGGAAAAATAATACAAAAGCAAATCAATCCCAAAATACACTGCGCATCCTCTTTGGAGCTATGTAAGTGTTGAGATTCCTCTCCTCATGCAACAGGCGGGTGAGCTCCAAGACCTTCTTTTCACTGGCATGTAGACTGGTCTCAAGAGAATTCCGTTCTTCTTTAAGCTGGATCCAGCTCTTCTGCATCTCTTCCCAGGATGTGGGCATATCAGGGTGCTGAATAGTGTAGGACACTTCTCCTTCCAAGACTGGCTCTTTGATCACAGGGAGCATATGGGGATAGGGCATCACTAACTTCTGGGAGCGGGCGCGTACCCACTTGAGATAAGGTTCCAACAGGATGGAGTTCCTGTGCCCCAGTGTCTTGCTGTCTATCCTACTTGGCATCCTCCAGGCTCTGATAAATCTCTGGCGAAGTCCTTGAGTATCGTGGTCGAAGTCAAAAACTATGTCAGGAATTAGCATGTCATGAGGACCATCCCTCCGAGCATAACCAAACTGTCTCCAAGCCAGGCATGGGCTGTAAGTAATACCTCCTCTGATTCCAAGTAAAGGAACATTAGGGTACTCCCCGCAACGATCAATGATAGTGACATCTTCTCTGGACCTAGGGCACCAATGTATATCTGCATGTGTGAGAGTCATCAACCGTTGTGACCATCTCAAATCCCGCTCATTCTTCAAGACTGATTGTGGAAGGTGCGAAATAAACCACCTTCCCAGGAGAGGAGTGCAACACATAAGGACACCTCTTTTTCTCATGGTTCGAGTGTAACATGAGTGAAGGATGTCTCCCAGCAACGTAGGTATAGGATTCCTGGACATAAAGATATGGATAGCACTGATATCAATAAGCTGATCTGGGTTAGGGAACAACACCAAACCATAGACAAGGAGGGCCACCACTTCTTCAAAAGCTTGCAAATCAAGGGAGTTCCAACATTCATGGGCCTTTTCAAACAGAAACCTGGCTAAGAACCCTTTGATACCACTTCTAACTTCCCAATGTCCCTTGAGGTCAGATGACTGTAGGTGCAAGGCTTTAGCAATCTCTTCAAGCTTAGGTTCCTTTTCTGTACCGTTGTAGGGTAGCTGATCAAGGATAGGGATCTTCAGGAGCCGGGAGAACTCCTCCAATGTAGGTACCAGCTGATAATCCAAGAAGGTGAAACAGTGATGTAGAGGGTCAAAGAATTGGAACAAGACCTTTATCATATCTTCCTCAATGTTGGTATTGACCAAGCTAATGAGACTTCCATGTCTTTCACTGAATGATGAGTTCTCGGGAATCCTGGATATAAGCTCCTTAAGCTGAGGAGGGATCCTTACAAGACTGACTTGAATTGTCTTTCTACGAATGGTTTCCATGTCCTACAAAACAAGAACAAAGATGAAAATCCGAACCCCTGAAATGGTTAGTCAATGCATATGATGCTGGATGATGTCATGATGCTATGATTAAACACACCACAGATATTTACAAAGGCAAACATGTAAGGCACACAAGGCACACAAGACAAGCCTTAAGGTTTAAGGCCAGCATGGGGTCTGGGTAGTACCCTCTTGAAGTTGGTGGGTTCAACCTGTCCTATTAGAAGTAACCGGGTTCTAAGGGTCCCAATATCACGGGATTGCTTTTATTGTTCATCGTTTCGATTTAGCCACTGAACTGGCGACCGAAATATTCCAGGAAAGCAACCCTCAATTGGGTGTAGTATCGAGTATCAACCAACCTCGGACTGCACCAAAGTCAGTTATCTCACTACCCTAAAGTGGCCAAGATAGTTCAATTAAGGTTCCTAAGGTCTGTTGATGCTTCACGACACCATGTGGAGGCCCCGTACTCTCCTTGACTGAACTCAAGGGTTACCGGTACACACCAAAGTGCCACATCAACGTAGCAGACTGTTTCAACCATGTCGGTATACCCCGCACAGTTCCCTCACAGCCTTGTTGCTACTTTCTAAGAAGGTATCCCCCAGATCCGGGTTAGGATCTATAGAACTCCCAAGACAGTCCCACAATTTAAAGCATACAAGGAAAACAATTGAAAACACAGTTATGAACTAGCCCTAAGGTACACCTCACTTTAAGATTGTCCCCAGTAGAGTCCCCAGTTCGGTGATCGGTGGATCTGGAACTGACTGTTTAACGCTGGTTCGCGAAATGTCGCGGAAGCAAGAGTCGCCACCGTCTTTTATTTTCTCCAACATGGAAAGGACAAAAGCACAAAAAAATTCCTTAAAGAGATTGCTCTCGGTTCGGGAGGTAGGTTATAGAAAGGGAAGGTGTTAGCACCCTTTCTATCCATGGTTATCCATGGGCTCTTAGATACTTGCTCATTGTGTTTTCAAAAATGGTTTGTTTGCTTTTCAACTGTGGGTTTTAAAAAAGTTTCTTTGAAAATTCCAGTTCGACTCTTGTATCGGTCCTCAAGAGTGTTTGAAAAATTGCTTTCGAAAGCTTTTGAAAAGGTGTCGGTGTGAAAAGTATTTTTGATTTGTTTTGAAATTTAGAGCAAGTATCTAGAGTCGTCTACCTACCCTAAGGAATTCGGCTGTGTAAATGTCCTTTAAAGTAGTGCCATCCCACCATTGAGAGGTAGGTAGCACCACTGTTAGAGGTGTTCGGGTCAATTCGAGGTTCGGGACATGGTGATCACCAGAGCAATGGGAAGACACCTTAGAAGCTACCCTCATGCCAGGTTCCCGGATCATGAGGACTTACTAAGACATCCTCTACTCGACGATCACCTTTCGAGGCAAGGCAACAGTGAGGCGTACCCTAGGGGTGGTGTGTGATTTGTGTGTCGTTTTCAGATATTTTTGTCTTTTGTCATGTTATTGGTGATCTAGCGTTTGTTTTTATTTTTGTCCATTCATTCTTGCATGCCTTGATTAACAGTTAAAAATTGCGAGAAGTAAAAGTTCTAAGCTATTACAAAAGGCGCGGGTCCACATCGCCAAAATTTCTTGAACCCGATTTGACAGAAAAATAAAGAATAATGAAAAGTAAAGAATTAAAAGTGCGACAGATTAATTTACAAGGCCTTGGGAGAGGTACATAAATATTATAAAGAATAAAATAAATATGCGAATTAAATAAGAATTAAAACGAGGGCGTTGGACCCCTTTTTGCAAAATTAAATTAAACAATGAAATTAATTAATTAAAAAGAAAAGAAATTGTTTTTTTGGTGTTTTTGGTATTTTATGATTTTTATGGGAAAAAAGAATTAAATGCAATTAAACCTAATTCTACAATTTTTTTATTTTTATTATGAAAACATATTAAGGTTAACCTAAAATTAATCCTAATTATTTTACATGCAATTTTTAATTTATAAAAATAAATAATATTTTATACTTAATTATTATGAAAGAAAATAAAAAGATCTAAAAAATTAATTAAACCCTAATTCTACCATTTTTTAGATTTTTATTATGAAAATATTATAATTAACCCTAATTTAACAACTAAATGAATTAATGCAATTTATTTATGAAACTACTAAAATAAAATATTTATTATTTTTTCTCTTTTCTGATTTTTTATGTGTTTTTTATATATTATGAAAAATATTAAATTAATTAAAAACAATAATTAAAAGAAAGAAAAAAATAAAGCAAAATAAAGAATAATAAAAAAGGTTTGCAAACCTAGGGGGGTTGCTGTCCCCAAAGTGGAGGTATAGCCCAGCAATTTGAGGCCCACTTATTCATGGCCTGATTGACTTTCATTGGCCAGCGTATGGGGTGTTGACTCAGGTCCACCGTGTTCTTTAGATCTGAGCCCTTGATGGAATGCTCTGGGACGCGTGGACAGTTTGATTTTGTGGGTGCATGATACGCTTCAGCATTGAAACTGCATGGGAATATTAAATGAAAAAATATATGGAAAGGGGTGAGGACCTGGGGCTCGAACCCAGGTCATGAACGTTACCAGCACATACGTATACCACTAAGCCATCCCACGCGTGTTTAACATATAATGACTAACAAATATTATAAAAGAAAAATAGTCAGTGGCTAAAAAACGCGCGAAGAATTTGAATGTTCCAATCAGCGCCTTCCACTTCATCGTCCTCTTCGTTGTGTTCTTTTTTTCGTGAAAAATATAAAACATTGGCAACGGTTTTCAAACGTTGCTATAGGCACTATATTAGAAAATAGCGAATAGCCCCTGGGGCTTCATAAATTAGGCGCGACATATGTTTATTGATCGTCCAATCATGCTTGATTCAGTCATGGCACTATGGTGGCCTAATTTTACCGCGTTTGGAAACCCCCAATTTCAAGCTTGCAAAACCCTAATCTGCATCCATGGTAGAATTGCATATAGGTGATAAAAATACAATTAATTTGTTGGGTTAGCTTCAGAACACTTCAATCAGTATGAATACACAAACAAAATGCTATGTAAATGCCTAAATATGGAAACACGATTATGAAAAAAAGTGAAGAAAGCTTGACTTCTGTACAATGTTTCAAGGTGTTAGAATTGATGCTTCTGATCCAGGAAGGTTGCTTGATGTCCTTGGAAGGCAATAGGATGAGTTTCTTGGCTTGAATCGACCTGCAAATAGGTTTTCAGATTTGGAATTTTTTGCAAAAAAAAGCTTGAGTTTGATAATGGGGTTTTTGCGCAGCTTTCTCGTTAATGGCATTAGGTCTTGCTTCTTTGTATATGTATGAATGGATTAGGGTTAAAAAACTTGATCAAAATCCATGAATTAATGAATATGATCTTTGATTTTTAAACCATGATTTTCAAATCTTTTTCACATGCTTTTTGATACAAATCACATCCAATTCCATTGGTTCTTTCCATATTTGGCTAGGCACGAAATCTTGAGGATATAATATGCATAAAAAGATTTAAAACCTAAGTTTAGTATTTTTCATGTATTTATTTTAATTTAAATGAATTATTAATAATAAAAATCCAAATAAATAAATAAAAAATGATAAAAACTTCCCTTTGGGCCAAATGGTCGTGCACATGTCTTGGATAATGATTCTTGGAAGAAAAAGAGGCCCATTAGCAATTTTAGGTCATTTGAAGTAATGTTGACTTTTCAAAATATCCAAAAATTTCCCAACTTCCACAAGGCATAACTTGCTCAATGTTTAAGCTTTGCTCATGTTCTTTGACATTTTGGAAAGGTCTTTGAGTCCTCTAACCAATGTCTTTGGTCCCATGTCATTTTTATTTACCAATCTCAAGTTATGGCCTTTGACTTAAAGTCCCTTTTTGTTGACTTTTGAAAATGACCTATAATGTTGAAATTGATAACTTTTTGTGAGAGAATTTCTTGGACTTGAAGTATGAATATGAGTTGTAGGAAATGTCTTTCTCTTCAAAATGAGCTTTGGATGGAATTTTTCTGATAATCCATGTGAAAGTTATTCCCTGGTCAATTTACAGTTGACTTTTTCAACTGTCCAAATAAGGAAACTTTTGCATCTTGATGATTTTTGAGCCAAGCTTTGAGAATCATGATCAAGCATTGATCAAATGATGTTTGTGGCTTCAAAATGATATGTTGACCAAAAATTTGAACTTTTGACTGTCAAATGACCATTTTGCCCCTACAGTTGATTGTAGTGCAATTAGGGTTTTTGACTGTGCAATTTTGTGCTGAAAATCTTGAAACTTGGTATGAGGATGCTTGACCATATTTGTAGGCATGTGAGACTTGATTGGACCTTTGGAAAATTCATTTTCTTGATCAGAACCAAAACCCTAATTTTGACTGTTCAGGAGGCTCTTGCACTGTGCAACCCTTGGGGAATTTTGCAGCTTGACTTGGCAATTTCTTGAAGAATATGGGAGGGAAAATTTTGGGGTACAACACCCCCTTACTCGGAAAACTCTCAAAAAAGGTCTTTTCTGTTCTTTTCACCCTTTCATTAATTTGGATAAAAGAAAAGTCGGTGGCGGATCTTGATTACTGTAACATTTGCAAACACAAATGCAAAACCAGTATTAAATAGTCGGTTCTGCCACCGTATCACAAAACTGGCGACTCTGCTGGGTATAATATAAAAAGTGGGGTTACCTTAAGAGTTAGTTCATTTTTAAAACTGTGTTAATTGATTGTTTTGTATGCTTTATCCTTGGAGGGTTGTTTTGGATTGTTACTATAGATCCTACACCCAGATTTGGGGGAATCTTTTTAGGTAAACAACAATATATCGTGGAGACTGTACGGCGTATACCGATATGGTTGAAGAAATAACTGTGTTGGTGTGACACTTTGGTTGGTACCAGTATCCCTTGTGTGTAATCGAGGAGAATACGAGGCCGCCTCCTGGTGTCGTGAAGCACTAACGGATCTTAGAACCTTAGTTGAAAAAACTTGACCATTAGAAAGTAGTGAGATAGCCGTCCTCGGTGTAAAGCTGGGGATTGGTTGATACTCGATGCTAAACGCATTGATATCAGACTTTCGAGATGTTTCGTCCGCAAGAAAAGATTGCTAAGCTGAAATAATGCTCGATAAAGAAAGATCAGTAATATTGAGAATCTTTGGAACCCAGTTACTATTTCTAGGACAGGTTGAACCAACTAAACTTCAAGAGGATATTTACCTATAAACTTCATGCAAGCCTAAACCTAAGGTCTTGTGTGTTTTGCTTGTGTATGATTAGTTTGCTTAAACATGACATCATGCATCATAACATCCATTTTTCACTACACTGACCATTTCAAGGACCAAGGGAATTTATCTTTGCTCTGTTTTGTAGATCATGGCTTCTACTCATAGAAATACTATATGAATCAAATTTGTAAGAATACCTCTCCAACTCAAAGAGCTAGTATCAAGGGTTCCTGAGACTTCCTGTTTCACCAATAAATATGGTCGCTTCTCAATCTGGTTACCTCGGGTTTTGATGAGAAGATCATGAGTATACTATTTCAATTCTTTGACCCTAAGCACCATTGCTTCACCTTTTCATATTATCAATTGGTCCCCACCATGGAAAAGTTCTCTCAAATATTGGGTATACATATTCTTGATCAGACGCCTTTCACCGGTTTAGAAGAAGCTCCCAAGCCAGAAGTCATTGGAACAACTTTGCATCTGAAACGGTCCGACATTGTATCCAATTAACAAGAACTGGTGTTAAGGGTTTTCTAGCCAAGTTTCTGTACGAGAAGGCTCACTAATTTTGGGATGATTTGGATTTCCAATATTTTGAGGTGGTTCTGGCCCTTCTAACCTATGGTTTAGTGTTGTTCCCTAATCCAAACTTTCTCATAGATGTGAATGCTATCAAGGTTTTCCTCTCTCGTAACCATGTGCCTACTCTACTCGGAGACGTCTTGCATACCCTCCAAACTCGCACCATGAAGAGAAAAGGGATTCTTATGTGTTGTGTGTCATTGCTATCAAGGTGGTTTATTTCTCACCTCCCTAAATCATTATTGAAGAATGAAGAAGGTTTGGGTTGGTCGTGAAGGATAATGTCACTTTCTCACTCTGATATTCTCTGGTATTCCTGATCTATGGGAGATATTTCTGTTATTGACCACTGTAGGGAATTCCCTAATGCCCCACTACTTGGAATTAGGGGAGGCATAACTTATAATCATTCTCTGGCTTTATGACAATTTGGTTATGCTTGAAGGGATGGTCCCCACGATATGCTTATCGAGGGCATTATGTTTAACTACGAGGATGATTTTCAAGGGTATCGTCAGAGGTTTATACGAGCTTGGGGCATGGTAAACAGATTTGATACCAAGACCTTGAGGCCTAAGACCTCCATCCCTATGGAAATTTATCTCAAATGGGTACTGTTGTACCCCAATTTTTCCCCCTAAGATCCCTTTGTCATACCATATTGATTCAATCACAACAAGATCACATTAGGGTTTTTGGTTCTCCTCCCTACCCTTAGCTTTGCTCTTTGAGGAGTCACCAAGCACGTTGACTTGTTTTATTTTGTGATCATGAGTATTTTGTCTAGATTTTTCCTTTTAATTAACAAAATTCAATGTTGGTTTGTCTTGCTTGTTACTAATGTAGGTAAGGGAAATGAGATTTAGCAAGTTGCTCCATGGGTTCATGAGTTTATTTCCATGCCCTAGGCAATAAAAATTGAGAAGTCCAAACCTTAAAATTGAATTTGTTTTGGAGGGGATGGAATGGCAAGTTTATTTTGATTCACTACATTTCCAAGATGTCAAAATTGATTTAAAAGTGCAAGGGATTGATTGGAGAAGTTGTCCTGGTTGGACAACGTCTTGTTCCCATTGATCACAAGTACATATTTCTCTCAATTATCAAGATATGGAAGTGGTTTTGGTGTCTATGAGTTATCATTTTCATCCTCAACAACTTATATTTACAAAGCAAGGGTGTTGGTACAAGAAGGTGATTCAAATTTGTCAAGCTTCCTCAAAGCTTTTCCTTGATCTAGGAGCTAGGGTTTTGAACATCAAAGAAACATATCTTGCTCATATTTTTGTATTTTTGGGTGATTCCAAATACATCCTTCTCTTAAAAGGTTTATTAACAAATCACTTCAAAAGTTTCAAGGAGTTTTCATGTGGAAGAAACTTGATGATGAAGAAAGATTACAAGTCCTCCAGATGAACCCCCAATTTCTCATGTGTGACTTCAAATGATCATAACTTGGTCAATTTTTATCACCTTGAGCCCACTATTTTTCCATAATGATCTTGAGGATGTGGATTTTATACCTTATTTTATGTTCAAAGTGAGAAAATGATTGGAAGATGCCCTAAGGATACAAGAGATTATAGGTCATTTCATGATTTTTTGCCAACTTCAACAATTCATAACTCTCTCAATTTTTGGATATTTTGAATGGTTCAAATTTCAAAATGTCATTCAAGAGGTCTATTTCCTTCCATCATTTTTGGTCAAGAGCAAATTCCAAGTGGAAGGCCATGTTTGGATGCAAAACATTATAGATCACTTTTGAAGAAAAATTAGAAATATTTCTAAGTATGGAAAGTCAACCTTTTTTCCCCAACTTTGACTCAACGCAAATTTCCGCTCAAGCATCCATTTTATTCCATTATTTTTCCATTGCAAAGCTTGTAACCTCATCTTTCTAAAGCATCAAGAATCATGCCTTAAGACCCCTTGAGCAGAGAATGCCATTAGATTGAACTTGCTAACTTGGAACTGAAGTTTCTTCATAATTCAGAATTTGAAATTCATGTTTTGGCCTTTAAACACCTAATTAGCACGCGTTTGTAATATAAACATGTTTAACCAAGTTGTCAAAGTGGATTAGAGCCTTAACACGCAAGGATTGGATGCGTTTTGATGGAAATCAGATCACACTTTGGTCGTGCATCAGGTTCACACGATTTCCCTCCAAACTTCATCATTTCACACGCTTGAATATCCCATTTGATTCCCTATAAATATAGGGCCATCCACAATTCATTTCCTCAAGCTTTGAGAGCTAAAAACACTTTGTCAAAACCTCACACGAACTTGAAAATTTTTAAATCAGTTTATGAGATTCCAGCCTTTTCCTCCAAAATTCTTTGCACATTCATCTTTCTTAAGCATCATACAAACTCTCCAGCACTTAAACCAAGCAAAACGAGCTATAATCCAAGCTACAGAAGTCCTGTTTCAGAGCTTCTTTCTTGAACTTCGAAAAGGTAGAATTCTCCACCATTTGGATCCAAATAAAGCACTAACATGTTCTACTCCTTCTCCGAATTCTAGTGCTTCTTAAAATTTTTAAATCCTTTGAGAATTGAGAGAGAAATCTCAAATTGAAGGTGCTCGCTATTTTCTGAGTTTTTGATTCATATCTCTTTGTATACTTTATATAAATTTGGCGCGATGGTGGTGTTAGGATCGTCTTGAAGAGACCAATCCAATGATACTGGTTTGGGATCCTAATTTTGCCGTTTGAAAGATCTCACAAAATCTCCATTGAAGGGTGGCTGGAGGTTGAAGATGATGACATGTCTCGTCTCAGCCAATGATAGCGTGCCAAATGTTTTAATTTCATTGGTTGCCTTTTTTCAGATTCCCTGCGCATCTTACTAAGGTCCATATCAAGCACAGCGCGTCTGGTCCATTGGATTAGCTTACTAACGCATTTTGACTATGATCTGATGGCCCATATCTTTTTGGTTTCATTTTATTTTTTGATTTTATATTTTAATTGATTTAATTTTCAAAAAATCATAACTCTTTTATTTTTAATCCAAAAATTATGAAAAAATTCACAATAATACTTTGAATTATTTCTTATCTTATGAATATTTTTTCATATTTTTATTTTGATAATTGATATTTTTTATATTTTTTGCATTGTTTGTTTTGTTTTAATTACTTTAAAAATACTTTCTGACATTTTTTAATTCTAAAAAAATTCCTAAATATCATTTTGCAAATTTCGGACTTTTTGAAAATTTTATGGAATTTTATATTGATGTTTACTATTTTTGATCTATTTTCTATTTGTTTGAACAATTTTAATTAGTTTTCAAATAGTTTCTGACTTTTAAAAATTGGCAAAAATTTTTAAAAAAATTTTTAGTCCTTTTCTGATTTTTCTATGGGCTTACTTAATTTTTCTTGATTAATTTGAATATAGTTGATATTTTTCTTTCTTATTTCCATTTTAAAACATTTTTTAAACCTTTTTTAATATATATATATATATATATATATATATATATATATATATATATATATATATATATATATATATATATATATATATATATATATATATATATATATATATATATATATATATATATATATATATATATATATATATATATATATATATATATATATATATATATATATATATATATATATATATATATATATATATATATATTAAATACAATATTATTTTGTGATTATTTTTTGGCTGAGCTTGGGTTGAATTTTGATCATAAACTTTATTAACATCATTGGATCCATGGTGTTGAGTCTAACTCCATAAAAATGGATGAATGATTTTAATAATAGTTTGATTTAAGTTTAATTCAAATATGGTTTGTATATTTTTCCCACCCCTCTTCATCTTGTCCCTTTCTTATTGCACTGTGTTATTGGAGCATGATCTCTATATCATGTCTCAAAACAAATGGTGAATAGATTGCTATTGACCGGCCTGAAAATAGGTGCAACTTCTATATAAGTCCATTTACGATTGCTTAACATAGCACTAAATTTTATCCCGATTCGAATAACTGATCATTCGTGGCCCAAACCTATGTTTGCAAGCCCAAGTATGTTAATTTGATCCCTTCGATCCAATAACCTCTAATGAGTTCCAAATGCAAGTTTCAATATGGTCATCCAACTAACCACTAATTATTAAATTGTTTTTACTTTATGCTCTTTTATTTTTTATGCTTTATGTACCATTTACCTTAAGCATTACATTTCATGTCATTTTTATTTTTCTCACTTGAGCTTTTTCATTCCTCTCCTAAGACACCTAATAAATAACATGAACCATAAAAACCTTTAATGATACTTGGATAATTTGGTTACTATCCTTGGCATTATGGAGTATTGGACTTCTTGGACTTAGGATTAAAAACCTTGGTCTATATTGGAGACCTTGTGACCTTAGTTGATATTTTGTCTGGAGTTCTTGAAGTTTACCTCAAGACATTGGGTTATTTATTTGTTTTGTGTGCAGGTTATTATGATTACATTCTTTGTTTGTAATATGAAATTCACCTGTATACAGCCGTTACTCTGCCTAATTTTTGTGAAGACTTAATACACTTGAAGTTTGGTTCTCTCAAGAGGTCTAAAATCTTTACTTGTTTGTTTTTAATCTAAAGAATGGGAATTCTATCTTGACTCATAATGTCAAGTATTGGCTTCTTGTTGGTTATATGGTTCTTCTCCCTAGCTTTTACCTTATGCTTTAGGATAGTCTCTTCTTCTTCTCCCATCTTATTTAATTTCAAAATCTTCTCCCTCCTTTTGAAAATTCTACTTGTTTTTTAAACTTGAACCACTTTCATAATAAACTTGGACTTATGTCCATGCATTTTCAAAACATCTTCATAAATAAACTTCAATCAACTTAATAATACCTTGACAGTTTTGTGAGAAGACTAAAAGTAAATTAATCTCATTTCAAACCACTTTTCCACTTTGGCTTTTTATTTCAAAACGTTTCTCAAAAGATTTGACTCTTGTCAATCCTTGTAGTGATGCAAAAAACTATACTTCTACAATATGTAGTGAAGAGAGATATTTTCCACTTGGGTTATTGAGTGAAGCATTATTGATTTTAAAATCCAAGCCATATCCTCCACTTTGAGATGATGCAAATTCTCCTTTCTCATGATTGTGGGTAGTAAGTATGTTTTCCATACGGACAATGACGATGATGTCTTATCTCATAAAATCAATCAACACACTTGTATTTTAAAATTTTTTAAAAGAGGAACTACGTGTACCTTAATCCCCTATTGCACGAAAGGTGGTACGTAGGTGATGTACCCAAAAATTTGCCCTCTTATTTTATCAATATTCTTCTCACAAGACTCTTTGGACTCAAGACCAGATTAAGGTTTGCTCAGCTCAATACATCTCCTTGCACTGATGACCTGAAATTAGGGTTTGAGTTTACACAAGGATTTTTGGACATCCAATGCCTCATGTGACTTTCATACTTCATGTTGGACCTCTAAGATTGCTCATACAAAGTTTCAAGCCTTGAATCACTTTTTTGCCCAATCAATTGGACAATTGACCTAAAAATCAGTTGTATTGGGGAAAAAGTAAACCATGGCCAATTTAAAGTCAAACCTCATAATTTTTTATCCACATCAACATTATGGACTCATATGAACCATTTGATCAAGTTTGGACCACAACTCCTCAAGAAATTTGATCAGATCATCAAAAGGGCAAAATGGTCATTTTTAGGGTTTTGACTGTAGAAGGGCAATTTCTGATATTTCACCTAGCCAATGACCAATTGGGTTCAAGCATGGTTTCAAAGACTCAATGGAACCATCTTGACCTAATCACAAGGTTCAAAAGATCTCAAATGCATTGGATTGACAGATAAATTTTCCAGTCAACTGATCAAAAATCCACTGTACACGTTGAGATGGCCTGTATTGGCGAATTTTGAGATGAAGGCTTATGCCTTGTTGATGCCTCTATTAATTGGAAATTTTTTGAGATGGGAGTTCTGCTCCAATGGTACCACATGCATTTTCATAGTATTGAGTCGCATTATATGATTACATAAAGAAGTGTGTGATGATGTTGTGAATGTATATTATTGTTGTGATTATTGTTGATTACGAGATGGGAAGTGGTGATGTGTGTTGATCTAATTTAATATATTAATTATCATGCGCTTTATTATATTGTTAGATATCTCACCCCTTCTGTTTGAATATTGCCCTTATGTTGGTAACATGCAGGTAATCGAGAGTGAAGGTTGTATACCATCAGTAGTTCTAGTCGGTGTCATTGCTCTGATATGTAACACTCGGGGGGATGAACGCTTGCTGTTTTTTATTGTTAATTATTATTAAATTGTGATGTTTCAAAGTTGTTGTATTGATGATAAAATTGTTATTGAGAATTCCGCTGCGTAGATGTTGAGTTATTTAATTAAAGATGTTATGATGATGGTTCATCCGATGTTTTGAAAGTGTTATATATCCACGATGAATGCAATGAATTTTGATAGAAGAATTTTTGACGCCCCGGTTCGTTTGCATGATTGAATTTTATAACTCTTATTTATTTTATGTAATTGTTTGGGGTAGAAGTGGGGTGTTACAAAGTTGGTATCAGAGCAAAAGTTTGGTCCGACCTTGTCGTCGAGTCGTAGTTATCTAACAGTCGAGTATTGTTAATTTGAGTTCTAATCGTTGTTTATGTTGTAGTGAGAAGTTGAGATGGCTGGAAGGAATGATGCTGCACTTGCTGCTGCTTTAAAATAAATGGCTCATGCGATGGTGAATCAGCCGAATGCTGACGGGAATGCTGGATCTCGTAGCTTGGAGACTTTCCAAAGAGAGAATCCACATACGTTCAAGGGAAAGTATGATCCTGACGGAGCATTGGAGTCGTTGAAAGATATTGAGAGAATCTTCTGTGTGATGGACTGCACTCCAGTGCAGAAGGTTCGTTATGGTACTCACATGCTAGCAGTCGAGGCTGATGACTGGTGGCTAGAGACTTGTCAGAAGTTGGAAGCTGCAGGTGAGAATGTCACTTGGGCTGTGTTCCATAGGGAATTCCTGAGAAAGTACTTTCCTGAAGATGTCTGCGGTAAGAAGGAAATTGAGTTTCTTGAGCTGAAGCAAGGAAGTATGTCAGTTGTTGAGTATGCTACCAAGTTTTCTGAGTTGGCTAAGTTTAATCTGCATTACGCTGATGCAGATGCTGAGTTTTAGAAGTGTATCAAATTTTAGAACGGGTTGCGCCCGGAGATTAAGAAGGAGATTGGATACCAGAAAATCCGTGTCTTTGCTGATTTGGTTGATAGCTGCAGGATTTATTAAGAGGATAATAATGCTCATTACAAGATTATCAGTGAGAAGAGGGGTAAGCACCAACATAATCGTGGTAAGACTTATGATACCCCAGCTGGTAAAGGTAAGCAGAAAGTTGCTCAGGGTCAGAGGACTAGTGGGGGAGATGCTCCTACTGGTGTGGTTTGCTTTAAGTGTGGAAAACCTGGACACAAGAGTAATGTGTGTACTACTGAAGTGAAGAGGTGTTTCCGTTGTGGTAAGAATGGACATGTTGTATCTGTGTGTGAACATAAGGATGTGATTTGTTTCAATTGTAGAGAAGAAAGGCACATTGGTAGCCAGTGTCCGAAACCGAAAAGAGCTCAGTCTAGTGGAAAGGTGTTTGCTTTAGTGGAGGATCAGACATCTGTTGAGGACAGACTTATCAGAGGTACATGTTTCATTAACAATACTCCTTTAATTACTATTATTGATAATGGTGCTACGCATTGTTTTATTGCTGCTGATTATATTGAAAGATTGGGTCTTATGTTTTCTTCTTTGAATGGAGAAATGGTCGTCGATACTCCAGCCAAGGGGTCAGTGACTACTTCTTTTGTGTGTTTGAAGTGTCCCTTGTCGATCTTCGACATAGACTTTGTTGTTGATTTGGCTTGTTTACCGTTAAGAGGTTTGGATGTGATTCTAGGTATGAACTGGTTAGAGCATAACTGTGTTCATATTAACTGTTATGACAAGTCAATGAAGTTTTCTACTCCTGAAGAAGAGGAAGATGGTCTATTGTCTGCTAGACAGTTGAGAAAGTTGATGCAAGAGGAAGCACATATGTTCTCATTGATGGCGTCGCTATATGTAGAGACTCAAGCTATAATTGAGGAATTGCAGGTGGTGTGTGAATTTCCTGAAGTTTTCCCTGATGAGATTCCCGATGTACCGCCAGAGAGGGAAGTTGAATTTGCAATTGATCTTGTACCTGGCACCAGACCTGTGTCTATGGAACCATACATGATGTCTGCATATGAATTGTTATAGTTGAAGACGCAATTGGAAGAGTTACTTTAGAAGAAGTTTGTAAGACCGAGTGTATCGTCGTGGGGTGCTCCAGTGTTGTTAGTGAAGAAGAAAGATGGAAGTATGAGGCTTTGTGTTGATTACAGACAGTTGAACAAGGTGACGATTAAGAACAAGTATCCGCTTCCAAGAATAGATGACTTGATGGATCAATTGGTGGATGCTCGTGTGTTTAGTAAGATTTATTTGAGGTCGGGTTACCATCAGATTAAAGTGAAGGATGAAGATATTCAGAAGACGGCTTTCAGAAGGCGTTATGGACGTTATGAGTATTCAGTGATGCCTTTCGGTGTTACTAACGCGTCGGGAGTATTCATGGAATATATGAATCGCATCTTTCATACTTATTTGGATCGGTTTGTAGTTGTGTTCATTGATGATATTTTGATTTACTCTAAGTCAGAAGAAGAGCATGCAGAACACTTAAGGGTAGTATTGCAGATTTTGAAAGAGAAGAAGTTGTATGCAAAGCTGTCCAAGTGTGAATTCTGGCTGAAAGAGGTTAGTTTTCTTGGTCATGTGATTTCAGGTAGTGGCATTGCTGTAGATCCATCGAAGGTTGATGCTGTGTTGCAATGGGAAACTCCGAGGTCAGCTACTGAGATTAGAAGCTTCTTGGGATTAGCTGGTTATTATAGGAGGTTTATCGAAGGGTTTTCTAAATTGTCCCTTCTGTTGACTAAGTTGACTTGTAAAGGTAGAGCGTTTGTATGGGATGTTCAGTGCCAAGAAATTTTTACGGAATTGAAGAAGAGGTTGACGTCGGCTCCGATTTTGATGTTGCCTAATCCAGGAGAGCCTTTTGTGGGGTATTGTGATGCTTCTAAGATGGGTTTAGGAGGTGTGCTTATGCATAATAGTAAGGTAGTTGCTTATGCGTCAAGGCAGTTGAGGACTCATGAGAAGAACTATCCTACGCATGATTTAGAGCTTGTTGTTGTTGTCTTTGTGTTGAAGATTTGGAGGCATTATCTTTATGGTTCTAGATTTGAAGTGTTTAGTGACCATAAAAGCTTAAAGTATTTATTTGATCAGAAGGAGTTGAATATGAGGCAACGAAGATGGTTGGAATTGTTAAAGGATTGTCATTTTGGTTTGAATTATCATCCAGGAGGAGCGAATGTGGTAGATGATACATTGAGTCAAAAGACTTTACATATGTCAGCAATGATGATTAAAGAGTTGGAATTAATTGAGCAGTTCAGAGATATGAACTTAGTTTGCAAGGTTACTCCACAGAGTGTTATGTTGGGTATGTTGAAGATTAATAATGAATTTCTAGACAGTATCAGAGAAGCTCAGAAGTTGGATATGAAAGCGGTAGATTTGATGGTTAGGATTGATCAGTCTGAGAATAGTGATTTTAAGCTGGATGCGCAAGGTGTATTGAGATTTTGTAACCGGATTTGTATTCCTGATGATGCTGAGATGAATAAGGTGATACTTGAAGAGAGCCATAGAAGTAAGTTAAGTATTCATCCAGGAGCTACAAAGATGTATCATGATTTGAAAGGCTTGTTTTGGTGGCCTGGGATGAGGAGTGACGTGGCTCGTTTTTGTGTATGCATGTTTAACTTGTCAGAAGTCGAAAGTTGAACACTAGAAGCCTGCAGGATTGATGCAACCGTTGGAAGTTCCAGAATGGAAATGGGATAGCCTTTCAATGGACTTTGTGACGGGGTTGCCTAATACTTTAAGAGGACGTGATTCGATTTGGGTGATTATTGATAGGCTTACGAAGTCAGCTAATTTTATTCCTATTAACATCAGTTTTCCAGTGTCAAAGTTGGCTGAGATTTACACTAGTGTGATTGTGAAGTTACATGGTGCTCCTTTGTGCATTGTGTCAGATAGAGATCCAAGATTTACTTCTGATTTTTGGAAGAGCTTGCAAGAAGCGTTGGGTTCTAAGTTGAGGTTGATTTGAGCGTATCATCCTCAGACAGATGGTCAGACTGAACGGACGATTCAATCGTTGGAAGACTTGTTGAGGGCATGTGTTCTTGAGCAGGGAGGTTCGTGGGATACCTATCTTCCATTGGTAGAGTTCACTTATAATAATAGTTACCATTCTAGTATTGGGATGGCACCTTTTGAAGCATTGTATGGTCGAAGATGTAGAACTCCTTTATGTTGGCATGAATCTAGTGAGAGTGTAGTACTTGGACCTGAACTTGTTCGTGAGACTACTGAGATGGTGAAGTTGATTCGAGAAAAGATGAAAGCTTCACAAAGTAGACAAAAGAGTTATCATGACAAGCGAAGGAAAGATTTAGAATTCCAAGCTAGTGATCATGTGTTTTTAAGAGTTACACATGTGACTGGTGTTGGGCGAGCGTTGAAGTATAAGAAGCCCACTTCTTGTTTTATTGGACCGTATCAGATTTCGGAGAGAGTGGGGAATGTTGCTTATAGAGTGGCTTTACCGCCTAATCTCTCGAATTTGCATGATGTGTTTCACGTGTCACAACTTCAGAAGTATATTTCAGATCCATCTCATATGATTCATATGGATGATGTGCAAGTATGAGATAATCTTACGGTGGAGACGATGCATGTACGGATCGCAGATCGTGAAATAAAGACTCTGAGGGGCAAAGAGATTGCCTTGGTTAAAGTGGCTTGGCTAGGAGCTACCGGAGAGAGCATGACTTGGGAGATGGAGAGCAAGATGCGATACTCCTACCCTTAGTTGTTTTATTGAGGTAAATTTTTGAGGACGAAAATATTCTAAGTGGGGGAGAGTTGTAACGCCCGTAATTTAATTAATCATTTAATTAAATTATTTTTGGAATATTTTAGAAGTTGTGTTGTGATTAATTGGATTTAATTATTTTATTAAGTGGAAAAATAATATTAGAATTATAATATTATTTGGTGTGGGCTTATTTTGAAGGAATAGAAGTAATAAGGGGGTGTATTAGTTTTAAGCCCAATAAGGAATAAAGATTAATAGGTTATTTTATTGTTGTTAGAAAGAGTAGAAAAGAAAGAAGCACTAGAAGAATAAGGATTGAGAAGGAGAACGTGAAGCTGTTGGAAAAAGTGGAAAAACAGCAGAACGAGAATTCAACTGGAAAATTAAAGAGCGATCTTCAATCCAAGGTAAGGGTAAGATTCTGACTTTATAATTGGCTTCATGATGATTGATATATGGTGTTAGAGGTGATTTCTGTTTTGTTCTTGAATTGGATGTATATGATGATGTATGATGAAGATTTGATGAATTTTAGATGAATAATGATGTCCCGATGTTATTTCATCGATGTAGTAATATAGAATAATTGTAGGTGATGATTTATCATGATTATATTAAGTTTGTAGGGTTAAAAACATGAATCCCATAGTGAAATGCAGAGAAAATCGCAGAATTATGCATGAAGGATCGAGATGTGTCGACCTCAAACTTGATGCGTCGATACATGAGGGCTTAGAGACTCAGTATGAGTCGACACGAAGGGACTTGCATCGATACATGGAGGTTGGAAGACTCATGATGAGTCGATTTGTGGGATGCATATGTCGATACATACTGTGTGCAAGACTCAGGATGAGTCGATCCATGAGAGGATGCGTCGACTCATGTTGTGCAGTTAGAGTAGTACGTGTTGATCCAAGGGGTTTTGCATCGATGAATAATGCCTGATTTTTGGCAGATTCAATTTTAAAGTGCTGTAACTTGAGTTTTATGATGTCGTTTGAGATGTCGTTCAAAGTGTTGAATAGTTAACGCGATGAACATTATTCTAAAAGATTAAAATGAATAATAGGAAGTGTAATCCTAGTAGCCAATTTAGGATTTAGAGTTAATTCCCGTGTTGATCGTTACGCTGGTTTTGAACAAAATGATGAAGATGAGATGCTTAGAGGCTGCTGTTTGAATTATAACAGTAGGATTAGTGATAGTAATGATGTAAGAATTACAGAATAACAGTATGAATTACTGTAGTATTAATGTATAACTGAGTTGTTAGTGAGAAGTTGTTAATGATGTTGTGCTGATGATTTATAATAAATAAATGATGTTTGATGAATTATTATGATGATATGAGATGTTGATGACGAGACATTGAGATGATTTTGAGATGTCGTTAATTTGAGATGTTGTTAATTTGAGATGTTATTAATTTGGGTGTTGTTATTACATTCATGATTGTGTCGCATAAATTGCATTTTTAGATTGAGCTTATGCTCGTTGAGATGGCCTATATTGGCGAATTTTGAAATGAAGGCTTATGCCTTGTTGATGCCTCTATTAATTGGCAAATTTTTGAGATGGGAGTTCTCCTCCAATGGTACCACATGCATTTTCATAGTGTTGTACCCCAAAATTTGCCCTCCCATATTCTTCAAAGATTTGCCAAAATCAAGGTTCAAAATCACTCAAGGGTTGCACAGTCCAATTGCCTCCTAACACAGTCAAAATTAGGGTTTTGGTTCTGGCAAAGAAAATGAGGTTTCCAAGGGTCCAATCAAGTCCCATATGCCTACACACATTGTCAAGCATCCATATGCCAAGTTTCAAGACTCACAGCATCAAGTTGCACAATCAAAAACCCTAAATGCTTCACAGTCAACTGTAGGGGCAAAATGGTCATTTGACAGTCAAAAGTCAAAAAATTTGGTCAACATCTTATTTTGAAGCTACAAACATCATTTGATCAATTCTTGATCATGATTCTCAAATCATGGCTCAAAAAGTCTCAAGATGCAAAAGTTTCTATTTTTGGACAGTTGAAAAAGTCAACTGCAAATTGACCAAGGCATAACTTCCACATGGTTTATCAGAAAAATTCCATCCAAAGCTCATTTTGAAGAGAATGACATTTCCTACAACTCATCTTCACACTTCAAGTCCAAGAAATGCTCTCACAAAAAGTTATCAATTTCAACATTATAGGTCATTTTCAAAAGTCAACAAAAAGGCATTTTAAGTCAAAGACCATAACTTGATATTTGTAAATCAAAATGACATGGGACCAAAGGCATTGGTTAGAGGACTTCAAGACCTTTCCAAAATGTCCAAGAACATGATCATAGCGTCAAAATTGAGCAAGATATGCCTTGGAGAAGTTGGGAAATTTTTGGGAATTTTGAAAAGTCAACTTTGCTTCAAAAGCTTCAAAAATGCTAATGGGCCTCAAATTCTTCCTTGAATCATTACCCAAAGCATATGCACGACCCATTAAGCTCAAAGGGATTTATTTTCTTATTTTTAATTAATTAATTGAGTTTTTATTATTATTAATTCAATTAATTAGATTTAAATATGAGAAAAATACCAAATCATGCTTTTCAAATCTTTTTTGTGCAGCAAATCAAACTAGGGCAAGGTGGCAGGTCATTTCACATTCAAAAAGGCAATATCCTCCACAATTGGCAAGGGTTTCATGAAGAAAAGATTGCAAAAAATATATGGAAAATCAAATATTCAAAACATTGATTCAATGGGCTATGGGCTTGGTTTTTGACCTAGAAAGCTTCATATACAAAGGCATAACCTAACCTAATTGAAAGACACACGAAAGACTGCTCAAAAGCTAAGAACAAAGTTGCAACTTTTCATCAAATTTTTGGAATCTGAAATCATAGCTACAACGCGATTCAAAGCCTAAAACCTATTCCAAACGCTTGCTGAGACTTCCTTGAACGTATTGCAATCACTCTCCAGTCTCCATACTCCAAGAATTGGTAGAACAGCATCACGTTCATCACAAACTTTTCCATAATCGTGTTTTAATTTTCATGCATTATTCATGTGTTTTATGTGTTGATTTACCCTAACAATGATGTTCTGAAGCTATTGGTAATATTTAATTGAACTAATGATGCTTGTATCCAAATCTGCCATGGATGAAACCTAGGGTTTCAGAAGCTCTAAATTGGGGCTTTCCTCATATGGAAAAATTAGACCTTAAAACCTATGCCATTGAATTCGTGGTATCAAGACGAAGCAAACCAATACCTCGCGCCCTTTTTATATTTGTCCATGTTCTAATCGCTATTTTTTCAGGCTTCATTTAGTGGGGGTTTAAAACCCCTGCTACTTGTTTATATTGCAGGTATAAAGAGGAAGAAGAAGCATGCGTGTCCTCATATGGTTGGACAATTCAAACGTTGGCGCGTTTTTTGTGATATTCCAGCATAATGGGCATCTTTTTATATTATGTTTGTTTGTTATATTATATACAAACGAACGCGCTAGATCAATTGGCAAGGGATGTGTATTGCAACCACCAGGACCTGGGTTCGATTCCCAGGTCCCCCACATATTTCATATTTTTTCTCCTAACATGTTTCCATGTAGTGCACGCCCCAAAGTCTATCATACGTCCCCACATGTTAGCTTGCCACGCACTCACATTGATTAATCCAATGGCCAGATAATGCAGTCCATGGTACACGCTAGTCAACCACACACACTCAAACATGGAAAGTCAAAAAAGGATTTGATTCAGTGGGCCAAATTACTTCACAAAAACCTCCATAATGGGCCTGAAACCCCCCTGGTTTGCATTCTTTAATTTTATTTTCTTCTCAATTTTAATTCTTTTAATGGCTTTTTAATTGTTTCTTTAATTTCATAAAATAATTTTCCATAAAAAAAATCAGAAACCAAAATTGTAAAATATGTTTAATTATTATTAATTTACTCATTAAATTTATTTTTGTAAATAAACTAACAATTGATTTATTTTAATTTAGGTATCAAACATTAATCTTTTCTTAATAAATTAAAATGTGTAGAAATTAGGTTTTTGACATTTCATCTTTTTTTCTTAATTAAAATTTTCCTCATTATTCATTATTATTATCAATTATTAAATACTTTTGTAAATACACATGTAAATAATTAATTAGCATAAATTAGGTTAACTTTAATATTTCCTTAATAATTAAAATAATTTAGAATTAGGGTTTCTCTTGATTTTTAATTCTCTTTATTTCATAAATACAAAAAACATAAAAAACATTTTCTTTTCTTAATTTTCTTTAAATTAAATAATTAATTAGACTTTTAATTCAATTTAATTTCAAAAGGGTCAAAACCCTCGGACGTTCTATTTTTATTCTTTCGCACATTTATTTTCTTTTCGAATATTATGTAACTGCTCAAGGATTGTAATAGTAATTAGGTCTCTTTTTACTTTCCGCATTTTTATCAAACGGGTCTTTGTACTTTGGCGATGTATAGACCCGCGCCTTGTAATAGCGTAGCCTTTAGCTTTCCGCATTTAAATTTCCGCACTCTTAAATTCTAAATTGCATGAAAGAATGTATGGTTAATTAAAAACAAGCGTAGCTCACAATACCATGACCAAAGATAAACTTAACATGAAAATAACACACAAATACACACACCACTCTTAGGGTACGCCTCACCTGTTGCCTTCGAAACGTGGTCGTCAAGTATAGGACGTCTTAGTAAGTCCTTATGTCCATGATCCAGTTGCCTCAAAACAAGTTGCCTCGAAACGGTTGCCTCAGAATAGTTGCCTCGAAACGGTTGCCTCGGATTAAAAAAGGATCAAGGGCATAAGGGTAGCTTCTAAGGTGTCCTACTATTGCTTTGGTGACCACACTGTCCCTACGCTCGAATTGACCCGAACACCTCCAACGGTGGTGCTACCTACCTCTCAATGGTGGGATGGCATTACCTTAAGGACATTTACACAGCCTAATTCCTTAGGGTAGGTAGACAACTCATAGGTACTTGCTCTCTAAAAAACAAACAAAACAATCTTTTCACACTGACACTTTCTAAAAGATTTCAAAAACAAACGCTTCACAACACTCTTGAGGACTGATACAAGAGTCAAATTGAAGTTTTCAATGAAACTTTTTCAAACCCACTCACATCTTGAAAAGCAAACAAACATTTTGAAAACACAATGAGCAAGTATCTAAGAGCCCATGGATAACCATGGATAGAAAGGGTGCTAACACCTTCCCTTTCTATAAATCTACCTCCCGAACCGAGAACTATTCTCATAAGGAATTTTGCTGTGCTTTTGTCCTTTCCTTGTTGGAGAAAATAAAAGACGGTGGTGACTCTTGCTTCCGCGACATTTCACGAACCAGCTTTAAATAGTAAGTTCTAAATCCATCGATCACAAAACTGGCGACTCTGCTGGGGATACTTAAAGTGAGGTGTACCTTAGGATAACTCATACTTGTGTTTTCAATTGCTGTGTTTTGTTTGCTTTATTATTGTGGGCACTGTCTTGGGAGTTCTATATATCCTAACCTGGATCTGGGGGATACCTTCTTAGAAAGTAGCAACAAGACTGTGAGGGAACTGTGCGGGGTATACCGACATGGTTGAAGCAGTCTGCTACGTTGATGTGGCACTTTGGTGAGTACCGGTAACCCTTGAGTCCAGTCAAGGAGAGTACGGGGCCGCCGCGTGGTGTCGTGAAGCATCAACTGACCTTAGGAACCTTAATTGAACCATCTTGGCCTCTTTAGGGTAGTGAGATAACTAACTTTGGTGCAGTCCGAGGTTGGTTGATACTCGATACTACACTCAATTGAGGGTTGTTTTCTTGGAATATTTCGGTCGCCAGTTCAGAGGCTAAATCGAAACGATGAACAATGAAAGCAATCCAATGATATTGGGACCCTTAGAACCCGGTTACTTCTGATAGGACAGGTTTGAGCCCACCAACTTTAAGAGGGTAGTATCCCAAACTTCATGTTGGCCTAAACTCTAAGGGCTCTTTGTGTGACTTGTGTGCCTTCAAACTTGACTACTTGCATGCTTGTTATCTGACACTTGAGTTTCTTGCAGGTTTTGTTTACAGTCCTTAATCTGGACTCATGACAGGGTTTACTTATATCACCCCACGCATAGCATAACATCATACCATCATACCATTGCATACATCCTACATAAGGACTAATCCATTTCAAGGATCTCAAGGGTATGTGATGCAGGTCTTGATGAATCAAACTGTCCAGCAAGGGGCAAAGGGGATTTATTTTCCTCTAGCCAAGGTTTTCAGGGGCTATGACCCACTCGATATGGTGAGCCTTGACCCTTGAAGAAGGACTCTCAACAACATGCAGTTCCTTCAATCAAGCTATCGGATCCCAACTCTAACAAGTCTCTTGTTTATCCCGCGAGATCCTTGAAAACATTGCATGCATACATACACATCATTGCATTTCAGGTATCCCTTTTACAGGTTGCTTACCTTCTTCGCTGTTTATTTCAGCCGATCGTCATGAATCCTGAATCATCTACTGAGCAATCCATCAAGGCTCTCCAGGCTCAGAACGCCCAGTTCCAAGAGTTGATCATGAGTTTGGCCCAGGGGCAACAAGACCTGAAGACCCTGCTTTTGAAAAAGAAGAAGAAGAGGACGGTGTTGTTCAACCCTAGACGCAAATCTGGGAATGGATCACAAAATGAAATTGAGCAGACTACCCCATCTGTTGGGAAAGACAGTCCCCGTGAGAGAAAGGTGCCTAGTCCAATAGTATCCGACAACGAGATCGATTACAATGATGAACAGTACCCTCCAGCTGAGGACAGGTACAAACAGCTAGAAGATAGGCTAAGTGCTATGGAAATACAAAAAGTGCCCGACCTGGACTTCGAAGATCTAGGTCTGTCTTCTGGGGTAGTGATCCCACGCAAATTCAAGGCACCTGCTTTTGCAAAATATGACGGGGCTTCCTGTCCTAAGCTGCATCTCAGGTCATACATAAGGAGGATCCAGCCCTACACGGCTGACAAGAATTTGTGGATTCACTTCTTTCAGGATAGTCTGTCAGGAACTCAACTCGACTGGTTCTATCAACTGAATGGAGTCAACATCCGCAGCTGGGAGGACTTGGCCAATGCATTCTACAAGCAGTACCAGTACAATGCCGACCTTGCTCCCACGCGCACTCAGCTTCAGGGAATGTCTATGGGTGCAGGCGAAGGTTTCAAAGAATATGCTCAAAAATGGAGGGACCTTGCTGGAAGGGTACAACCACCTCTGACTGACCGGGAACTCGTTGATATGTTCTTGGGGACCCTATCCGGGCCGTTCTTCAATCATCTCATTGGTAATTCATCTGCAGGGTTTACAGACCTCATTCTGACTGGGGAAAGAATTGAAGCTGGTATCAAGGCTGGGAAGATCCAAGAGGCCACACATTCTGATACTCACAAAAAGCCTTACATGGGGAAGAAAGAGTCTAATGCTGCATACAGTCAAAAGAGTCGCCGTGACCAACATGCAGGGGAAGTCATGATCTCTGGTTCTGCACCACGCCGACAACCACAAAAGGGAAATCAGCGAAGGCCGGACGAGCCTAGAAGACAGTTCACCAACATCAATATGCCGTTGTCACAAGCACTGCAACACATGTTGAAGATGAATCTGATTGCGGTGATCAACCATCCTGCAAACCCCAAGACCTCTTGTCCAAACTACAACCCAGAAGCGAGGTGTGCTTATCATTCTAATAGCCCGGGGCACGATACTGAGGATTGTTGGGCGCTAAAATACAAGATCCAGAATATGATCGACGCCAAAGAGATCGAATTCGAGCCTGCTGAGACTCCCAATGTGACCACTGCTCCCTTGCCAAAACATGGCTAGGATTGAAAAACTTTTGTTCATTCGAATGTTCAAATTGTAATTTTCTTTGATTGTTCAAACATTTTATTTCATGTCAAACTTGGTTATTTCATTAATACATTACACGTGTCTGTTTTGAAGTAATTGTGTTCAGTATATTCAAAATTGCTTTTATTTTTTGATGTTCAACTCTCGATTTTAAAATTCTAAGCCTCTTGAGGGAGGATGACGAAAACGATACCACAATATACAATATGCTTTTGAACAAACCCCACTGATGAGGTACAAGCATTGTTTCAATTCCTAAACACTGGAGTTATAAGGATGATAATCCATCGTCAACCCCTTTGAGCCAAAGATGTTGGAGTTTTTCTTTTCGAAAATTAAAACCCTTAATCATAACCTGGGGCAGGGTAGTTGTCTCAGTTGATCCAAGTGCATAACGAATGGCACCGAAGAGGTCCTTACAAAACAAAAGACAATGATGGTTCCGAATAATCATAAAGACAGACAGTCATTACCAAAAAAAAAAAACTAAAGCCCAATAAGTCAAAACCTATGAAGGAGACTTACAAAACTGGGGCATCCCGCTGACTGTAATTCCAAAAGAAACAGTTCAGGAAAAAAACAGGGATAATGAAATCAAAAAGAAAGAGGTCCAACAAATCCTCAACAAAAGGAAAGGATTGCCTATTCAAATGAATTGTCAACATCCGAACCATCATTGGAATATCAGGACAAAGACCCAAACAAGGTCAAATGCACGATCAACTGAGTTTAGGTTTGAAGAACATTACGAAGAGCGGGTGGGTACAAATAAAATTTGAGCCTTTATCCTTTGTTTCTTAAACCGTGAACCTGGCCACGTTATAACCCTTAAAAGTCCTAGCTGAAGCATGGGTTAGTTCGAAAGCACACTGTTACAAAGGTATCCTGACTCCTTAAGGCTTGCTGTAAAATACTGAGTTGACATCACAGTTTACAAAAAAATTCACTTGTTTTTATGAAAAATACATTTTCAAAAAACTTCAAGACATACATAAGCTTTGCATTCTTGATATAATACTGTTTGCGTATGACTATTTGTTCGAACAGCAGAGAAATTCGCACGATGAATATCTGGTGAACAAAAGCACTTCCAACCAAGGGGGCAGGCATGATCATTGTCCATCATCTGGGGCAGTTAAGTCAAGATTCAGAGAATCTCTCAAAATGCCAAATAGCCAGGGGCAAATCTCCATCTGGATCACTTGGGGCATTGGACGATCAAACGAAGATCTTCTGGTAGTATGGCAATACAACACTACTGACAGGGGCAACTCCCTACATCCTGAGAGCATGGACATAGTCGAAAAAATACTGCGCACAATCAAAGACCCGCTAGGTTGACACACTTAGGCAAAATAAGGGCCTCCCGGCGAACCAAAAGGGTCCGGGCAAAAATAAGGGATGAAAATGAAAAATCTGTACACCCGGCAAGTCGAAAACCTGAAAAGGCGGCTTGGGCAAAAATGGGTATCCCGGTGGACTGAAAACCCGAAAGGGCAGTCCAGGCAAAAATTAGGGATCACAGCATACGACTATGTCCCGTCATCTTGTCACTTGCCTACCAGAAGAAGATTTGTCAATCAAGACCTCCACAGATACCTTCTCTCGCAAAAAAAAAACAGGGGCAATAAGAATCATCCGATTTGTACAAGCTGCTCTATCCTCCAGGTACCAAGGTAGGTTCGACTGAAGAACGTAATCAAGATACCTTAATTCCCCAGAGAGTGAGACAAGATCCAACGATTCTCCCCAAGCAGAGTGGGTCTCCAATCAGCCCTGAGAAGGCCAATACCTCCAGCAAGTCAGCAACACTCTCCCCAAGCAGATTTAGCTTACGGTCAGCCTTAAGGAAGTTGGATTATCCCCCGAAGATCTCAATATTCCCCGACGCAGTATATAAACATTCCTAACAAGCATCCCCGACAGTCTTGATCTAAGATTGTTCCCCGACGGTATACCAGACGTTCAATGGAGCCATTCCCCAGTCCAATCTGAAAAGTTTCCCCAGGAAAGTGGAATCCATATCCCCAGCAGGTCTTGAGGCTTATCCCCTGCAGAGCACGAACGCTCTCCCCCGGCTTTATTCAAAGGTTATTTCCCCACCAGGATATAACTAGGTTATCCTCAACCAATTGCCACGGAAAGATCATCCCCGGCGAAGTCTTCGTATCCCCTAGCGGAGTTCATCAAATCTTCCAACAGAGCGCAACAATGGTATACCCAGCGGAGTTGTCATCAAGTCTCAACGAAGTACTTCTCTTTCCCCACAGAGTTCACTCCACGCAGAGTAATCTATTTGCCAAGTTTATTCCTCAACGGAGTCATCTTCTCCGACCGGTATTCTTGCAACATCAACCCAGGATTCAACAAGCTCCCGGCATACGTCAAGGATTTATTTTCCCAGACGAGAATACATTCATAAACATCACATCTTCATACATTATAGCATGCATACGCATCATACAACATCGATCTCATTTATTTTTGAGAACATCTTAAAATCATGCAGTTCATGCACCATGACACTGCATACAGCTAACATTTTGACTTTTCAGGAAAAGGTCAATCAAAAGATGATTACCATCTACCTCTACAGTTCCAGAACAACATTGGTAACAAGCCAGGAAAATTCTGTGGACGACTGATCGTGGGTTAATATCCGAAACCAAACAGGACAATTATCTACTTGACCATCCTCAGGCAACCCTACACCGGTTCCTTTTCTTTCAGAAGAAGTCTTACACAGGCTCATCAACAGGAAACCCTACACCGGTTCCTCCTCAACCTCAGAAGTTCTACACGAACTTATCCTGCAGTAACCCTACACCGATTCCTTTTATTTCAAGAAGTTTTACATGAACTTATCTCAAGATGACCCTACACCGATTCCTTTTCTTTCAGAAGAAGTCTTACACGGACTTATCTCAAGATGACCTTACCCCGGTTCATCCAGAAGTTTTACACGAACTTATCCTGCAGTAACCTTACCCCGGTTCCTCCAGAAGTCTTACACGGACTTATCTCAAGATAACCTTACCCCGGTTCATCAAGAAGTTTTACACGAACTTACCCTGCAGTAACCTTACCCCGGTTCCTCCAGAAGTCTTACACGAACTTATCCTGCAGTAACCTTACCCCGGTTCCTCCAGAAGTCTTACACGGACTTATCCCGAAGTAACCTTACCCCGGTTTCTCCAGAAGTTTTACACGAACTTAGCCCGAAGAAACCCTACACGGGTTCTCTCTTCCCAAAGATGCAGTTTTACACGGACTCGTCATCAGAAACCCTACCCAGGTTTTACTTCTTCCAGGATGCAGTTTTACACAGACTCGCCATCAAAGTAACCCCACACAGGTTCCCTTCTCAAACTCCAGACGTAGTTTTACACAGACTCGTCATCAGTAAACCCTACACAGGTTTCCTTCTCATCTCTAGATGCGGTTTTACACGGACTTGCCATCAAAGTAACCCTACACAGGTTCCTTCTCCACTTCAGATGCAGTCTTATACAGACTCATTATCAGTAAACCCTACACAGGTTTCCTTCCTCCAAAGATGCAGTTTTACACGAGCTCATCATCAGTCAACCCTACACAGGTGTCCTTCTTTCCAAGATGCAGTTTTACACGAGTTCATCATCAGGCAACCCTACACAGGTTCCCTCTTGCAACTTACAAAAATTACAGTTTAACAGACCACCTCCGGATGGCATTTATAAGCCCATCCACCTACCAACAGTCTCCAAATGGCATCTATAAGCCCATCCCCGACAAAGTCCTGTCATGCCTCCAGATGGCATCTATAAGCCCATCCTCCTATCCATCAGTCTCCAAATGGCATCTATAAGCCCATTCCCACCATCACACTGCTGACATTCTACTATGTGAGTGCAAATTTCTGGGCACTCTAGTGTTCAATCATCTTCCACCTTTGGATTACGAAAGGCACGCCAGCCAATCTACATCCTCAGGTCTAAGAAGATTGAACAGGGGCAACTGTTGTACCCCAAAATTTGCCCTCCCATATTCTTCAAAGATTTGCCAAAATCAAGGTTCAAAATCACTCAAGGGTTGCACAGTCCAATTGCCTCCTAACACAGTCAAAATTAGGGTTTTGGTTCTGGCAAAGAAAATGAGGTTTCCAAGGGTCCAATCAAGTCCCATATGCCTACATACATTGTCAAGCATCCATATGCCAAGTTTCAAGACTCACAACATCAAGTTGCACAGTCAAAAACCCTAAATGCTTCACAGTCAACTGCAGGGGCAAAATGGTCATTTGACAGTCAAAAGTCAAAAATTTTGGTCAACATCTTATTTTGAAGCTACAAACATCATTTGATCAATTCTTGATCATGATTCTCAAAGCATGGCTCAAAAAGTCTCAAGATGCAAAAGTTTCTATTTTTGGACAGTTGAAAAAGTCAACTGCAAATTGACCAAGGCATAACTTCCACATGGTTTATCAGAAAAATTCCATCCAAAGCTCATTTTGAAGAGAATGAAATTTCCTACAACTCATCTTCACACTTCAAGTCCAAGAAATGCTCTCACAAAAAGTTATCAATTTCAACATTATAGGTCATTTTCAAAAGTCAACAAAAAGGCATTTTAAGTCAAGGACCATAACTTGAGATTGGTAAATCAAAATGACATGGTACCAAAGACATTGGTTAGAGGACTTCAAGACCTTTCCAAAATGTCCAAGAACATGATCATAGCTTCAAAATTGAGCAAGATATGCCTTGGAGAAGTTGGGAAATTTTTGGGAATTTTGAAAAGTCAACTTTGCTTCAAAAGCTTCAAAAATGCTAATGGGCCTCAAATTCTTCCTTGAATCATTACCCAAAGCATATGCACGACCCATTAAGCTCAAAGGGATTTATTTTCTTATTTTTAATTAATTAATTGAGTTTTTATTATTATTAATTCAATTAATTAGATTTAAATATGAGAAAAATACCAAATCATGCTTTTCAAATCTTTTTTGTGCAGCAAATCAAACTAGGGAAAGGTGGCAGGTCATTTCACATTCAAAAAGGCAATATCCTCCACAATTGGCAAGGGTTTCATAAAGAAAAGATTGAAAAAAAGATATGGAAAATCAAATATTCAAAACATTGATTCAATGGACTATGGGCTTGGTTTTTGACCTAGAAAGCTTCATATACAAAGGCATAACCTAACCTAATTGAAAGATACACGAAAGACTTCTCAAAAGCTAAGACAAAGTTGCAACTTTTCATCAAATTTTTGGAATCTGAAATCATAGCTACAGCGCGATTCAAAGCCTAAAACCTATTCCAAACGCTTGCTGAGACTTCCTTGAACGTATTGCAATCACTTTCCAGTCTCCATACTCCAAGAATTGGTAGAACAGCATCACGTTCATCACAAACTTTTCCATAATCGTGTTTTAATTTTCATGCATTATTCATGTGTTTTATGTGTTGATTTACCCTAACAATGATGTTCTGAAGCTATTGGTAATATTTAATTGAAATAATGATGCTTGTATCCAAATCTGCCATGGATGAAACCTAGGGTTTCAGAAGCTCTAAATTGGGGCTTTCCTCATATGGAAAAATTAGACCTTAAAACCTATGCCATTGAATTCGTGGTATCAAGACGAAGCAAACCAATACCTCGCGCCCTTTTTATATTTGTCCATGTTCTAATCGCTATTTTTTCAGGCTTCATTTAGTGGGGGTTTAAAACCCCCGCTACTTGTTTATATTGCAGGTATAAAGAGGAAGAAGAAGCATGCGTGTCCTCATATGGTTGGACAATTCAAACGTTGGCGCGTTTTTTGTGATATTCCAGCATAATGGGCATCTTTTTATATTATGTTTCTTTGTTATATTATATACAAACGAACGCGCTAGATCAATTGGCAAGGGATGTGTATTGCAACCACCAGGACCTGGGTTCGATTCCCAGGTCCCCCACGTATTTCATATTTTTTCTCCTAACATGTTTCCATGCAGTGCACGCCCCAAAGTCCATCATACGTCCCCACATGTTAGCTTGCCACGCACTCACATTGATTAATCCAATGGCCAGATAATGCAGTCCATGGTACACGCTAGTCAACCACACGCACTCAAACATGGAAAGTCAAAAAAGGCTTTGATTCAGTGGGCCAAATTACTTCACAAAAACCTCCATAATGGGCCTGAAACCCCCCTGGTTTGCATTCTTTAATTTTATTTTCTTCTCAATTTTAATTCTTTTAATGGCTTTTTAATTGTTTCTTTAATTTCATAAAATAATTTTCCATAAAAAAAATTAGAAACCAAAATTGTAAAATATGTTTAATTATTATTAATTTACTCATTAAATTTATTTTTGTAAATAAACTAACAATTAATTTATTTTAATTTAGGTTTCAAACTTTAATCTTTTCTTAATAAATTAAAATGTGTAGAAATAAGGTTTTTGACATTTCATCTTTTTTTCTTAATTAAAATTTTCCTCATTATTCATTATTATTATCAATTATTAAATACTTTTGTAAATACACATGTAAATAATTAATTAGCATAAATTAGGTTAACTTTAATATTTCCTTAATAATTAAAATAATTTAGAATTAGGGTTTCTCTTGATTTTTAATTCTCTTTATTTCATAAATACAAAAAACATAAAAACATTTTCTTTTCTTTTTTTTCTTTAAATTAAATAATTAATTAGACTTTTAATTCAATTTAATTTCAAAAGGGTCAAAACCCTCGGACGTTCTATTTTTATTCTTTCGCACATTTATTTTCTTTTCGAATATTATGTAACTGCTCAAGGATTGTAATAGTAATTAGGTCTCTTTTTACTTTCCGCATTTTTATCAAACGGGTCTTTGTACTTTGGCGATGTATAGACCCGCGCCTTGTAATAGCGTAGCCTTTAGCTTTCCGCATTTAAATTTCCGCACTCTTAAATTCTAAATTGCATGAAAGAATGTATGGTTAATTAAAAACAAGCGTAACTCACAATACCATGACCAAAGATAAACTTAACATGAAAATAACACACAAATACACACACCACTCTTAGGGTACGCCTCACCTGTTGCCTTCGAAACGTGGTCGTCAAGTATAAGACATTGTTGTACCCCAAAATTTGCCCTCCCATATTCTCCAAGATTTGTCAAGTCAAGGTCACAAAATTCCCCAAGGGTTGTGCAGCTCAACTGTCTCCTATACAGTCAAAACTAGGGTTTGAGTCCTGATCAAGAAAAGGAAGTTTTCAAAGGCCCAATCAAGTCTCATATGCTTACAAATGTGGTCAAGTACCCTCACATAAAGTTTCAAGGCATTCAGCTCAAAATTGCACAGTCAAAACCCTAGATTGCACTACAGTCAACTGTAGGGGCAAAATGGTCATTTGACAGTCAAAAGTTCAAATTTTTGGTCAACATATCATTTTGAAGCCAAAAACATCATTTGATCAATGCTTGATCATGATTCTCAAAATTTGGCTCAGAAATCATCAAAGATGCAAAAGTTGCTATATTTGGACAGCTGAAAAAGTCAACTGAAATTGACCAGGGCATAACTTTCACATGGATTATCAGAAAAATTCCATCCAAAGCCCATTTTGAAGAGAAAGACATTTCCTACAACTCATCTTCATACTTCAAGTCCAAGAAATGCTCTCACAAAAGGTTATCAATTTCAACATTATAGGTCATTTTCAAAAGTCAACAAAAAGGGACTTTAAGTCAAAGGCCATAACTTGAGATTGGTAAATCAAAATGACATGGGACTAAAGGCATTGGTTAAAGGACTCAAAGAACTTTCCAAAATGTCCAAGAAAATGTTAAAAGCTTAAAACCTGAGCAAGTTATGCCTTGTGGAAGTTGGGAAATTTTTGGGAATTTTGAAAAGTCAACATTGATGCAAATGATCCAAAAATGCTAATGGGCCCATTTTTCTTCCAAGTTTCTTCATGCCAAGCCTATGCACGACCATTAGGCCCAAAGGGAAGTATTTTCTCATTTTTTAATTATTTATTTGAATTTATATTAATATTAATTCATTTAAATTGTTTAAATATATAGAAAATATCTAACTTGACCTAATGAATCTTTTTGTACACATTTTAGGCTCAACAATTCGTGCCTAAGCCAATTTGGAAAGATTTGGAGCATTGGGATATGATTTGTGCAAAAACAACATGAAAAAAGATGTGAAAAGATTCTTAACAAAATCAAATATCCAAACAATGAATGCCTTGGATTTTGTCAAGTTTTGTTGACCTAAAAGCCTCCATACATATTCAGAAGCACAAAACCTAATTGCCTTGGACTCTAAGCTGCGCTCAAGAATACCATACAAGCTTGAAAATTTTCCATGAAAACTCAATTCTGAAAAGCATTCTAGAGGACGATTCAAGCCCTAAAACTTGGTCCAATAGCTTCCTGGTGATCTCTTGAACGTATTCCAATTCATAACCCTCATCAAAAGGCAAGGAACCAGTGTACAGAACTCAAGAAATTCAATGAAAATTCCAAAATCGTATTCTATATTCTATGCATTTTCATGACATTTCATTGATTAATTCTTATTCCTGATGTGATTTCGAAGCTAGCTGACATATTTAATTGAGTTTTTATGGTACAGACATGATTCCACCATGCGCGATTTTTAGGGTTGCAGGTTTTCTGAATCAGGGCTTTTACAATGAAGCAAAATTAGGAGTTGAGGTTAAGACCATTGCAATCAGCGTGCTCCAACGAACAAGAAACATATCTCGCGATGAATTTATGATCCACATAGCTCTAATCGCTATTTTTCAATAGACCCCTTTCTGCAACGCGTTGAAAACCGTTGCCTATATGTTTTATTTACAGGGACGACGAAGACAAAGACGTCGTGTCAATTGGTGATAGGTCCATTCGAATTTCGCGCGTTTTCGTGCAACTAACCCACTTTTCCCTTTTTATTAATTGCTGTTTATGTATATATTAAATAGGTTAATTGGCACGGTTGGTTGGGGAAAACGCTTGCAATGTCCAAGACCTGGGTTCGAGTCCCAGGTCTGTATATATTTCATATTATTTTTCAATGCCAGTTCCCATGCAGCACAAGCACTGAAGCGCATCGTGTGTCCACCAAATCCAAGCAGCCACGCGTCCTGGCGGGCCCATCAAAGGGGCTCAGATCAAAGAGCATGCTGCGCTCGAGTCAATGCGCTGATACACAAGCCAAAAAGTCAACAAATTCAAGGTTAATTGGGCCAGAACTCTAAGGCCTGTACCTCCTAAATTGGGACTACACCCCACTCTGGTTTGCAATTTCTTTCAATTTTTTTTACTTATTTTTATTTTATTAAATCATTATGTTATTTATTTTGTTGCTTTAATTTAATTAAATATTTTTCACAATACATAAAAAATACAGAAAAATCAGAAAAGGCCAAAAAATATAATTTTTATTTTAATTACTTTTATAAATAAATTATATGTAAATTATTTAGTTTAATTAGGTTTTTAACTTTAATTCCTTTTTAATAAAATCCAAAAATATAGAATTAGGTTAATTAATAATTTTCATACCTTTTAATTTTCCCTTTTTTATCACAATATTATTTATTTATTTATTTTATTTTTATAATTAAATGTACATAAATAAAAATTAGGGTTTAATTTAGGTTAATATAATATTTTCACAATAAACTTAAAAAACAATAGAATTAGGGTTAGTCAATTATAATTAATTCCTTCTTTTTTTTCTTTTAAATCTAAAAAACACAAAATACCAAAAACATTTAATTTTTTAATTTTAATTCTCATTAACTTTTAATATTTTGCAAAAGGGTCCAACGCCCGTCGCTTTAATTATTTTGTTTCGCACATTTTACTTTATCGTTTATTATAATTATGTAATTCTCCCAAAGCATTATAATTTTTAATTTCTCGTACTTTTATTCGCTTTATTTACTTTCCGCTAAATCGGGTCCGGTTTAATTTTGGCGATGTGGACCCGCGCCTTTGTAATAGCCTTAGATTTATTTTTCGCAAACTTTATAACTGTTAAATATGCATGCAAGAATGAATGGCCCTAACTAAAATCAAGCGCAGATCACAAATAAACATGACAAGACAAATAGCTGAAACATGACACACAATGCGCACACACCACCCCTAGGGTACGCCTCACTGTTGCCTTGCCTCGAAAGGTGATCGTCGAGTAGAGGATGTCTTAGTAAGTCCTCATGATCCGGGAACCTGGCATGAGGGTAGCTTCTAAGGTGTCTTCCCATTGCTCTGGTGATCACCATGTCCCTAAACTCGAATTGACCCGAACATCTCCAATGGTGGTGCTACCTACCTCTCAATGGTGGGATGGCATTACTTTTAAGGACATCTACACAGACGAATTCCTTAGGGTAGGTAGGTTCTCAAGGATACTTGCTCTAATTTCAAACAAATCGAAACATCTTTTCACCAACACTTTTCAAAAGCTTTCAAAGCAAATTTTTCAAACACTCTGACGTACGAGTCGAACTGAAATTTTTCAAAGAAACTTTTTTAACCCACATTGAAAAGCAAACAAACAATTTTGAAAACACATTGAGCAAGTATCTAAGAGCCCATGGATAACCATGGATAGAAAGGGTGCTAATACCTTCCCTTTCTATAACCTACCTCCCGAACCGAGAGCAATCTCTTTAAGGAATTTTTCTGTGCTTTTGTCCTTTCCATTTGGAGAAAATAAAAGACGGTGGCGACTCTTGCTTCCGCGACATTTCGCGAACCAGCGTTAAACAGTCAGTTCCAGATCCACCGATCACAGAACTGGCGACTCTGCTGGGGACTAAACTTAAAGTGGGGTATACCTTAGGGCTAGGTCATAACTATGTTTTCAATTGTCTTCTTTGCTTGCTTTATTATTATGGGTTGCTTGGGAGTTCTATAGATCCTAACCCGGATCTGGGGGATACCTTTCTTAGAAAGTAGCAACAAGGCTGTGAGGGAACTGTGCGGGGTATACCGACATGGTTGAAACAGTCTGCTACGTTGATGTGGCACTTTGGTGTGTACCGGTAACCCTTGAGTTCAGTCAAGGAGAGTACGGGGCCTCCACGTGGTGTCGTGAAGCATCAACAGACCTTAGGAACCTTAATTGAACTATCTTGGCCTCTTTAGGGTAGTGAGATAACTGACTTTGGTGCAGTCCGAGGTTGGTTGATACTCGATACTACACTCAATTGAGGGTTGCTTTCCTGGAATATTTCGGTCGCCAGTTCAGTGGCTAAATCGAAACGATGAACAATGAAAGCAATCCCGTGATATTGGGAACCTTAGAACCCGGTTACCTTGATTAGGACAGGTTGAACCCACCAACTTCAAGAGGGTAATACCTAGACCCCATGCCGGCCTAAACCCTAAGGGTTTCTCTTGCGTGACTTGTGTGCCTTTGTACTTGCCTACTTGCATACTTGTTACCTGACACTTGTTTCTTGCAGGTCTTGTTTATAGTCCTTAATTAGGACTCATAACAGGGTACTAAGTTTCTTGCAGGTCTTGTTTATAGTCCTTAATTAGGACTCATAACAGGGTACTAAGTTTCTTGCAGGTCTTGTTTATAGTCCTTAACTAGGACTCATGACAGGGTTTACCAAATTTCTTGCAGGTGTTGTTTATGGTCCTTAACTGGGACTCATAACAGGGTTTACTAGATCTCTTGCAGGTGTTGTTTATAGTCCTTAATTGGGACTCATAACAAAGTCTACTGAATTTCTTGCAGGGTTTGTTTATAGTCCTTAATTGGGACTCATAACAGGGTTTACCTACTTCACCCCATGCATAGCATGACATCATACCATTGCATACATCCTAACCCGTTTCAAGGATCTCAAGGGCTTGTGATGCAGGTCATGATAAACCAATTACCCAGCAAGGGGCAAAGAGGATTTATTTTCCTCTAGCCAAGGTTGTCAGGGGCTATGACCCACTGGATATGGTGAGCCTTTGACCCTTGAAGAAGGACTCTCAACAACATGAAGTTCCTTCAATCAAGTTACCGGTTTCCAACTCTAACAAGTTTCTCTGTTTACCCTGCGAGGTCCTTGAAAACATTACATGCATGTCATACATCTCATTGCATTGCAGGTATCCCTTTGACAGGTTGCTTACCCTTCTCCGCTATTTATTTCAGCCGGTCGTCATGAATCCTGAATCATCAGCCGAGCAGACTATCAAGGACCTTCAGGCTCAGAACGCCCAGTTCCAAGAGCTGATCATGAATTTGACCCAGGGGCAACAAGACCTGAAGGCTCTGCTTTTGAAGAAGGACAAGAAAAAGAGGAGGCCTGTTTTGTTCAGCCCTAGACGCAGATCTGGGAATACACCGCAGATTGAAACTGAGAGGACAACTCCATCTGTGGGGAAGAGCAGTCATCCAGAGGAAAGGGTGCCCAGTCCAGAGGTCTCTGACAATGAAACAGATTTCGACGACGAACAATACCCTCCGGCTGAGGACAAGTATAAACAATTGGAGGATAGGATGAAGGCTATGGAGGTGCAACAGGCACCTGGGCTGGATCTTGGAGATTTGGGTCTGTCAACTGGTGTGGTTATTCCCCGGAAGTTCAAAGCACCATCCTTTACTAAGTATGACGGGGCATCTTGCCCCAAGCTGCATCTGAGGTCCTATGTTCGGAGGATTCAGCCATATACGGTGGACAAGAATTTATGGGTCCACTTCTTCCAGGAGAGTCTTTCAGGGACTCATCTCGAATGGTTCTATCAGCTGGATGGGACCAAAGTTCGTAACTGGGAGGAGTTGGCTACTGCTTTCTATAAGCAGTATCAATATAATGCCGACCTTGCCCCTACGCGTACCCAACTCCAGGGTATGTCGTTAGGATCAAGTGAAGGTTTTAAAGAATATGCGCAGAAATGGAGGGATCTTGCTGGAAGGGTACAACCACCTCTGACTGATCGGGAACTTGTGGACATGTTCTTGGGGACCTTGTCTGGTCCATTTTATAACCACCTGATTGGGAATTCGTCTGCTGGATTCACAGATCTTATCTTGACTGGAGAGCGAATTGAAGCTGGTATCCGGTCTGGGAAAATTCAAGAAGCTGCACACTCTGATAAGAAGCCTCATCAGGGGAAGAAAGAATCCAATGCTGTGCACGGTAAAAAGAGCCGTCATGAGACCGGGGCAATCCAGATCTCCAATCCCGGACCTGCTCAACAAGGACAGGGGCAACAGCGAAAGGAGAAACGGCAGTACACCAAACTCAACATGTCGCTGGATCAAGCACTGCAACAAATGTTGAAGGCAGGGCTGATCACCTTAAGGGCTCCTCTTCGGAATCCGAACACTTCTGCACCCAACTATCATCCCAACGATAGGTGCGCATATCATTCAGATAGCCCGGGGCATACTACAGACAACTGCTGGCCTCTCAAGAACAAGATCCAAGATATGATTGACGCCGGAGAGATTCAGTTTGAAGTGCCAGAGACTCCGAACATAATCACTGCTCCGTTGCCCAATCATTGAAGCCTTTTGTTTATTTGAATTTTTGAGTTGTACTTTTCTTTGCTTATATAAACAATTAATGTCATAGCAAACTCTTTTATTCTATTAATGCATTGCATATGTCTGTTTTGGAAATTAATACAACTATTTTCATTATGTCCAAATATCTTTTCATATTTTTTCTGATGTCAACTCTCGCTAATTCTAAACCTCTTGAGGGAGGATGACGAAAACGATACCACAATCTTTACAGTATGCTTTTGAACAGACCCCGCTGGTGAAGTACAGGCATTGTTTCAAATTCCTAAACACTGGAGTTATAAGGATGATAATCCCTCGTTAACCCCTCAGAGCCAAAGAAGTAGGAGTTTTTATTTTCGAAAATCAAAACCCTTAATCACAACCTGGGGCAGGGTAGTCTCTCAGTTGATCCAAGTGCATAACGAATGGCACCGAAGAGATCTTTACAAAACGAACAAAGACAGTGATGGTTCAGAACAATCAAAAGGACAGGCAGTCATCATCAAAATTCATAAATGAAAAGCCCAAAAAGTCTAAACCTACAAAGGGGACTTATGAAACTGGGGCATCCCGCTGACTGTAATTCCAAAAAGGAAACAGTTCAGGCAAAAAAAGAAAGGGATAACAAAATCAAGAAAGAGGTCTCACAAACCCTCGACAAACACAAAAATGACTGTCTAGTCAGAAAGAAATCATCAATATCTGAACCATCATTGGAACATCACAGCAAAGACTCAAGCAAGGTCTAACGTACGATCAACTGAGTCTAGGTTTGGAGAACATCACGAAGAGCGGGTGGGTACAAACAAAATTTGAGCCTTTATCCTTTGTTTCTTAAACCGTGAACCAAGCCACGTTATAACCCTCAAAAGTCCTAGCTGAAGCATGGGTTAGTTCGAAAGCATACTGTTACGAGGGTATCCTGACTCCTTAAGGCTACGGTAAATACGGAGTTGACATCACGTTTTACAAACATTCAATTGTTTTATGAAAAAAAACGGCATTTTCAAAATCTTCAAGACAGACATAGGCTTTGCATTTTTAACATAACTTTGTTTGCATATGACTTCTTGTTTGAACAGCAGGGAAATTCACGCAATGAAAGTTTAATGAACAAGAGTATCTCCGATCAAGGGGCACGACATGACCATGGTCCATCATCTGGGGCAATCCAGTCAAGATTCGGAGAATCTCTCAAAAGGCCAAAAAGCCTAGGGCAAATCTCTGCCTAAGTCACTTGGGGCACTCCAGCAACGAATCTTGCACGATCAGACACCTTCTGGTAATATGGCAACACAAGCAGCCAGGGGCACCTACCTGCATTCTAAGAGCGTGGACATAGTCGAAAAAAGTACTACGCAAAATCAAAGACCCGCTAGGTTGACACACCTAGGCAAAAATAAGGGCTTCCCGGCGAACCAAAAGGGTTCGGGCAAAATGAAGGGATGAAATGAAAAATCTGTACACCCGACAAGTCGAAAACCTGAAAAGGCGGCTTGAGCAAAAATGGGTATCCCGGTGGACTGAAAACCCGAAAGGGCGGTCCAGGCAAAAGTTAGGGATCAAAGCGTACGACTATGTCCCGTCTTCTTGTCATCTGTCTACCAGAAGAAGGTTTGTCCGCCAACAACTATCAGCACCCCACAAGAAACAGGGGCAATAAAGGTTGGTTTGAGCAGTCTGATTGTTCTATACTCCAAGGTATCAGGGTAGGTCCCGTTGAAGAACGTAACCAATACAGTTCAAAACTCCCCCAGAGAGTCCAATCAAAGTCTCCCCAGGAAAGCTGGAATTCACATCCCCAAGCAATAAGCTTACCCCCTCGCGGAACACGAACGCGTCGTCCGGCTTGATTTAAAGAGTTATTTCCTTAACAGGATATAACTGGGTTATCCTCAGCCAAAAGCCACGGAGAGCGTCGTCGACAGAATCTTCTTATCCCCAGCGAAGTCCATTCATACTTCCAATACAGCAAGGTATCCTCAGCGAGTCATCCTCAACAATTCAGCAAAAACATCTCCCCACAGAGTATTGCTTCCCAGCATGGTCGCTAGAGTATCTTTTCTCCCTGCAGAATCTTCCATTTGCCAAGTTTATTCCGCAACGGAGTCATCTTCTCCTACCGGTATACTTGCAAATATCATCCCCAGCGGAAGCAAAACCTATTCTTCAACGTCAGTCCAGGAGTGACTTCCCGGCACCCGTCAAGGATTTACTTTCCTAGACAAAAAAATACATTCATAAACATCACATCTTCATACGTTATAGCATGCATATGCATCATACTACATGAATCTCATTAATTTTAAAGACATACAGTTCATGCGTCATGATTTTGCATACAATTATGTTTTACCTTTCAGGAAAGGTCAATACAAAAATGACTACTATCAACTATCGCAATTCTTTCTAGATATAGTTTCAGATATGACCCAGAGATGGTGACGTTCTGATGCTGCTTCCAGATTTCCTTCTAGATATAGTTTCAGATATGATCCAGATATGGTGACGTTCTGATGCTGCTTCCAGATTTCCTTCTAGATATAGTTTCGGATATGATCCAGCGATGGTGACGTTCTGATACTGCTTCCAGAATTCCTTCTAGATATAGTTTCAGATATGATCCAGAGATGGTGACGTTCTGATGCTGCTTCCAGATTTCCTTCTAGATATAGTTTCAGATATGATCCAGATATGGTGACGTTCTGATGCTGCTTCCAGATTTCCTTCTAGATATAGTTTCGGATATGATCCAGCGATGGTGACGTTCTGATACTGCTTCCAGAATTCCTTCTAGATATAGTTTCAGATATGATCCAGATATGGTGACGTTCTGATGCTGCTTCCAGATTTCCTTCTAGATATAGTTTCGGATATGATCCAGCGATGGTGACGTTCTGATACTGCTTCCAGAATTCCTTCTAGATATAGTTTCAGATGTAAACCCAGCGATGGTGACGTTCTGATACTGCTTCCAGATTTCCTTCTAGATATAGTTTCAGATGTAAACCCAGCGATGGTGACGTTCTGATACTGCTTCCAGATTTCCTTCCAGATATAGTTTCAGATGTAAACCCAGCGAAGGTGACGTTTTGATACTGCTTCCAGATTTCCTTCTAGATATAGTTTCAGATATAACCCAGCGATGGTGACGTTTTGATACTGCTTCCAAATTTCCTTCTAGATATAGTTTCAGATGTAAGCCCAGCGATGGTGACGTTCTGATACTGCTTCCAGAATTCCTTCTAGATATAGTTTCAGATGTAAACCCAACGATGGTGACGTTCTGATACTGCTTCCAGAATTCCTTCTAGATATAGTTTCAGATGTAAACCCAGCGATGGTGACGTTCTGATACTGCTTCCAGATTTCCTTCTAGATATAGTTTCAGATGTAAACCCAGCGATGGTGACGTTCTGATACTGCTTCCAGATTTCCTTCTAGATATAGTTTCAGATGTAAACCCAGCGATGGTGACGTTCTGATACTGCTTCCAGAAGTCCTTTTTAGATGTTTCCCTCTCCGACGATGAGTGTGAGGTGATATTCTCCTATGGTTCCCTCTCCAACGGTGTGTGAGGTGGTAAGTCCTTTTCAGATGTTTCCCTCTCCGACGATGAGTGTGAGGTGATCATTCCTTTCAAATTATAATTAGCTATGGTTCTCCGCCCAATACTGCAAAGATAATAATTCCCACCAAGATTTTTCTCAACGAGCGTTGTTGAGATTAAAGTCACCCAAGGTTCTCTTATCATTCATGCTAAGGCAGTAACCATTCCTGGTTCATTCATCAGCGTTTGAAGCTCCAGACTCAGCTCCTGTAACCAGTCAAGCATCTGAAAACCAACTCCTGCAACGTGCCAGGTACTCATTTTCTCTTTTGCAGGTATGCAGGTTCTCGCTAAGGAATCTCCTACACGATCAACATCCAGATGGCATCTATAAGCCCATCACCCTATCCAGCAATCTCCAAATGGCATCTATAAGCCCATTCCATCATCACTGCTACTATGTAAGCGCAAATTTCTGGGCACTCTAGTGTCCAATCATCTTCTACCCTCGGATTACGAAAGGCACGCCAGCCAATCTGCATCCTCAGGTCCAAGAAGATTGAACAGGGGCAACTGTTGTACCCCAAAATTTGCCCTCCCATATTCTCCAAGATTTGTCAAGTCAAGGTCACAAAATTCCCCAAGGGTTGTGCAGCTCAACTGTCTCCTATACACTCAAAACTAGGGTTTGAGTCCTGATCAAGAAAAGGAAGTTTTCAAAGGCCCAATCAAGTCTCATATGCTTACAAATGTGGTCAAGTACCCTCACATAAAGTTTCAAGGCATTCAGCTCAAAATTGCACAGTCAAAACCCTAGATTGCACTACAGTCAACTGTAGGGGCAAAATGGTCATTTGACAGTCAAAAGTTCAAATTTTTGGTCAACATATCATTTTGAAGCCACAAACATCATTTGATCAATGCTTGATCATGATTCTCAAAATTTGGCTCAGAAATCATCAAAGATGCAAAAGTTGCTATATTTGGACAGCTGAAAAAGTCAACTGAAATTGACCAGGGCATAACTTTCACATGGATTATCAGAAAAATTCCATCCAAAGCCCATTTTGAAGAGAAAGAAATTTCCTACAACTCATCTTCATACTTCAAGTCCAAGAAATGCTCTCACAAAAGGTTATCAATTTCAACATTATAGGTCATTTTCAAAAGTCAACAAAAAGGGACTTTAAGTCAAAGGCCATAACTTGAGATTGGTAAATCAAAATGACATGGGACCAAAGGCATTGGTTAAAGGACTCAAAGACCTTTCCAAAATGTCCAAGAACATGTTAAAAGCTTAAAACTTGAGCAAGTTATGCCTTGTGGAAGTTGGGAAATTTTTGGGAATTTTGAAAAGTCAACATTGATGCAAATGATCCAAAAATGCTAATGGGCCCATTTTTCTTCCAAGTTTCTTCATGCCAAGCCTATGCACGACCATTAGGCCCAAAGGGAAGTATTTTATCATTTTTTAATTATTTATTTGAATTTATATTAATATTAATTCATTTAAATTGTTTAAATATATAGAAAATATCTAACTTGACCTAATGAATCTTTTTGTACACATTTTAGGCTCAACAATTCGTGCCTAAGCCAATTTGGAAAGATTTGGAGCATTGGGATATGATTTGTGCAAAAACAACATGAAAAAAGATGTGAAAAGATTCTTAACAAAATCAAATATCCAAACAATGAATGCCTTGGATTTTGTCAAGTTTTGTTGACCTAAAAGCCTCCATACATATTCAGAAGCACAAAACCTAATTGCCTTGGACTCTAAGCTGCGCTCAAGAATACCATACAAGCTTGAAAATTTTCCATGAAAACTCAATTCTGAAAAGCATTCTAGAGGACGATTCAAGCCCTAAAACTTGGTCCAATAGCTTCCTGGTGATCTCTTGAACGTATTCCAATTCATAACCCTCATCAAAAGGCAAGGAACCAGTGTACAGAACTCAAGAAATTCCATGAAAATTCCAAAATCGTATTCTATATTCTATGCATTTTCATGACATTTAATTGATTAATTCTTATTCCTGATGTGATTTCGAAGCTAGCTGACATATTTAATTGAGTTTTTATGGTACATACATGATTCCACCATGCGCGATTTTTAGGGTTGCAGGTTTTCTGAATCAGGGCTTTTACAATGAAGCAAAATTAGGAGTTGAGGTTAAGACCATTGCAATCAGCGTGCTCCAACGAACAAGAAACATATCTCGCGATGAATTTATGATCCACATAGCTCTAATCGCTATTTTTCAATAGACCCCTTTCTGCAACGCGTTGAAAACCGTTGCCTATATGTTTTATTTACAGGGACGACGAAGACGAAGACGTCGTGTCAATTGGTGATAGGTCCATTCGAATTTCGCGCGTTTTCGTGCAACTAACCCACTTTTCCCTTTTTATTAATTGCTGTTTATGTATATATTAAATAGGTTAATTGGCACGGTTGGTTGGGGAAAACGCTTGCAATGTCCAAGACCTGGGTTCGAGTCCCAGGTCTGTATATATTTCATATTATTTTTCAATGCCAGTTCCCATGCAGCACAAGCACTGAAGCGCATCGTGTGTCCACCAAATCCAAGCAGCCACGCGTCCTGGCGGGCCCATCAAAGGGGCTCAGATCAAAGAGCATGCTGCGCTCGAGTCAATGCGCTGATACACAAGCCAAAAAGTCAACAAATTCAAGGTTAATTGGGCCAGAACTCTAAGGCCTGTACCTCCTAAATTGGGACTACACCCCACTCTGGTTTGCAATTTCTTTCAATTTTTTTTACTTATTTTTATTTTATTAAATCATTATGTTATTTATTTTGTTGCTTTAATTTAATTAAATATTTTTCACAATACATAAAAAATACAGAAAAATCAGAAAAGGCCAAAAAATATAATTTTTATTTTAATTACTTTTATAAATAAATTATATGTAAATTATTTAGTTTAATTAGGTTTTTAACTTTAATTCCTTTTTAATAAAATCCAAAAATATAGAATTAGGTTAATTAATAATTTTCATACCTTTTAATTTTCCCTTTTTATCACAATATTATTTATTTATTTATTTTATTTTTATAATTAAATGTACATAAATAAAAATTAGGGTTTAATTTAGGTTAATATAATATTTTCACAATAAACTTAAAAAACAATAGAATTAGGGTTAGTCAATTATAATTAATTCCTTCTTTTTTTTCTTTTAAATCTAAAAAACACAAAATACCAAAAACATTTAATTTTTTAATTTTAATTCTCATTAACTTTTAATATTTTGCAAAAGGGTCCAACGCCCGTCGCTTTAATTATTTTGTTTCGCACATTTTACTTTATCGTTTATTATAATTATGTAATTCTCCCAAAGCATTATAATTTTTAATTTCTCGTACTTTTATTCGCTTTATTTACTTTCCGCTAAATCGGGTCCGGTTTAATTTTGGCGATGTGGACCCGCGCCTTTGTAATAGCCTTAGATTTATTTTTCGCAAACTTTATAACTGTTAAATATGCATGCAAGAATGAATGGCCCTAACTAAAATCAAGCGCAGATCACAAATAAACATGACAAGACAAATAGCTGAAACATGACACACAATGCGCACACACCACCCCTAGGGTACGCCTCACTGTTGCCTTGCCTCGAAAGGTGATCGTCGAGTAGAGGATGTCTTAGTAAGTCCTCATGATCCGGGAACCTGGCATGAGGGTAGCTTCTAAGGTGTCTTCCCATTGCTCTGGTGATCACCATGTCCCTAAACTCGAATTGACCCGAACATCTCCAATGGTGGTGCTACCTACCTCTCAATGGTGGGATGGCATTACTTTTAAGGACATCTACACAGACGAATTCCTTAGGGTAGGTAGGTTCTCAAGGATACTTGCTCTAATTTCAAACAAATCGAAACATCTTTTCACCAACACTTTTCAAAAGCTTTCAAAGCAAATTTTTCAAACACTCTGACGTACGAGTCGAACTGAAATTTTTCAAAGAAACTTTTTTAACCCACATTGAAAAGCAAACAAACAATTTTGAAAACACATTGAGCAAGTATCTAAGAGCCCATGGATAACCATGGATAGAAAGGGTGTTAATACCTTCCCTTTCTATAACCTACCTCCCGAACCGAGAGCAATCTCTTTAAGGAATTTTTCTGTGCTTTTGTCCTTTCCATTTGGAGAAAATAAAAGACGGTGGCGACTCTTGCTTCCGCGACATTTCGTGAACCAGCATTAAACAGTCAGTTCCAGATCCACCGATCACAGACGTCTTAGTAAGTCCTTATGTCCATGATCCAGTTGCCTCAAAACAAGTTGCCTCGAAACGGTTGCCTCAGAATAGTTGCCTCAAAACGGTTTCCTCGGATTAAAAAAGGATCAAGGGCATAAGGGTAGCTTTTAAGGTGTCCTACTATTGCTTCGGTGACCACATTGTCCCTACGCTCGAATTGACCCGAACACCTCCAACGGTGGTGCTACCTACCTCTCAATGGTGGGATGGCATTACCTTAAGGACATTTACACAGCCTAATTCCTTAGGGTAGGTAGACAACTCATAGGTACTTGCTCTCTAAAAAACAAACAAAACAATCTTTTCACACTGACACTTTCTAAAAGATTTCAAAAAAAAACGCTTCACAACACTCTTGAGGACTGATACAAGAGTCGAATTGAAGTTTTCAATGAAACTTTTTCAAACCCACTCACATCTTGAAAAGCAAACAAACATTTTGAAAACATAATGAGCAAGTATCTAAGAGCCCATGGATAACCATGGATAGAAAGGGTGCTAACACCTTCCCTTTCTATAAATCTACCTCCCGAACCGAGAACTATTCTCATAAGGAATTTTGCTGTGCTTTTGTCCTTTCCTTGTTGGAGAAAATAAAAAATGGTGGCGCCTCTTGCTTCCGCGACATTTCGCGAACCAGCTTTAAACAGTCAGTTCTAAATCCATCGATCACACATAGTATTGAGTCGCATTATATGATTGTATAAAGAAGTGTGTGATGATGCTGTGAATGTATATTATTGTTGTGATTATTGTTGATTACGAGATGGGAAGTGGTGATGTGTATTGATCTAATTTAATATATTAATTATCATGCGCTTTATTATATTGTTAGATATCTCACCCCTTCTGTTTGAATGTTGCCCTTATGTTGGTAACATGCAGGTAATCGAGAGTGAAGGATGTATACCTTCAGTAGTTCGAGTCAGTGTCATTGATCTGATATGTAACACTCGGGGGGATGAACGCTTGTTGTTTTTGATTGTTGATTATTATTAAATTGTGATGTTTCGAAGTTGCTGTATTGATGATAAAATTGTTATTGAGAATTCTGCTGCGTAGATGTTGAGTTAGTTAATTAAAGATGTTATGATGATGGTTCATCCGATGTTTTGAAAGTGTTATATATCCACAATGAATGCAATGAATTTTGATAGTAGAATTTGTGACGCCCCAGTTCGTTTGCATGATTGAATTTTATAACTCTGATTTATTTTATATAATTGCTTGGGGTAGAAGTGGGGTGTTACATTATCCATGGGGAATTCCAGAGAACTTTGTGCCTCAAGGTTTCAATTTTGGTCCTCAAGATACTCCAGTTGTTCAGACTATTGTTACTCCTGTACCTCCTGTGGTGCATATTGCTCATGTTGCACCTCCTTCGATGAATATGGTTCCATTTATTAATGATGATGTGTGTCGTCCTTTTCCTCCACCAAGTGAAGACTTGGGTCTCTATGACAGAATGGATGATTTTCAAGAGCAGTTTGAAAAAATGCAGAAGGAGATGAAGGACCTCAGGGGAAAAGAGTTATTCGGGCAGAATGTAAATGAGTTATGCTTGGTCCCGAATGTTAAGATACCTGCAAAGTTTAAGGTCCCGGAGTTTGAAAAGTACAAGGGAAACACTTGCCCTCGTGCTCATCTGGTAATGTATGTAAGGAGAATGTCTACCCATACTGATGATCAGCTTCTGCTGATTCACTTTTTTCAGGATAGTTTGACCGGTGCTACGCTGAAGTGGTATATGAGTTTGGATAGTTTCAATATCCATACTTTCAATCACTTGGGAGAAGCATTTATCAGAAAATACAAATACAACATGAACATGGCGCCTGACCGTGATCAACTCAGGGCCATGGTTCAGAAAGACAGGGAATCATTAAAAGAATATGCATAGAGATGGCGTGAGGTAGCCACCCAAGTGATTCCTCCCATGGAAGAGAAGGAGATGACAATGATTTTCTTGAAGACTCTGGGTGCTTTCTACTATGAAAGGATGGTAGAAAGTGCGCCAATGACTTTACTGAAATGGTAGGCATGGGTATCTTTTTAGAAGAGGCTGTAAGAGAGGGTCGTTTAACGAATAATGAAGGATCTGGAGGTGCGAAGAAGCCATCTTTTGGGTTTACCAAGAAGAAAGAAGGGGATACAAATTCTATTATACAAGAGAGGAGGGTTAATCCTCCTAGAAGAAATTATCAGTGTCATCGGCAAGTCGCCTCAGTTACTCCAGTTGTTGGTGTAGCTCCAACCACCATTGCTTATCAGAGACCATCCCAGCAAGGGAATCAAGGGTATAATCAGAGAATGGAGAGTTATGACCCTATTCCTATGAGTTATACATAGTTACCACCGGCATTGATGCAGAAGAAGTTGGTTCAGACCCGACCACCTCTCGCTATACCATCACTATTGCCTTGGTATTACAAAGCAGACCAAACATGTGCTTTTCATCAGGGAGCACCAGGGCATAATGTTGAGAATTGCTATCCTTTGAAGACTGAGGTGCAGAAATTGGTGAAGTCTGGTATTCTATCTTTCAAGGATATGGGCCATAATGTGAAAGAAAATTCTCTACCCAAGCATGGAGGAGCAAACGCTGTGAGTATGGTGGCCGGTTGTCCAAGCGACTTCCGGATTTTTGATATTCATCTAGTTAGAGGAGATTTGGTGAAAATGCATGCAGACCTCTGTGAATTTAGATACTATACGTATGACCATTCCGATTGTGCTATTTGCAGTACAGCCATATAGGGTTGCAACATGATAAAGGCTGATTTGCAGGAGATAATGGATGAGGGCCTCATCCATATAATCAGGCCTAGGGGCAGAGTATGAAGAGGAGGTGAATATGGTTTCTGGATGTCCTAGAGAGTTCATAATTTTTTATGTGGAGTATATGAATGAAGACCTTGTGCAATTGCATGCTACTTTCTACCACTTGGCTGGTCAGGTGAAACATCAGTATGGATCTTGCCGAATTCGCTATCGAGAATCCCAAGGATGTTTTATTATGAGGAAAGGTGTTTAATTGTTGTTGGATAATGGAACTATCAAAGTTACAGGTCAAAGGGATGGTTACCATGAAGTTGATATGATTGAGTTTTATTTGGCTGAAGAAGAGTCAGATGATGAGTATGCCTCGGCAGATGAGGATTTGTTTTCTAGAGATGACTCAATAATAACTGATTTTGTTGAAGAAGGAGTAAACGTTATTGTGCCTTATTTTTGTGCACCTGCACATTTTGAAGTCCAGTATCATAGCAAGTCGGCTATTAATCCATTGGTGATCAGTTTGCTGGGTTCTGTCCCCTACAAATATAACACTACAATCTTAGAGGATGGTGTGGAAATTCCGATCCAGCCAATGCCTGATGTTGGAAATATCACTGAAACTAGCAGAGTGACCCGCAACGGTCGTGTATTTGCACCAGTTGTTCGTGGAGATGTTAACGCCAGAAAGAAAACTGCTGAGAATGTTGAACCCAAGAAGGTTACGGGTGAAACTAGTGGAGCTACGTTAGAGAAAGAAGTGGATGATATTTTGAAGATGATCAAGATGAGCGACTATAAAATTATAGATAAGCTACTGCAGACTCCTTCAAAAATATCTATCTTGGCTTTATTGATGAACTCCTCTGCTCACAGAGAATCTTTGATGAGAGTATTGGACCAAGCTTTTGTGGAAAGCGATATTCCTGTAGACCAATTCAGCAGTGCAGTAGGGAACATTACGTCATGTAATAACCTGAGTTTCTGTGATGATGAATTTCCAGATGAAGGAAGGAATCACAACCTGTCCATCCACATCTCTATGAACTGCAAGAATGATTCACTATCCAATATGCTGATTGACAATGGATCTGCTTTGAACATTATATCGAGGAGCACGCTTATGAAATTGAAATATCAGGAAACGCCCATGCGCCCAAGTGACATTATTGTGAAAGCGTTTGATGGATCAACGAAATCTGTTATTGGTGAATTGGACTTGCCTATTCACATAGGCCCCCATTTGTTTCAGATTACTTTCCAGGTCATGGATATTGTGCCCACTTATAGCTGTTTGCTAGGACGGCCGTGGATACATGAGGCAGGGGCTGTCACTTTAACTTTACACCAGAAACTGAAGTTTGTACGTGAAGGAAAAGTGGTAATCATAAATGGAGAACAAGCATTATTGATATCTCATTTGTCCTCTTTCAGCATTGTGGAGGCGAATGAAGCTACTGTTGGAACCCAGTTCCAAGCCTTATCCATTGATAATATAAGAGGAAATGAGAATTCTATGGCATCACTTAAGGATGCGCAGCAGGTTGTGCGTAAGAGTCATAGTGAAGTATGGGGACAGATTGTGGATCCACCTGTAAACAAGAACAGAGTCGGCTTGGGTTTCTCTCTAAAGAATGACAAAGGTAAGAGCATGAAGCTGAAGTCTGTTGTAGGAAAGTATCAAGACATATTCCATAGCGGGGGTTATCTTCATCCAAATATCTCTGGGATTAATGCCATTGTGGAAGATGAAACAGAGCAGGAAATTTCAAATTACGTGACACACAGAGTTAGGGTTCAGAACTGGATCACCATTGATGTTCCCTCATGCATACATGTTTTGAAGTAATTTGTTTTGTTAATATTTTTGAAAAGCTTTCACTCTGCCCAAAGTGGGATATTAATATTGTATGGGCTTATCTGTTTGCTATGACTTTTAAAATCAATAATAAAAGTTGTCTTTGTTTCCCAAATTGTGTCTTTATTTTCTTCTTTTTCTTGGAAAATGGTAATTAGAAAAAACCTTTCAAAATAAATAATAACCGAAATTTAATCTGCATGATCACTTGTTATATGTGTCAGTTTCTAAATGCAATCATAAATCATATGTGCAGATTAACTAAAAAACTAGTTGAATACAATGACCCTACATCCACTCCAAACTTTGAATTTCCTGTGTATGGAGCCGAAGAAGAAGACTGTGATGAGATTCCAGAAGAGGTCTCACGGTTACTTGAGCGCGAGGAAAATTCCATCCAACCATATAAAGAGCCATTGGAAGTAATCAATTTGGGTTCGGAAGAAGATCCGAAAGAAGTCAAGATCGGAGCGTTGCTGTATCCTGATGTGAAGAGCAAGTTGATTGAGTCGTTGAAAAAGTATATGGATGTTTTTGCTTGGTCTTATCAATATATGCCTGGTCTAGATACAAATATTGTAGATCACCATTTGCCGTTGAAGCCAGAATGTCCACCAATCAAACAGAAGTTGAGAAGAACTCACCCAGATATGGCAGTAAAAATCAAAGAGGAGGTTCTAAAGAAGATTAATGTCGGTTTTCTTCTAATGTCAGTGTAACTTCAGTGGATTACCAATATTGTCCCAGTACCAAAAAAAGACGGAAAAGTTCGCATGTGCGTAGATTACAGAGATCTAAATAAAGTTAGTCGAAAAGATGATCTTCCATTTCCACACATTGATATGTTAGTGGATAGCACAGCTAAATTCAAAGTATTCTTGTTCATGGACGTATTTTTCGGGTATAATCAAATAATAATGGCTCTAGAGGACATGGGAAAAGCAACGTTTATCACACCCTAGGGAACATTCTGTTACAGAGTGATGCTCTTCGGGTTGAAGAACGCTGGTGCAATGTACCAGAGGGCTATGACAACCCTATTCCATGATTTGATGCACAAGGAAATTGAGGTATATGTTGATGATATGATTGCTAAATCCCAGACTAAAGAAGGGCATGTAGAAGATTTGTTGAAGTTGTTTCAGCATTTGAGGAAGTATCATCTCCGTTTGAATCCAAATAAATGTACCTTCGGTGTTCGATCAGGAAAATTGTTAGGTTTCATTGTTAGCCAGAAAGGAATTGAAGTTGACCCTGACAAAGTCAAATAAATTCAAGAGATGCCAGCGCCGAGATCTGAAAAGCAAGTCAGAGGGTTCCTCAAGCGTTTGAATTATATTTCCATATTCATTTCCCAGATGAGTGCAACATGTGAACCGATCTTTAAGTTGTTAAAGAAAGATCAAGGTTGTGTGTGGATGGATGACTGCCAAAGGGAATTTGAAAGTATTAAATAATATCTACTTGAACATCCTATCTTGCTCCCTCCTGTTGAAGGAAGACCGTTAATTATGTATCTGACAGTGTTAGATAATTCCATGGGTTGTATTTTGGGACAACAAGATGAAACGGGGAAGAAAGAGTATGCCATTTATTATCTCAGTAAAATTTGTACTGATTGTGAGTTATGGTATTCCATGCTGGAAAAGACATACTGTGCTCTGGCCTGGGAAACAAAACGTTTGCGGCAGTATATGTTGAATAACACCACTTGGTTGATCTCTAAAATGGATCCAATCTAGTACATTTTTGAAAAGCCTGCTCTTACTGGGAGAATTGCCCGCTGGAAGATGTTGTTATATGAATATGATATTGAATACCGCACTCAAGAGGCTATTAAGAGCAGCATCCTGGAATATTATCTTGCTCACCAACCAGTTGATGATCATCAGTCTGTGAAGTATGACTTTCCCGATGAGGATGTGATGTTTCTGAAAGTGAAAGATTGTGATGAACCATTTCCTGAGGAAGGTCCTGATCCTGAATCTCGTTGGAGTATGGTATTTGATGGAGATGTGAATGCTTATGGTAAAGGAATTGATGTTGTGATTGTCACTCCACATGGATCGCACATTCCTTTCACTACAAGGTTGACATTTGATTGTACTAATAATATGGCAGAATATGAGGCTTGCATCATGGGTCTCGAGGAAGCTATTGATCTCAGAATTAAAATTCTAGATGTGTATGGTGATTTAGCTTTAGTAATAAATCAGATTAAAGGAGAATAGGATACTCGTCACCCCGACTTGATCCCTTATAAAGATTATGTTAGAAGATTGTTACCCTTCTTTAATAAAGTTGAATTCCATCACATTCCTAGAGATGAAAATCAAATGGAGGATGCTCTGGAAACTTTGGCTTCTATGTATCAAGTGAATACTTGGAATGATATACCTCGAATTATGGTTCGGCGAATGGATAGGCCCGCTCATGTGTTTACAACAGAAGAGGTAGCAGATGAGAAACCTTGGTATTATGATATCAAGAATTTTCTCAAAACTCAAGAATACCCAATTGGTGCATCGAATAAAGATAGAAAGACATTGAGAAGATTGGCTGGCAGTTTCTTCCTCAGTGAAAATGTGTTGTACAAGATAAATCATGACATGGTCTTGCTCAGATGCGTGGATAGGTACGAAGCAGACATGTTGATGCATGAGGTTCCTGAAGGCTCATTTGGCACTCATGCCAATGGACATTCGATGGCTAAAAAGATGCTAAGGGCAGGTTACTATTGGCTGACAATGGAATCCAATTGTTACAAATTTTCAAAGAAGTTTCATAAATGCCAGATTTATGCGGAAAAAGTTCACGTGCCTCAGACACTTCTTAATGTGATCTCTTCCCCATGGCCTTTCTCTATATGGGGTATTGACATGATTGGGATGATAGAACCCAAAGCTTTGAATGGACACCGTTTCATCTTGGTAGCAATTGATTACTTCACCAAGTGGGTGGAAGCTGCTTCATATACTAATGTTACTAAGCAGGTGGTTGTACGCTTCATTAAGAATAATCTCATATGTCGGTATGGTGTGCCGAGCAGAATTATCACCGACAATGGCCCGAATCTAAACAACAAGATAATGACAGAACTATGTGAAGAATTCAAGATTGTCCATCACAATTCATCTATGTACAAGCCTAAGATGAATGGGACTGTTGAAGCTGCTAATAAGAATATTAAGAAGATTATCCAGAAGATGCTTGTTACTTATAAGGATTAGAATGAAATGCTCCCTTTTGCTTTGCATGGATATCGAACATCTGTCCGCACTTCAACAGGAGCAACCCCGTTCTTCCTTGTGTATGGAATGGAAGCGGTACTCCCAATTGAGGTTTAGATTCCCTCTTTGCGTGTGATAATGGAAACCAAGTTGTCAGAGGCTGAATGTGTCTAAAATAGGTTTGACCAGTTGAATTTGATCGAAGAGAAGAGAATGACAACTTTGTGTCATGGACAGTTATATCATAAGAGAATGAAGAAAGCTTTTGATAAAAAGGTCAAACCTCGTGAATTCAGAGAAGGTGACCCCGTGCTCTGGAAGATCATGTCTTTTAACGCTGATTCTAGGGGAAAGTGGACTCCCAATTTTGAAGGCCCATATGTTGTCAAGAAAGCCTTCTCTGGCGGTGCATTAATTCTTGAAACTATGGATGGCGAGGAGTTCCCACGTCCCGTGAATGCTGATGCAGTCAAGAAATACTTTGCCTAAAGAAATAAAAGAACAGCTCGCTAAGTTGAAAACCCGAAAGGGCGGCTTAGGCCAAAAAGAGCGTCTCGGTAGGCCGAAAACCCGAAAGGGCGGTGTTGTACCCCAAAATTTTCCCTCTCATTTCATCAACATTTCTCATCACAAGACTCTTGGAACTCAAGATCAAGTTAGGGTTTGCTCTGCTCAAGACACCTCCTTGCACTGTTGACCTAAATTAGGGTGTGAGTTTGCACAGTGATGTTTTGACCTACAATGCCAAAATTGACTTTCATACTTCATGTTGGACTCATAAGTTTGTCCATACCAAGTTTCAAGCCTTGATTCAAAGTTTTGCCCAGTCAATTGGACAGTTGACCTAGAAATCAACTGTATTGGGGAAAAAGTCAACTGTGGCCAATTGAAAGTCAAACCTCGTGAAATTTGATTCACATCAACATTATGAACTCATATGAACCATTTGATCAAGTTTGGATCACAATTCCACAAGAAATTTGATCAGATCACCAAAAGGGCAAAATGGTCATTTTTAGGGTTTTGACTGTACAAATGCAATTTTTGACTGTTTGACCTAACCAATGGAAAATCTAGCTCAACCATGGACTCAAGGACTCAATGACATTGTCTTGACCCATTCAACAAGTTCAAAAGATCTCAAATGCATAGGATTGACAGATGAATTTTTCAGTCAACTGATCAAAATTTGGCTGTATACTGAAAAGTCAAACTTTGACTTTTTGGTCAAAATCAAGTGCCAAGGGTCATTTTTCATCAAGACATGTCAAATTATGAAACTTGTTCATCAAGAAACCCAAAAATGCAAATTAGGGTTTAAAATGGAAAAATTTCATAACTTAGAAATTTTCTAAGTTATAAAATTTTCTTATTTTTTCCTAACTTTGTCCCATTTTTTCACCAAGATGAAAATGGATTCAAACAAAACATACAACATGAAAGTTGTAGTCCATCACAAAGTCTAAAACTTTTATTCACAAAGTTTTCTCAAAAGAAGCTTGTATATCAAGTTATGATTTTTGGAACAAGGGTATCTAAAACTTTTAACTTAGAGAAATTTTGCCCTAGTTTAGGCAGGATTTTGACCCATCTTCTTGGCCATTTTTCACATAGTTCCACTTGGAGTTTCAAGTTACATTTCAAAGATGGATTATAGTACATGTTGTAAGCTTTCCAAATTTTCCCAGAACTCCTCAAACACCTTTGTGGTTAGGGAGAATCGAATGCTTGAAGTTGGCAAAAACTCACTTTGATCCATGGCCAATACATGTTCATACCAAGTTGCAAATCTGACCAAGATAGATTTGTACACAATTACAGGCCTCAAAACCAGTTTGTACTCCATAATTTAATGCAAACCCATTGAGCTAATGCATTGTCTTGGTCATTAGGGTATTGTACACAAGTTTAATCCCTAAATGGTAAAAGGCATAGTTCCATTTTTGATAAGTTATACTTTATGTCAAACCAAGATCTTTGAAGCATGGGGCCATATCTCTGAGGCAAGATCAAATCCAAAAAATGAAAGTATCAAGGGTAAAGTATGCAGCTTACAAGATAGAGTGTACAGTCCTGCATTGAGTAGTTACACATTCTTGCTTCACAAAGAAGAAATTGGTCCAAATCTTGAAAACTTGAAAACCAGCCATAGTCAGCTTACACAAACATTGCAAACACATTTCACACAAACCTTTGAGTCATAAACACGAGCTCTTCACCACTCAAACCTCCTTGTACACAAAATCACCATTTTTCTGCAAAACAGGGCAAGCCCTGCAGAGCCACCTCCATCTCCACTTTCCCTCGTGCGTTTTGCCTCAAACTTGTTCCAATACCTTCCATTCAACTCACCTAAACTATTCCAGACCTCCATTGCCAACTGTAACTCCATTAACACACATTTCCATTTTTGTTTGGAAGCTTTGCAGGTTGAGTTCTGTAGCACGATTCATGCTACTTCAAAACAAGCCAAGCATTGGGAAAGCTTCAGTGGACACCAGGAAAGCTCAAAAGAACCTCAAGCACCCTTGGAAGTTGCTGCATTGTCCAGCTCGAGCTCAACTGAAACAGGTATTTCATGAACTTCTATCTCTCTATTTAGGAATAGTTAGACTTAGGTTTGTGAATTAAATATGTTGTATTCATAGCCCTGAAACCATACATGTGCTTAGTTTTCATTTATATTAATCGTGCTAGGAGAATTTTGTTCATGAACTTTCTGAAAAAACTAGGTTAAGAATTAGGGCCAGAGAAATTCTCTCTGGTCTTTGAGAGTTAGCTTAAGTTTTTTATATGGTTAGATTCGTTGTTTGATGCTCTAAAAGTTTCATGTTATGAGTTTTGTCAAAAAAGCAAGGAATCAGGAGATACAGGTTTGACTGAGCTAGGAGCGCGTTTGTGTTGACAGAGGAAGAAGATGAAGTAGCTGGGCTAGGACTGGCTACTTCCTGCTTTTCACACTTTTTTTTTATTTTCACACCCGCCTGGCCCATTTCTTGTATATTTATCATTTTTGCATTTTTTATTTTATTTCTGACCTTGATATTTTATTTTCTAACATGAAAAATACTTAAAAAATATTTTCATAATTTTTTATATTTTATTTGATATTTATTTTAATTATTTTCATCATTTAAATACATTAAATACTTTACATTCATTTTGTTTAAATTTAAGAACAATGTAAAAAAACACTTTTATTTTTATTTATTATTTTTATATACATTTGAAAATATTTTCTTGAAATATATGCATTTTTTGTAAATAATTTATTTTATTTTTATACACACTTAATATATTTGATATGTATATACATGTATACTATATTTTATTAAATAATTAGAGCAAAAACACAAAAATAATACATTTTTATTTTTATTAATATTTTATACTAAAAATACCTTTTTTTTAATATACTTTTATTTTTGTACAAATTGATGCATTATTGTATGTAAATAATAAATAATACTATTTATTTAAGAAATTAGGGTTTTTGCCCTAAAAACAAAAATAATTAAAATTGACTTTTTATTTATTTACATCTCACATTAAAAATACTTTTTACATACATAAAAACTTTTTTTTGCATAATACATTTTATTTGATATTTATTTATTGTATTTATTTAAATATTGCACATTTATTTGTTATGCCTTATACATTCAATTTGGTTGTAATAATTTAGAATTTAATTTCTTTTAAAATAATCCCCAATTCAAATTTGTACCCCCTCCCTATATCATGTTGTAATAGTGTAGAATTTAAATTCTCGCACCTTTAAGCTTTCAATTATGCCATGATTAGACTTAGGGTTTTGGATGCAAAAAATCAAGTTAACAAATAGTTTGACCTAATCCAAGATAACAATGCATGAAAAACAAACACAATGCACACTTGCACCCCTAGGGTTACAATCCACTTGTTGCCTTCAAAAATGGGCCATGATATGCATGTCAAGTACTTTGGCAAAACAAAAACAAAACAAAAGATCATAGTCCCTCGATGACGCTATCTGAGTTGCCTAAACAAAATGATCAAGTCCCTTAAGAAAATTGCCAAAAATACTTGACATCATTGCTATCATGGTCTATACGATGACCCGCACCTGTCCCGTTTAACATCCTAACACAAGGTTGTTCACCAAATACAATGGTAAAACAACATTGTTAAAAGGGTGAAAAAACATAAGAAAGATCTATTGAGTAAAATAGGGTAGACAACTCTTAGTTACTTGATCAAAGCTTGCAAAAACATCCTTTCTATCTTCAAAACACACTTCACAACACTATTTCAAAACCCTACTTTCAAACATTGAAAAACTTTAAAAAAGACAAAAAAACACCTTTGTATACATTCAAACAAGAATCATTACAAAGGTTGCCACAACGATGGCCTCTTTTCAAAACATATTTCAAAATCACACACAAAGCACCATTTCAAACAATTGAAGAGCACCATTTCAAACAATTGAAAAGCAAAGCAAGTGATCTAAACAAGTAACTAAGAGCCCATGGATAACCATGGATAACCATGGATAGAAATGATGCTAATACCTTCCCTTTCTATAATCTACTCCCCGAACCCAAGAAAACATCTCAAAGGTCTTTCCTGTGCTTTTTGACCTTTCCTTAGGATAAAATAACAAGTCGGTGGCGACTTTTGCTAAACCGAAAAATTTGCGAACACAAACGCAAAATCCCAAGTCAGTTCTCCCACCGTATCACAGAATTGGCGACTCTGCTGGGGACAACTTTAAAAGTAGAGTAACCTTAGGGCTTAGATCACCCTTTGCATGATTATATTGTTTGCCTTGATTGCTTTACATTTGGTTCTCTTGTTTGGGCTTGAAATCCTCCACCCGGATTTGGGAAACATTCATAGGTAAATAGCAATACATTGTGGAAACTATGCGGGGTATACCGACATGGTTGAAGCAATAGCTATATTAGTGCGACATATTTGTGAGTACCGATAGCCTTTGAGTCAATCAAAGAGAATACGGGACCGTTGAGTGATGTCATAAAGCACTAATGAACTCTTAGAACCTTACTTGACCATCTTGGCCTTTTGTTAGGAGTAGTGAGATGACCGGCTTTGGTGCAGTCGAAGTTGGTAGATACTCGATACTACACTCATTGAGGGTTGTTTTATTGGAATATTTTGGTCGCTAGTAAGTGGCTAAACCAAAAAAATGAACATAGAAAACAATCGAGTGATATTGAGCTCCTTAGAACCCGGTTACTATTTATAGGACAGGTTTGAGCCAACTAAACTCAAGAGGGTACTTACCTATGAAACCTCATGCAAGCCTGAAACTAGGGTTTTGTGTGACTTGCTTGTACATGTGCTTGTGCATACATCATGAACATCATAAAGCATCATATGCACCCACTAACCATTTCAAGAGTTTGGATCTTCATCTTTGTTCTTGTTTTGTAGGTCATGGAATCTCTTCGCAGGAAAACAATTCAAGTCAACCTTGTGAGAATCCCTCCTCAACTCAAGGAGCTTACTTCCAGGATTCCAGAGAATTCTCTCTTCAGTGAAAGACATGGTAGACTTCTCAACTTGGTCAACACCAACATTGAAGAAGACATGGTGAAAGTTCTCTTCCAGTTATTTGACCCCCTACACCACTTCTCAACTTGGTCAACTACCCTACAAAGGTACGGAAAAAGAACCAAAGCCTGAAGATGTTGCTCAAGCATTACACTTGCAACCATCTGACATCAAGGGACATTGGGAAACCAGAAGTGGTGTCAAGGGTTTCTTGGCAAAGTTTATGTTTGAGAAGGCACAAGACTGCTGGAATTCTCTTGATCTACAAGCCTTTGAAGAGATTGTGGCACTCCTTATCTATGGGTTGGTCCTGTTCCCAAACCCGGATCAACTTATAGATTTGAATGCTGTCAAGATTTTCATATCCAGGAATCCTATACCTATATTGCTTGGGGACATCCTACACTCATTTTACACACGAACAATGAGGAAAAGAGGTGTTCTCATGTGATGTACTCCTATCCTAGCAAGGTGGTTTATTTCTCACCTTCCACAATCAGTTTTGAAGAATGAGTAGGGTTTAAGGTGGTCACAACGATTGATGACCCTCACACATTCTGATGTACATTGGTGTTCTCGGTCCAGAGAAAATGTCATCATCATTGATCGTTGTGGGGAATTCCCTAATGTCCCACTACTTGGCATTAGGGGAGGCATTACCTACAACCCATGTCTAGCTTTGAGACAATTTGGATATGCTCGGAGGGATGGCCCTCATGACATGTTGATTCTTGACCTAGTTTTTGACTTCGACACTGATGCGCAAGGACTTTGATAAAGGTTCATCAGAGCTTGGAGGATGCCAAACAAGGTGGATAGTAAGACACTGGAGCACAAAAATTCCATCCCCCTTGAGCCTTACCTCAAGTGGGTACGAACCCGTGGCCAGAATCTTATGATGCCATACCCTCACATTCTCCCCTTGATCAAAGAGCCTGTTATGGAAGGAGAGGTTCCATACACCATCCTACATCCTGACATGCCAACATCATGGGAAGAAATGCAAAAGAGTTGGATCCAACTCAAGGAAGAACGGAATACTTTTGAAGCCAACTTCTATTCCAGTGAGAAGAAGGTTTTGGAGCTTACCCGCCGACTTCATGAGGAGGAAACTCTCAACACTTACATCGCACCAAAGAGGATGCGCAATGTCTTTTTACATTAAGAATTTTGTAATATTTTTCCCACGGGGCACTTATGTACTAACAATTTCTTCTTAATATGACATGTGTTCCTTTTTGTTTGCAGCAAATTTGAATTTCTGGATCCTTGAATTCATTACATGAATAACATACCATTCATCATATGCATAAACAGGTCTTCACACCAGGTTTCCTTATCTTTCTGCTGTTTATTTCAGCAAGATGAATTTGGAGCAGACGGTAAAGGATCTGCAGGCACAAAATTCACAATTCCAGCAACTCCTCATGACCTTGGAAAAGGGTTAAGAGGACCTCAAAGCTCTGTTAGAGAAGAATAAAGAGAAAAAGAAGAAGAGGCCCGGAGTAGCCACTTTTGGAAGAAGGTTTGAGAGCAATGCTAGGAAGGTTCTTGAGTTCCCCACAACGTCTGACGAAGGGACTGGTAAAGGGAAAGGGGTTGATGTACCGTCTGAATCTGAAGTTGAAGAGGAGGAAGAGGAAGAAGACGAAGACTACTCTGAACAACAGTATTCTCCAGCAGATGATAAATATAAGAATCTTGAGGATAGATTGGCAGCCATGGAGTTGCAGAGGGTCCCTGGTTTGGATTTTGAAGAACTAGGGCTGGTAGTTGGGATTGTTATCCCTCCCAAGTTCAAGGTGCCAACATTTGCCAAGTATGATGGTCTGTCGTGTCCAAAGATGCACCTGAGATCGTATGTCAGAAAGATCCAACCTCACTCGTCTGATAAAGACCTTTGGGTACACTTTTTTCAAGACAGCTTGTCAGGCACGTAGTTGGACTGGTTCTATCAGCTCGAGAGATCAGAGGTTCATAATTGGGAAGACTTAGATGCTGCTTTTTATCGTCAATATCAATACAACGCTGATTTGGCGCCCACTCGTACTCAGCTACAAAGTATGGGAATGGCTTCCAATGAAGGGTTTAAAGAGTATGCCCAGAAGTGGCATGATTTGGCTGGAAGGGTGCAGCCGCCGTTGTCAGATAGGGAGTTAGTTGACATGTTTCTGGGGACCTTGTCTGGCCCCTTCTTCAATCATCTAATCGGGAGTTCTTCCGCGGGATTTACTGAACTAATTTTGACCGGCGAAAGGGTCGAGGCCGGTATTAAGAGTGGAAAGATTCAGAAAGATACCTCCGCGTCCGCTGCTGTTAAGAAAGCCTTCCCAGCTAAGAAGGAAGCCTCTGCTGTGTATTCTCAAAAGGGTCAGGGAAGAACCGAGCGTCGGCCAACTGTAGGGGCTGTGATGATTCAAAATTATTCAAATGATCAACCTCGTGGCAATCAGTCGAGACCTAATCAACAACGGGTAGAAAGGCCACAACGGAAGTTCACCCGAATCAACATGACGCCAGCTCATGTACTCCCTTATTTGTTGAAGCTGAATCTTACCAGTTTGAAGGAAGCGCCAAAGAACCCTAACACCTCCTCACCATCCTACCACCCTAATGCCAAGTGTGCTTACCACTCTGACAGTGTTGGGCACGATACCAATAGCTGCTGGGCGCTTAAGTTCAAAATCTAGGACCTGATTGACGCTAAGGAAATAGAATTTGATGCTCCTGAGAAGCCCAATGTGATATCTGCTCCGATGCCCAAGCACGGCCATAATGTTCATGCCGTTATAGAAGACCTCCATGTTACTGATGTTGCCCATCTTTTGACTCCATTATTAGTGATTAAAGAGAAGTTGATGAGAGCTGGGATATTCCCAGGCTGTGGGAAGGACTATTATTTTTGTTTGAACATACGAGCTGACTGCCCAATGTTGAAATCAGGTGTCCAACGCCTGATGGATACCCAAGAGATACTTTTCCAAAAAACCCCTGTTGATACCTTCGATACTCCTGCTACTTTTTCTACTTCAACCAACGATATTGCAATCATAACCATTTCCGACAATCCTCCCAAAGCTTGCAAAAGGCCTGTCAGGATTACGCCCAACCCTAAATCTGTACCATTAAAGATCACCATGTCGGGACCTGTCACGTACCAATCCAGCAAAATGATACCATGGAACTATGGAGGAGAAATCTTCTATCATGGTATCAACCAAATTGAGGCAGTCCAAGAAAATTTTGAAGAAGAAAACCCTGATATAGGGAACATTGCGGGTACAAGCAAGATAACCCGCAGCGGCCGGATCTTTTCTCCGGAGATTGCTCCCTCTCGAGCAGTTTTCGGACCCTCGAAAGCTTCCGTACCTGTTAGGACATCTGTGCAAGGCCCGATGATTGAAGAATTGGATACTCCTGAAGTAAGACCATCTACTGATACTACCAATAAGGGTAAGGGGATACTAGAAGCGTTTGTCAGGACGAAGGCTCATGCTGTGGTTATCCCCGAAACCACTAAGAAAGAAATGGATGAAATCTTGAAAATAATCAGAAAAAGTGACTACGACGTTGTGGAACAGCTAGGGCAGACGCCTTCTAAAATTTCAATGTTGGCTCTTCTACTCTGCTCTGAGGCCCATGCTAAGGCCCTGATCAAATTTTTGAAGGCGACACATGTACCTCAAGAGACTTCGGCTGACCAGTTTCAGGAGTGTGTGGCCAGTCTTACTGCTGATAATGGCCTGGGCTTTTCAGATGCTGACTTGACTCCCAAAGGAAGGAAACACAATGACGCGCTACATGTCTCAGTTGAATGCCGAGGAACCACCCTCGCCCATGTCTTAGTTGATACTGGTTCTTCCTTGAATGTGCTACCAAAGAAAGCCTTAGACCGTTTGGACTGCGAAGGATTGACCCTCAATCCTAGTAACATCGTTGTTAGGGCCTTTGATGGGTCCAAAATAATGGTTCATGGAGAGGTTGACATTCCTATCAAAGTAGGCACAAAAGTTTTCAACTCCACCTTTTACGTGATGGACATCCGTCCGTCATATTCATGTTTGTTAGGAAGACCGTGGATCCATTATGCCGGGGAAGTTACCTCCTCTTTGCTCCAAATGCTGAAATATCCTGTTAAGGGTAAGATTATAACAGTGCACGACGAGGAAGAGTACATGATAAGTCATCTCAATTCCTTCCGCTATGTGGAGTTGGATGGAGAGTTCATCGAAATGCCTTTCTAACATTTTGAGGAAGTATCTCCTGAGATTGCAGTTGCGAAGACAATGGTTGAAGTGCCTATCGTTCCCAAACATGTATCTAGGATGGCATCTCTCAAGGACGCAGAGGCGGTGATCAAAGAGGGGAAGAGTACAGTATGGGGGAAATTGCCTGATTTTCCCCATAAGACGGACAAGTTTGGGTTAGGATTTACTGTTGCAGGACAAAAGGCTATGCGTCGCTCCAAGGCTGGAGGACCACCCGTCAAGATCTCTCACCATGGAATCAATGCTGTAGAAGATGAAGATGAAGAGAGCCACTTTGAAGATTGGATATTTCCGGCCGTCGAAGGGGGTTTAAGCAACTGGGAAGCAAAGGATTTTATTCCCATCACCTTTATCAACCAGTAATTTTATCTTTGAAAAATTTTCCATTTTTATGGTCTGTAATAACTAAACAATTTGCACACTATTTTCACCTCATGCCTTGCCCGGGGCATGTAGGTCCATTTGTAAGGGCTTGATCTTCTTCATTATCATATGCCATGTTTTAATGAATCATTGGACGTTTTTCATCTATAAACTGTTGTGTTCATTTTCTTTCCTTTCGCATTTTGTTTGTTTAAGGATGGCTATCCCTTACACACACCCACACTCACAAATGCAGGTATCCATCCACTCCGGATTCCATGGGTGACTATTCTGCTTTAGCCTTCGATAACTCTGAAGATTTGGTCAATCACGCTGAGTACGAAGTTGACAAAGATTGTGAAGTGCCGGGAGAGCTAGCCAGACTTTTGCAACAAGAAGAGAGGGTTATTCTGCGTCATAAAGAGTTGCTAGAAACCATCAACTTGGGGACAGAGGAAGACAGGAAAGAAGTAAAAGTGGGTGCCAACCTGGAACCAAGTGTCAAGGAGCGCTTAGTGTAGTTTTTGAACGAATATGTTGAAATCTTCGCATGGTCTTACAAAGACATGCCGGGATTAGACACAGATATCGTGGTTCACCGTCTCCCTACAAGAGAAGACTGTCCATCGGTCAAGCAAAAGGTCCGCCGAATGAGGCCTGACATGTCTGAGAAGATCAAGGCTGAAGTAATGAAGCAATTCAACGCTGGCTTTCTGGCTGTTACTTCCTATCCATAATGGGTTTCTAACATTGTGCCCGTGCCTAAGAAGGACAGCAAAGTCAGAATGTGTGTGGACTATCGGGATTTAAACAGGGCTAGCCCTAAAGACGATTTTCCACTGCCACATATCGACATCTTGGTTGACAACACAACTCAACACAAGGTATTTTCCTTCATGGATGGATTCTCGGGATACAACCAAATCAAAATGGCCCCCGAGGACATGGAGAAAACTACTTTTGTCACGCAATGGGGTACCTTCTGCTACAAAGTGATGACATTCGGACTGAAGAATGCAGGGGCAACCTATCAACGCGCCATGGTAGCTTTGTTTCATGATATGATACATCATGAGATCGAAGTTCACGTAGACGATATGATAGCTCGATCACAGATAGAAGAAGAACACCTTGATCATTTGCAAAAGTTGTTCGCCACGTTGAAGGAGTATAAGCTCAGACTAAACCCAATCAAGTGCACTTTTGGAGTTAGGTCTGGTAAACTTTTAGGATTTATTGTTAGCAACAAAGGCATTGAGGTTGATCTAGCTAAAATAAAGGCTATACAAGAAATGCCTTCCCCCCGCACTGAAAAGGAGGTTAGAGGATTCTTGGGACGCTTAAACTATATCGCCAGGTTCATCTCTCAACTGACATCTACCTGTGAGCCGATCTTCAAGCTGTTGAAGAAAGATCAGGTGGTTGAATGGAACAAAGATTGTCAAGTTTCTTTTGATAAGATCAAGGAGTATTTACTAGAACCTCCTATTTTGAGGCCACCCGTCGAAGGAAGGCCATTAATCATGTATCTGACTGTTTTGGACAACTCAATGGGGTGCGTGCTGGGCCAACATGACGAGTCTGGCCGAAAAGAGCATGCCATTTATTACCTTAGCAAAAATTTTACCGATTGTGAGACTCGCTACTCACTGCTCGAGAAAACTTGCTGCGCTTTGGTATGGGCTGCTCGTCGGCTAAGGCAATATATGTTGACTCATACCACTCTGCTGATTTCCAAAATGGATCTGATCAAGTATATCTTCGAGAAGCCTGCTTTATCTGGAAGAATCGCTAGATGGCAAATGATCCTGACTGAGTATGATATCCAGTATACTACCCAAAAATCTATAAAGGGGAGTGTACTAGCTGACCATCTAGCTCATCAAGCCGTCGAAGATTACCAATCTATGAGATTCGACTTCCCTGACGAGGATATCATGACATTGGACAATGTTGAAGGTAACAGACCATATGACGGACCTGAACAAGGATCCCGATGGACCCTGTACTTTGATGGTGCTTCAAATGCACTTGGAAACGGTATCAGTGCGGTACTCATTTCTCCGGAAGATTTCCATACACCCTTCACTGCCCGACTTTGCTTCAGCTGTACCAACAACATGGCTGATATGAAGCTTGCATCTTTGGTCTCAAGGCTGCTATAGACTTGGGAATCAAATCTTTGGTTGTATTTGGGGACTCGACTTTGGTTATCAGTCAAGTCAAAGGAGAGTGGGACACTAAACATCCTAATCTTATCCCATACAAGGAACATGTCTTGACGTTGTTGCCTCATTTCGAGCAGATTACTTTCGAACAATTCCCGCGAGAAGAAAATCAGCTAGTAGATGCTCTGGCTACAATGTCTTCCATGTTTAAACTCAACTGGGATAACGAGGCTCCCCAAATTACCATCGAGCGAATGGACGAACCTGCACACTAGAATGAGATTAATACCGAAGAAGTAGTGGAACAACCCTGGTTTCATGAAATCAAAAGGTATCTCCAGACTAGAGAATACCCTGAAGGAGCTTCCGTCAATGACAAGAAGTTCTTAAGGAGATTTGCTGCAAAGTTCTTCCTAAGCAATGGCATCCTTTATAAGCGTGGCCATGATTGTGTTCTACTTCGTTGTGTGGACAAAGCTGAAGCAGTGTTGATCATGACTGAGATACACAGTGGCACATTTGGCACCCACTTGAGCAGACATACGATGGCTAAGAAGATTCTAAGGGCAGGCTACTACTGGTCTACCATGGAAGCTGATTGTCATCAACATTCCCGAACCTGCCACAAATGCCAAGTCTATGCTGACAAGGTACATATTCCTCCTGTTCTTCTCAACGTTCTGACGGCTCCTTGGCCATTCGCAATGTGGGGCATTGACATGATTGGAGAGATCAAGCCTACGGCATCCAATGGACATCGCTTCATCCTGGTGGCTATTGACTATTTTACCAAGTGGGTCGAGGAAGCTTCCTATGCCTCAGTTACAAAGAATGTGGTTGCCCGCTTCATCAAGCAGAACCTTATATGCCAGTATGGTGTCCCCGACAGGATTATCACGGACAACGGTACAAATTTGAACAACACTATGATCACCGCTCTATGCGAACAGTTCAAGATTTACCATCACAATTCATCTCCCTATCGGCCGAAGATGAACGGTGATGTTGAAGCCGCGAACAAAAATATCAAGAAGATCATTCAAAAGATGATAGTCACCTACAAGGACTGGCATGAGATGTTACCGTTTGCTCTGCATGGATATCGTACCACGGCACGTGCTTCAACAAGGGCAACCCCATTTTCTTTGGTGTATGGCATGGAAACTATTTTTCCTATGGAAGTTCAGATTCCTTCTTTGAGGATTATGAAGGATACCGGTTTGAGTGAAGACGATTGGATTCAGACCCGGCTTGACCAACTCAATTTGATCGACGAGAAGCGACTTACTACTGTTTGTCATGGTCAGACGTATCAAAAACGGATGATCAAGGCTTTCAACAAGAAAGTCAGACGTCAAGTATATCAAGTCGGAGATCTTGTAATCAAGCGGATCATCTTACCGCAAAGTGATCCCAGGGGCAAGTGAACTCCTACTTACGAAGGACCATTTGTGATCAAGAGCATCTTTTCTGGTGGGGCAATGATTCTGACCACCATGGACAGCGACGACTTGCCGCACCCTGCGAACGCAGACATAGTCAAAAGATACTACACCTAAAATGACCCGACAAGTCGAAAACCCGAAAGGGCGACTTGGGCAAAAATGGGCATCCCGGTGAATCGAACCTCAAAAGGGCGGTTCAGGCAAAAATTAGGGATAAAAAAAAATTTGTGCACCCGGCAAGTTGAAAACCCGAAAGGGCGACTTGGGCAAAAAAGGGTTTCCCGGTGGATCGAAAACCCGAAAGGGCGGTCCAGGCAAAAGTTAGGGAATTAAAGCGTATGACTATGTCTCGTCGGATCACTTTAAGAACAATCTCTTCACCAACAAGCTCCAAGCTTCTGATCAATCCAGTCATCGGCGGACGAAGCAGTGAATGGATAAGATATTCAGAGTTGTGAAGGCTATAGCAGAATGGGAATCCCATGGAATTGTTACACATAACCATCTTTCTTTTGTATAAAATTTTTCAATTTTTACGACAACATTCTCTTACTAGGATGTTTGTCTCCTTTGTATAAAGATACTCACAAAAGTTAATACAAAGATGCTTCAAAATACATAAATTTGCTTGCCTTTATTTTCTTTTCACACTTATGTTTTAGTTAAAAACGTCCAATGTTTCGTTAAATAGGAATATGCATTTGAATATAATCACTGCTTACAAATAAAACGAAATTGAAGAAGGATAATTACTGATAGGTTGAAGGTGTAGGGAGATACCCTTATTCTATTCTAGAAGAAATCCTCTGCAATACATTGTTCAGATCCTCAACAAAGCTAAAAATTTGGAGTATATCTCCCCAACGGAGTTAAGCTTCAAGATCCTCAGCGGAGCCAGTGCATTCTAAAACTTGATACCCCAGCTGAGTTAAGTTTCAAAATTCCCATCAGAGTTAAGCTTCAAGATCCCCAGTGGAGCCCGAAAACCCTGAAAATCCTATCCCCAGCGGAGCCATAATAGTGAACATTTCCCCCACAGAGTTATCTCCCAGCAAGGTCGAAGATTCTCAGTCTCATTTCTCCAAGCAGAAGCCTCCTAGGTTTTAACTCCCCAGTAGAGATTTTCAGAGTTTTCCCTATATCCCAAGAAAGTCATGAAGGATTCTCATTCCCTGCAGAAGTCGTCAGAGGCCTTGTTAATCCCCACAAATTGCCGAGGATTTTCAATCTCCAGCAGTGGTCCCAGGATTTCTCATTCTCAACAATCAGAGATCTTTAATCCCCAAGCAGTCAGCAAGGATTTCTCATCTTCAATAATCAAAGATTATTGGAATCCCCAGCATCGGTCAAGGATTTACTTTCCCCGACCGCAATCAAAGATTTCATTATCTCCAGTTGTCAAGGATTTATTTTCCTCAGCAAGATAGCTACTTAGCTTACATGCACATCCATTACATTCATATACCATAAACATTGATGAAATACAGTTCATTGCATCATACATATCATGCAACATAACTTTGTGTTTTAGGTAACATTTTATCCTTTTCAGGATAAGATTAAAAGGCTATTATTAACAATTATTCAGATACAGTATGGATACACCCCAGACACGGCGGTCATTCTATCACTCATTCAGAATTTCAAATCAAATAAAGTACAGATATACCCCAGACACGACGGTCTTTCTACTACTCATTCAGGCTTCAGCAATCCGATACAAACTAGATATGCTCCAGACACGGCGGCCATTCTATCTCTCATTCAGATTCAACTATCAACTTCAAGTTCAGATATGCTCTAAACACGGATGTCGTTCTGACCTTTACACCAGCAGTTTGATTATCCCTAGTGCAGTCGCCACGGAAGTCATTCTGTCACTTATTCAGATCCCAGTTACAGTCTCAGATATACTCCAGACACGAAAGTCATTCTGCTACTCATACAGATCTCAACTCCAGTTACAGTCTCAAATATACTCCAGACACGAAAGTGATTCTGCTACTCATACAGATCTCAACTCCAGTTACAGTCTCAGATATACTCCAGACACGAAAGTGATTCTGCTACTCATACAGATCTCAACTTCAGATACAGTCCAGATACGCTCCGGACATGGTTTCCATTCTGTCACTCATTCGGAATTTATCCCCATCACAAAGATGCTCCATACACAGATGTTTCTCTGTCGCCCATTCAGAATTCAGATACAATACAGATACACTCCAGACACGGCAGTCATTTTGATATTCATTCAAAGTTCAAATACAGTTACAGCTCAGATATGCTCCAGACACGGACGCCATTCTTTTGCTCATACAGACTCAGTCTCCAGATACAACTCAAATGCATTCCAGACACGGATACCATTTTAATGCTTATTCTTCTGACCTACCACATTGCAATTCAACAAACATTCTTGGATGGCATCTTTAAGCCCATCTCCAGCAAGATTCTTCCATCTCCAAATGGCATCTTTAAGCCCATTCCCGCATCTATATTTTGACGAGTGCAAATTTATGGGCACTCTAGTGTCCAATCCTCTTTTACCTTCGAGTCGCGAAAGGCAAACTTGCCAATCTAACTCTTCATGTTCAAGAAGATTGAACAGGATAAACTGTTCTACCCCAAAATTTTCCCTCTCATTTCATCAACATTTCTCATCACAAGACTCTTGGAACTCAAGATCAAGCTAGGGTTTGCTCTGCTCAAGACACCTCCTTGCACTGTTGACCTAAATTAGGGTGTGAGTTTGCACAGTGATGTTTTGACCTACAATGCCCAAATTGACTTTCATACTTCGTGTTGGACTCATAAGTTTGTCCATACCAAGTTTCAAGCCCTGATTCAAATTTTTGCCCAGTCAATTGGACAGTTGACCTAGAAATCAGCTGTATTGGGGAAAAAGTTAAATGTGGCCAATTGACAGTCAAACCTCATGAAATTTGATTCACATCAACATTATGAACTCATATGAATCATTTGATCAAGTTTGGATCACAATTCCACAAGAAATTTGATCAGATCACCAAAAGGGTAAAATGGTCATTTTTAGGGTTTTGATTGTACAAAGGCAATTTTTAACTGTTTGACCTAACCAATGGCAAATCAAGCTCAACCATGGACTCAAGGACTCAATGACATTGTCTTGACCCATTCAACAAGTTCAAAAGATCTCAAATGCATAGGATTGACAAATGAATTTTTCAGTCAACTGATCATAATTTGACTGTATACTGAAAAGTCAAACTTTGACTTTTTGGTCAAAATCAAGTGCCAAGGGTCATTTTTCATCAAGACATTTCAAATTATGAAACTTGTTCATCAAGAAACCCAAAAATACAAATTAGGGTTTAAAATGGAAAAATTTCATAACTTAGAAATTTTCTAAGTTATAAAATTTTCTTATTTTTTCCTAACTTTGTCCCATTTTTTCACAAAGATGCAAATGGATTAAAACAAAACTTACAACATGAAAGTTGTAGTCCATCACAAAGCTACAACTTTTATTCACAAAGTTTTCTCAAAAGAAGCTTCGATCTCAAGTTATGATTTTTGGAACAAGGGTATCTAAAACTTTTAACTTAGAGAAATTTTGCCCTAGTTTAGGCTGGATTTTGACCCATCTTCTTGGCCATTTTTCACATAGTTCCACTTAGAGTTTCAAGTTTCATTTCAAAGATGAATTATATTACATGTTGTAAGCTTTACAAATTGTCCAAGAACTCCTCAAACACCTTTGTGGTTATGGAGAATCAAATGCTTGAAGTTGGCAAAAACTCACTTTGATCCATGGCCAATACATGTTCATACCAAGTTGCAAATCTTACCAAGATAGCTTTGTACACAATTACAGGCCTCAAAACCAGTTTGTACTCCATAATTTAATGCAAACCCATTGAGCTAATGCATTGTCTTGGTCATTAGGGTATTGTACACAAGTTTAATCCCTAAATGGTAAAAGGCATATTTCCATTTTTGAAAAGTTATACTTTATGTCAAACCAAAATCTTTGAAGTATGGGGCCATATCTCTTAGGCAAGATCAAATCCATAAATTGCAAGTATCAAGGGCAAAGTATGCAGATTACAAGATAGAGTGTACATGCCTGCATTGAGTAGTTACACATTCTTGCTTCACAAAGAAGAAATTGGTCCAAATCTTGAAAACATGAAAACCAGCCATAGTCAGCTTACACAAACATTGCAAACACATTTCACACAAACCTTTGAGTCATAAACACGAGATCTTCACCACTCAAACCTCCTTGTACACAAAATCACCATTTTTCTGCAAAACAGGGCAAGCCCTGTAGAGCCACCTCCATCTCCACTTTCCCTCGTGCGTTTTGCCTCAAACTTGTTCCAATACCTTCCATTCAACTCACCTAAACTATTCCAGACCTCCATTGCCAACTGTAACTCCATTAACACACCTTGCCATTTTTGTTTGGAAGCTTTGCAGGTTGAGTTCTGTAGCACGACTCAGGCTACTTCAAAACAAGCCAAGCATTGGGAAAGCTTCAGTGGACATCAGGCAAGCTCAAAAGAACCTCAAGCACCCTTGGAAGTTGCTGCATTGTCCAGCTCGAGCTCAACTGAAATAGGTATTTCATGAACTTCTATCTCTCTATTTAGGAATAGTTAGACTTAGGTTTGTGAATGAAAGATGTTGTATTCATAGCCCTGAAACCATACATGTGCTTAGTTTTGATTTATATTAATCGAGCTAGGAGAGTTTTGTTCATGAACTTTCTGAAAAAACTAGGTTAAGAATTAGGGCCAGAGAAATTCTCTCTGGTCTTTGAGAGTTAGCTTAAGTTTTTTATATGGTTAGATTCGTTGTTTGATGCTCTACAAGTTTCATGTTATGAATTTTGTCAAAAAAGCAAGGAATCAGGAGATACAGGTTTGACTGAGCTAGGTGCGCGTTTGTGTTGACAAAGGAAGAAGATGAAGTAGCTGGGCTGGGCCTGGCTACTTCCTGCTTTTGACACCCTTATTTTTATTTTCACACCCCCTGACCCATTTCTTGTATATTTATCATTTTTGCATTTTTTATTTTATTTCTGACCTTGATATTTTATTTTCTAACATGAAAAATACTTAAAAAATATTTTCATAATTTTTTATATTTTATTTGATATTTATTTTAATTATTTTCATCATTTAAATACATTAATACTTTACATTCATTTTGTTTAAATTTAAGAACAATGTAAAAAACACTTTTATTTTTATTTACTATTTTTATATACATTTGAAAATATTTTCTTGAAATATATACATTTTTTGTAAATAATTTATTTTATTTTTATACACACTTAATATATTTGATATGTAGATACATGTATACTATATTTTATTAAATAATTAGAGCAAAAACACAAAAATAATACATTTTTATTTTTATTAATATTTTATACTAAAAATACCTTTTTTTAATATACTTTTATTTTTGTACAAATTGATGCATTATTGTATGTAAATAATAAATAATACTATTTATTTAAGAAATTAGGGTTTTTGCCCTAAAAACAAAAATAATTAAAATTGACTTTTTATTTATTTACATTTCACATTAAAAATATTTTTTACATACATAAAAACTTTTTTTTCATAATACATTTTATTTGATATTTATTTATTGTATTTATTTAAATATTGCACATTTATTTGTTATGCCTTATACATTCAATTTGGTTGTAATAATTTAGAATTTAATTTCTTGCAAAATAATCCCCAATTAAAATTTGTACCCCCCTCCCTATATCATGTTGTAATAGTGTAAAATTTAAATTCTCGCACCTTTAAGCTTTCAATTATGTCATGATTAGACTTAGGGTTTTGGATGCAAAAAATCAAGTTAACAAATAGTTTGACCTAATCCAAGATAACAATGCATGAAAAACAATCACAGTGTACACTTGCACCCCTAGGGTTACAATCCACTTGTTGCCTTCAAAAATGGGCCATGATATGCATGTCAAGTACTTTGGCAAAACAAAAACAAAACAAAAGATCATAGTCCCTCGATGACGCTATCTGAGTTTCCTAAACAAAATGATCAAGTCCCTTAAGTAAAATTACCAAAAATACTTGACATCATTGCTATCATGGTTTATACGATGACCCGCGCCTGTCCCGTTTAACATCCTAACACAAGGTTGTTCACCAAATACAATGGTGAAACAACACTATTAAAAGGGTTAAAAAACATAAGAAAGATCTATTGAGTAAAATAGGGTAGACAACTCTTAGTTACTTGATCAAAGCTTGCAAAAACATCCTTGCTATCTTCAAAACACACTTCACAACACTATTTCAAAACCCTACTTTCAAACATTGAAAAACTTTTAAAAAGACAAAAAAACACCTTTGTATACATTCAAACAAGAATCATTACAAAGGTTGCCACAACGATGGCCTCTTTTCAAAACATCTTTCAAAATCACACACAAAGCACCATTTCAAACAATTGAAGAGCACCATTTCAAACAATTGAAAAGCAAAGCAAGTGATCTAAACAAGTGACTAAGAGCCCATGGATAACCATGGATAGAAAGGATGCTAATACCTTCCCTTTCTATAATCTACTCCCTGAACCCAAGAAAACATCTCAAAGGTCTTTCTTGTGCTTTTTGACCTTTCCTTAGGATAAAATAAAAAGTCGGTGGCGACTCTTGCTAAACCGAAACATTTGCGAACACAAACGCAAAATCCCAAGTCAGTTCTCCCACCGTATCACAGGCAGTCTAGGAAAAAATTAGAGACATAAACAGAATAAAATTTCCTGCTAAGTTGAAAACCCGCATGGGTAGCTTAGGCAAAAGTTAGGGACTTTCTTGGCAAGTAACTACATCAGACAAGACTTGGTAGTTGGAGCAACAATCTTCTCGGATCCTCATCATACTTCAACAGAAGTTGTTGCTCAGGATTTCAAGAGTTGTTATATGGGATAGTGGTAATTGTATCTCAATGTATCTTTTCCATTATATGTTACCATTTTTCGAACTTTGTAATCATCCAAGGAGTCTCGGCATTCGCAGACTACCATTCTATTAACGAAATTTGAGCTTTTATCCAATTCTTTGTATTTCTTATTTTATTTAACCTGCAAAGACTCCATTTATTATTGATAATAACTTTCAAAGCGAAAAGGTTAAATAACAAAATTGGTTTTCAAAAATAATTTACAATTTGCTTTTACTTTAAAATTTATGACGCAAATCCGGTTGTTTTAAGAAGTTTTGTTTCCCGAAGAAGTTTTTCTCAAGATGTTTTCGCTGTATTGAGTTTGTGACTCCAGTGTCCCTAGTTAAGTTTTGGTTCATTTCTCCTCTTTTTTGAGTTTGCATGATATGAAGGTTCAATCCAATATTTCTCCAGTGAAGTTTTCATTTGTTTAATAGGAGATCTTTCTTCCCAGAGAAGTTGGTACAATAATTACTCTCGAAGAACACGGGCCTCTGGTTTCTCCAGTGAAGAACGTATGCTGGTTTTCCCTTTGTGAATATGGTGTTGACCTCCCCAACGAAGTCGGCACGAATTCCCCAGTGAATGTTTTGATGATTTCATGTCAGTCTTCTCTACTTGAAATTGATTTTGCAATCCCCAGTAGAAGCGTTACATTTGAAAATATTTGTTTCCCCGTTGAAGTCTGAATGCTATTCCTTGGTAAAGCCTGGAGAAGGATGTTATATCTTTGTATCTGTACTATTTGGTCACTATGTTTTGTTTACTTCTAAATTACGTTTCTCCCCAGTAAAGTTAAGCCAGGCAGTAGGTTTTGTTTCCTCAGTTGGCGTCTTTTTTTATGGAATGTTCATCTTGGATGTGATTTAGCCGAGTGTTGATTGTGCCCGAGTTGGTTTTTCCTGGTTACTCCCAGTGTTATGTATCTGTTTTGTCAGCATATGCACGATAACACTCGTACATTCATACATACATCATGCATAGATAAAATTGTCAAATCATTGCTCATTCACATTCGTTAATATTTTTGTTGACATATTGCCCTGTTTTGCAGAGTTGTGTTGTCCTCACTCCAATAGAGTGTCGGCCTTAAGCAAAAAGCGTATATTCTTTCAAATTCCCAACTAAGTTATCCCTCATGGAAGATCTTTGCTTTTGCCTTCCTGTATAGCTCTTGGTCTGGATAGGTTGGGTTTCCCTCTTGATTTTATTTCTCAAAGAATGTATTTTGGTAGATCGTTTTACTCCATTTTATTTCTGGATTGAATCTTTGTTGCCCAACAATATTATTACTTTGGATTTCCGCAAGCTTCAAGTTTTGATTTGAGAATATGCATTTATTTTGCACAAGAAGAGCTTTATCTCCTCAGCAGGAATATATTAGCTTTTACCCAAGAAGTCATGATTTATTCCCTAGGAATTCATATTGCTTTCCCCGAAAATCATTTTTTTACAATCCTTCCTATAACGACAAGTAGCAAGTCTCTTTATTTGAGCAACTTGTACTTCCCCGTAAATGTCGACGTTACTTTTTTGTTATCTTCTCTATGAGTGGATAGTTTGAAGTGAAGAAGTGAAAAACACAAGAAGGGGGGGGGGGTGAATTGACAACTTGAAATCAAAAGCGCAATGACACATAATTTTTATCCTGGTTCGTTTGATCTCAAACTACTCCAGTCCACCCGTCAAGGTGATTTCGCCTCTCTCCAACGAGTTCTTAATCCACTAATCTCAAAAGGATTACAATCAATACTTTAACAACTGTTAAAGTCTTCTTGACTACAACCACAATCTGGTTAATCTCAAGGAACACTGTTTTAATCAAATAAACAAGAGTAATGTGTGTTGTTGTTTTTCGTTACAAGAACTATTATCACAACTGTGATAATTTACACAAAATAAGAGCTTGGAAAGATGATGAATAATGCTTGCAGCTTTTTGAATTCTTATGAATAGTCTTAGCAAATCGTTACCGATTTGAACACTTATCTTGTTTATATAGGCAATGGATTTACGTTGATCATCAAGCGTGTTAAATGACATTAACTCAGTTTCCATTTGGAGAAGATCTTGTATAAAAGAAGTCGTTGTAATTGATGTTGTATTGAATGATTAGTAACGCTTCAGAATCTTTCATCCTTGCTTGTTGCTGATGCTTCAGCACATTTATGACTTGGATTATTATGTTCTTGTTCAGAATCAGAGTTTACTTCACTTAAGCGCAGGTTCTGGTCATCAATCTTCAGTGCAAATTCTGATTGCTTCAGCGTGTAGCTTCTATAGCTTATCTTCTGATGCTGCTTTGGTCAGAACTTCTGCATACAAAATAACATAATTTTTAAGGTGCATATTTTTTCTTTGTATTTGTTATCATCAAAACTCTAACTAAGGGTTGTAGAATCAAGCTATGTTCTAACAATCTCCCCCTTTTTGATGATGACAAAAACTAGAATTTTCAATTAAAAATATAGAACAAAAGGTTTAAGAGAAACTCCCCCTGAGTTGATTACTTCCCTTAAGTTCCTTCTCATCAGAGTTTAGCTGCATCTCTTATCAGAATTTGTACCTGTTCACACTTTTCAAAAAGTAGAGGTTAAGTAATTCAAAATGTTTAAGACTTCTATCTCGGTAAACCATTATTGAAAATATCTTACTTTCTCCCCCTTTTTGTCATGTATCAAAAAGGTAATATAATCAGAGCCAAAAGAGATGATTTATATTTAAAACATAATGCAATGACAAGTTCCAAGAACAAAGAGGTAAATAGAAAAAGTTACAGATAAACAATTTTAAAAGAAAATCTAAGAAGGAGGGGGAAGATGTGTGAACAACGCTTCCAGCAAGCTCTTGATCTGAGTATTTGACTCTTCTTGATTGCCCAAAATGCCTCTGATTTCCTTTGTGGCGTCTTCTTGTTTACCCAGAATACTTTTAATCTCCTTGTTTGTATCCTCTTGCTTATCCAGCCTTGCATGGATTAAAGCATTTTCTTTCTTCAACTCTTCCAGAGTTTGCATGACTAAAGGGGAAGATGGTGTCTCTTCAGAAGTTGGATGTTGCTCAGAGCATTCTACAACTTCTTCTGAGTGAACCATTTCTTCTGCTGTAATCAAGTCTTCTAGAGCAGTAGTCAGAGAGAGACTTTCTGATTCTGGTTTGGCTACTTCTGAAGGATGATGCTCTTTCCAGGGATCATTATCCAGCAAGAGGGTGTCTTTCTTGAGCAGTTGGCTCAGAACTTGGTCTTGAAAAGCCTTCAGCTTATCACTAAAGTTCTGTTGAGCCTTTTCATAACAAAATTCCTTCAGCTTCAGCGTTTCAGAGCTAAGCCAATTTCTGAATCTTGCCCACATATAATCAGAAGCAGCAGGATTAGTCATCTCTTGACTAGCATGCTTCAAATAATTTATCCATTCCTGCATTCCTATTTCAAAAATCAACAAAATTGTACCAACATCTGAAGTGGTTTCAGTTGGTTTAGGTTTTGGAATGGCAGTTTTGTGCGAGATGGAAGCTAGTTTTTCCAGCACAATTGGATCAATGACAAGTCTTAAGTTTTCAGCTGGACTATTAGTGGGTGAAGGAGTGGGAGAGTCAGCAATGATAATTGGGCTGGTAGGGGAGTTTGGTGGTGTTGATTCAAGGGATGAAGGAATTTCTGGAATGTCGTGAATGGTGAGAGGCATGCAAACTGCAAGAGGTTTTGTAATTCCAGATATTGAGATTGTGGTATCAGAGTCTGAATGAGAGTCTTCAGATTGGTTTGTGGAGGTCTGTTGGGTTTTTGATTCAAGAATATCAGAAGATGGAATATCATAGGGTTGAGTTTCTGGTTGTGGTGAGTTGGAGTTTAGATCTTCTGGTTGTGGTATTTCTGGTTGAGGAATATCTGATTATGGAGATTGTGGTTGTTGAGGTGATTGTGGATGTGGAAGTTCTGGTTCAGGAATTTCTGTTTATGGAGAGTGTGGTTGCGGAATTTCTGGTGGTTGTTAAGAGTTTGGATTTTCTGGGAGTTGAGAATTTGGATTTTGTGGTAAGGGAGAGGAAAAATCTTGATCAAATAAATCAATATCAGATATAACTTTGGCAAGTTCTGGCTGGTCATGTTCAAGATTTCGATTTTTAGAGGTGGAGTGAGGTTCATTCAGAAAATGACCTAGAGTTTCAGATGGATCAAACCCTATGTCAAAGTCTTCAAAGGTTTGGGGTGATGAATTTTCTGGTTGTGAAGGCATGGCTTCAGATGTTGATACACTTATTGATTCTATAACAGAAACAGAGGAAGGATTACCTTTCTTTTTGGCAGCTTTTGGTGTCCTCTGAGAGGGTCCTTCTCCTGCTTTTTCCTCTTATTTGATTTCTTCAGAACAACCTCTGGAGCAGCCTTGTGTAAATCTTGTATGTTGATTTCTGGGGCAGTTCCATCATCCTTGGACGCTTCAAGATATCTGACTATTATTTCTGGTTTGGAATCTATCTCAGAAAATAAAGGAAAATCATTCAGAGGTATCCTTCTTGAAGTAATGGTCTCATGAGGGGTAACCGTTGGTTCCTTCTTGATATTCTCAATGATCTTCATTTTCTTCATATTTTTAGCATTCAGAGGCTTCCCAGTAGTTGCTTACAATGTGCTGATTCCCTGAGCCTCCGTCAGATGTTCTATCATCCTATTCTCTGTTAGAATATATGATATCAGCCTTCCTAAGGGAATCCAATCCCTCTTGGTTCTTTCGTCTTCTCTTGTTTCCTTCACACTTGTTCTGAGATGGTTAAACAACAAGTGTGGAAGATTTACCTTTGTCCTCTTAGCAATGAAATAGATCAGAAATTGTTGATCAATATTGATATAATCAAGAGAGCTTGTGGGCTTCCTGTGGTTGATACACCCTAGAATGATTATGGCTCAAATTCTATGGTGATCCTTCAAATCTCTGATTTTATTGGAGGGTAGTCCATGAGTAAAAATTTCTTTTGCAATTGATCTTAGGTCAGAGCATCTTTCAGCCATGTCAATGCATCTGATACCACCACCATTTTATCCAAGAAGCTTTGCAATAAGATCTACTGTAATAACAATTTTCTTCCCCATGACATAAGAAGTAACCTGGTGATTTGAGGAAGAATCATGTATCCATAATTCTTTGACAAGAATGGGAAATGTTGGCCCCAATAGACGGTCAAAGTACATGTTCCATCCTTGTGCAGTAACGTCTTCATACAGGTTGAAGCCATTTTCTTGCAAACTCTCAAAATCAATAATCAGTTCAGAGAGAACTTCCAGATTATCAATAGGAGTGAGGAGCGTTCTATGGGGTTCTTCATACTGTTCAGTTGAAGCGGATTCATGAGCACTGACATTTGAGAGACTTGATGAAGCCATTGTTCACACGGGATTTTGAAGAAGATGAAGAGGGTTTTTTGAAAGCAAGAACTTGAAACGAGAGAAAATATTGATGAGAGTAAAAGTGAATGAATGTAAAAAGTAATTTTGAGTTTAAATAGGTTTCTTGAAAATGTAAGCAGTGAGAAAAAGAAAAATTAGTCATGATTATATGCATTAATGACACATGATTTTAGGGGATTGATAAAGATACTGAACGATTACCGCTTACAAGTGTCTCAATGCATCCAATCAGCGCCTTGATCCCTTCAGAAATTGAACGCGTGTTCAGCTTCAGAAGGTAGCTGATGAGAGGATGACAACTGTTTGATGATGTGAACTTCACGCTTCTATCCTTGAAATGAAACGTTCAGATCTTCATGGATAGATTCTGATGTAATATGTACTTCTAAACTCTGAAGACAGGTTTATCAGTTGTTCACAGAAAATAATAAAGTTCTGAAGGTTAATATATGTAAATAAAATAATTTATTCTGGGCATAGCTTCATGCTGAGATGTTTCAGAATGAATTTAAACATATCTTCAGAAAGAGGTTTTGTAAAGACATCAGCCCATTGATGGTCTATGTCAATAAATTTTAAGCTAAGAATCCCTTTCTGAATATAGTCTCTAATAAAATGATGTTTTATTTCTATATGATTAGCCCTAGAATGCAAAATTGGATTCTTACTGAGACAAATAGAAGAAGTGTTGTCAGAGGATGGGAATGTTGCTCTCAAATATGTTGAAGTCCTCAAGTTAACTTTTCATCCAGAGCATTTGCGTGCTACATCCAGCAGCTTCTATGTATTCAGCTTCTGTTGTTGATAGTGCTATTGTGGACTGTCTCTTGCTGGTCCATGAGATCAGATTTTCTCCCAGAAACTGGCATCTTCCAAAAGTGCTTTTACATTCTACTCTGTCTGCAGCGAAGTCAGCGTCACAATATCCTACTAAGCTGTAATCATTAGATTTTCTATAAAACAAACCCATATTAGTAGCACCTTTCAGATACTTGAAAATTCGCTTAACTGCTATTAAGTGAGATTCTCAAGGATCTGATTGGAATCTAGCACATAAGCAAACACTAAATAAAATGTCAGGCCTTGAAGCCGTCAGACAGAGGAGAGAACCAATCATACCTCTGTAGACCTTCTGTTCTACCTTTTTACTTACCTCTTCCTTTTCCAGAATACTCGTGGGGTGCATTGGAATCTTTGAGGGCTTACATTCTGAGAGATCAAATTTCTTCAGAAGTTCTCTGACATATATGCTCTGATGAATGTAAGTTCCTTCTGGAGTTTGGTTTATTTGAATGCCTAGAAAGAATTTGAGTTCCCCCATCAAGCTCATCTCAAACTCTGCCTGCATACATTTAGCAAACTCCCTTCCCAGAGAGGGTTTAGTAGACCCAAAGATGATGTCATCAACATAAATCTGACATACTAAAATGTCATTCTTAACTGTCTTACAGAATAAGGTTGTGTCAACTTTCCCTCTGGTGAATTCCTTTTCTAACAGGAAGTTACTTAGTCTTTCATACCAAGCTCTGGGAGCTTGTTTCAGACCATAGAGTGACTTCTTTAGTTTGAACACATATTTTGGGTGTTTGGAATTCTCAAACCCAGGGGGTTGGTGCACGTATACCTCTTCTTCTATATAGCCATTTAAGAATGCACTTTTTACATCCATCTGATACAGAGTGATGCCATTGTTTACAGCAAATGATATTAAAAGTCTGATAGATTCTAACCTGGCGATTGGAGCAAAGGTTTCTGTATAGTCTATCCCCTCTTGCTGACTATAACCTTGTGCTACCAGTCGTGCTTTATTTCTGATGACTTCTCCTTGCTCGTTCAATTTTTTTCTGAACACCCACTTTTTTCCTATGACGTTGAATCCTTTTGGTCTGGGGACCGGATCCCATACGTCATTTCTGGTGAATTGATTCAATTCCTCGTGCATTTCCAGAATCCAGTCATTGTCCAGGAGCGCTTCATCAATTGTTGTTGGTTTAATCAGAGAGACCAGTCCCATAAGGGATTCTTCAGAGTTTACGAATGTTGATCTTGTTCTGATTGGATCATCCTTCTTTCCTAGTATTTTATCTTCTGGGTGAGCTAAGTTGCTTCTGGATATCCTTTTCTGAAGTTGATCAACTGAAGGTGTTGGATTGCTTGCAGTAACTCTTTCTGATGTTGTGGGAGCGTCTTCAGTAACTCTATCGAGAACTTATGACGAGTTCTCTTCAGTACCTATGAGTTCAACTTCCATACTTGCAAGGAATTCATTTTGCTTTGACTCTTGAGAGTCAAGCTTATCATCAAACCTAACACTGATTGACTCTTCAACAATCTTTGTTTCTGTATTGTATACTTTGTACCCTCTTGAGCGTTCAGAGTATCCTAACATAATACACTTTTGTGCTTTAGAGTCAAACTTGTTCAGATAATTTTTTGTATTCAGAATAAAGCAAGTGCATCCAAATGGATGAAAATAAGAAATGTTGGGCTTTCTGTTCTTCCATAATTCATATGGAGTCTTTTCCAGAATAGGTCTTATGGAGATTCTATTCTGAATGTAACACGCTGTGTTGATTGCCTCTGCCTAGAAGATCTTAACAATGTTAGTCTCATTGATCATGGTTCTGGCCATTTCTTGCAATGTTCTGTTCTTTCGTTCTACAACTCCATTTTGTTGGGGAGTTCTAGGACAAGAGAAGTCATGCAAGATGCCTTTTCATTAAAAAATAATTCAAAATTTTTATTTTCAAATTCCCCACCATGATCACTTCTGACTTTGACAATTCTAAAATCTTTTTCATTCTGAACTTGGTTGCAGAAGGTAACAAACACAGAGTGTGACTCGTCCTTGTGTCTTAAGAACTTTACCCATGTCCATCTGCTATAATCATCTACGATTACTAACCCATACTTCTTGCCACTGACAGACGCAATTTTTACTGGTCCAAATAGGTCAATGTGCAGAAGTTCTAATGGCTTAGAGGTGGAAATAACATTTTTGGATTTGAAAGCAAGTTTTGCAAATTTTCCTTTCTGACATGCTTCACACAGAGCATTTGAGCTTGACTTCAAGTTTGGAAGTTGTTGTACCCCGAAATTTGCCCTCCCATATTCATCAAGAATTGTCAAAGTCAAGGTCACAAAATGCCCCAAGGGTTGTGCAGCTCAACTGTCTCCTACACAGTCAAAACTAGGGTTTGGGTTCTGATCAAGGAAAGGAAGTTTTCAAAGGCCCAATCAAGTCTCATATGCCTACAAATAGGGTCAAACATCCTCATGTCAGGTTTCAAGGCATTCAGCTCAAAATTGCACAGTCAAAACCCTAGATTGCACTACAGGCAACTGTAGGGGCAAAATGGTCATTTGGCAGTCAAAAGTTCAAATTTTTGGTCAATATATCATTTTGAAGCCACAAATATCATTTGATCAATGCTTGATCATGATTCTCAAAATTTGGCTCAGAAATCATCAAAGATGCAAAAGTTGCTATATTTGGACAGTTGAAAAAGTCAACTGAAATTGACCAGGGCATAACTTTCACATGGATTATCAGAAAAATTCCATCCAAAGCTCATTTTGAAGAGAAAGACATTTCCTACAACTCATCTTCATATTCCAAGTCCAAGAAATGCTCTCACAAAAAGTTATCAATTTCAACATTATAGGTCATTTTCAAAAGTCAACAAAAAGTGACTTTAAGTCAAAGGCCATAACTTGATATTGGTAAATAAAAATGACATGGGACCAAAGGCATTGGTTAAAGGACTCAAAGACCTTTCCAAAATGTCCAAGAACATGTGGAAAGCTTAAAAATTGACCAAGTTATGCCTTGTGGAAGTTGGGAAATATTTTGGAATTTTGAAAAGTCAACATTGATGCAAAAGGCCTAAAAATGCAAATGGGCCCATTTTTCTTCCAAGTTTCTTCATGCCAAGCCTATGCACGACCACTAGGCCCAAAGGGAAGTATTTTCATATTTTTTAATTATTTATTTGAATTTATATTAATTTATATTCATTTAAATCATTTTAATACATGAAAAATATAAACCTAACCTAAAAAAATCTTTTTATGCACATTCCAAGGTCAATATTTCGTGCACTTCTTAATTAAGCAAGTTTTGATGAGAATTGATCAGATTTGAACCAAATTGCACATGAAAAAATATTCAAAAAGATCTTGTAAAATCATATATTGAAATCCATTATGGCATGAGATTTTGTACAGCTTTCTTGACCTAAAAGCCTCTATACATACTCAGGAACATAACCCTATGCCAAAGAGACTGCAAGCTGCGCATAAGAAACCTTTGGCAAATTGAAAATTCTCCTAAAAACTCAAACACTGAAAACTAGCTTTAAGGTCGATTCAAGCTTCAATTTTTGTTCCATCAGCATCCTTAAGCATCCCTGAAGAGATTCCAATCAAAAACTTCCTCTCAAACGCCCTGAATTGGTATCAAAAATCCGGACTGTACCTTGAAAATTTTGAAATCGTACAGCATGATTCCATCATCTTTTTGCATTTTTCTTGGTTGATTCATATTCATGATGATGTTTCTAAACTAACTGATACGTTTGATTGCATTTTTGCGCCATATATATGAATGTGCCATGATCGATTGCTAGGGTTTGCAGGTTCTTAGATTTAGGGCTTTTGCAATACAATAAAATTGGCCCTTAAGACCACCACGGTTGGACTCAGCACATCAAGGCGAAGAAGTCTGGACCCTCGCGCTCAATTTATGAGCGACGAGGGGCTATTCGCTATTTTCTGTTAGAGGCCCTAATGCAACGCTATAAAAACCGTGGCTTTTGTGTTTGTTTTACAGGGACGAAGAAGAAGGTGGAATCGTGGCACGTATTGACTGGCCAATTCAAATTTGCGCGCGTTTTAGTTAATAGGCGTTGGTTTTGCTTTTTCATTATTTATTTATAATAATATATCAATTAACGCGCTTGGCTCAGTGGTAACACGCTACGCTTGTAACCTTCAAGACCTGGGTTCAAGTCCCAGGTCTGGCAAAATCTCAATGCTATTTTTCAATATGAGATCCAATGCTTTGCTAATATTCAGGTACATCATGTTCCATCCTCCTCCAACCTCCACGCGTCCAAAAGGCATCAGATCCATGGCCAAGATTTAAGATGCACCATACACCAGGTCAAAGCGCTGACACATGATCCAAGAAAGTCAACCAATTTCCAGCTTATTGGGCCAATGTTCTAGGGCCTGCACCTCCTAATTGGGGACCACCCCCCCTGGTTTGCCTTATCATTTTTATTTTTATTCTTTCTTTAATTTTTCTTTTTATTTCTTTTATTTTGCTATTTGTTTAATTAATTATTTTTTAACAAAACATAAAAACATTCAAAAATCAGAAAAGACCAAAAATAATAATTTTTTATATTATAATTATTTTCATAAAAAATGCTTGTAATTATTTAGCTTTAATTTAGGTTTATTAAATATTTTTCATAATAAAAAATCAAAAAAATAGAATTTAGGTTTAATGACTTTTATTTTCTTTTTTTATTTTTTTTTCCCCTTTTTTCAGAATAATAATATTATTTATTTATTTTCATAAATTAAAAAATGTACATAAGAATTTTAGGTTTAATTTAGATCTTAATTTAATTCTTTCATAATAAATAAAAATATTAGAATTAGGGTTTGCCTTATAGTTTAATTTCAATTAACTCTTTTTTCTTTTAATAAATAAAAAACATAAAAATCTAAAAAACATTTTCTTTTTGAATTTTAATCCTAATTCCCTATTTAATTCTAATTAATTAACTCTTGTAATTTAATTTTCGTAAAAGGGTCCAACGCCCTAATTTTGTTTAATTCCTTTATTTCGCGCATTTATTTTATAATCGTTTAAATAATTATGTAATTGTCCCTAAGCCACGTAACTTTACTTTTTGCACTTTTATTCGTTTTATTTATTTTCCGCTAAATCGGGTCCGGTTTAATTTTGGCGATGTGGACCCGCGCCATTTGTAATAGTCATAGATTTATTTTTCCGCAAACTTTATAACTGTTAAATATGCATGCAAGAATGAATGGACAAATTAAAATCAAGCGTAGAACACAACAAACATGACAAGACAAATAACTGAAACACGACACACAATTCGCACACACCACCCCTAGGGTACGCCTCCCTGTTGCCTTTCGAAAGGTGATCGTCGAGTAGAGGACGTCTTAGTAAGTCCTCATGATCCGGGAACCTGGCATGAGGGTAGCTTCTAAGGTATCTTCCCATTGCTCTGGTGATCACCATGTCCCTAAAACTCGAATTGACCCGAACACCTCCAACGGTGGTGCTACCTACCTCTCAATGGTGGGATGACACTACTTTAAAGGACATTTACACAGACGAATTCCTTAGGGTAGGTAGGTTCTCAAGGATACTTGCTCTAATTTCAAACAAATCAAAAAGACTTTTCACACTGACACATTTTCAAAAGCTTTCAAAGCAAATTTTTTTCAAACACTCTGACGTACGAGTCGATCTGAATTTTTTCAAAGAAACTTTTAAACCCACATTGAAAAGCAAACAAACAATTTTGAAAACATATGAGCAAGTACCTAAGAGCCCATGGATAACCATGGATAGAAAGGGTGCTAACACCTTCCCTTTCTATAACCTACCTCCCGAACCGAGAGCAATCTCTTTAAGGAATTTTTTTGTGCTTTTGTCCTTTCCATTTGGAGAAAATAAAAGACGGTGGCGACTCTTGCTTCCGCGACATTTCGCGAACCAGCGTTAAACAGTCAGTTCCAGATCCACCGATCACAGAAGTCCTCTGACCAGATTGAGTTTGTTAATCTGAGATATTCTTCTCATACTAACATGCCCCAATCTTCTGTGCCAGACCCATTGCTCGTTGTTAAAGAAAGTAGGCATTTTACATTCTGACTCTTTAGTTTAGAAATTTTTATTTTATAAATGTTGTTTTTCCTCTTTCCATTAAATAGGATAGTCCCATCTTTCTGACTAACAGCTTTGCATGAATTTTGATTAAATATTATATCATAACCGTTATCACTTAATTGACTTATGGATAACAGGTTATGCATTAATCCATCAACTAATAACACAATATTTATAGGGGGAGATTTCCATTACCTACTGTTCCAGGGCCAATGATCTTTCCTCTTTGGTTGCCTCCAAATCCCACGTAGCCTCCAGGCTTATGTTCTAGGCTTTGGAACATATGCCTTCTTCCCGTCATGTGTCGAGAGCAGCCAGAGTCCAGGTACCATGACTGGTGTTTTAGCCTTGCTGCTAAATATGTCTGCTACATAAATAATTTTATCCTTAGGTACCCATATCTTCTTGGGTCCTGGTTTGTTAGTTTCACCAAAATTCTGATTGAATTTTGGTTTGACAGAATAATTACTACTTGTGTATTTTATGTCATGTGTGTGCCCATATATAAAATGTGATTTGAGTGGTGTGCGTTTTATGACTAAGTCCATGGCCTGTTTAGGTGTGAATACCTTACCTTGATATCCTATCCCTTTTCTGCCATTTCTGCTAATTCCATAGATCATTGAAGCCATCTTGCTTCTATCTATGTTTTTAGCTAGAAACTTCTGAAAGTTGTGATCATACTCTTTGATGATCTCATCAGCATTATTGGGAGTCTCTAAGATTGTTTCCTTTTGAGAATTTTGCAAATCATTTTCTAATTTTGAAATTTTTCGTTTTAACTCAGAATTCTCTAATCTGAGACTCTCATAATTTTCAGAGTCAGATGCAAGATCCCTTTTCAGGTTCTTGAATTTGACTCTGATTTGCTGATACCTTTCCAGAATTTCATTTAGGCTTTCTGCAAGTTCAGCCTTAGTAAAATTAATGGTGAAGTCAGGAAATACCTCTTCAGTGTCTGATTCTGAGTCTGAACCAGAAGCTTCACTTTCTTCTGACATGTTTGCCATGAGAGCTATGTTTGCTCTTTCATCATTTGACTCTGAGTCAGCTTTAGAGGTGTCCGAGTCATCCCATGTTTCCATGAGGATTTTCTTCTTTTCCTTGAAGAACTTCTTTTAGGGATTCTCCTTCTGAAGCCTTGGACAGTCACTTTTGTAGTGCCCTTGCTCGTTACACTCATAGCAGATGATGTCCTTGTTATTTGTCTTTCTGTATCCTGGAGAACCTTCAGATCTTCTGTGTCCAGAGGAAGACTCAAACTTTCTGTATCTGGAGGAGGATTCATTATGATTCTCTGATCTTCTAGGATTTCTGAATTTCCTTTGTCTCTGCTTCCACAGTTGGTTCACCCTTCTAGAGAGGAAAGACATTTCATCTTCTTCTGATGAGGATCCATCAGAAGTTTCTTCTACATCCTGCAAAACCTTAGAGTCATATTTTCTATTAGATTTTAAAGCTAGTGGCTTACCTTGCTTTTGAGGCTCAACTTCGTCTAGCTCTATCTCGTGACTTCTGAGGGAGCTGACAAGTTCCTCCAGAGATATTTTGTTGAGATCTTTGGCTAGCTTGAGTGCTGTGACCATTGGCCTCCATTGCTTGGGTAAGCTTCTGATGATCTTCTTAACGTGATCAACATTAGAATACCCTTTGTCAAGAACCTTCAGTCCAACAACAAGGATTTGGAATCTTGAAAACATGGCTTCTATGGATTCACTATCTTCCATCTTGAATGCCTCATACTTCTGAATGAGTGCAAGGGCCTTCGTTTCTTTGACTTGATTGTTGCCTTCATGCGTCATTCTCAGAGAGTCAAACATGTTCTTTGTTGTTTCTCTGTTTGATATTTTCTCATATTCTGAGTATGAGATAGCGTTGAGGAGTATTGTTCTGGCCTTGTGGTGGTTTCTAAAATCACGCTTTTGTTGGTCAGACATCATTTTTCTGTCTATCTTCTGACCTCTTCCACCCACTGGATGTGTGTATCCATCAGTTACCATGTCCCACAGATCACCATCATGGGCCAGAAAGAAACTCTCAATTCTATCTTTCCAGTAGTCAAAGTTTTCTCCATCAAAGACTGGAGGTTTGCCACTGAATCTGTCCTTGTCTTCATGGTAGTTATTGCTGACGTTTTGGCTTGGTCCCACCATAGTGTTTTTCTGAAGCTTGGATCTTGTACTGACACAGTTAAGTGTTTAAGCTCAGAACCAGGCGCTCTGATGCCAATTGAAGAAGTGAAAAACACAAGAAGGGGGTTGAATTGAAAACTTGAAATCAAAAGAGCAATGACATAATATTTTTATCCCGGTTCGTTTGATCTCAAACTACTCAAGTCCAGCCGTCAAGGTGATTTTGCCTCTCTCCAACGAGGTCTTAATCCACTAATCTCAAAAGGATTACAATCACTAATTTAACAACTGTTAAAGTCTTCTTGAGTACAACCACAATCCGGTTAATCTCAAGGAACACTGTTTTAATCAAATAAACAAGAGTACTGTGTGTTGTTATTTTTAGTTACAAAAACTGTTATCACAACTGTGATAATTTACATAAAATAAGAGCTTGGAAAGATAATGAATAATGCTTGCAGCTTTTTGAATTATCGTGAATAGTCTTAGAAAATCGTTACCGATTTGAACACTTAGCTTGTTTATATAGGCAATGGATTTACGTTGATCATCAAGCGTGTTAAATGACATTAACTCAGTTTCCATTTGGAGAAGATCCTGTCTGAAAGAAGCCGTTGTAATTGATGTTGTATTGAATGATTAGTAACGCTTCAGAATCTTTCATTCTTGCTTATTGCTGATGCTTCAGCATATTGATGACTTGGATTATTATGTTCTTATTCAGAATCAGAGTTTACTTCACTTAAGCGCAGGTTCTGGTCATCAATCTTCAACGCAAATTCTGATTTCTTCAGCATGTAGCTTCTATAGCTTATCTTCTGATACTGCTTTGGTCAGAACTTCTGCATACAAAATAACATAATTTTTAAGGTGCATATTTGTTCTTTGTATTTGTTATCATCAAAACTCTAACTAAGGGTTGTAGAATCAAATTATGTTCTAACATGCAGTTCATTGTCAAATTACGCCAGTGGATGGCAAGACTTTCAATTTTGCAGAGACGATTCATTGTGAAATCTTTGTAAGTGGTAGTCTCTTAATTTGAGACAGCTTATATATTACCCTTTCCAGGCGCAGTGCCTTCGTTAAAGAAGAATTTGAAAGCCGTTCTAGGTGAAATGCCAAAATTTTGGGGAAACTTGTTATCTTTTTGCTACCTTCAGTGAACATTGGTAGTTCATCGTCAGTGAACGATGGTGCTATGATATATTTTCTCTCTACCTTCAGTGAAATTTGGTAGGTCATTGACAATGAACGTCGATGATTGTTATCTATTTTCTACCTTCAGTGAACGTTGGTAGTTCATCATCAGTGAACGGTGGTGCTATGATATATTTTCTCTCTACCTTAAGTGAAAGTTAGTAGGTCATCGGCAGTGAACGTTAATGATTGTTATCTTTTTGCTACCTTCAGTGAACGTTGGTAGTTCACCGTCACTGAACGGTGGTGTTATGATATATTTTATCTCTAACTTCAGTGAAAGTTAGTAGGTCATCGGCAGTGAACGTCGATGATTGTTATCTTTTTGCTACCTTTAGTAAACGTTGGTAGTTCATCATCATTGAACGGCGGTGCTATGATATATTTTCTCTCTACTTTTAGTGAAAGTTGGTAGGTCATCGGTAGTGAACATCGAAGATTGTTATCTTTTTGCTACCTTCAGTGAATGTTGGTAGTTCATCGTCAGTGAACGACGGTGCTATGATATATTTTCTCTCTACCTTCAATGAAAGTTGGTAGGTCATCGGCAGTGAAAGTCGATGATTGTTATGTTTTTTCTACCTTCAGTGAACATTGGTAGTTCATCGTCAATGAACGGCAGTACTATGATGTATTTTCTCTCTACCTTCAGTGAAAGTTGGTAGGTCATCGGCAGTGAATGTTGATGATTGTTATCTTATTGCTACCTTCAGTGAACGATGGTGCTATGATATATTTTTTCTCTACCTTCAGTGAAAGTTGGTAGGTCATTGACAGTGAACATGGATGATTATTATCTTTTTGCTACCTTCAGTGAATGTTGGTAGTTCATCGTCAGTGAACGGTGGTGATATGATATATTTTCTCTCCACCTTCAGTGAAAGTTGGTAGGTCATCAGTAGTGAACATCGATGATTGTTATCTTTTTGCTGCCTTCAGTGAATGTTGGTAGTTCATCTTCAGTGAACGGCGGTGCTATGATATATTTTCTCTCTACCTTCAGTGAAAGTTGGTAGGTCATTGGTAGTGAACATCGATGATTGTTATCTTTTTGCTACCTTCAGTGAACATTGGTAGTTCATCGTCAGTGAACGGCGGTGCTATGATATATTTTCTCTCTACCTTCAGTGAAAGTTGGTAGGTCATCGGTAGTGAACGTCAGTGATTGTTATCTTTTTTCTACCTTCAGTGAACGTTGGTTGTTCATCGTCAGTGAACGGAGGTGCTATGATGTATTTTCTCTCTACCTTCAGTGAAAGTTGGTAGGTCATCGGTAGTGAACGTCGGTGATTGTTATCTTTTTTCTACCTTTAGTGAACATTGGTAGTTCATTATCAGTGAATGGCGGTGCTATGATATATTTTCTCTCTACCTTCAGTGAAAGCTGGTGGGTCATCGGCAGTGAACGTTGATGATTTCTTCTCTCTAACTTCAGTGAACGTTGGTAGTTTCGCTTTCAGTGGGAGTTGGTGTATCCTTTGACTTTTTGTCATCCTCTATGAGTCAGATCTTTTGATCCACCGTGATTTATTTTCCTGGTCGGGTTTCTCTCTTGTTTCTTTATTTTGCTACATCCCAAGTGGTGTTTTGCATCTCTTTGAAGTTGTCCATGTGAACTCTTATTCATAAGCATTGCATGGCATCTTAGGGCAAAAATAGAGTTTGTTTAATATTTAAGTATCTTCGATCGCGTCGACACGAAGATTTTTAACCTTCGTATATCCGAATAGAAGAAACTTAAATAAGGGCAGCTGTTGTACCCTATTTTTTGCCCATGAGATTCCTTAATCATACCATATTGATTCAATCACAACAAGATCTCATTAGGGTTTTTGGTTCTCCTCCCTACCCTTAGCTTTGCTCTTTGAGGAGTCACCAAGCACCTTGAATTGTTTTCTTTTGTGATCATGAGTATTTTGTCTATATTTTTCCTTTTAATTAATAAAATTCAATGTTGGTTTGCCTTGTTTGTTACTAATGTATGTAAAGGAAATGAGATTTAGCAATTTGCTCCACGGGTTCATGAGTTTATTTCCATGCCCTAGGCAATAAAGCTTGAGAATTCCAAACCTCACCATTGAAGTTGTTTTGAAGGGGATGGCATGGAAAGGTTATTTTGATTCACTACATTTCCAAGATGGCAAAATTGATTTAAAAGTGCAAGGGATTGATTGGAGAAGTTGTCATGGTTGGACAAGGTCTTGTTCCCATTAATCACAAGTACATATTTCTCTAAATTCTCAAGATATGGAAGTAGTTTTGGTGGCTATGAGTTCTCATTTTCATTCTCAACAAATTCTATTTATAAAGCAAGGGTGTTGGTACAAGAAGGTGATTCAAATTTGTCAAGGTTCATCAAAGCTTTTCCTTGATCTAGGAGCTAGGGTTTTGAACTTCAAAGAAGCATATCTTTCTCATCTTTTGGTAATTTTGGGTGATTCCAAAGACATCCTTCTCTTAAAATGGGTTATTGATAAATCACTTCAAAAGTTTCAAGGAGTTTTCACGTGGAAGAAACTTGATGATGAAGAAAGATTTCAAGTCCTCCAGATGAACCCCAAATTTCTCATGTGTGACTTCAAATGATCATAACTTGGTAAATTTTTATCACCTTGAGCCCACTCTTTTTCCAAAACGATCTTGAGGATGTGAAATTTATGCCTTTTTTATGTGAAAAGTCAGAAAATGGATGGAAGATTCCCTAAGGATACAAGAGATTATAGGTCATTTCATGATTTTTTGCCAACTTCAACAATTCATAACTCTCTCAATTTTTGGAGATTTTGAATGGTTCAAATATCAAAATGTCATTCAAGAGGTCTATTTTATGCCATCGTTTTTGGTCAAGAGAAAATTCCAAGTGGAATTCCATGTTTGGATGCAAATCATTATAGGTCACTTTTGAAGAAAATTTTGAAATATTTCTAAGTATGGAAAGTCAACCTTTTTTCCCCAACTTTGACTCAATGCAACTTTCAGCTCAAGCATCCATTTGATTCCATTATTTTTCCATTGCAAAGCTTATAACCCATCTTTCTAAAGCATCAAGAATCACGCCTTAAGACCCCTTGAGCTGAGAATGCCATTGGATTGAACTTGGTAACTTAGAACTGAAGTTTCTTCATAAGTCAGAATTTGAAATTCATGTTTTGGCCTCTAAACACCAAATTAGCACGCGTTTGTGATCTAAACATGTTTAACCAAGTTGCCAAAGTGGATTAGAGCCTTAAAACACAAGGATCAGATGAGTTTTTGATGGAAATCAGATCACACTTTGCTCGTGCATTAGGTTCACACGATTTCCCTCCAAACATCATCATTTCACTTGCTTGAACATCCCATTTGATTCCCTATAAATAGAGATCATCTCCCATTCATTTCCTCATGCTTTGAGAGCCAAAAACACTCTGTCAAAACCTCACACGAACTTGAAATTTTTGAAATCAATTTCTGAGATTGCAGCCTTTTTCTCCAAAATTCTTTGCACATTCATCTTCCTTAAGCATCATATAAACTCTCCAGCACTTAAACCAATCAAAATGAGCTATAATCCAAGCTTCAGAAGTCCAGTTTCAGAGCTTCTTTCTTGAACTTCGAAAAGGTAGAATTCTCCACCATTTGGATCCAAATAAAGCACTAATCTGTTCTACTCCTTCTCCTAATTCTAGTGCTTCTTACAATTTTTAAATCCATTGAGAATTGAGAGAGAAATCTCAAATTGAAGGTGCTCGCTATTTTCTGTGTTTTTGATTCATATCTCTTTGTATACTTTATATAAATTTGGCGCGATGGTGGTGATAGGATCGTCTTGAAGAGACGAATCCAATGATACTGGTCTGGAGTCCTAATTTTTCCGTTTGAAAGATCTAAAAAAATCTCCGTTGCAGGGTGGCTAGAGGTTAAAGACGATGACATGTCTCGTCTCAGCCAATGATAGCGTGCCAAACGTTTTAATTTCATTGGTTTCCTTTTTCTGATTCCCTGCGCATCTTACTAAGGTCAATATCAAGTACATCGCGTCTGGTCCCTTGGATTAGCTTACTAACGCGTTTTGACTATGATCTGATGGCCCATATCTTTTTGGTTTCATTTTATTTTCTGATTTTATATTTTAATTGATTTAATTTTCAAAAATTCATAACTCTTTTATTTTTTATCCAAAAATTAAGAAAAAATTCATAAAAATACTTTGAATTATTTCTGATCTTATTAATATTTTTATTTTAAAAATTGATATTTTTTATATTTTTTGCATTGTTTGCTTTGTTTTAATTACTTTAAAAATACTTTCTGACATTTTTTAATTCTAAAAAATTTCCTAAATATCATTTTCCATATTTCTGACTTTTTGAAAATTTTATGGAATTTTATATTGATGTTTACTATTTTTTATCTATTTTCTATTTGTTTGAACAATTTTAATTAGTTTTAAAATAGTTTTTGACTTTTAAAAATTTCCAAAAAATTTATAAAAATATTTGACTCCTTTTCTGATTTTTCTACGGGCTTACTTAATTTTTCTTGATGAATTTGAATATAGTTGATATTTTTCTTTCTTATTTCCATTTTAAAACATTTTAAAAACATTTTTTAATATATATATTAAATGCAATATTATTTTGTGATTATTTTCTGGCTGAGCTTGGGTTGAATTTTGATCATAAACTTTATTAACATCATTGGATCCACGTTTGATTTAAGTTTAATTCAAATATGGTTTGTATATTTTTTCCCACCCCTCTTCATCTTGTCCCTTTCTTATTGCACTAAGTGTTATTGGAGCATGATCTCTATATCATGTCTCAAAACAAACGGTGCATAGATTGCTATTGACCAGCCTCAAAATAGGTGTGACTTCTATATAAGTCCACTTACGATTGCTTAACATAGCGCTAAATTTTGTCCCAATTCGAATAAATGATCATTCGTGGCCCAAACCTATGTTTGCAAGCCCAAGTATGTTAATTTGATCCCTTTGATCCAATAACCTTGAGATTCATTGTGTGGAGGCTTTGGTTCTACCAATCCTCTAATGGATCTACAACACTTTTGGTCAACGCGAATCACTTAAACATCGTTGATCATTAAATGGTACTTTTGAGGCTTCCAAATGGATGATATACTTGACAAAAAGAAAATGCAACTTGTTGTATGGAGGCTTTGGTTCTACCAATCCTCTAATGATTTCCACATGTAAGTTTCAAGATGGTCATCCAACTAACCACTAATTATTAAATTGCTTTTACTTTATGCTATTTTATTTTTTATGCTTTATGTACCTTTTACTTTAAGCATTACATTTCATGTCATTTTTATTTTTCTCACTTGAGCCTTTTCTTTCCTCATCTAAGACACCTAATAATCAACATGAACCATAAAAACCTTTAATGATACTTAGAATATTTGGTTACCATCCTTGGCATTATGGAGTATTGGACTTCTTGGACTTAGGATTAGAAACCTTGGCCTATGTTGGATACCTTGTGACCTTAGTTCATATTTTGTCTGGAGTTCTTGAGATTTACCTCAAGATATTGGGTTATTTGTTTGTTTTGTTTGCAGGTTATTGTGATTACATTCTTTGTTTGTAATCTGGAATTCACCCGTATACAGCCGTTATTCTGCCCAATTTTTGTGAAGACTTAATACACTTGAAGTTTGGTTCTCTCAAGAGATCTAGAATCTTTGCTTGTTTGGTTTTAATCCAAAGAATGGGAATTCTATCTTGACTCATAATGTCAAGTATTGGCTTCTTGTTGGTTAGATGATTCTTATCCCTAGCTTTTACCTTATGCTTTAGAATAATCTCTTCTTCTCCTCCCATCTTCTTTAATTTCAAAATATTCTCCATACTTTTGAAACTTCTTCTTGTTTTTTAAACTTGAACCACTTTCATAATAAACTTCGATTTATGTCCATGCATTTTCAAAACATCTTCATAAATAAACTTCAATCAACTTAATAATACCTTGACATTTTTGTGAGAAGACTAAAATTCAATCAATCTCATTTCAAACCACTTTACCACTTTGGCTTTTTATTTCAAAACCTTTCGTAAAAGATTAGACTCTTGTCAATCCTTGTAGTGATGCAAACAACTATACTTCTATAATATGTAGTGAAGAGAGATATTTTCACTTGGGTGATTGAGTGAGGCATTGTTGATTTTAAAATCCAAGCCATATCCTCCACTTTGAGATGATGCAAATTCTCCTTTCTCGTGATTGGGGGTAGTAAGTATATTTTCTACACGGACACTGACGATGATGTCTTATCTCATAAAATCAACCAACACACTTGTGTTTTAAATTTTTTTAAAAGAGGAACTACGTATACCCTGATCCCCTATTGCAAGAAAGGTGGTACATAGGCACTAATGGTTCGCAACCCCGGCGGGTGCAAAAACCATAAAAATATATTTCTTTTCTAACCTCCACCATCCATTTTTATACAACATTTTATATCCAAAATATACAGATTTTTACAAAGAGGTTCCTGCAGAGTACCATAGATGTTTTGGGTGCTAATACCTTCCCTTTGCATAACCAACCCCCTTACCTTGAATCTTTCCCCCCTCTTTTGGGTTACTCACTCTTTTCCCATTCCTTTGGAAACAATAAGGCGCAGTGGCGATTTTTATTTTGATCTGTATAAGTCTAGTCAATCCAATGACTTAGTCTTAAACATTTCTATCGCTACAGGTACGAGCTTGCACTCAGAACCTCATAATCCCGTATATAGCCATCTTACCAGTGGTTGTGGAGCCCATCACCAAAAGAGATGTTCCTTATACAGTTCTCCATCCAGACATGCCCACTGATCTTGAAGAGCTGCATAGATCCTGGATTCAGTTGAAGAAAGAACGACATACTTTTAGAGATCATTTCTATGTCAATGAGAAGAAAGTGTTGGAGCTTACGAAGCTAATTCACAAAGAAAAAAGTCTTAATGCCTATCTCGGCACGAAAAGGAAGCGCCCATGGGAAACTTGATGTCTTAGATTTTAGAATTTTTCCATTGTAAGCCTAAAAGGCAATTGTAATTTGAATTCTACTAATAAAAACTTTGTTTCATTTTGGTTCACAAATTTAAATTTCCCGGAGTCCTTGAAAACATTGCATACATATACCATACATATCATTGCATAAACAGGTTTGAGGACAAGTTTCTTATCTTCTTTGCTGTTTATTTCAATAATGACTCTTGAACAAACATTTAAGGAGCTTCAGGCACAGAATGCTCAATTCCAAGAAATGTTCCTGAATCTGGATAAGGGACAAGAAGATTTGAAAGCTCTACTTCTCAAGGACAAGAAGAAGAAAAAGAGGCCAGTGGGTGTTCTGAATTTGGGAAGAAGGTTCAAAGGACAAGTGAAGCAACTTTCAGAGCTCACAACTCCGTCGAGAGAGAGAGAGAGAGAGAGAGAGAGAGAGAGAGAGAGAGAGAGAGAGAGAGAGAGAGAGAGAGAGAGGAGAGAGAGAGAGAGAGAGAGAGAGAGAGAGAGAGAGAGAGAGAGAGAGAGAGAGAGAGAGAGAGAGAGAGAGAGAGAGAGAGAGAGAGAGAGAGAGAGAATCAGGAAGGAGAGCCAAGAGAAGAAGACCAGGGTACAAGGGAGTCTGAAGAAGATAAACTTGAATATTTTGAGGAGCGGTATCCTCTTGCTGATGATAAATACAAATAATTAGAGGATCAGATAAATTCCATGGAGATACAAAGGGTACCTGGGTTGGATTTTGAAGAGCTAGGATTGGTCTCAGAGGTGGTCATCCCGCGAAAGTTCAAGGTCCCTACATTAGCTAAGTACGACGGTGTCTCTTGTCCTAAGCTGCATTTAAGGTCGTATGTCAGGAAAATTCAACCCTACACTACTGATAGGGATCTGTGGGTACACTTGTTCCAGGAAATTTTGGCAGGGACTCAGCTAGAATGGTTCTATAAACTAGAAAGAACCAATGTGCGTAATTTGGAAGATCTATCTGCTGCTTTTATACAAGAAGTGCCAATATAATGCTGACCTCGCCTCAACTCGTACACAGTTGCAAAGTATGGCTATGGGTTCCGGTGAAGGATTTAAGGACTATGCCAAAAAATGAACAGACCTTGCGGGAAGAGTCCAGCCTTCGTTGTCTGATAGGGAGCTGGTGGGCATGTTCTTAGGCATATTATTCGGGCCATTCTTTAACCACCTGATTGGATGTTCTTCTGTTGGGTTCACGGAATTGATCTTGATGGGTGAACGAGTAGAAGCCGGCATTAAAAGTGGTAAAATACAGAGAGATGCATCCTCCAGTACTGCAAAGAAACCATTCACAGGGAATAAGGAGGTCAGTGCTGCTTATGGACAAAGAAATCTTAACAAAACTGAGCATCGTCGGATGTTAGGGGCTGCTATGATTTCCAATCCTGCATCAAACCGACAATAGAATATTCAGTCCAGAACAGATAAGCCTAGAAGACAATTTACCCAGATCAACATGAACCTATCTCAGGTTTTACCACACCTACTGAAGTCCAATTTGGTGACCCTAAAGGAGGCTCCCAAGAATCCCAACACTACATCTCCTCACTACAATTCAAATGCTCGGTGTGCTTACCATTCTGAAAGTCCAGGCCATGATACAAACGACTGTTGGACTTTGAAGAATAAGGTGCGGGATTTGATTGAGGAAAAAGAGATTGAATTTGAAGCTCCTGAGACCCCTAATGTTACAACTGACCTTATTCCCAAGCACGACCATGGTGTTAATGCTATTGATGATGACATGTTTGTTGCCTCTGTTGATTAACTAGCCACTCCACTCCTGACGGTTAAAAAGAATCTTTTGCAAGCCCGGTTTATTTCCGGGTTGTGGTGAAGGTTGCCACGTATGTTTGTCTCTACCTAATGGTTTCTATTTGTTGAAAGAAGGTGTTCAGCGCATGATGGATGATAAATAAATTCTATTTGAGAAGACTCCAATTACAATTAATCCGTGTGAAGATGTTTCAATCATTACCATTTCTGCCAATCCTCCCAAGGTCTCCTCCAAAATACCTGTCAGGATTACATTTGTTCAGAAAGTTTCTCCATTGATAATTACTTTCCCTGGACATACACCATATTCCTCGGATAAAGTTGTTCCATGGAACTATGGGGCTGACGTCTATTACCATGGTGTCAAGCAAGATTTTTTGCTTGTTAAAGATAAAGATGTCGAAGACTCTGATCCTAACATAAGTAATATCGTTGGGACCAACAAAATCACCAGAAGCGGAAGAATTTTCTCTCCCGAGATCTCTCCTCCTAAAACTGTTGCTACTCTTGTGATCATCCATGCTGATCCTGTCAATATTCCCATAGCTACTCCTGTTGTTAGTCCTACTGTTATCCCTACTACCGAGTCGGCCAAGACTAGGGGAAAAGAGGTATTGGTTGAGCCTGTCCGGGCGAAGACGCATCCAGAAGCCATCCTTGAGGCTTCTAAAAAAGATATGGAAGAGATATTGAAAATAATCAAGAAGAGTGACTACAATATGGTTGAACAACTGGGGCATACCCCTTCAAAAATCTCAATGCTGGCCCTGTTACTGTGCTATGAAGCCAATGTCAAGGCTTTAGTAAAATTCCTGAAGTATGCCCGCGTGCCTCAAGAGACCTCCGCTGATCAATTCGAGAATTGTGTGGCTAGTTTGACAGCTGACAATAGCCTGGGATTCTCTAATGCAGATTTAACTCCTGAGCGAAGAAAGCACAATGATGCCCTGCATGTCTCCATTGAGTGTAGGGGAACTACATTAGCCCATGTTCTGCTAGACACAGGTTCATCACTGAATATCTTACCCAAGAACCCTCTAGACAGATTGGATTTCGAAGGATTAACTCTAAAACCCAGTAACATTGTGGTGAGAGCCTTTGACGGTTTTAAAAGAATGGTGTATGAGGAGGTGTACATCCCTATCAAAGTGGGTACTCATACTTTTAATTCCACTTTCTATGTGATGGACATCTTCCCATCTTACTCCTGTTTATTGGGTCGACCCTGGATCCATGGGGCTGGTGTTGTGATTTCCTTTTTACATCAGATGCTGAAGTACCCAGTCAATGGGAAAATTATCACAGTCCATGTGGAGGAGGAGTACATGGTGAGCCACCTGAACTCTTTCAGGTACGTTGAAATGGACGGCGAGTTCATTGAGACCCCCTGTCAGAACTTTGAGGAGGTTCTATAGACCGTTGCTGCAACCAAGACCACTGCCAGTGTTCCGAAGACTGTTAGGCCTCCGCTGAATATGGCTTCTCTGAAAGATGCCAAGGCATTCAATGAAGTAGGTGGGTGTACAATTTGGGGAAAACTCCTGGATATTCCCTACAAATATGACAAGTTTGGTTTGGGTTTTACTTCAGAAGCCCATTGTTCGTCGTGCTCGCACCGGGGGAACACCTTTACGGATCAGCAACTATGGAGTCAATCCCTTGGAAGACAGCAATAGTGATTATGACCCGGACAAGTGGATCTTCCCAATCATCAGCGGTGGACTCAACAATTGGGAGGCTAAAGACTTTGTACCCATTAATTTTATTCAAGAGTAATTTGTCTCTTTTTTTTAAGGAAATGTAATATTTGAACAATTATAACATTAAAACCTTGTGTCTTAACCGAGGAACAATGGTCTATTTGTGAGAGTCATTGTTTCATTTTCATATGTCATCAATAAAACATTAGACGTTTCGCATGCAAATTTTACACTCTTTGTTTTTTCTTTTCTGCTTCTTTACCTTATCAAAAATATACAGTTATGCTCTTACACACACCCATATATCAAACTGCAGATCCACACCCACTATGGATCCCATTGATAACGGTTCTGCTATTGCTCATTATGACTTTGAAAATCCAATCAACCAAGCCGAGGACGAAGGTGAGGAAGATTGTGAGTAATCGGGAGAGCTTGCCTGACTGTTACAACATGAAGAAAGGGGAATACAGCCTCATGAGGAGCCAGTTGAGATAGTGAACTTGGGTACTGAAGAGGACAGAAAAGAAGTCAAGATATGTCCTGATCTGGAGCCTAATCTTAAACAACGGTTAATACAGAGGCTACATGACTATGTTGAGGTTTTTGCCTGGTCATATGAGGACATGCCGGGACTTGACACTGATATTGTGGTTCATCGCCTACCTACAAATGAGGACTGCCCTTTAGTGAACAAAAGGTTCATCGTATGTAGTCGGATATGTCAGAAAAGATCAAGGCTGAAGTCATGAAACAGTTCAATGCCGGTTTCTTAGCTGTCACGTTTTATCCACAATGGGTCGCCAATGTTGTTCTAGTACCTAAGAAGGACGGTAAGGTACATATGTGTGTGGATTACAGAGACTTGAACAGGGAAAGCCCCAAGGATGACTTCCCTCTTCCCCACATCGATGTTCTGGTTGACAACACCGCACAACATAAGGTCTTCTCCTTCATGGATGGATTCTCCAGATACAATCATATCAAAATGGCACCTGAGGACATGGAGAAAATGACCTTTGTCACACAGTGGGGAACTTTTTGCTATAAGGTCATGGCTTTTGGACTAAAGAATGTCGGGGCAACCTATCAACGTGCCATGGTAGCTTTGTTTCATGATATGATCCATCACGAGATAGAGGTCTACGTGGATGATATGATAGCCAAGTCTCAGACTGAAGAGGAGCACCTTGATGACCTACAAAAACTATTTTTAAGAAGCTGAAGAAATACAAACTGAGGTTGAATCCGAATAAGTTCACCTTCGGTGTAAGATCAGGTAAGCTCTTAGGTTTCGTTGTCAGCGACAAAGGTATTGAGGTATACCCTGCAAAGGTCAAAGTTATACAAGAAATGCTGAATCCTTGCATTGAGAAGGAAGTTAGGGGATTCTTAGGACGTCTGAACTACATAGCCAGATTCATTTCACATCTGACCGCTACTTGTGAGCCAATCTTCAAATTACTGAAGAAAGATCAAGTAGAGAAGTGGAATGACGATTTCCAGTATGCTTTTGACAAAATCAAGGAATATCTCCAAGAACCTCCAATTCTGATGCCTCTAGTTGAAGGAATACCCCTGATCATGTACTTAACAGTATTAGAGAACTCAATGGGGTGTGTTCTAGGGCAACATGACGAGTCTGGTCGAAAAGAGCATGCAATATACTACCTTAGCAAAAAGTTTACCCACTATGAAACAAGATACTCACTGCTCAAGAAAACTTGTTGTGCTTTGGCATGGGCTGCTCGCTGACTAAGACAATATATGTTGACTCACACTACCTTGTTGATATCTAAAATGGATCCTATCATGTACATCTTTGAGAAGCCCGCTCTCTCCGGAAGAATAGCAAGATGGAAAATGATCTTGAGGAATACGACATTCAGTACACAACCCAGAAAGCAATTAAGGGAAGTGTACTAGCTGATCATTTGGCTCATCAGGCTCCAATCTGTGAATTTTGAGTTCTCGGACGAGAACATCATGTTAGTAACTAATTGTGAAGAACCTGGACTGGATGAAGGACCTGAAAAAAGGATCCCGATGGACCATAGTTTTTGACGGAGCTTCCAACGCTCTTGGCAATAGCATCGGTGTTGTGATCATATATCCTAAAGGCTGTCATACTCCTTTCACTTCCAGGCTATGTTTCAATTGTACCAACAATATGGATGAGTGTGAAGCATGTATCATGGGTCTCAAAGCTACAATAGATTTAAGGATCAAGTTCTTAAGTGTGTTTGGAGACTCACTTTGGTAATCAGCCAGATCAAAGGAGAATGGGACACGAAGCATCCTAATCTCATCCCGTACAAAGAGCATGTGTTGACACTAATCCCATACTTTGAAGAAATTACCTTTGAGCATTTTCCACGAGAGGAAAATCAACTAGAGGACGCGCTAGCTACTATGTCATCCATGTTCAAGGTCAGATGAGATAATGAGGCTCCTCATATCACTATTGAAAGGATGGATGAACCAACATACTATCACGAGATTGGTACTAAAGAAGTAGTGGAAAAGCCTTGGTTCCATGAAATCAAAAGATGTCTCAAACTCCAAGAGTATCCCGAGGGAGCTTCGGTCAATGATAAGAAGTTCCTAAGAAGGTTCTCTACTAAGTTCTTTCTCAATAACAGGATCCTTTACTAGCGCAACCACAACTCTACCTTGCTTCGGTGTGTAGACAAGAGTGGGGCAGAAAGGATTATGGCTGACTTACACGAAGGTACCTTTGGCACTCATTCCAGTGGACATTTAATGGCTAAAAAGATCCTACAGGCAGGATACCGCTGGTCCACCTTGGAAGTAGACGGTTATCAACATTCACGGATTTGTCACAAATGGCAGATCTATGCCGACAAGGTACATGTGCCTCCAGTTCCTCTAAACGTCCTGACTGCTCTGTGGTTGTTTGCAATGTGGGGCATCGATATGATTGGGGAAATCAGACTTACAACTTCTAATGGGCATTGCTTCATCCTCGTTGCCATTGATTACTTCACGAAATGGGTCGATGCAACCTCATTTTCTTCCGTTACCAAGAACGTTGTGGCCCGATTCATCAGAAATAACCTTATATGTTAGTACGGTATTTTAGAAAGAATCATTACAGATAATGGTACCAATCTCAACAACACTAGGATCACTGAGCTTTGCACGTAATTCAAGATTCAGCAACATAACTCTTCTCCCTACCAGCCGAAGATGAATGGTGTTGTAGAAGCTGCTAACAAAAACATCAAGAGAATCATACAGAAGATGACTGTGACATATAAAGATTGGCATGAGATGTTACCATTTTCTCTTCATGGTTACCCCATCACAATGCGCATATCAATCGGGGCAACTCCTTTCTCTTTGGTATACGGTATGGAAGTTGTCCTGCCCATTGAAGTCCGGATCCCTTCCTTGAGAATCATGAAGGATGCAGGGCTGAGTGAAGAAGAATAGATCAAGACTCGACTTGATCAATTAAACTTTATTGATGAGAAAAGGCTCGCGACAACTCTTTCATGGTCAGATATACCAAAAATGTATGATCAAAGCTTTTAACAAGAAGGTCAAACGTCAGGTATATCAGGCTGGTGACTTGGTAATCAAATGCATCATACTGCCGCAAGGTGATCCCAGGGGCAAATGGACTCCCACATACGAAGGGCCATTTTTAATCAAGAACATATTTTCTGGTGGAGGCATGATCTTAACCACTATGGACGGTGACGGCCTTCCGCACCCTGTAAACGTAAACATAGTTAAAAGATACTACACATAAATAAAGACCCGCTAGGTCGACTGGCCTAGGCAAAAATTAGGGCATCCCGGCGAACCAAAAGGGTTCGGGAAAAAAATTAGGGATATACATAAAAAAATCTGTACACCGGGCAAGTCGAAAACCTGAAAAGGCGGCTTGGGCAAAAAAGGGTATCCCGGTGGACTGAAAACCCGAAAGGGAGGTCCAGGAAAAAGTTAGGGATTTAAAGCGTATAACTATGTCACTTTAGACCACCTTACAGCCAATCTTCAGTATCAACTATCAAGCTCAAGCAGTACTAATCAATCCAATTAGCTTCGGACAAGCAGCAAAGAGATGAGACGCTCAAAGACATAAAGGCAATAGCATAATGGAAACCCAATGGAATTATTTCACATAGCTTTCTTTCTTTGTATACTCTTTTTGTATAATTTCCATTCTTACGATGATATTCTCTTACTAGGATGTAAGTCTCCTTGTACAAAAATGCTTCTTTCAAGTTAATACAAAACTATTCCTTTGAAAGTGTAAAACTTCTATTTTTATTTTTCTGTTTTGTGTGCGAAAACATCCAGTGATTAGTTTTTGAACATATACATTTTAATGTGATTACTGCTTACAAATACATGCATAAATAACAAAAAGACAATTGCTAATTACTTTAAGAAACAAGACAATATTTAAGGGCCATCCATAAGATCCCCGCAGATGTTTTCCCCGGTAGATACCTTCTCCAGCAGGTACAAAGGCATGGGAATTCTACTACAAGGGCACTGCCGTATTCTCAGCATGTAGCCTATTAATTTCAGTTGTCCTCATATCCCCGGCAGAGCAAAAATCTCCAATTACAGCTCCAAAATCCCACAGTGAAGTCGCCAAGCTTCTCAAGATTCCCCTACAGGATTTCAACAAAATCCCCAAGCAGTTTATGGAGTTCACCTTCCGCAACAGAGTTTTATAAATCTCAAGTAGTTTATAAAATCCTTATCCCCGGTAGAGTTTATTTCTCTAGCTACGGAAGTTCATCCCCCAGCGGAGTTTATTTCTCCAAATTGGTGAAATCGTTCAATAGAACTCTTCCCCTCGGCAAAATCATTCTCAAACAGAAGTCGAAGATCCTCGGGAGAGAAATGGAATCGCCAACAAAACTATCTCCATTCATTATCCCTAGCGGAAATTGAAGAATCACTTTATGTACTCACCAACAATATTCCAGGATTCAGCTTCCCGGTACTCTTCAGCAATTGTCAGGGATTTATTTTCCCAGACAAAGATATTGCGCAACAGCATTACATGTTCATACATCATGGCATGTGCATACAAATACATATATCATTATCTCATTTATTTTGGGAGCATCATTCAATTCATACATCATGACATCGCATGAAACTGATTTTACCTTTTCAGGTTAAATTAGCAGACAGACAAACACTATCAACTTTTACAGCAGGCCACTGATTAATGCCCGAAACCAGACGAGGAAACTATCTATGTGACCGGCAAAACAAGTTCCAGATTAATACATGCAACAAGCCATGAAAACTATATGTGGACAACCGACTGTGGATTAATACATGTAACAAGCCAGAAGAATTATCTACATGATAAGATTGAAGATTAATACCTGTAATAAGCCAGGAAAACTATCTTTCTTTCTCAGGTCATATATTAATACCTATAACAAGCCAGGACAACTATCTCAGTGACCGACAATTTTCAAGTTCCAGATTAACACCTGTAACAAGCCAGGAGAACCATCTGTGGACGACCGACTGTAGGATTAATACCTGTAACAAGCCAGGAAAACTATCTACATAAGGAGATTGAAGATTAACACCCAAAATCAGACGGGAAAACTATCTTTATTTCTTGGGTCAGAGATTAATACCTGAAACCAGCCAGGACAACTGTTGTACCCCAAAATTTTCCCTCTCATTTATCAAGACTTTTCTCACAAGACTTCTTGGACTCAAGACAGGATTAGGGTTTGGTCAGCTCAAGACACCTCATCTTGCACTGATAACCCAAAATTAGGGTTTGAGTTTGCACAAGGATTTTTGGATCAACAATGCTTCATGTGGCTTTCATACATCATTTTGGACCCCTAAGATTTCTCATGATAAGTTTCAAGCCTTGAACCAAATTTTTGATAAGTCAATTGGACAGTTGACCTAAAAATCAGTTGTATTGGGGAAAAAGTCAACTATGGCCAATTTATAGTCAAAATTCATAATTTTTGATCCACAACAACATTTTAGACTCATATGTATCATTTTATCAATTTTGGATTACAACTCCTCAAGAAATTTGATCAAATCATCAAAAGGGCAAAATGGTCAAAATTAGGGTTTTGACTGAGAAAGGGCAATTTCTGATTTTTAACCTAACCAATGGCTAATTGAGTTCAAGCATGATTTCAAGGATTCAATGGAAATATCTTGACCTAATTACATGGTTTAAAAGATCTCAAGTTCATTTGATTGACAGATGAAATTTGCAGTCAACTGATCAAAAGTCAACTATACACTGAAAAGTCAAACTTTGACTTTTTGATCAAAATCAAGTACCAAGGGTCAAAATTCATCATGATATGTTAAAATATGAAACTTGTTCACCAAGAAACTCAAATTTGAAAATTAGGGTTTTACTTTGAAAATTTTCATAACAGAATTTTTTTAAGTATAACAATTTTCTTATTTTTTCCCAACTTTTCACAACTTTTTCACCATGATGCATTTTGATTCAAGAAAAGTTCCCAAAATGAAATTTGTAGTCCTCCATGAAATCTACAACTTTGCTTTACAAACTTTTCCCAAAAGATGCTTGGATCTCAAGTTATGAATTTGTGAATATAGGTCCATGAACTTCTTAACTTAGTGAAATTTTGCCCTAATTTAGGCAGGTTTTGGACCCAACTTCATGGAATTTTTTCACCTAGTTCCAATAGGTATCTAAAAATTCATTTTAAATATGGATTATAGAGCACTTTGCAAGCTTTCCAAAATGTCCAAGAAATCTCCAAGATCATTTTTGAGTAGGGAGAATCGAAGAAGGGAAGTTGGCATTTTCTCACTTTTTGTTCAAGCCATTTTCACATAGCATCAAGTTGCAAATCACATCTATGCTGGTTGTATCTTGCTTTACAGGTACTAAGCTTGCTATACACTCCATAATTAAATTCAAACTCAGTTGACAAAGGTTTTATCTTTGCTTTTGAAGCTTTGTACAAGGTGTATTTCCATTTTGGGCAAAAAGTTCACAATGCCATTTTCATAAAGAGGAACTTTTGAAACTTTGTCAATCTTGAGCATTGAACCTGTCCCTTTGATACAAGCAATCCACACAGGTCTCAAGCAATGTGTACCAACTCTTATCAGCCCTCAAGCTAGCCAGTACAAGCATGTGGGATTAGTCACTTCACTTTACTTAAAATGCAAGAAAAGTTGCAAAAAGGTCCAAAGCTTGCACAGCTTGTAAAGGATGACTTTGTATCATTTCTATACAAATACACAAACTTGTTACAATGCATAACACGCTTAGTTTGCACTTGAAACTCTCTCAAACTCAAAAACACAAAAATTCTGCCAAAACATTCAGAATCTGCAAAAGCACAGCCAACTCTCATTTGGCTCGTGCCTTTTGTGTTTAAACAGTTCAAAAATCTTATTCATATCATATCAAAGCAATCCAAGCCATCAACCTGGTTCTGTAACCCCTATTTCAGCATCCACCATTTTCACTTTGGAAGCTTGCAGCTTGACTTGTTCAGAGAGTTCCAGCCATCCTCAAAGCAAGATAAGCATTGGAATAGCTTCAGGGAAGTTCAAGGAAGCTCAAACAATCATCAGGCCTCCTTTAAAGTCCCTGCATTGCCCTACTCGAATCCAGCTGAATGAGGTATTTTCTTAAACTCTATCTCCTTATACATGCAACTTCAAGCCACGATTTGTGAAGAAAAAATGTAGTCCATATCATAATGAAACTGTACATATCCATACTTTTCATTTATGTTACTTGTGCTAAGAGAATTTCAAGATTGAAAATTCTGAAAAAGTTAGGTCACGAATTAGGGGTTCCAAAATTCTCCTTGATCTTTAAGAGTTAGGTCACATAATTTATATGGCTAGAATCGTGAGCTCAAATGCCACATTTTTCATGTTATGAGTTTTTGTTTTTATGCAAGCATGTGAGAGTTACAAGTTTGAACTGAAGCGTGAGAAGAAGAAGACCAAGGACAGGGATGAAGTGGCTTCTGGGCTTTTTGGTGCCTAGGCCTTTTTGTTTTTGCTAATCACACCCCCCTGACTTACCATTACACCCCCTGGCTGATTTTTATATTTTTTCATATTTTTTCATATTTTTTTATATTTATTGCTTTTGATTATTTTTTCTGAATAATAAAAAATCCTAAAAATAATTTCTTTATTTTTACAATTTTAGTTTATTTTATTTTATTTTGTACATAAAAATTAATATATTTGAATAGGATAGAACTTATTTTCTTAAATAGTTTGTAAATACAATAAAAATACTTAATATTTTTATTATACTATTTATACTCATAAATACTTATTTTTTATACATATTTAATTTTTAATATTTACATATAATATTATTTATTATTTTCTTATACAAAAAATGTACAAAATAATAATATAACACATGTATTTTCTTTTAATTGAAAATTAGGGTTTCACCCCTCCAAAAATAATATTATTTTTCCTTATATTTTTAGGTTTAAATTAATTTTTTTTTTCATACAAAAAACAAGACATAAAAAAAACATTTTTTTTACATGAATCCATTGCATTTCATTTTAAATATTTGCCTTATATTTATTTAATTCGCGCAATATTCGATTTGGTTGTAATAATTTATTTAGGTTTATATTTGTGCAAAATCCCCATTCAAACTTGTATCCCCTCTACCATAATAATTGTTGTAATAGCTTAGTTTATTTTACGCAATTTATCGCTTTATATACTATGCTTAGTAATTAGGGTTTGCATGACAAGAACAAAAAACAAAACAAATAGAAAAAACCTAAATGTAAGACAAAAGCATGAAAATGACACACTTTGCACACAAGCACCCTTAGGGTTTCTCCCACTTGGTTGCCTAAAATAAAATGGCCATGTTACGCATGCGAAGTATCTTGGCAAAACAAAACAAATATAAGATCATAGTCCCTCGATGACGCTATTCAAAGGTATCCTAAACAAAATGATCTTGGACCCTCAAAAATGCTAAGATACTTGGCATCATTGCTATCATGGTCATACGATGACCCACGCACGTCCCGTTTACATCCAAATATAGGGTTGCTTACCAAATCAATGGTAAGTCAACAATGTCAAAGGAATAAAAATGCACAAGAAAGACATTTGAGTAGGTAGATAGCTTCTAAGTTACTTTCTCCATTTTAAAACAATCCTTTCTATTTTCAAAAACAAACACACACACATGTCAAAACATCTTACAAAACATTGAAACATTTTTCAAAAGACAAACATCTTTGTATACATTCTTACGAACGAGAATCATTACAAAGATTGCCTAAACGAATGGCCTCTTTTCAAAATAATTTCAAAACCACACCAAACACCATTTCAAACAAAGCAAAGCAAGTGATCTAAGCATGTAACTAAGAGCCCATGGAAAACCATGGATGAAAAGGGTGCTAGCACCTTCCCTTTTCATAATCTACCCCCGAACTCAAGAAAACATCTCAAAGGTCTTTCCTGTGCTTTTTTACCTTTCCTTTTGGATAAAAGAAAAGTCGGTGGCGACTCTTGCTAACTGCGACATTTGCGACAAAACGCAAAACTTCAAGTCAGTTCTCCCACCGTATCACAGAACTGGCGACTCTGCTGGGGAAAATTATAAAAGTAGGGTTACCTTAGGGTTTTAGATCACATTTATTTGCTTACCTTGTTTGACTTGTTTGCTTTACATTTTGGTTCTATTGTTTGGGTTTGAATCCTCCACCCAGATTTGGGAAGCATTATAGGTAAATAGCAATACATTGTGGAAACTGTGTGGGGTATACCGACACGGTCTAAGCAATAGCTATGTTAGTGTAACATATTTGTGGGTACCGGTAGCCTTTGAGTCAATCAAAGAGAATACGGGGCCGCTGAGTGATGTCATGAAGCACTAATGAACTTCTAGAACCTTTACTTGACCAACTTGGCCTTTTAGGATGTGGTGAGATGACCGGCTTTGATGCAGTCTGAAGTTGGTAGATACTCGATACTACACTCATTGAGGGTTGGTTTCTTGGAATATTTTGGTCTCCAGTGAAGGGGATTGAACTGAAACAATGAACAAAGAAACAATCCAGTGATATTGAGCTCCTTGGAACCCGGTTACTATTACTAGGACAGGTTGAGCCAACTAAACTTCAAGAGGGTACTTACCTATGAAACCCCATGCAAGCCTAAACTAGGAACTTGTTTGATTTGCTTGTACATATATACTTGTGCATAACATCATGGACATCATGAGCATCATATGCATCCACTAACCATTTCAAGGATTTTGGAAATTCATCTTTGTTCCTGTTTTGTAGGTTATGGATTCACTTCGCAGGAAAACTATCCAAGTCAACCTTGTAAGAATTCCTCCATAACTCAAGGAGCTAGCTTCAAGGATTCCTGAGAATTCTTCATTCACCGAGAGGCATGGTCGTCTACTCAACTTGGTCACCTCCAACACAGAGGAGGATATGATGAAGGTTCTCTTCCAGTTCTTTGACCCTTTGCATCACTGCTTCACATTTCCTGACTACCAGCTTGTGCCTACTTTGGAAGAATTCTCTAAACTCTTGAGGATTCCCATTATCAATCAACTACCTTTCAACGGTACGGAAAGAGATCCAAAGCCAGAAGAGATTGCTCAAGCCCTGCATTTGCACTCATCTGATGTCACAACCCATTGGGAAACTAGAAGTAGTGTCAAAGGCTTCTTGGCAAAGTTTCTATTTGAGAAGGCCCAAAGCTGTTGGAATTCCCTAGACTTGCAATATTTTGAGGAGATTGTAGCTCTTCTGATCTATGGGATGGTCTTTTTCCCTAATCCTGACCAACTGACCAACTCATAGATGTGAGTGTTGTCAAAATCTTCATGTCTCGTAACCCGGTGCCTACATTACTTGGGGATATCTTACACTCTTTTCACACTCGTACAATGAGGAAAAGAGGTGTTCTTATGTGTTGCACTCCTCTCCTGGCAAGATGGTTTATTTCTCATCTTCCCCAATCAATCTTGAAGAATGAGCAAGGTTTGAGGTGGTCACAAAGGTTGATGACACTTAAACATTCTGATATTCATTGGTATTATCGATCCAAAGAGAATGTTATCATTATCGACCGTTGTGGGGAATTCCCTAATGTCCCTCTACTTGGCATTAGGGGAGGCATCACCTATAACCCATGCTTGGCTCTAAGACAGTTTGGTTATGCCCGAAGGGAAGGCCCACGTGACATGCTGATTCAAGGCTTGGTCTTCGACTACGACAACGACAATCAAGGTCTTCGCCAGAGATTCATCCGAGCTTGGAGGATGCCAAACAAGGTAGACAGCAAGACTTTGGGACACAATAATTCCATCCCTCTTGAGCCTTACCTCAAGTGCGTACGAACCCGCGTTCAAAGTCTTATGATGCCTTACCCCTCCATTCTCCCAGTGATTATATAGCCTGTTAAGGAAGGAGAGGTTCCATACACTATCCTACATCCTGACATGCCTACATCACTCGAAGATCTACAAAGGGATTGGATACAGCTCAAAGGAGAACGCGATACTTTTAAAGCCCAATTCTACTCAAGCGAGAAGAAGGTTTTGGAACTCACTCGGCTACTTCATGAAGAGAAGACTCTCAACACCAACATTGCACCAAAGAGGATGTGCAATGTCTTTTTATCTTAGAATTTTGTATTATTTTGCCCTAGGGGCATTGATGTACTCAAATTCTATCTTATTAATATAACGTGTGTTCCTTTTTGTTTGAAACAAATTTGAATTTTTAAATCCTTGAAAACATTGCATGAATACATATCATTCATCATGAGCATAAACAGGTCTTTACAACAAGTTTCCTCATCCCTCTACTGTTTATTTCAGCAAGATGGATCTCAAACAAACGGTTAAAGACCTGCAAGCTCAAAATACACAATTTCAATAGTTACTCTTGACCTTAGCCAAGGGGCAGGAGGAGCTAAAGACTCTGCTAGAAAAAGAGAAAGAGAAAAAGAAGAAGAAGCCAGCTGGTGTGGTTATCATGGGCAGAAGGTTTCAGGGATAAGCCAGAAGGACCTTAGAATTTCCAATAACATCCGATGAAGGGGAAAGAAAAGGAAAAGAAATGGCAGTACCATCAAATTCTGAAGAAGAAGAGGAAGAAGAGGACTACTCTGAACAACAATACCCTTCGGCTGATGACAAATATAAACACCTGGAAGAGCGTCTAATTGCTATGGAAATACAGAGAGTATCAGGGCTAGATTTCGAGGAATTGGGGCTGGTGTCAGGAATTGTAATCCCGCCAAAGTTTAAAGTACCTTTATTTGCCAAGTATGATGGGGTGTCTTGTCCCAAAATGCACCTTCGATCTTATGTCAGGAAGATTCATCCGCATTCTGCTGACAAAGACTTGTGGGTCCACTTTTTCCAGGACAGTTTATCAGGGACGCAACTTGATTGGTTCTACCAGTTGGAAAGGGCTAATGTCCATAATTGGGAAGACCTGGAAGCAGCTTTCTATAAATAGTATCAGTACAATGCTGATTTGGCACCAACCCATACTCAACTTCAGAGTATGGCTATGGTATCAAAGACTACGCCCAAAAGTGGAGGGATCTAGCCGGAAGGGTGCAACCCCCTTTGTCTGAAAGGGATTTGGTGGACATGTTCCTGGGAACTCTATCAGGCCCTTTCTTCAATCATCTGATTGGGAGATCCTATGCAGGGTTTACTGAATTGATTTTAACCGGCGAAAGGGTGGAAGCTGGTATAAGAAGTGGGAAGATTCAGAAAGACGCGTCTGCCTCTACAGCCGTGAAAAAGCCCTTCACCGGGAAGAAGGAAGTGGTTGTTGTCTATTCACATAGAAATCAGGGAAAAACTGAGCACCGACCAACGGTGGGGGCCTTATGATTCAAAAGCCTGCATCAGACCAGCCAGGAAATAACCAGCCAAGAAATAATTATTAAAGGGTAGAAAGGCCAGTTCGGCAATTCACCAATATTAACATGACTCCAGCTCAGGTTCTACCACATCTTCTGAAATTGAATCTGGAAAATTTAAAAGAGGCCCCAAAGAATCCTAATACTGCGTCTCCCCACTACCATCTGAATGCCAAATGCGCATACCATTCTGAAAGTCCAGGGCATGACACCAACAACTGTTGGGCTCTGAAGAATAAGATTCAAGAATTGATAGACACGAAGGAAGTAGAGTTTGAAGCGCCTGAGAAACCGAATGTTATTTCTACTCTGATGCCTAGGCATGGTCACAATGCCAATGCTATCGAGGAAGATTTATTTGTTGCCACCGTGGATGAACTATTAACTCCGCTCCCAATCATCAAGTTGAATTTGTTGAAAGCTGGTATATTCCCAGGTTGTGACAAAGACTGCCATACTTGTTTGTCCTCATCATTTGACTGCCCTCTGTTGAAAAAAGGTATCCAACAACTGATTAATAACCAAGAAATTTTGTTTGAGAAAGCTCCTATTTCACCCGTTCTAGTTAAAGAAGTTTCAATCATAACCATCTACGCCAATCCTTCCAGGGTCCCTAAAAGACCCGTTAGGATTACATCTGCTCCAATGACTACTCCACTTAAGATTACAATGCCCGGGCCGGTTCCATACCAATCAGATAAAACAGTACCATGGAATTATGGTGGAGAAATATACTACCATGGTATCAAACAGGATGAATTGACTGCCGAAGAAGAGAGCTCCGAAGAGGAAAATTCCGACATCAGTAACATTGCCGGAACAAGAAAGATTACCCGCAGTGGTAGAATCTTCTCTCCAGAGATGGCCCCTCCAAAAGCAGTCTTTGGACCCGTGGCCGTTCCGAAGATTACATATGTACCAGTGATTATACCTACAAGCGTACCTACCAACAAAGACAATACAATCCCTATCCCTACTTCCACTGCTGAGAATAAAGGGAAAAACGTTCAAGAAGAGCCTGTCCGGACGAAGGCTCAATCTATCCCTGAAACCTCCAAGAAAGAGATGGAAGAAATCCCGAGGATAATAAAAAAGAGTGATTATGATGTGGTTGAACAATTGGGGAAGACCCCCTCCAAAATCACTATGCTAGCATTGTTGCGGTGCTCTGAGGAACATGCTAAAGCTTTGTTAAAATTTCTAAACACAGCTCATGTGCCGCAAGAGACGTCTGCGGACCAATTCCAAGAGTGTGTGGCTAGTTTGACAGCTGATAATGGCCTAGGTTTCTCTGATGCTGACTTGACACCCAAAGGGAGAAAACACAACGAGGCGTTACATGTCTCAGTGGAGTGTAGAGGAACGACCCTAGCTCATGTCTTGGTAGACACTGGTTCATCTCTGAACGTCTTACCAAAGAAAGCCCTTGATAGTTTGGATTGCGAGGGGCTGACATTAAAACCCAGTAACATAATTGTGAGAGCATTTGACGGCTCTAAGAGGATGGTCCATGGGGAGGTGGACATCCCGATAAAAGTGGGAACTCAGACCTTCAATTCAACCTTCTATGTGATGGACATCCATCCTTCTTACTCTTGTCTGTTGGGAAGCCCCTGGATTCACAATGTCGGTGCTTTCACCTTCACTTTGTGTCAGATGTTGAAGTACCCTGTCCAAGGAAAGATCATAATTGTCCATGGGGAAGAGGAATACATGATTAGTCATCTGAATTCTTTCCGATACATTGAATCGGATGGCGAGTTCATTGAAACCCCTTTCCAACATTTTGAAGAAGTCTCTCAAGAAGTGGCGGTAACCAAGGCGGTATCCTCAATTCCTATGATCACAAGACCTCCACCTCGGATGTCATCTCTAAAGGATGAAAAGGCAGTAATTGAAGAGCGTGGATGCACCATCTGGGGGAAGCTTTTGGACATCCCGTACAAATCAGACAAGTTTGGCTTGGGGTTTACTTCAACTTCTCATAAGGCTGTGCGACGCGCCCGTGCCGGAGGGCCACCTGTGAAGATTAGTAACCAAGGGGTCAATGCACTAGAAGATAGTGAAGAAGACGACAACTTGGAAGATTGGATATTTCCTACTGTCAGTGGAGGACTTCGCAACTGGGAAGCCAAAGACTTTGTCCCGATAACTTTCATATCTCAGTAATTTATCTTTTACATTTCTGTTGGATTTGTAATATTCACAAACAATTCTTACATTTTCAACCTTGTGTCTTACCCGAGGCACATTGGTCCATTTGTAAGGGTTTTTATTTCATCTTCATATGACATTCAATGAATCATGGATGTTTTTTCATATATAAACCTGTTGTGCTCATTGTCTTTCTTTTACATTTTATTGTTTTAAGATGGCTATACCCTTACACACACCCACACTCACAAATGCAGGTACCCTTCCATTCCGGATCCCATGGGTAACGATACTGCTATAGCCTTCAGTGACTCTGAAGATCTGATCTACCAAGCCGAATACGAAGGTGAGGAAGATTGTGAGGTGCCAGGGGAATTGGCCAGACTACTAAAACAAGAGGAAAGAGCTATTAAGCCTCATGAGGAGCTGTTGGATACGATCAACTTGGGTACTGACGAATATAAAAAGGAAATCATAGTGGGTGCCAATCTAGAGCCGAGTGTCAAGGAGCGCCTAATTTAGCTTTTGCATGATTATGTTGAGATCTTTGCCTGGTTATACGAAGACATGTCGGGACTTGATATAGACATCGTGGTACACCGTCTACCCACAACAGAAGATTGTCCACCAGTGAAACAAAAAGTCTGCCGCATAAGACCTGACATGTCAGAGAAGATCAAAGCAGAAGTCATGAAACAGTTTAATGCTGGATTTCTGGCTGTTACTTCCTATCCACAATGGGTTGCTAACATTGTTCCCGTGCCTAAAAAGGACGGTAAAGTAAGAATGTGCGTGGACTATAGAGATTTAAACAGGGCCATCCCTAAAGATGATTTTCCACTTCCGCACATTGACATCCTGGTTGACAATACAGCTCAGCACAAAGTATTTTCTTTCATTGACGGATTCTCAGGATATAACCAGATCAAAATGGCACCTGAGGACATAGAGAAAACTACATTTGTCACACAATGAGGTACGTTCTGCTACAAAGTGATGCCATTCGGATTGAAGAATGTCGGGGCAACCTATCAACGCGCCATGGTAGCTTTGTTTCATGATATGATACATCATGAGATAGAGGTCTATGTAGATGACATGATAGCCCGATCACAAACTGAAGAAGAACACCTTGGTCACTTGCAAAAGCTGTTTATCAGATTGAAGGAGTACAAACTAAGGTTAAACCCGAACAAGTGCACATTCGGAGTCCGGTCCGGTAAACTCTTAGGTTTCATTGTCAGCAATAAAGGCATCGAGGTTGATCCTGCAAAGGTTAAAGCGATACAATAAATGAATGCTCCTCCCACTGAGAAGGAAGTCAGAGGATTCTTGGGACGCCTGAACTATATTGCTAGGTTCATTTCTCACCTAACATCTACTTGTGAACCAATCTTCAAACTGCTGAAGAAAGATCAGGTAGTTAGATGGAATGATGAATGTCAGATTGCTTTCGACAAAATCAAGGAGTATTTACAAGAGCCTCCTGTCTTGATGCCACTAGTCGAGGGGAGACCACTAATCATGTATCTGACCGTTTTAGAGAACTCAATAGCGTGCATATTAGGGCAGCATGACGAGTCTGGCCGAAAAGAGCACGCTATTTATTACCAAAGCAAAAATTTTACCGACTGTGAAACCAGATATTCACTTCTCGAGAAAACTTGTTGCGCTCTGGTATGGGCTGCTCGCCGGCTAAGACAGTATATGTTGACTCATACCACTTTGCTGATATCTAAGATGGATCCGATAAAGTACATCTTCGAGAAGCCTGCTTTATCTGGAAGGATAGCTAGATGGCAGATGATCCTAACAGAATATGACATACAGTACACTACCCAAAAAGATATAAAGGGCAGTGTGCTAGCTGATCATCTTGCCCATCAATATTTAGAAGATTATCAGTCCATGATGTTTGAATTCCCTGACGAAGACATCATGACAGTAGACAACTGTGAAGGAATTAGACCATATGACAGACCTGAACAAGGATCCCGATGGACTCTGTACTTTGATGGGGCATCCAATACACTTGGTAACAGTATCGGCGTTGTGCTTATATCTTCGGAAGGATGCCATACTCCTTTCACTTCCAAACTTTGCTTCAACTGTACTAACAACATGGCAAAATACGAAGCATGCATCTTTGGTCTTAAGGCTGCCATAGACTTGGGAATCAAATCTTTAGTTGTGTTTGGGGATTCAACTTTGGTCATCAGTCAGATCAAAGGAGAGTGGGACACTAAGCACTCAAACCTCATCCCTTAAAAAGAACATGTTTTGACATTGCTTCCACATTTTGAGCAGATTACCTTCGAGCATTTCCCAGGAGAAGAAAATCAGATAGCAGATGCTCTAGCCACAATGTCATCTATGTTTAAACTTAATTGGGATAACGAGGCTCCCCAGATCACCATTGAACGAATGGATGAACCAGCACATTGTCACGAGATTAATACTGAAGAAGTAGTGGACCAGCCTTGGTTTCATGAAGTCAAAAGGTATCTCGAGGCACAAGAATATCCAGAAGGAGCTTCAATCAATGATAAAAAGTTCCTAAGGAGATTCTCCGCTAAGTTCTTCCTAAGTAATGGAATCCTGTACAAACATAATCATGATTCTATTCTGCTCCGCTGTGTGGATAAGGCTGAGGCTGAAAAGATTATGGCTGAATTACATGAAGGTGCCTTTGGCACTAACTCTAGCGGGCATACGATGGCGAAGAAAATTCTACGGGCAGGCTATTATTGGTCTACCATGGAAGCAGACTGCTATCAACACTCCCGGACTTGTCATAAATGTCAAATCTATGCAGACAAGGTACACGTGCCCCCAGTTCCTCTAAATGTCTAAACAACTACTTGGTCCTTCACTATGTGGGGAATCGATATGATTGGGGAGATCAAGCCTACAGCCTCCAATGGACACCGCTTCATTCTAGTGACCATTGACTATTTCACAAAGTGGGTTGAAGCAGCTTCCTTCGCATCCGTTACTAAGAATGTTGCTGCCCGCTTCATCAAGCAGAATCTTATTTGCCGGTACGGTATCCCAGAAAGGATCGTCACTGATAACGGTACAAACCTTAACAATACTATGATCACCGCCTTGTGCGAGCAGTTCAAGATTCAACACCACAATTCATCCCCCTATCGGCCAAAGAATGGTGCAATCAAAGCTGCTAATAAAAAAATTAAGGCTTAAATGCAGTTTTGACCCCCCTAGTTTAAGGTTTTTGGAGTTTCGATCCCCCTAGTTTAAAAGCCAGGTTTCTAGTCCCCAAAGTTTTCAAATTTGGGATTTTTGAAGCCCCCCTCCATCTGGCTGCCCAAAAAGTGACATGGCACAGGGAGAGTAATGCCACGTATTATTTTCTTATTTCTTATTTAGAATAATATTTTTTAAACATTTAAATAAGTGATATTAATTTCCAAATGAATTTTTAATTTCATAATTCATATTTTCTGAAAATCCCAAATTGCTTAACCTAATTTCCTCTTCCATCTTTGCTTCTGGTCATCTACAACCTTCCTTCTTGGTACGACCTCCATCTACCTTCTCTTCCTTCCTGCAAGCATCCAACATGTCTCAAAAATCTGTGTCGAATCCGAGCTACAGGAATCGTTCTATTATACATGAATGCCACTGTGGTATCGATGCTCCGTTGATGACGGCTTGGACCGATTCAAACCCAGGACGACGCTTTTTCGGATGTGGGATGTACAAGGTATGATATTCTTCAATTACAAAATTTGCTCCTCAGAATTGAGTATAGACTGAATATTTTGTGACCTCCATTGTTGCAGGTTCAAGGTTTCAAGAAGTGCAGTAATTTTGTTTGGTTGGATGAGGAAATGAATCCTAGGGCAAAGAAAGTGATTGGGAACTTACTCCACAACTTGAATGAAGAAAAGCAGAGGGTTAAAGAGTCAATGGTAAAAGAAGAAGAAACAAGGATGAAGATTAAATTTTTAAAGAAACAGTTGAAGTTTAATTGGTTCATAACCATCTTTGTGTTGGTTGCATTTGTTGCAACAATAATAATGAAATGATGTAGGTTTATTAGTATTGAAGGTTCATTGTTGTCTGTAGGAGGTTCTTTGTGTTGGTTGAAATGATCTAGGTTTATTAGTATTGGAGGTTTATTTGTATTGTTGTGTGTAGGTTTATTAATGTTGGAGTTTCTATGTTGTTTAGTTCGTAATGATGTTTGAGGTGTATAACTACTCATGGTTTATAATGAAATGATGATGTTTGAGGTTTATAAATTGCAATTGCACTTAAATTTGTTTCATTATGTAGACCATTAAGTATAACTTCTCAGTGTATTAATGAAACATTATGTAGGCCATTACAAATGCAGAAAAAATGGTCTACCTAAATACAGAAAAAATGCAGAATTTTTCAAAATGCAGATGCAAAATTATTATACCTAAATTATACCTAAATGCAGATGCAGAATTATAACTAATTAAACACGGAATTTTGTTGCAGAATTATACCAAATGCAGAATTATACCAAATGCAGAATTTTGTTGCAACACAGAATTATACCAAATGCAGAATTATTAAACACAGAATTTTGTTGCAACACAGAATTTTGTTGCAACACTGAATTTTTTCCAAACGCAGATGCAGATACCAAATGCAGAATTATTAAACACAGAATTTTGTTGCAATACAGAATTTTTTGCAACACAGAATTTTTTGAGCAGTTTGTGGCAACACAGAATTTTTTAAACACGGAATTTTGCAGAATTATTCAACACAGTTTGTTGCATACTTGAGCAGCCAAGACAGTTTGTAGCAGAGTGTGTACCAAATTCATGATTGTACCAAAACATATCCATTACAAGATACATATCCATTACAACATATCCATTACAAAATATTCATTACAAAATATAACCATACTAAAGATATCCATTATAACCATACTAAAGATTTCCACTAATACATCAAGTTTCATTCAAAAAAAAAGCAACATCATTCCTAATTACTTCTACTCTTGACTAGGCTGAGGTGCTTGAGATCCCTGACCAATCTCAATATGTTTTTCTACATCTTTAGTCTTCTTAGTCTTCTTAGTCTTCTTTGCCTTCTTGGTTGTCTTTGTTTGCTTGGTCTTCTTATTGCCTCCTTTTGGTATCTGCCTATCAGCTGCCCTCTTGCCCTTACAAGTCCTACTGTTGTGTCCAATTTGTCCACATTTATTGCAAGTGACAGTTGAAAAGCTTCTTGAAAGCACATGGGGGTTCTTTGGCTCATCACCTGTTTTAATTCTCATCTTTTTTGGACGTCCAATTGCTCTTCTCATGACAGGAGGACACATAGGCACATGATCAACATCAGTCCATAATTGTGGTCCATTGGTTGGCATGACAATATTAGCATAGCATTTCTCAAATGTAACTTTGCTGCAAAACAGAAATAATGTTACACATGCAAGAGTTAATAGCATTTCTCAGATTGTGATTGCAGGTTCACTACACTAGGTTCCTCACCTAAGGTCTCAGGAGGCAGCACTGACGTCCAGTCCATCTCATCACACTCTCCACTATCCTCACAATTGTTACTATCTTCACTGAAATCATTATTGGGTTGGCTCTCAGCATTTATTTGAGGTCCTTGTTCAGCAATATTTGGCTCAAAAATTTCAGGTTCAGGTACAACATCTTCATTTTCAGCAATATTGGGTTCAGTAGGTTCAGCAATATTGGGTTCAGCAGGTTCAGCAATATTGGGTTCAGCAGGTTCAGCAATATTGGGTTCAGTAGGTTCAGTAGGTTCAGCAATATTGGGTTCAGTAGGTTCAGGTACAATTTCAGGTTCTTGTTCAACAAGTTCAGCAACAGCAATATTGGGTTCAGTAGGTTCAGGTTCATGTTCATGTTCAGCAGTTTCAACAACATCAATATTTGGTTCAGGTTCAGGTTCATGTTCAGCAGTTTCAGGTTCAACTTCACAATGTTCAGCTACAGCAATATTTGGTTCTGCTACACCAATCAATTCTACATCATCATCTTCAATTACTTTATCCAACTCACTAGGATCCACAATTTCAGGTGGATCAGACACCTTATGCTCCACATAAACATCAATTACTTCATGACCTACAACATCTTGTCCAAATTGCAGTACATCCCTATCATTGTTTAATGGCCTTAGACCACGGGTAAAGCTAAATTTAGGGTTCCTATACCACAAAGATCCAATGTCTATATAACCCTGACCTTTAACCAGTGCCTCCAAATCCATGTATGACATAAAGTCAACATCAAACTTCCAATTCATCTCAGTAACCTCGCCCCCAACATACAAATGTACAGGTTCATTTACAAATCTACCCCTATGGTGTAATCTTAACCTCACTAATGTCTCTGGTGGTGGCCTGAAATTAACAATATTAAAATGCAATGTTAATAAACTAACCCACTAAAAGCCAAACATTGAATATTCGTTCATGGTGGACCACAAAAGAGAAAATACTAAACCCACTAATATGAGACAATGGTGGACCACACAGAACTATATAAAAACATGTTCAAGAAGACAACAAAACTTACCTCATAGAATATCTTTCTCCATCTTTCCTCATCGCTCTAAATATCAGAATGATTATACGAAGCTTTAAGAGAGAGTGTGAAGGTAGTATGTAGTAGGAGTGTGATGGTTGAAGCTGGTACCACAGAAGGAAGACGAAGATGGAGTGTTGGAGGTCGTACCAAGAAGGGGGGTTGAAGATGATCAGAAGAAATCTCGTACGGGCGGATGGAAGAGGAAATTAGGTTAAGCAATTTTGGATTTTCAGAAAATATGAATTATGAAATTAAAAATTCATTTGGAAATTAATATCACTTATTTAAATGTTTAAAAAATATTATTCTAAATAAGAAATAAGAAAATAATACGTGGCATTACTCTCCCTGTGCCATGTCACTTTTTGGGCAACCAGATGGAGGGGGGCTTCAAAAATCCCAAATTTGAAAACTTTGGGGACTAGAAACCTGGCTTTTAAACTAGGGGGATCTAAACTCCAAAAACATTAAACTAGGGGGGTCAAAACTGCATTTAAGCCAAAAATTAAAAAGAACATACAGAAAATGACAGTCACCTACAAGGACTGGCATGAGATGCTACTGTTTTCTCTCCATGGGTACCGTACCACGACTCGCACATCAACTGGGGAAACACCATATTCTTTGGTTTATGGCATGGAGGTTGTTTTACCTATTGAGGTTCAGATCCCCTCTTTAAGAATCATGAAGGATGTAGGTTTGAGTGAGGATGATTGGATTCAAACCCAACTTGATCAGTTGAACTTAATTGATGAGAAGAGACTTACTACTGTTTGCCATGGTCAGATGTATCAAAAACGGATGATCAAGGCTTTCAACAAGAAATTCAGACGCCAAGTATATCAAGTTGGAGATCTAGTAATCAAGCGCATCATCTTGCCACAAAGTGATCCCAGGGGAAAATGGACTCCTACCTATGAAGGACCATTTGTAATCAAGAACATCTTTTCTGGTGGGGCAATGATCTTAACCACCATGGAAGGCGACGACCTTCCACACCGTGTGACCGCAGACATAGTCAAAAGATACTACGCATAAGAGACCCGCTAGGTTGACACACCTAGGCAAAATAAGGGCATCCCAGCGAACCAAAAGGTTCGGGCAAAAATTAGGGATAGAATATTTAAAAAAATCTGTACATCCGGCAAGTTGAAAACCCGAAAGGGCGACTTGGGCAAAAAAGGGTTTCCCGGTGGATCGAAAACCCGAAAGGGAGGTCCAGGAAAAAGTTAGGGAATTAAAAGTGTATGACTATGTCTCGTCGGATCACTTTGAGGATAATCTCTTCACAGACAAACTCAAGGCTTCTGATCAATTCAACCATCTTCGGACGAAGCAACAAATGGACAAGATATTCGGGAATACGAAGGCTATAGCAGAATGGTAACCCCATGGGATTTTTTACACATAGCTATCTTTCTTTGTATAAATTTTTCTTATCTTTATGACACTATCCTATTACTAGGATATTTGTCTCCTTTATACAAAATACTTATTCAAAGTAAATACAAAGATATCTCTTTAAAATACATAAAACTATTTGTCCTTTTCTTTTTACACTTGTGTTATATTTGCAAAAACGTCCAATGATTCATTAATGAACATATGCATTTGAACATAATTACTGTTTACAAATAAACGAAATGAAAAAAGAGTAATTACTGACAGGTTGAAAGAATAGGAAAACGTCTTTAGGCTATTCCGTGAGCAATCCCTACAGTACGTCATTAAGATCCCCAGTGGAGCCAAAACTTCGAACTCTTAATCCCCAGTGGAGACCATCCAGTTTCTCCAAATTCCCCAACAAGTTATCTTGAAGCCCGAAAACCAATCGGATAACAACTTCGGATAACTCCCCATTAGAGTGGCAGACGACCGAAACTCCTGAACTTTTTCCGAATAGGAATAAGCTTTTCCCCACAGAGTTGTCATTGTTCCCCAACAGAACAAAGACTCCCGTCATTAATCCCCAGTAGAAGTCATCAAAGTTCTCTGGATTCCCCAAACAGATTACTCAAGCAGTACATGGCATTACTCTCACAACAAATTTTTTGTCAAATACTCCAACTTCAAGACATGAAGAACCCACATATCCGCGGCAGCAGTCAAGGATTTATTTTTCTCAGCAATAGAGCAAATCAGCTTACATGCGCATACATTACATCCATATATCATAAACATTGATAAAGTACATATATTGGATCATACATTTCATGCAACATAACTTTGTGCTTCAGCTAACATTTTACCCTTTTCAGGATAAGATTAACAACTACCATTAACAATGTTCAAAGATTCTAGATACAGTACAGATTCACTCCAGACACGGAAGTCATTCTGTTACTCATTCAGATTCAAGTCCAGATACGCTCCAGATACGGAAGCCAATATGTCACTAATTCAGAGTCCAAGTTCATGATACAGTACAGATACAATCCAGACACGGAAGTCATTCTGATACTCATTTAGATCTCAACTTCAGATACAGTCCAGATACACTCTAGACACGGAAGCCATTATGTTACTCATTCAGACCTCAATTTCAAGATACAGTACGGATACGCTCTAGACACGGATGCCATTCCGTTACTCATTCAAATTCATCTTTCAGATACAGTACGGATATGCTCCAGACAAGGATGCCATCCTGATAGTCATTCAGATTGTAGTCCAGGTACGCTCCAGATACGGATGCCATTATGTTGCTTATTCAGATCTCAACATCATGATACGGTTCAGATACACTCCAGACACAGAAGTTATTCTGTTACTCGTTCAGATTCAAGTACAGACACAACTCGGATACGCTCAAGACACGGACGCTATTCCATTGCTCATACAGATTCAGTCTCCAGATACAGTTCAGATACGTTCCAGATACGGACACCATTCGGATACTTATTCTTTTGACTTACAACTTACAATTCAACAAACATTCTTGGATGGAATCTACAAGCCCATCTCCAAAAAGATTATATCACCTCTCCAAATGGCATCTTTAAGCCCATTCCCTCAACTACACTTCGTCGAGTGCAAATTTATGGGCACTCTAGTGTCCAATCATCTTTTACCTTTGAGTCACAAACAACAAAACTCGCCAATCTAACTCTTCAGGTTCAAGAAGATTGAACAGGGGCAGCTGTTGTACCCCAAAATTTTCCCTCTCATTTATCAAGACTTTTCTCACAAGACTTCTTGGACTCAAGACAGGATTAGGGTTTGTTTAGCTCAAGACACCTCATCTTGCACTGATAACCCAAAATTAGGGTTTGAGTTTGCACAAGGAGTTTTGGATCACCAATGCTTCATGTGACTTTCATACATCATTTTGGACCCCTAAGATTTCCCATGATAAATTTCAAGCCTTGATCCAAATTTTTTATCAGTCAATTGGACAGTTGACCTAAAAATCAGGTGTATTGGGGAAAAAGTCAACTATTGCCAATTTACAGTCAAACTTCATAATTTTTGATCCAAAACAACATTTTAGACTCATATGTATCATTTGATCAAGTTTGGATCACAACTCCTCAAGAAATTTGATCAAATCATCAAAAGGGCAGAATGGTCAAAATTAGGGTTTTGACTGGGAAAGGGAAATTTCTGATTTTTAACCTAACCAATGGCCAATTGAGTTCAAGCATGATTTCAAGGATTCAATGTCATTATCTTGACCTAATTACATGGTTCAAAAGATCTCAAGTTCATTGGATTGACAAATGAAATTTGTAGTCAACTATACACTGAAAAGTCAAACTTTGACTTTTTGATCAAAATCAAGTACCAATGGTCATAATTCATCAAGATATGTCAAAATATGAAACTTGTTCACCAAGAAACTCAAATTTGAAACTTGTTCACCAAGAAACTCAAACTTTTTCCCAACTTTTCACCACTTTTTCACCATGATGCATTTTGATTGAAGAAAAGTTCCCAACATGAAAGTTGTAGTCCTCCATGAAATCTACAACTTTGCTTCACAAACTTTTCCCAAAAGATGCTTGGATCTCAAGTTATGAATTTGTGAATATAAGTCCATGAACTTCTTAACTTAGTAAAGTTTTGCCCTAATTTAGGCAGGTTTTGGACCCAACTTCATGGACATTTTTCACCTAGTTCCAAGAGGTATCTCAAAATGAATTTCAAAGATTGATTATATAGCACATTGCAAGCTTTCCAAAATATCCAAGAACTCTCCAAGATCATTTTTGAGTAGGGAGAATCGAAGAAGGGAAGTTGGCATTTTCTCACTTTTTGTTCAAGCCATTTTCACATAGCATCAAGTTGCAAATCACATATATGCTGGTTGTATCTTGCTTTACAGGTACTAAGATTGCTATACACTCCATAATTAAATGCAAACTCAGTTGAAAAAGGCTTTATCTTTGCTTTTGAAGCTTTGTACAAGGTGTATTTCCATTTTGGGCAAAAACTTCACAATGCCATTTTCATAAAGAGGAACTTTTGCAACTTTGTCAATCTTGAGCATTGAACTTTTCCCTTTGATACAAGCAATCCACACAGGTCTCATGCAATGTGTACCAACTCTTATCAGCCCTCAAGCTATCCAATACAAGCATGTGGGATTAGTCACTTCACTTTACTTAAAATGCAAGAAAAGTTGCAAAAAGGTCCAAAGCTTGCACAACTAGTAAAGGCTGACTTTGTATCATTTCTACACAAATACACAAACTTGTTACAATGCATAACACGCTTAGTTTGCACTTGAAACTCTCTCAAACTCAAAAACTAAAAAATTCTGCCAAAAAACTTAGAATCTCCAAAAGCACAACCAACTCTCATTTGGCTCGTGCGTTTTGTGTTTAAACAGTTCAAACATCTTATTCACATCATACCAAAGCAATCCAAGCCATCAACCTGGTTCTGTAACCCCTGTTTCAGCATCCACCATTTTCACTTTGGAAGCTTGCAGCTTGACTTGTTCAGAGAGTTCCAGCCATCCTCAAAGCAAGATAAGCATTGGAATAGCTTCAGGGAAGTTCAAGGAAGCTCAAACAATCATCAAGCCTCCTTTAAAGTCCCCGTATTGCCCTACTCGAATCCAGCTGAAGGAGGTATTTTCTTAAACTCTATCTCCTTATACATGCAACTTCAAGCCACGATTTGTGAAGAAAAAATATAGTCCATATCATAACGAAACTGTACATATCCATACTTTTCATTTATGTTACTTGTGCTAAGAGAATTTAAAGATTGAAAACTCTTAAAAAGTTAGGTCACGAATTAGGGGTTCCAAAATTCTCCTTGATCTTTAAGAGTTAGGTCACATAATTTATATGGCTGGAATCGTGAGCTTAAATGCCACATTTTTCATGTTATGAGTTTTTGTTTTTATGCAAGCATGTGAGAGTTACAGGTTTGAACTGAAGCGCGCGAAGAAGAAGACCAAGGACAGGGATGAAGTGGCTTATGGGATTTTTTGCGCCTGGGCCTTTTTGTTTTTGCTAATCACCCCCCCCCCCCCCCCCCTGACTTACTATTACACCCCCTGGCTGATTTTTATATTTTTTTATATTTTTTCATTTTTTTTATATTTATTGCTTTTGATTATTTTTTTTTGAATAATAAAAAATCCTAAAAATAATTTCTTTATTTTTACAATTTTATTTTATTTTGTACATAAAAATTAATATATTTGAATAGGATAGAACTTATTTTCTTAAATAGTTTGTAAATACAATAAAAATACTTAATATTTTTACTATACTATTTATACTCATAAATACTTATTTTTTATACATATTTAATTTTTAATATTTACATATAATATTATTTATTATTTTCTTATACAAAAAATGTACAAAATAATAATATAGAACATGTATTTTCTTTTAATTGAAATTTAGGGTTTCACCCCTCCAAAAATAATATTATTTTTCCTTATATTTTTAGGTTTAAATTAATTTTTTTTTTCATACAAAAAACAAGACATAAAAAAAACATTTTTTTTACATGAATCCATTGCATTGCATTTTAAATATTTTCCTTATATTTATTTAATTCGTGCAATATTCGTTTTGGTTGTAATAATATATTTAGGTTTATATTTGTGCAAAATCCCTATTCAAACTTGTATCCCCTCTCCCATAATAATATTGTAATAGCTTAGTTTATTTTACGCAATTTATTGCTTTATATACTATGCTTAGTAATTAGGGTTTGCATGACAAGAACAAAAAACAAAACAAATAGAAAAAACCTAAATGCAAGACAAAAGCATGAAAATGACACACTTTACAGACAAGCACCCTTAGGGTTTCTCCCACTTGGTTGCCTAAAATAAAATGGCCATGTTACGCATGCGAAGTATCTTGGCAAAACAAAAAAAATATAAGATCATAGTCCCTCGATGACGCTATTCAAAGGTTGCCTAAACAAAATGATCTTGGACCCTCAAAAATGCTAAGATACTAGGCAACATTGCTATCATGGTCATACGATGTCCCACGCCCGTCCCGTTTACATCCAAAGATAGGGTTGCTTACCAAATCAACGGTAAGTCAATAATGTCAAAGGAATAAAAATGCACAAGAAAGACATTTGAGTAGGTAGATAGCTTCTAAGTTACTTGCTCCATTTTCAAACAATCCTTGGTATTTTCAAAAACAAACACACACACATTTTAAAACATCTTACAAAACATTGAAACATTTTTCAAAAGACAAACATCTTTGTATACATTCTTAAGAACGAGAATCATTACGAAGATTTCCTAAACGAATGGCCTCTTTTCAAAATACTTTCAAAACCACACCAAACACCAAACACCATTTCAAACAAAGCAAAGCAAGTGATCTAAGCAAGTAACTAAGAGCCCATGGAAAACCATGGATGAAAAGGGTGCTAGCACCTTCCCTTTTCATAATCTACCCCCCGAACTCAAGAAAACATCTCAAAGGTCTTTCCTGTGCTTTTTTACCTTTCCATTTGGATAAAATAAAAGTCGGTGGCGACTCTTTCTAACCGCGACATTTGTGACAAAACGCAAAACCTCAAGTCAGTTCTCCCACCGTATCACAACAAATATCTCAACGACCGACAATTTTCAATTTCCAGATTAATACCTGAAACCAGACAGGATAATTATATGTGAACAAGCTGATTATAGATTAACACCTGAAACCAGACATGAGAGCTATCAACATGACCAGACGAAGCAATCTTACACGTTGTTCCTTCTCAGCATCTAGATGCAGTCTAACACAGACTCATCCTGAAACGGCCCTACACATGCTCTTTCTAGTACATTTCCAGATAATGGTTAATTCCATTATCCCTAGCAAATTACTAGAATCCTGGATTCTAACCAGAATACAGGAAACAATCATCTCTCCAGAGATAACTCTTCAGTAGAGCCTTGGACAACTGAAGTTAATTGACTATATTCCCCACATACTTTTCCTCAAACAGGAGAACAACAGAAACCCACATTCCCCAACAGACTCCACCTCAGACAGCAAGAACAGGAACCCCCAAAGGGACCATGTGTTAAATCAACATCTATTTTGGATGGCATCTTTAAGCCCATCTCCGACAACTCTCTGTCATCTTCTCTAAATGGAATTTGTAAGCCCATTCCTGACATCACCAACCATGAGTGTTATTTCATGCGAGTGCAAATTTTTGGGCACTCTAGTGTTCAATCATCTTCCACCTTCAGATCACGAAAGGTAGACAAGCCAATCTACATCTTCAGGTTTAAGAAGATTGAACAAGGGCAGCTTTTGTACCCCAAAATTTGCCCTCTCATGTTTTAAAAGGTTTTCTCACACGGGTGGTCACATACACTTGCCTAAAGAAAACGAATTTTTTTTAATAATGTTTAAATATCCTTCGATTTGCATGTCAGTAATATCCTTCGACTGGAAGGTAAAAAACCGAGTCTTCGATTGGCATGTCAGCAATATTCTTTGATTGGCATCTGGACAAGGAGTTTCGACTGGGCTTCTAAAGCCCTTCGACCAAGCATTGATCCATTAGCTTCGATTGCGCGTTGGTTCCCCTTTGAGCAAGCCTTATTCCAAGATTCATTCAAGCGAGAACCCCCTACAAGCTCCCTTTGATCCACCAGCAGTGACCTCCTGCATGCTTACCTTGATTCACAAAATAGTGGGTTCCTGCATGCCAGCTTCGTTCAAGGAAAAAGTTCCCTCTTCATGCTTGCTTTTGTTTCACAAGCACAAGATTGCCACATTATGAACACACAAATGGTGCCTCCGAAAGACATACATTTGGTATGCTCTAAAGACACACATTTGTTAGAAACAAACTTGTTTTGCCTTTTGATGAGGTTTGGTTCAAGCTGCTTGCTGGGCAAGAGGTTATATGCTACCCAGCCCAAGCCTCATGCACCATTACATTCATGACCAAGGAGGCTTCTATTGGCCAAGAGGAAGTCCTCACTTGGGCTATTGGAATTAAGCAGCTAAGGCAAATAGATGATCCATTCGAAGAAGCATTCAAAGGCCCATTCGAAGGACACATAGTGTTGTCTAAAAAGAAAAGGGGTTGGTCAAAAGTTGGATCTAGTTGGTCAAAACGAAAGAGAAATATTCAAGGAAGCCTCGATTGGCCAAGATGAAGTATTTCATTTGGCTTAGTTAGGTAGTGTCAGTGCCAGTCGAAGAACAAGGCAAATAAGGACTCAATCGAAAGCCATGATGATGAGGCCTGGGGTAATTTGAAAGAAAGTTAGGAGGCTTCTACAAAGCCTTCGATTGATAAAGAACTGAAGCAACCTTGACCAGTCAGGGAGAGTTGATGTTTTGATTGGTTTGAGTTAAAAGAAAGCCATTCGAAGGAAGTAACACTAGGTCAGTCGAAGAGCAACAATGGAGGGTATTCGAAGGAGACAAAATGTCCAGGTTCATTCAAATTCAAAAAGGGACAAGAAACCATGTCTTTTGAAACATTTCAAAGTGGTATTCATGGCCTTAAAACACCAACTTAATGGTTGTTTACCCTTTTTCCTTCTTGTCCCCTTCATCCCCTCTATATAAAGAGACCATACATGTTGCATCACACACATACAAATTGCCTATCAAAAAAGAACACTGACACCGCCACAGAAAAGATATCAAAATTCTAACCAGTATTGCAGGCACCCTTAATCCAGACGAAGACCATACTTGTGTTCCTAAGGCTCTCAAGAGTCTGCTCCAAGCCAAGCCACACCCAGATCCTTAGATCGAAGCATTTCTTGTTGGTAAGGATTCACCCAAGTCGAAACTGTATTTCTATGCCCTATAAATATATGTTGTGGGGATATTTGTGCTGTTAATGTCATTTGTGTCTATATGAATATATCTTACGCAAGGTAACATGCAAGAATAAAAGAATTCCATCGAAAGGCATGATCTGGGTTTGCCTTTCGAAACTCATGGTATAGCCAGTTTTAAGCCAAAATATGCTTAGGCCCGAGGACAAAATATTCGAATTAGTGAGAAAGACCTGGGTTTGATACCCAGGTCCTGCATCTTTATTTTTGCCAACATTTGTCTTGCAGATCCAGATTGAAAGACAACTCCCTCCTTGGATCGAAAAATCATACCCCTCCCTGGATCGAAGAACCACATTGCTTCCTTTATTTTTGTATTCCTTTTATTTGTTTTAGTTTTTCTCTATTAATTATTTAATTAACTAAATAGTAAGAAAAATCACAAAAATATTAAGTTAGTATTTTTTTAATTAAACTAATTTTGGAAATAAATTAAATAAATATTTTAATTATTTTATTTAATTTAAAATGAATTAGAATTTAGGATTTAATTTAATTTTAATTATTTTCTTAAATTAGAAAAAGAAACAATAAAAAGATTTTTCTTATTTCATTTTTACTTATTAGGTTTTTAGACGTACTTTTAACTTTCGCGCGTTATTTATTTTCTTTCGTATTTTTATATTGTTGTACATGTACACTGGATGTAATAGTTAGTAGGATTTTATCTGCGTTCTTTATTTTTCTTCCCCCAATTTTTGTACATTGTAAATCCCATCCCCGAAGCCATGTAATAGTGTAGGTTTATACTTCCGCACTTTATATTCTGTACATATTTACTGCTAGTAACTAGGATTGCATGACAAGGTTGAAAAAACAAAAAACGTTAGCAAACCTAACACAAAAGATAAAAATAACTGAATATAACACACATTGCACATATACACCTCTAGGGTACCCCACTTTGGTTGCCTTCGGAAATAAAGCAGTCATGTCCCTTGAAACGGGGACGCTTTAGCAAAGACTCGTAAATCAAAAAGAACATAGTCCTTCAATGACCCTACAGTTGCCTCTCGGTAAATGATCTAGTCCCTAAACGAAATTGCTAAAGCGTCTCCACAAGTTGCCTTCGTGACTGTAACGTCCCTTCGAATGTCCCTTATACATCCAACGACAAGGCTACTTACTCACTAATAGTAGGATATTATTGTCTAAAGGAAAGGAGGAAAAGAATAACCTTTTTCAAGTACAAAGTAGCTAGCTATTAGATATTTGCTCAAAATATTTTGCACTTACACAAATAATACTTTTCAATAACATTTTTCAAAACACTTTGTATACTTTCTCCACTATCCCGAGAAACATTACAAGGTTCGTCGTACTAAGGCATTCTCAAAACATTTTCAAACATGTAAAGCACAAAGGTATTTCAAAATGATCAAACCTCTAAGAGCCCGTAGATAACTACAGATGGAAAGGGTGCTAACACCTTCCCTTTCCATAATGTACCCCCCTTACTCAGAAAACTCTCAAAAAAGTTCTTTTTCTGTTCTTTTCACCCTATCCTTAATTTGGATGAAAGAAAAGCCGGTGGCGACTCTTACTTACCGCAACATTTGCAAACACAAACGCAAAACCAGTATTAAACAATCGGTTTTACCACCGTATTACACCCGACAACAGCGCCATTTTGTTGTTACTATATAGCGGCTAGCAAAAAGTAAGTTATTAATTTATCGGGTGATATTTAGGTTATATCGCATCGTGTCCACAGAGATTGGTTATTGGTTGGTTGTTCGACAAATTTCTTGTTAATGAGTTTGGGTTGAATTGGTTGAAATAAAATGTATTAACCAAAAATGAATGTATAAAAAGGAAAACATAATAACTTGTCAAGCATGCATATATATTACTTCTTACAGACTTAAACCTATCGAGTTGTTATACTCAACCTACAATATTCATCAATGTCATTATGTATCACTCACAACCTAAGTTATTTCTAACCCAAATTGAGAGGCCGACTGCATCACCTTGGTAGCGATCTCTCAACCACCTCAAACACACAGAAGTCAACCTTGCTCACCTACATTGACGATCTCTCAGAGCGACAAAAACATCACAGATGCATTAAGCTCTGATACCCAAGTAGGTAACATTGCTAAATCTGTCTCTAGCATTTAGACACTATCAGATAATCATCCTAGATAAGAATCTAAGCAGTATGTGTCTATAACAACCAAAATCCCTAACACAGAGCAAAAATCTAAGACAACAATCCACAAAGATTTGTAAAGCAAGTTTTATTAATGCCAAGGGCAACAATATACATGAGTTAGAAGAAAATATACATACAAACCCAACCAATAGAGGAAGAGAAATGTGTTAGAACATAGTTTGATTCTACAACCCTTAATTAGAGTTTTGATGATAACAAAATAAAAAGAATAAATAAATTGTAAGATTTATATATAAGACAAATATGCTTCTTAAATTATGTTCTGTATGTACAGAAGTTCTGATGGAATCAGCATCAGCATCATCAGAAGCATCAGAAGATCAGTAATATATCAGCATTAGAAGATCAATAACATGTGCTACACGCTGAAGCTACCAGAACATATGCTGAAGCTTGATGACCAGAATCTGCGCTAATCATATACACTCTGACTCTGATCAAAGATCTTTACCAAGTCATCAGCACTCAGAAGCGTTATCATAAGCAGAGAAGACTCTGAAGCGTTACTAAGTATTCAAGACAGATTAAATGCTAACGGCTCTCTTCAAGACAATATCTTCTCAAAAAGGAAAGTGCGTTATCAGCATTAAAAAGGCTTTATGGACAAAGTCTCTTTGCCTTGGCTATATAAACAAGTCTGTGTGAGAAAAGACAACGCCTATCATACGCATGCACTCATACATTTTGCTAAGCCTTCAAACCACGCTTACTCAAACGCATTAGCAATCCAGTTTTATCCCAAGCTTAATTGTGTATTTATCACAGTTGTGATATACTGTTTTATTAGAAAATATTAAACACATTATTGTTCAATTATCTGTAAGAGATTTCCTTGAGATAAACCGGTTTGTGGTTATACTCAAGAAGGCTTTAACAATTGTTAAAGTAGTTGTTGTAATCCTTTGAATATAGTGGATTAAGACCTTGTTGGAGAGAGGAGAAATCACCTTGACGGGTGGACTGGAGTAGTTTGAGATGAAACAAACCAGGATAAAAATACAGAGTTGTTTAAGTGATTGACTTAAGTTTTACAATTCAACCCCCCTTCTTGTGTTTTTTCACTTCTTCAATTGGCATCAGAGCGCTTGGTTCTGAGCTTATAACACTTAACCGTGTCAGTACAAGATCCAACGTCAGAAAAACACAATGGCAGGACAAAATCAAAACATCGCAATGACAACAATGAAGAAAGAGACAAATTCAGTGGCAAACCTCCAGTCTTTGATGGAGAGAACTTTGACTACTGGAAAGACAGAATTGAAAGTTTCTTTCTGGCCCGTGATGCTGATCTGTGGGACATGGTGACTGATGGATACACGCACCCAGTGGATTGAAGTGGTCATATGATTGACAGGAAAACAATGTCTGATCAGCAAAAGCGTGAGTTCAGAAATCATCACAAGGCCAGAACAATTCTTCTCAGCGCCATCTCTTATTCAGAATATGAGAAGATATCAAACAGAGACACTGCAAAGAATATGTTTGACTCTCTGAGAATGACGCATGAAGGCAACATTCAAGTCAAAGAAACCAAAGCCCTTGCACTCATTCAGAAGTATGACACATTCAAGATGGAAGAGAGTGAATCAATAGAAACTATGTTTTCAAGATTTCAAATTCTTGTTGCTGGTCTAAAAGTTCTTGACAAAGGGTATTCCACTGCTGATCACGTTAAGAAGATCATCAGAAGCTTGCCAAAACAATGGAGGCCAATGGTCACAGCGCTTAAGCTAGCAAAGGATCTCAACAAAATCTCTCTGGAGGAACTTGTCAGCTCCCTCAGAAGTCACGAGATAGAGCTAGAAGCAGATTAACCTCAAAAGCAAGGTAAGCCATTAGCTTTAAAATCTAACAGAAAATCTGACTCCAAAGTTTTGCAGGCTGTGGAAGAAACCTCTGATGGATCCTCATCAGAAGAAGATGAACTATCTCTCCTCTCCAGAAGGGTGAACCAATTGTGGAAGCAGAGGCAAAGGAAGTTCAGGAATCCCAGAAGATCAGAAAATCAGAATGAATCTTTCTCCAGATACAGAAGGTTAGAATCCTCCTCTGGACACAGAAGATCTGAAGGGTCTTCAGGAAACAGAAAGCCAAACAACAAAGACATCATTTGCTATGAATGTAACGAGCAAGGGAACTACAAAAGTGATTGCCCAAAGCTTCAGAAGGAAAAGCTCAAAAAGAAGTTTGGCAAGGAAAAGAAGAAAAGTCTCATGGCCACATGGGATGATTCTGACACATCTAAAGCTGACTCAGAATCAGATGATGAAAGAGCAAACATAGCTCTCATGGCAAACATAACAGAAGACAGTGAAACTTCTGAGTCAGACTCTGAATCAGATACAGAAGAGGTATTCCCTGACTTTACTATAAACTTTACTAAGGATGAACTAGCTGAAAGCCTCAATGAGATTCTGGAAAGATATCAGCAGATTAGAGTCAAATTCAGAAACCTGAAAAGGAATCTTGCTTCTGACTCTGATAAGACTGAGAGTCTCAAATTGGAGAATTCTGAGTTAAAAGATAAAAATTCAAAATTAGAAAACCAATTGCAAAACTCTCAGAAGGAAACAATCCCTAAAACTCCCAGCAATACTGATGAGATCATCAAGGAGTATGATCACAGCTTTCAGAAGTTTCTAGCTAAAAACATAGATAGAAGCAAAATGGCTTCAATGATCTATGGAGTTAGCAGAAATGGAAGAAAAGGGATAGGATATCAAGGTAAGGTACCTACACCAAAAAATGCCATGGATTTAGTTATAAAACGTACTCCACTTGATTCACACTTTATATATGGGCACACACATGACATAAAATATACAAGTAGTGATTACTCTGTCAAACCAAAATTCAACCAGAGTTTTGGTAAAACTAACAAATCAGGACCCAGGAAAATATGGGTACCTAACGATAAAATAATACATGTGGCAGATATCTTTAGCAGCAAAGCAAAAACACCAATCATGGTACCTGGACTCTGGCTGCTCACGACACATGACAGGAAGAAGGCATATGTTCCAAAGCCTGGAACTTAAGCCTGGAGGCCACGTAGATTTTGGAGGAAATCAGAGAGGAAAGATCATTGGCTCTGGAACAGTAGGTAATGGAAATCTTCCCTCTATAAGTAATGTTTTACTAGTTGATGGATTAATGCATAATCTGTTATCCATAAGTCAATAAAGTGATAACGGTTATGATATAATCTTCAATCAAAATTCATGCAAAGCTGTTAGTCAGAAAGATGGGACTATCCTATTTAATGGAAAGAGGAAAAACAACATTTATAAAATAAAACTTTTTGAACTAAAAAGTCAGAATGTAAAATGTCTACTGTCTGTTAACAACGAGCAATGGATCTGACACAGAAGATTGGGACATGTTAGTATGAGAAGAATATCTCAGATTAACAAACTCAATCTGGTCAGAGGACTTCCCAACCTGAAGTTCAATTCAGATGCTCTGTGTGAAGCATGTCAGAAAGGCAAGTTTGCAAAACCTGCTTTCAAATCCAAAAACGTTGTTTCCACCTCCAAGCCATTAGAAATTTTGCACATTGACTTATTTGGACCAGTTAAAACTGCTTCAGTCAGTGGCAAGAAGTATGGGTTAGTAATCGTAGATGACTATAGCAGATGGACATGGGTAAAGTTCTTAAGACACAAGGACGAGTCACACTCTGTGTTTGTCACCTTCTGCAACCAAGTTCAGAATGAAAAGGATCTTAGAATCGTCAAATTCAGAAGTGATCATGGTGGAGAATTTGAAAACAAAGATTTTGAATCATTCTTTAATGACAAAGGCATTCTGCATGATTTATCTTGTCCTAGAACTCCCCAGCAAAATGGAGTTGTAGAACGAAAGAACAGAACATTGCAAGAAATGGCCAGAACCATGATCAACGAGACTAACGTTGCTAAGATCTTCTGGGCAGAGGCAATAAACACAGCGTGTTACATTCAAAATAGAATCTCCATAAGACCTATTCTGGAAAATACTCCATATGAACTGTGGAAGAACAGAAAGCTCAACATTTCCTACTTCCACCCATTTGGATGTACATGTTTTATCCAGAATACAAAAAATTATTTGAACAAGTTTGACTCTAAAGCACAAAAGTGTATTATGTTAGGATACTCTGAACGCTCAAGAGGGTACAGAGTATACAATACAGAAACACAGATTGTGGAAGAGTCAATCAGTGTTTGTTTTGATGATAAGCTTGACTCTCAAAAGTCAAAGCAGAATGAATTACTTGCAGGTATGGAAGTTGAATTCACAGGTACTGAAGACAAATCATCAGAAGCTCTCAACAGAGACACTCCCTCAACATCAGAAAGAGGCACTGCAAGCAATCCAGCACCTTCTGTTGATCAACTCCAGAAAAGACCATCCAGAAGCAGCATGGATCACCCAGAAGAAACAATCTTAGGAAGGAAGGAAGATCCAATCAGAACAAGATCTAGCTTCAGAAACTCAGAAGAATCCCTCATGGGACTGTTTTCTCTGATTGAACCAACAAAAATTGATGAAGCACTTATGGACAATGACTGGATTCTAGCAATGCAAGAGGAGCTAAATCAATTCACAAGAAATGACGTATGGGATCTAGTTCCTAAACCAAAAGGATTCAACGTCATTGGAACAAAATGGGTGTTCAGAAACAAACTGAATGAACAAGGTGAAGTCATCAGAAACAAAGCACGACTGGTAGCACAAGGTTATAGTCAGCAAGAGAGGATAGACTATACAGAAACCTTTTCTCCAGTTGCCAGGTTAGAATCTATCAGACTCTTAATCTCATTTGCGGTTAATAAAGGCATCACTCTGTATCAGATGGATGTTAAGAGTGCATTCTTAAATGGCTATATAGAAGAAGAGGTATATGTGCACCAACCCCCTGGTTTTGAAAGTTCCAAAAATCTATAATATGTTTTCAAACTAAAGAAGTCACTCTATGGTCTGAAACAAGCTCCCAGAGCTTGGTATGAAAGACTAAGTAACTTCCTGTTAGAAAAGGAATTCACCAGAGGGAACGTGGACACAACCTTATTCTGTAAGACAGTTAAGAATGACATTTTAGTATGTCAGATTTATGTTGATGACATCATATTTGGATCTACTAAACCCTCTCTAGGAAGAAAGTTTGCTAAATGTATGCAGGCAAAATTTGAGATGAGCCTAATGGGGGAACTAAAATTCTTTTTGGGCATTCAGATTAATCAAACCTCAGAAGGAGCTTACATTCATCAGAGCAAATACGTCAGAGAACTCCTGAAGAAATTTGATCTCTCAGAATGTAAGCCATCAAAGATTCCAATGCATCCCACGTGCATTCTGGAAAGAGAAGACGTAAGTAAAAAGGTAGAACAAAAGGTCTACAGAGGTATGATTGGTTCTCTTCTCTATATGACGGCTTCAAGGCCTGACATTTTATTCAGTGTTTGCATTTGTGCTAGATTCCAATCAGATCCTAGAGAATCTCACTTAACAGTAATTAAGCGAATTTTCAAGTATCCGAAAGGTACTACTAATCTGGGTTTGTTTTATAGAAAATCAAGTGATTACAGTTTGATAGGATACTGTAATGCTGATTTCACTAGAGACAGAGTAGAACGTAAAAGCACTTCTGGAAGCTGCCAGTTTCTGGGAGAAAATATGATCTCATGGTCCAGCAAAAGACAATCCACAATTGCTCTATCAACAACAGAAGCTGAATACATAGCACCAGCTGGATGCAGTACACAAATGCTCTAGATGAAAAGTCAACTTGAGGACTTCCAGATATTTGAGAGTAACATTCCTATCCTCTGTGACAATACTTCTGCTATTTGTCTCAGCAAAAATCCTATTTTGCATTCTAGGGCTAAGCATATAGAAATAAAACATCATTTTATTAGGGACTATATTCAGAAAGGGATTTTTAATTTAAAATTTATTAACACAGACCATCAATGGGCTGATATTTTTATAAAACCTCTTTCTGAAGATAGGTTCAACTTCATTCTGAAACATCTCAACATGAAGCTCTGCCCAGAATAAAATTGTTTTGATTCCATATATTAACCTTCAGAACTTTTTTTATTTTTCTGTGAACTACTGATCAATCTTTCTTCAGATCTTTAGAAGTACATATTGTATCAGAATATATCCATGAAGATCTGAGCGCTTCATTTCAAGGATAGAAATGTGCAGTTCACTCAAGCAAACAAGTGTCATCCAGTAATCAACTACTTTCTGAGGCTGAACACCCGTTCACGTTTCTGAAAAGGCAAAAGCGATGATTGGATGTATTGAGACACATGTCATGGATAACCGTTCCAAATATCTTTCTGAATCCCCTAAAATCAACTATCATTAAATGCTAATAATCATTATATTTAATTCTCTCTCTTACGTTTATGTTTTCAAAAAATTTTCAGAAATCTATTTAAACACGTTTCTCACCATTTACACTCTTTTACCTACACTTTCATTTTCTCTCAAGCTTATTGTTTTCAGTTTGCATATTTTCTCAAAAACCCTTTCAATTTCTTCACAAAAACCTTCGTGTGAACATGGCTTCTTCCAGCATTCCCACTTCAAGTACCCAGAAAATAGGTTCCACTGAACAATACGAAGAACCCTACAGAACGCTTCTCACACCAGTCAAAAATCTTGAAGTTCTGTCAGAATTGATCGTGGATTTCAACAGTCTTCAGGAGAATGGGTTTAATCTCTCTGAAGAAGTTAAGGCTCAAGGCTGGGAAAAGTATTTTGACAGACTGGTGGGTCCAACATTCCCAATTCTGGTAAAGGAATTTTGGATTCATGCTTCATCTTCCAACCACCAAGTCACCTCATACATTATGGGGAAGAAGATAGTTATTACTTAGGACCTCATTGCATGTTTAATAGGCTGCAGTGGTGGTGGTGTTCGTTGCATTGACATGGCTGAAAGGTGCGCTGATGTTGCCCTAATTGCAAGAGAAATCTTCACTTTGGGGCTTCCCTCCAGCAAGATAAGGGATTTAAAAGACCAACACAGAATATGGGCCAAGATCACTCTGGGATGCATAAACCACAGGAAGCCTACCATCTCTCCTGACTACATCAATATTGATCAGCAATTTCTGATCTATTTCATCTCTCAGAAGATGAAGGTAAATCTGGCTCATCTTTTGTTTAACCATCTGAAGACAAGTGTTAAGGAAACCAGAGAAGAGGAGCGAACAAAAAGGGACTGGATACCCCTAGGAAGACTTATATCAGATATTCTAACAGAGAATAATCTGATTGATCATCTTACAGAGGCTCAGGAAATCAGCTCTTTGGAAGCTACTGTTGGCAAACAGCTGAATGCAAAGAATTTGAAGAAGATGAAGTTGATTGAGAACATCAAGAAGGAAACCAACGTCACTCCTTTTGCTGCAATCTCCAGCAGAAGAGTCCCTCTGGATAACTTCCCTCTGTTCTCAGAAATTGATTCTAAACCAGATATAGTAGTCAGATATCTGGATGCTTGCAAGGCTGATGGTACAACACCTAATCTGAACATTCAAGATCTGCAACAGAAGGCTCCAGAAGTTGTGCTGAAGAAAACCAAGAAAAGGAAAGTTGTAGCAGAAGGATCCTCCCAGCAGACTCCTAAAAAGAGAGGTAATCCTTCTTCTGTGACTATTTTAGATTCATTTGCTGTATCAACATCCATCCCAATTCCAACTCAATCTGAAAACCCCACACCACAAACTTTTAATGACTTTGACATTGATTTTGACCCCTCTGAATCCCTAACTCTTAGAAGATCTCGCTCCCAACCTCAAAATCCAAATATTGAAGCAAACCAACAAGAACTTGCAAAAGTTCTTTCTGATATAGACCAACACACTTCTGCTCCCATACCAGAAAATCCAAATCCAGAAACCACCATAGAACCACAACCAGAAATTACCATCTCACCACAACCAGAAATTCCCCTCTCTCCCGAACCAGAAATCCCACTACCTTCATCTCCTCAACTAGAAATTAATCCACCTTCTCCTCAACCTGAACCATTTCATCCAGAAGTTCAAACTTCTGAGACTCAACCTTCTGAATCCCTTGAACCAGAACCTCCGAATCAAACTGTTGATTCTGATACCATTCCTATTCCTGGAATCACAGAACCTCTGGCCATTCATATGCCCTTTGGCACCATTGTGAATTTTCCTCAACTTCCCTCTTCACCATAATTAACTCCACCAAATTCCACATCAAGTCCAATCATAATTCCTGACTCTCCCACTCCCTCACCAAAGAACAATCCAGAAGACAACATCAAGACTGTCATTGACTTAACAGTTTTTGAACGTCTTGCTGCCATAAACCATAAAACAACTATCCCAAAACCAAAACATCCAGATGTTGGTACCAGCTTATTTACATTTGAAACAGAAGTACAGAAGTGGATCACTTCTCTGAAACAAGCTAGTCTTGAGCTGGTTGATCCTGCTGCATCAGACTACCTTTGGACAAAATTTAGAAGATGGGTATGCTCTGAAACTTTTAAGTTGCAAGAACAGAGCTACGGACAAGCTCAACAGAACTTCAGCAATCTGCTGAAAGAAATTGAAGGTCCAGTTCTGAGCAAGCTGCTTAAGGAAGAAGTTCTCCCTCTGGACAATGCTCCCTGGTCTGAACATCGTCCAACATCCAAAGTTCAATCTGATACTCAAGAGCAGATGGTTCCTGCTGAAGCACTGGGTCAAGAAGAACATATTGCAGAAAGCTCTGAGAAGCATCCTGTTTCTGAAGATCCTCAAGCTTCCTCCCTTGACAGGCAGACTCTAGAAGACTTGAAAAGATCTGATATGCTGATGAATGAAAGAATGGATAAGCAGGACAACAAAATTGATGAAATCAAGAGCATGTTAACCCAGCAACAGGAAACCAACACCCAGATCAAGAGCATGTTGGAGGCTTTGTTCACAAGTCTTCCTCCTCCCTCTTAGAATTTCCTTGTTTTTTATAACTTGTTTATCTGTAATATTTTTACATTGTTTTGAACTTATCATTGCTTCTGGTTTTTGAATATAAATGCATTTTGGCTCTAATTATTTGTTCTTTTTGATAACTGACAAAAAGGGGGAGAAAGAATAAGATATTTTTCAATAACGGATTACTGATACATAAGTCTCAAACATTCTGATCTATTTAAAATTTCTCTCTTCTGAAAAGCTTACAGGTACAAAACTCTGAGGAAAGATACAGTAAAGTTTTGATGCTCAAAGATTCATGGAATTAAAGGGAAGTAATCAACTCAGGGGGAGTTTTCTCTTCTTAATTCTATACTTTTTATTCCTTATTTTTAATTGAAAAAATATGGTTTTTGTCATCATCAAAAAGGGGGGCATTGTTAGAACATCGTTTGATTCTACAACCCTTAATTAGAGTTTTGATGATAACAAAATACAAAGAATAAATAAATTGTAAGATTTATATATAAGACAAATATGCTTCTTAAATTATGTTCTGTATGTACAGAAGTTCTGATGGAATCAGCATCAACATCATCAAAAGCATCAGAAGATCAGTAATATATCAGCATCAGAAGATCAATAACATGTGCTACACGCTGAAGCTACCAGAACATACATTGAAGCTTGATGACCAGAATCTGCGCTAATCATATACACTCCGACTCTGATCAAAGATCTTTACCAAGTCATCAGCAATCAAAAGCGTTATCATAAGCAGAGAAGACTCTGAAGTGTTATTAAGTATTCAAGACAGATTAAATGCTAACGACTCTCTTCAAGACGAGATCTTCTCAAAAAGGAAAGTGCGTTATCAGCATTAAAAAGGCTTTATGGACAACGTCTCTTTGCCTTGGCTATATAAACAAGTCTGTGTGAGAAAAGACAACGCCTATCATACGCATGCACTCATACATTTTGCTAAGCCTTCAAACCACGCTTACTCAAACGCATTAGCAATCCAGTTTTATCCCAAGCTTAAAATTGTGTAATTATCACAGTTGTGATATACTGTTTTATTAGAAAACATTAAACACATTATTGTTCAATTATCTGTAAGAGATTTCCTTGAGATAAACCGGTCTGTGGTTATACTCAAGAAGTCTTTAACAGTTGTTAAAGTAGTTGTTGTAATCCTTTGAATATAGTGGATTAAGACCTCGTTGGAGAGAGGCGAAATCACCTTGACGGGTGGACTGGAGTAGTTTGAGATCAAACGAAACAGGATAAAAATACAGAGTTGTTTAAACATTTGACTTAAGTTTTACAATTCAACCCCCCTTCTTGTGTTTTTCACTTCTTCAAAATGAACCACAGATCTACCAGTTTGTTAGTGTCAGTCAAAGAGCAATCCACCACGGATCATCCGTATGCAAGCTCCATAGTTGTTATCTAAGCTAATCCTAACAAAATTTACAGGTTGATGGAGTTGGGAGAAAAAACTTCCCCAAAACCATAACCTAAAAAATGTGTATTTTGGACCTTTTAGCCTAATTATGTCCAAGGGACCGTGCTAAGCGGTACAATCCCGCTAAGCGCGCTCTACTGTCATGAGAAAAAAAACAAGCTTTTTGTTTTCGCTATATCGTTAGCACCGTAACTCTGATTTACACCCGACTCTAAGCTTTGGAAAGCTTACTCAATTATCTATCTAACAATTCCTAAATATTAACCAAATTTATGACTTATTATTCTTTGATTTTGAGCCTTAGTCGTTGATGAGTTGCTCAAAATTGTGCGTTTGAAGCTGTGTCTTCGACACTTTATTGCTCATGCTGCAAATACGCATCAATACCTATAAGATGAATGGAAAACTATCAAACGGTACACAAATAAAAAAAACTTGATTAACTACAATTTATACATAATTATACAAAAAGCGGGGAATTATTCAACGATATTAACAACAAAAATTCGATAAGTGCAACAAAAAGTATATACAAAAATAACTACAATCTGCACTTATCACCTGCTCCAGGGCACCACCACCTTCAAACCCACCACCTTGAATCTTCATTTGGGTTCTTATAACCCTAAGAACCTTAAGGGTTCATGACGAGCCCTAACCTAAAAACCCAGCAACCTTCAATAGTGATGAACCGTAACCCTAGTGTTAAGAACCCTGGCCCTAGTTTGATGAACCCTAACCCTAACCTAACCCCAGAAACCCAAATTATCCATAAACACAATAATAAACATCAATCATACAAGCATCCAATAATCTCGACAACAATTATCAACCCTAATCTAAGTCTTTAGATTACCTCTCCTGTAGTGAAACTGGTCGTACAATTTCCTCCCCCGACTTCTTTGTCTTCTCTTCTAATCTCCTTTATTTCTGTTTGCAGGTTCTTGGTGATTGCAAAGAGGTGATGAGGCAACACATATCTAGGGTTTCAGAAGATGAAACCCAGATCTAAAGTTGAAGGATTGAGTCGTGGTATTGGCTTCTTTACTGTCGCAATCTTCTTCTCCCTAAAATCCCTCCTCTTCTCGAAGTTTAGAACTAAGTATTTATAGGTTTAGTTTAGAGACAAATTAGGAATATTTTATGTGATTGTCGTTACAATTACTTGATTTAGGGTAAATTTTAGATGATTTGATTGTAATAGGATTTGATTACAAATTAGGTTTAGGAACTGATACGATTTTGTATATTGATTTGGTTCTGTTTGTAAATCTGGACAATTCGTTTTGTATGATTGATATAATTTGATTTTATTCATTAATGTTTGATTTTTATAGTATTTGTTTAGCCTTAAAACATTAATTTTTCTTTTAGATCTGAATATTGCGTGTTTGTGTTAGGCTTTTGGGCTTGGATCTTCTGGGTTTGGGCATTGCTGACTTAGTGTAATGCCGCTTGGAACGGACAAACTAGGGTTTCCATCCCTAATGAGTTTGGTTGACTCGGTCAACAATTAAAATAATACTAATATATTTTACTTAATGAATAAATAATAATAGTATAATTATAATGTTATAATTATAATAAAATTAATAATTAATAAAGACTCAGTTGTATAATAGAAAAAATTAAAAAAGGTTGACTCCAAACCCAGCGTGATGGGCTCCAAGAAAGATATGGGCCTGCCAACAGACCAACAATTTTCTTAACTTACTCCCCCTTCTTTTTTTTAAACGGGCCTCTTAATAACAGTTAAACAAAAAACTCAAAACAATTCCTTTGGGAAGCCAAAAATAAAAACACAAACAATCACACCCCTCCTTTGTTAAAATGTAATAGCTTCCTTTTGGGCCATCAGATTTTGATGGTCCATATTGAAACAATACACTCCCCTTTATCCATTTAAACCCCATAATGAATTTTATTGGCAATAATCTAAACTTTTATGGAAAAAAATGATAACATTAGATAACAATAAAGAATAGTTTAGTTAAAAATCAATAGGGCAAATTTGGGATATGACAACAACCATCTTCAAACCTTCATAAACTCCCCATAATTCCGCCATTAAAAAACTACAACTTCCCACACGCTTTACAAACCCACCATGCCAAATAACAAACTCATCTCTAATAATCCACCACAACCTAAAGCACCCTTCACACTATGAGCTCCATCCACATTAACTTTAACAAAACCACTCATAAGACAAACCCATTGGATCAACGTTTCCACCATGCTTCGATCAATAATTCTAGAGTGAATTATGATAGCATCCTTGTAATCTTTCAACTTCATGAAAATAGCCTCATGTGAATTATATGGTCTAACATAATTATCATTATGCAACTCTCTATTCCTCCCCTCCCAAATCGAATGAAAACCCATTGCCCAATAACCACACCAATCTTCCTTCTCCTGTAAAGCACCAGAAATGTTACTAGTGATCCATTCCTATAATTTACAAGCATAAAAGTCGTTCAAGATCGAGTGAGGTATTATATTCATCCAAACGAACTTCACATGCTTGAAATCCCTAATCGCATACAAAGTGTCTTCTTGACTATGCCCAGATAATCTGCAACTAGCACTCCCAATACCTTGAGCATCCAATATTTTCCCATTAAGAAGTTTGTGATGATGAAGCATCCATATAAAGTATCTAACCTTCTCAGTAACTTTCAACTTCCAGATGCAGATCCAAACTTTGTTGGCGCTTGGATCATTATCCTCCATCAAATTACGGTACATACTCCCAATAGAAAAAAAACAATCTTCATTTGTAGCCACATTCAACCGATCCCCAATAGTATCAGCCACAGGCGGATGAATGGATGCAATTCAGAGTTTAATGTCATTTGGAAGCCAGTCTATCAACTCCCAATCCAAGTCACCATTATAGCCCACAATATCACTCACCTTAGCATCTCTTAAAGTAGGAGGAATACTAATATGATTCTCTGTAATATTCTTGCCTCCAGCTATCCAATTAGCACCCTAAGCATGTATAGAATTACCATTGCCCATTGTTGTACCCCAAAATTTGCCCTCCAATTTTTCATGCAAGATACTATCCTAGGGTTTCTCGTATACTCAATTTGGCTCAAAGGTTGATCAGACAGATTCTTTTCTTAGGAAGGCTTTGAAAGTTATCGAACCATCGCAAGTCATTCATTTGATTTCAGATGTTCTTAAACACAATTTGCTGAAGTTTGTTAATTCTACAAGATTGACGAATGTTCTTAAAACATGTTTGATAGACAATGAAATCCTATTTTAATCAAGTATGACGTGCGAACTCATTTTGATTACCAATTAGACATTGGACAAGACTTGAAGATTAATACTTCCATTTTAAATGACCATGGTTTTTGGATTCAAATCACCAAGTGGAATTAAATTCTTAAACATTTATTTTGTTTAGAAATTTGATTGGAGTACAAGGCATATATTTTGTCTGATCATTTTTGTGTTTGATTGAAGTGCAAGTTACCCCAAACCAAGGTGTTTTATTCAAAGCATTCATTTGAGATTTTCAAAGTTCAATTAGAATTTGAGATCGGTACGATAAATTTCATCACACCAAATTTATTCAAAGGACATTGTGTTCATTACATTACAAGTAAAGTGAATTTACAAATTTTGTCTTGTTTACAAATGAAATAAATTACAAATCTTTGTTTTATTTACAAAAGGGAGAAATTTTGTTTCTTCAAAGTCTTCACGCCTCATGTTCATGAAACAAAGAAGAAGAGAAAGTTAGCAAGAATTTCAAATAAAAAATGATATGTAAAAAAGGGAAGAAATTCATCATTAGGGTTTATATTTACAACAAAGGTACATCATTAGTATATTTTTTTTTTACTTTCTTTCAAAAAATAAAAGATTTAAAAAACATTTTCTTAAACAAATTTCTTTTCTTATCTAGTTCAATTTAGACTTAGTCTCTTTTTTTAAATTAATTTAGAACTTAAGATTTTAATTAACATTTTTCTCATTCATTTTAGCTTGACTAATTAGTTTAAAAATCTTTTTTCACAAAAAACCTAAATTTGTTTCTTCAATAAAATTAATTTATTTTAATTAACTTAAGTTTAATTTTCTTAGTTTAATTAATTTTCTTTTACTTAAGTAGGTCAAAACCCTTTCTTCACAATAAAAAATATTTTAGTTTCTTTCCATATTATTTTATTCTTTGTACATTATATCTACATTTATTGCACATTATCATTCAATTCAATATGGTTGTAATAGTGACTTAGGTTTAAATTACTTGTCATATCTCATTTGTAAATTTGTATCCCCATCCTCAATTGATGTAATAGCGTAGTGATTTTAATTTCCACAATTTATCGCTTTATATAAAAATACTAGTAATTAGGGTTTTGTATGGAAATACTAAAATCAACAAGTAGAAAACCCTAATCAAAGATAAATCAAGCATGAAAATCAATGCACTTGCACACTTACACCCTTAGTGTAATCTCACTTTGTTGCCTTTTGGAAAATAGTCATGTCCCTTGAATATGGGTGTTTTAAGCAAAGACCCTCGATAAACGATCGTAGTCCCTCGATGACCCTCGATGTTACCTTCGGTAAACGATCTAGTCCCTAAACGATATTTCTAAAACGTTCATAGGTTTCCTTCTATGACTATACAAACGTCCCACGTCCGTCCCTTCACATCTAATGATGGGGCTTCTTACCAAATCAATGGTAAGATAGCAACATCTAAAGGAGGAGGAAAAGAACGTCTAAGACCTTTTGAGTAGGTAGATTTGCTCCTAATTGCTTACTTTCTCACAACAAAAACATTTTTATACACCCACACTCTTATTTTGAAACATTTTCAAAAGACAAAACACTTTGTACGCGTTCTTATAGAGACGAGAACCGTTACAAAGGAGACTTTTCCAAAATCACTTTCTAAAACACATTCCACAAACGCATCTTTGAACTATTTTTCCAAACAAACACTTTGTACGTGTTCTTATAGAGATGCGAATCATTTACAAAGACGTTTTCAAAAATACTTTCAAAAACCACACAAAGCACAATTTCAAACAAAATAAACTGATCTAGCAAGTAGGAAATTAAGTTTAAGAAAAGTATTTGAATAGATTTAATAGATCAATTAATAGATTTAGAGTTTTATTTAGAAACATTTCCTAGTAAAATTAGGTTTACTTTTTTTACCTTTAATTAATTATTTTTCCTATTAATTAATTAGGTTAAACTTAAATTCCCTTTTTCCTAAAAAATCCAAACAAAAAGATCCATTTTCTTTGCATTTTAATTCTTGCATATTTATTTATTGTGTACATTTATTTATTTCCATTCTTGTACCAATTCAATATGGTTGTGATAGATTAACTAGGTTTATTTTCTTGCAACCCCATTTACAATTTGTACACCCCCTCTCACAAGTATTGTAATAGCGTAGTAACTTTAAGTTCCGCAATTTATCACTTTATATATAACATGCTAGTAATTGGGGTTTGTATGGAAAGACTAAAGATAATAAAATAGAAAACCCTAATCAAAGACAAAATTAGGCATGAAAACAATACAGTTGCACACAAGCACCCCCTAGGGTAAATCCACTTGATTGCCTTTACAAAATGGCCATATTACGCATATGAAGTATCTTAGCAAAAACATACAAAAATAAAAGATCATAGTCCCTCGATGATGCTATCTAAGTTGCCTTTTGAATGATCTTGGTCTCTAAAAGAGAATGCTAAGATACCTTGCAACATTGCTAATCATGGTTATATGATGACCTACGCCCGTCCTGTTTACATCCAAAGATAGGGTTACTTACCAAATCAATGGTAAGATAACAATGTCAAAGGAAAAGAAAATGAACAAGAAAGACTTTTGAGTAGGTAGAATGCTCCTAATTACTTGCTCAATTTCAAACAAAACATCCTTGCTATTTTCAAAACAAACACCTACACTTTCAAAACCTCTTACAAAACTTGAAAACATTTTCAAAAGATCAACATATTTGTATACATTCTTACGAACGAGAATCATTACAAAGATTGCCTAAACGATGGCCTCTTTACAAAATACTTTCAAAAAACCACACAAAGAAGAATTTCAAATAAAAAGCAAATGATCTAGCAAGTAACTAGGAGCCCATGGAAAACCATGGATAAAAAGGGTGCTAATACCTTCCCTTTTCATAATATACCCCCAAACTCAAGAAATAATCTCAAAGGTATTTCCTGTGCTTTTTCACCTTTCCTTTTGGATAAAAGAAAAGTCGGTGGCGACTATTTTTAACCGTAAGATTTGTGATCAAATGCAAAACCTTCAAGTCAGTTCTTCCACCGTATCACAGAACTGGCGACTCTGCTGGGGATTTTGTGGAATAGATCAAAGGTGTTACCCTATCTCTTAAAGCCATCAATGATTGTCTTTCTATTTTGTTTATTTGTAAACGGTAGTTACGTTCAAATGCATATGTTCAAAAATAAATCATTGGACGTTTTTGGGAATAAAACACAAGAGTAAAGAAAAAACAGATAGTTTTGCACTTTCAAAGGGATATCTTTGTATTGACTTTGAGTAAGTATTTTTGTACAATGAGACAATCATTCTAGTAAGGGAATGCCGTCATAAAAAGTGAAAATTAGATACAAAGAAAAGATAGCTATGTGAAATAATCCCATGGGGTTCCCATTCTGCTATAGCCTTCGTGTCTCTGAGCATCTTATCTATTGGTTGCCTTGTCTGAAGCTGATTAAATTGATCATAACCGTTGAGTTTGTCAGTTGAAGCTGTAAGATGATCCAACAGGACATAGTCATACGCTTTAATTCCCTAAATTTTTCCTGGACCACCCTTTCAGGTTTTCAGTCCACCGGGATACCCTTTTTTGCCCAAGCCGCCCTTTCGGGTTTTCAGCTTGCCGGGTGTACGGATTTTTTTGTTTTATCCCTAATTTTTGCCCGAACCTTTTTGGTTTACCGGGATGCCCTTGTTTTTCCTAGGTGTATCAACCTAGTGGGTCTCTTATGTGTAGTATCTTTTGACTATGTCCGCGTTCACAGGGTGTGGCAGGTCGTCTCCATCCATGGTGGTCAAGATCATTGCTCCACCAGAGAAATGATTTTGATTAGAAATGGTCCTTCGTAGGTAGGAGTCCATTTTCCCCTGGGATCACCATGCGGCAGTATGATGCATTTGATCACCAAATCCCCGACTTGATACACTTGGCGTCTGACCTTTTTGTTGAAAGCCTTAATCATTCGCTTTTTATACATTTTACCATGACAGACAGTAGTAAGTCTTTTCTCATCAATCAAGTTTAGTTGATCAAGTCGAGTCTGGATCCAATCTTCTTCATTCAGATCTGCATCCTTCATAATTCTCAGAGAGAGGATCTAGATCTCAATAGGCAAGACAACCTCCATGCCGTAAACTAGAGAGTAGGGTGTTGCCCAGGTTGATGTGCGTGTTATGGTACGATACCTGTGGAGAGCGAATGGTAGCATCTCATGCCAGTCTTTGTATATGACTATCATTTTTTGTATGATCTTTTTGATATTCTTTTTTGCGGCTTCGACAACACCATTCATCTTTGTCCGGTAAGGGGAAGAATTGTGATGTTGGATCTTGAATTGCTCGCACAAGGCGATGATCATAGTATTGTTTAGATTCGTACCATTGTCTGTGATGATCCTCTCCGAGATACCATACCGACATATGAGATTCTGTTTAATGAACCGGGCTACAACATTCTTGGTTACGAAAGTGAAAGAGGCTTCCTCAACCCACTTTGTAAAATAGTCAATGGCCACTAAGATGAAGCGGTGTCCATTGGAGGTTGTTGGTTTGATTTCCCCATTAATCTTGATGCCCCACATAGCAAAAGTCTAAGGAGACGTCAAGACATTTAAAGGAACCAGAGGCACGTGCACCTTGTCAGCATAGATCTGAAACTTGTGGCAGGTTCGAGAGTGTTGATAGCAATCTACTTCCATGGTAGACCAGTAATAGCCAGCCCATAGGATTTTCTTTTCCATCGTATGCCCACTGGAATGGGTGCCAAAAGTGCCTTCATATAGATCAGCCATGATCTTTTCCGCTTTAACCTTATCTACACACCGAAGTAACACCGAGTCATGGTTGTGTTTGTAGAGAATGCCATTACTAAGGAAGAATTTAGCAAAGAATCTCCTTAAGAACTTCTTATCATTGACTGAAGCTCCTTCTGGATATTCTTGAGCCTCGAGATACCTCTTGACTTCGTGAAACCAAGACTGGTCCACTACTTCTTCAGTATTAATCTCATGACAGTGAGTTGGTTCATCCATTATTTAAATGGTGATCTGGGGAGCTTAGTTATCCCATTTAAGTTTAAACATGGATGACATTGTGGCTAGTGCATCTGCTAGCTGATTTTCTTCTCGTGGGAAATGCTCGAAGGTAATCTTCTCAAAATGTGGGATCAATGTCAGCACATGTTCTTTATAGGGGATGAGGTTAGGGTGTTTGGTGTCCCATTCTCCTTTGATCTGGCTGATGACCAAAGATGAATCTCTGAATACATTTAAAGATTTAATCCCCAAATCTATGGCAGCTTTGAGACCAAAAATGCATGCTTCGTATTCCACCGTGTTGTTTGTACAATTGAAGCAGAGTCTTACCGTAAAGGCAGTATGACATCATTCAGGAGATATGAGTACAACATCAATACCATTGCCGAGTTTGTTGGATGCCCCATCAAAAACCAGGGTCCATCAGGATCCTTGTTCAGGTCCGTCATATGGTCTGAATTCTTCACAGTTGTTTACCATTATGATTTCATCTGGGAATTCGAACTTCATGGACTGGTAGTCATCCACAGCTTGATGAGCAAGGTGATCAGCTAGTACACTGCCCTTTATTACTTTCTGGGTAGTATACTGTATGTCATATTCTGTTAGGATCATCTGTCATCTTGCTATTCTCCCAGAGAGTGCAGGTTTTTTGAAGATGTATTTTATTGGATCCATTTTAGATATCAATAAGGTAGTATGGGTCAGAGCAGCCCATGCCAGAGCACAGTAAGTTTTCTCGAGCAATGAATATCTTGTTTCACAATCGATAAACTTTTTGCTCAGGTAATAAATAGCGTGCTATTTTCGGCCAGACTCGTCATGCTGCCACAACACACACCCCATTGAATTTTCCAAAACAGTCAGATACATGATCAACGGTCTTCCCTCAACTGGTGGCATCAAAACAGGAGGCTCTTGCAGGTACTCTTTGATCTTGACGAAGGCAGTTTGGAACTCATCATTCCATTTGACAGCTTGATCTTTCTTCAGTAATTTGAAGATTGGTTCACAAGTAGCTGTCAGGTGAGAAATGAATATGGCAATGTAGTTTAAATGTCCCAAGAATCCTCTGACTTCTTTCTCAGTACGAGGAGCAGGCATCTCTTGTATCGCTTTCATCTTGGAAGGATCCACCTCAATACCTTCATTGTTGACGATAAATCCTAGGAGTTTACCAGACCTCACCCCAAAGGTGCATTTATTTGGGTTCAACCTCAGCTTGTACTTCTTTAGTTTCTCAAAGAGTTTATGTAAATGGTCAAGATGCTCTTCTTTTGTTTGAGATCTGGCTATCATATCATCCACATATATCTCTACCATGGCACGCTGATAGGTTTCCCCAACATTCTTTAATCCGAATAGCATAACCTTGTAGCAGAATGTTCCCCACTGTGTGACAAAGGTTGTTTTCTCCATGTCCTCAAGCGCCATTTTGATTTGGTTGTAGCCTGAGAAACCGTCCATGAAGGAAAACACTTTATGTTGTGTCGTATTGTCAACTAGAACATCAATGTGGGGGAGTGGGAAATCATCCTTAGGGCTTGCCCTATTCAAATCTATGTAGTCCATGCACATTCATACTTTTCCGTCCTTTTTGGGCACGGGAACGACATTGGAAACCCACTGCGGATAGGAGGTGACGACCAAGAATCTGACATTGAATTGTTTCATGACTTCTGCTTTGATCTTCTCTGACATGTCTAGTCGCATGCGATGGACCTTTTGCTTTACCGGTGGACAGTCCTCTTTCGTAGCTAGACGATGTACCACGATATTTGCATCAAGTCCTGACATGTCTTCATATGACCAGGAAAATACCTCAACATACTCGTGTAGCAACTGAATCAGATGCTCTTTGATACTGTGTTCTAGATTGGCACCCACCTTGACTTCTCTTTTGTCTTCTTCGGTACCTAGGTTGATTTTGTCCACTGGTTCCTTGTGGGGCTGAATGGTCATCTCTTCTTGTTGTAGTAACTTGGCGAGTTCCCCTGGTACTTCACAATCTTCCTCACCTTCATCTTTGGCTTGGTAGATTAGATTTTCAGAGTCGCAGAAGTCCATAGCAGAATCGTTACCCATGGGATCTCGAATGGATGTAGACTTGCATTGTGAGTGTGAGTGTGTGTAAGAGTATATCTATCTTTGAAAGAAATGAAAATGTAAAAAGAAAAACAATGAGCACAAAGTTTGTATGCAAAAACGTGCATGATTCATTGATGTCATATGGAAATGAGATAATAACCCTTACAAATGGACCATTGTGCCTCAGGTAAGACACAAGGTTTTAAGAGTCTGAATTGTTTTAATATTACATATCTGACAAAATGTAAAGATAAATTATTGTGAGATAAATGTGATTGGGACAAAATCTCTAGCCTCCCAGTTGTTGAGCCCTCCACTGACAGATGGGTAAATCATATCCTCCATGTTGTAGACGTCTTCATCATCCTCAATTGTGTTGACTTGGTGGTTACTGATCTTTAAGGGTGGTCCTCCGGCACGAGCGCGGCGTACAACTTTCTAGGCACCTGAAGTGAAACCCAGACCAAATTTGTCCGATTTGTATGGGATATCAGGGAGATGAACCCAAATAGTGCACCCAACTTCTTCTATCACTACCTTGGCATCCTTCAAAGACGACATCTTGAGTGGATACCTTGTAATCTTGGGGACTTGAGACACAGCCTTGGTTACTGCCACATCTTGCAAGACTTTTTCAAAGTGCTGGAATGGAGTTTCAATAAATTCACCAACTAGTTCCACATATATGAAGGAATTTAGATGGCTGACCATATACTCTTCTTCTCCATGAACGGTGATTATTTTCCCTTGAATTGGATATTTCAGCATTTGATGCAATGTAGAAGTAACGACACCAGCATTGTGAATCCACGGTCGGCCTAATAAGCAGGAATATGAAGGGCGAATATCCATTACATAAAAAGTTGAATCAAAATCTTGGGTTCCAACTTTTATGGGGATGTCCACTTCCCCATGCACCATCCTTTTTGAGCCGTCAAAAGCCCTCACTACTATGTTGCTCGGTTTCAATTTCAATCCTTCACAGTCAAGCCTATCAAGAGCCTTTTTAGGCAAAACATTCAGAGACGAACCAGTGTCCACCAAAACATGAGCCAAGGTCGTGCCCCTGCATTCGAGTGAGACATGTAATGCCTCATTATGCTTCCTCCCTCTTGGCGTTAAATCAGCATCTGAAAAACCTAAGCCATTATCCGCAGTCAATCTGGCTACGCAGTCTTGAAACTGATCGGTAGATGTTTCTTGGGATACATGGGCAGTTTTTAGGAATTATACCAAGGCCTTTGCATGAGCCTCGGAACATAATAATAAAGCCAGCATGGAAATTTTTGATGGAGTTTGCCCCAGTTTCTCAACTACATTATAGTCGCTTCTTTTTATGATCTTTAGAATTTCTTCCATCTCTTTTCGGGAAGTCTCAGGGATAGCTACTGATTGTGCCTTCGTCCGGACAGGCTCAACCAGAATACCTTTACCTCGAGTCTCGGTTGACTCGGCAGCAAGAATGTCAGTAGGGGTGATAACGAGGATTGTAACAGTTTTGTCAACAGGAGTATTAGCAGAGATATTTGTAGGACTGAGAATAGTTTTTAGAGGAGCAACAACAACAAGAATGATTACGGGTCCAGAAATAGCTTTTGGAGGAGCAATTTCTGGAGAGAAAACCCTTCCACTTCGAGTGATCTTACTAGTCCCTGCGATATTACTGACATCAGAGTCAACTTTCTTGGAATTTGAATCTTCAGCAGCTGGCCAATCTTGCTTGATACTGTGGTAGTAGACATCCCCTACATAATTCCATGGTACGGTTTTATCTCACGAATACGGGATTGGTCCAGGCATTGTAATTATCAACGGAGCTACCTTAGGAACTGATGTAATTCTAACGGGTCTTTTGGTGGAGACCCTGGAAGAATTGTCGGAAATGGTCACAATGGAAACATCATTATAAGAAATAGTTGGAGTAGAAGTCTTTTCGAACAAAATTTTGTTGTTATCTATTAGGCATTGAACGCCTGCTTTCGACAAAGGACAGTTGGTTGGTGAGGATAAACAAAAATGACAGCTTTCATCACAGCCTGGGAAAACACCCGCATTCAACAAATTATCTTTGATAGTCAGGAGTGGGGTCACAAGTTCATCAACTGAAGTAACAAACATATCTTCCTCGACGGCGTTGACATAACGACCGTGTTTGGGCATAAGGGCAGTAATTACATTGGGCTTTTCTGGCGCGTCGAATTCAATCTCTTTGGCTTCAAGGAGGTCTTGTACTTTGTTCTTTAAAGCCCAACAATTGTTAGTGTCATGGCCGGGACTCTCAGAATGGTATGCACAGCGGGCATTAGGATGATAGTGAGAAGAGGTTGTGTTAGGATTCATTAGAGCTTCTTTAAAAGTCAGTAGATTGGATCTTAACAAATGTGGCAATACTTGAGATAGTTTCATATTAATTCGGGTGAATTTTCTGACTGGTCTTTCCATTCTTGGCTTGTTGCTTCTTTTATGAGCCAGCGCAGGTTTAGGAATCATGACAGCCCCCACCATTGGACAGTGTTCAGTCCCATCTTGATTTCTCTGAGGATAAACAACAACCACTTCTTTCTTTCCAATGAAGGGTGTCCTTGTAACAGCAGATGATGCATCTTTTTGGATTTTCCCGTTCTTTATCCCAACTTCCACCCTTTCTCCGGTTAATATCAATTCAGTAAAACCCGTCGAAGAGCTCCCAATTAAGTGATTAAAGAAGGGACCAGACAAAGTGCCTAAAAACATGTCTACCAACTCTCTTTCAGATAGGGGAGGCTGGAATCTTCCTGTTAAGTCCCTCCATTTTTGCGCATAGTCTTTAAAACCTTCACTTGAAACCATGGCCATACTCTGGAGTTGAGTACGGGTGGGTGCAAGATCAACGTTGGATTGGTATTGTTTGTAAAAGGGTGCAGTAAGATCTTCCCAGTTATGAACATTGGCTCTTTCTAACTGATAAAACCAATCAAGTTGAGTTCCAAACAAACTGTCTTGAAAGAAGTGTACCCATAAATCCTTGTCAGTGGTATGAGGTTGGATTTTCCTCACATAGGACCGGAGATGCATTTTGGGACATGAAACTCCATCATATTTGGCGAACACCGGTGCTTTGAATTTTGGAGGAATGACTATGCTAGATATTAACCGCAACTCCTCAAAGTCCAATCCAGGCACTTTTTGGTTTCCATTGTACTTAACCGTTCTTCTAGATGCTTATACTTGTCGTTGGCTGGAAGATATTATTCTTCAGAATAGTCTTCTTCTTCCTCTTCCTCTTCTGAATCTAGTTGAACAACTTCTTCCTTGCCTTTCCCATCTTGATTGTCTTTCCCAACAGATGATGTAGAAAAGTCTAAAGTACTTCTTGCTTGTCCTTGGAATCTTCTTCCCATGTTTAGAACTTCGGTTATTTTCTTTTTCTTCTTTTTCTCTTCAACCAACAAGGTCTTCAACTCTTCTTGTCCTTTGGCTAGAGTTAATAACATCTGTTGAAACTGGGCATTTTGAGCTTGGAGGTCCTTCACCGTTTGCTCGAGATCCATCTTACTGAAATAAACAGTAGAAAGATGAGGAGACTTGTTGCAAGAAATTTGCTTATGTTATGATGAATGGTAAATGCATATGCAATGATTTCAAGGATTTTAAAGATTTAAATTTGTTTTAGACAAAAAGGAAACACACGTTATATTAATAAATTAAAGCTTGAGTACATCAATGCCTCTTTGGGAAAAACAATACAAAAAACTCTAAGGTAAAAAGGTTGTACGCATCATCTTTGGTGCGATGTAGGCATTCAGAGTCTGCTCCTCATGAAGTTGCTTAGTGAGTTCTAAAACCTTCTTATCTCTAGCATAGAATTGGGCTTCGAAAGTATCTCTCTCCCCCTTGAGTTGTATCCAATCTCTTTGTAAGTATTCAAGAAAGGTGGGCATGTCAGGATATAGGACAGTGTATGGAACATCTCCTTCCGTGACAGGCTCAATAATTACCGGGAGAATGGAAGGATAAGGCATCATAAGACTATGAGCACAAGTTCGTACCCATTTGAGGTAAGGCTCAAGAGGGATGTAATTATTGTGCCCTAATTTCTTGCTATCTACCTTATTCAACATCCTCCAAGCTCTGATAAATATCTAATGAAGACCTTGATTGTCGTTCTCGTAGTCAAATACCAAACCTTGAATGAGCATCTCATGAGGGCCATCTCTTCGGGCGTAACCAAACTGTCTCAAGGATAAGCAGGGGTTATACGTGATACCTCTTCTAATGCCAAGTAGCGGGACATTAGGGAACTCTCCACAACGGTCGACAATAGTAACATTCTCTATAGATCGGGAACACCAATGGATGTCTGAATGTTTGAGCGTCATCAACCTTTGTGACCACCTTGAACCTTGCTCGTTCTTTAATACAGATTGGGGAAGGTGTGAAATAAACCATCTTGCCAAGATAGAAGTGCAACACATAAGGATACCTATTTTCCTCATAGTGCGAGTGTGAAAAGAATGCAGAATGTCCCTAGCAAAGTAGGCATCGGGTTACGAGATATGAAGATTTTAACGGCGTTCACATATATTAGTTGGTCAGGATTTGGAAACAAAACCATCCCATAGATGAGGAGAGCCACAATTTCCTCAAAGGCATGCAAATCCAAAGAGTTCCAACAGTTTCGTGCTTTCTCAAACAAGAACATTGCTAAGAAGCCTTTGACACCACTCCTGGTTTCCCAATTAGTTGTGACATCAGATGATTGCAAGTGTAGAGCTTGAGAAATCTCTTCTGGATTTGGGTCTCTTTTCGTACCATTGAAAGGTAGTTGATTGAGAATGGGAATCCTCAAGAGTTGGGAGAATTCTTCCAAAGTTGATACAAGTTGATAATCGGGAAATGTGAAGCAATGGTGTAAAGGATCAAAGAACTGAAAGAGCACCTTCATCATGTCTTCATCAGTGTTGGAGGTGACCAAGTTGAGTAGGCGACCATGTCTCCCGGTGAATGGAGAATTTTCTAGAATCCTTTAAGCTAGCTCCTTAAGTTGTGGAGGGATCCTTACAATATTGACTTGAATAGTTTTCCTACGAATAGAATCCATGTCCTACAAAATAGAACAAAGATGAACCCCAAGATCCTTGAAATGGTTACTGAATGAATATGATGTTATGATGTTCATGATGTTATGTACAAGTAAATATACACAAACAAAGCAAACAAGTCCTTAGGTTTAGGCTTGCATGGATTCTCATAGGTAAGTACCCTCTTGAAGTTTAGTTAGATCAACCTGTCCTAGAAATAGTAACCGGGTTCTAAGGAGCTCAATATCACTGGATTGTTTCCTTGAGCATTGTCTCAGCATAAGCCTCTTTAATGGCGACTTAAATATCTCAAAAAACCAAACCTCAATGAGTGTAGTATCGAGTATCTACCAACTTCAGACTGCACCAAAGCCAGTCATCTCACTACGTCCTAAAGGCCAATTTGGTCAAGTAAAGGTTCTAAAAGTTTATTAGTGCTTCATGACATCACTCAGCGGCCCCGTATTCTCCTTGATTAACTCAAGGGATAATGGTACCCACAAATATGTCGCACTAACATAGGTATTACTTAGACCCTGTCGTTATACCCCGCACAGTTTCTACAATGTATTGCTACTTAATTATAAGGTAACCCAAATCTGTGTAGAGGATTCAAACCCAAACAAAGAACCATAATATAAACAAACAAGTTAAACAAAGAAAGCAAGTAAATATGATCTAACCCTAAGGTAACCCCACTTTTAGAATTTTCCCTGGCATAGTCGCCAGTTATGTGATACGATGGGAGAACTGACTTGAAGGTTCTGCGTTTGATTGCAAATGTTGCAGTTAGCAAGAGTCACCACCGACTTTTCTTTTATCCAAAAGGAAAGGTGAAAAAGCACAGGAAAGACCTTTGAGATTGTTTCTTGAGTTCGCGGGGTAGATTATGAAAAGGGAAGGTATTAGCACCCTTTTCATCCATGGTTTTCCATGGGCTCTTAGTTACTTGCAAGATCACTTGCTTTTTGTTTAAAATTGTGCTTTGTGTGATTTTTTGAAATTATTTTGTAAAGAGTCCATCGTTTAGGAAATCTTTATAATGATTCTCGTTTGTAAGAATGTATACAAAGATGTTGATCTTTTGAAAATGTTTTCAAGTTTTGTAAGAGGTTTTGAAAGTGTAGGTGTTTGTTTTGAAAATAGCAAGGATGTTTTGTTTGAAATTGAGCAAGTAATTAGGAGCATTCTACCTACTCAAAAGTCATTCTTATTCATTTTCTTTTCCTTTGACATTGTTATCTTACCATTGATTTGGTAAGTAAACTTAGATAGCATCATCGAGGGACTATGATCTTGTATTTTTGTTTGTTTTTGCTAAGATACTTCACATGCGTAATATGGTCATTTTGTAAAGGAAATCAAGTTGATTTACCCTAGGGGGTGCTTGTGTGCAAGTTTATTGTTTTCATGCTTGATTTTGTCTTTGATTAGGGTTTTCTATTTGATTAGTTTTAGTCTTTCCATACAAACCCTAATTACTAGCATGTTATATATAAAGTGATAAATTGCGGAACTTAAAGTTACTACGCTATTACAATACTTGTGGGAGGGGGGTGTACAAATTGTAAATGGGGGTTGCAAGAAAATAAACCTAGTTAATCTATTACAACCATATTGAATTGGTACAAGAATGGAAATAAATAAATGTACAAAGTAAATAAATATGCAAAAATGCAAATGCAAAGAAAATGGATCTTATTGTTTGAATTTTTTAGGAAAAAGGGAATTTGAGTTTAACCTAATTAATTAAAGGGAAAATAATTAATTAAAAGTAAAAAAATTAAACCTAATTTTTCTAGGAAAGGTTTTTAAATAAAACCCTAAATCTATTAATTGATTAAAAGGAAATTAAGTTTAAGAAAAGTATTTTATTTATTTTTGTCTTGAAAATGATTTATGGTATTATAAAATATTTTTGGTCTTTTTAAATATTAAATAATATATTTTAATTGGTGTAAAAGAAAATAAATAATAATCTAGTTTTAATTAAATTTACAAGAATAATTAGTAAAATAAATAAAGTATGGTTAAATAAAAAATATTTTTTGTGAGAAAAATAAATAAACTAAGTCAAAATATAAATCTACTATTTTTATATTTTTTGTGATTTTCTATTATTAGAAAAAAAATTAAGAAAATCAATAAAATGGAAATAAGAAAAGAAAATAAAACTGGGCCAGGGGTGTGTAAATGAAACAAGGGGGTTAGCAAGTAAAACAAAAAAACAGCAAAGCCCAAAGATGCCCAGCGCCTGCGAAAAAAAGGTCAGAATGCAAAACAATGTGAAAAAAACCAAAAGGGTACCATTGGGGCTCGAACCCAGGTCCTTTTGGTTACAGGCACGCGCTTCTATCACTGGGGTGGCTATACATCCGTTTATATAACTCATACAACAAATACATAAGGCAAACATGTTCCTGGGTTAACTTCATCTTCAACCTCACGCCCAGCCATAAGCTTTGTAACTTGTTCAAATCTCAACAAAATTGAAAATTGTAAACATGAAACTTGTAGAAAATTTCCTCACGGTTCTAGAAATGTAAAGCATTAAAATTAAAGATCAAAGATAAGCATGAATTTCATTGGCCCTAATTTGAACCCTAAAAATCTCAGAAACTTCAATCCTAAAATTCTCTAATCTCAAGCAAAATTAATAGAAACTATGGACATGGTTAGCTTTACGGCAATGATATCTACATGTTTCATTCACAAATAAATCATTGATGATGCCTGTATGAAAAGTTCCAAAGTTATAAAACTTACCTTGCAAGAGGGTATCAGGTTTGAAGTTTGAGCAACTTTCAAGATATTCCAATGATTGGGTTAGCTTCCTCATGTTCCCAAGAAGCTAATGGGATGCTTAGCTTGAGCTGAAAGTACTTGAGGAGTTCTGGAGAAGTCCAAGTGTAAAACTTTGTTTTTGAAAATAGAGGATGGTGTTAATGGTGTTACAGTTCTGTAAAAGGGTGTGGGATTAGTTCTAAATGATATTTAGAAGTTTTAGGAACCAAAAGGCTTAAAAACGGACGAGGGAGTTATGAGTTTCAAGTTTTTGGTCAGTCTATGTGAAAATGGAGGTATGAGATGTGATTCTGAGCTCTAGGTGTTTTCAGGGGTCAAGCATCCGTGTCTTTTGTGGCCAATGGTTTGTATATTGTTGTACCCCAAAATTTGCCCTCCTTTTTTTCACAAGAAACCACAGCTTCGGGCTTTTCCTGATTTTTCAGATTGGCTTAAGAATCAATCAAACAGACTTTTCTTATCAGTCAGACAGAATTAGGGTTTCCATTAAATTTTGAATCAGTCCAAGCAGATTATTAGGGTTTATATTTATTTGTTTGAGTTTGGCTCAGGGTTTGATCAAGTAGACGTTTCTTTGACAATAAATCCAAAATTAGGGTTTGCGCACGCATTCTCAGAAGAATTTGAATCCACAACATTTCATTTGACTGTCACATGGTTTTGACGCTTGTTCAAAATTGATGTATGTTTCTCAAAGCCTAAAACATCTGGGATAGAAGCTGAGGCATTTGAATTGAAAGTTTGAAGCGTTGGTTTAATCAGTAAAGTGAAAGGCGTATGGACGTTTGTTTGTTTAACTGTGTAATACATATGGTTATTTGGAATGCCGGGCTTATTGTTGGTTAATGTAAGGCTGTGAGACTATGACGTTTGTTGATTATTTATGTTATCTAAGTTAAAATAGTTGGGATAATTTCCAATTATTATAATTCAAGAAATTTAAATGATTAAATAAACAAGTAAAGAACTATCTGACAAAAGATTTTTATTTATTTTAATTATTGTTACAAGTGTTATTTGAATACAGTAAATTTATTTACAGTGTTTATAATGATGTTTATTACAATGGTTAAAAATAAAATAAATCTACATCCTAAGTCTCTTGAAGTCTTCATCTTCTACTGCTGCTTCCCTTGCCCCAATTGATATTTACCTGCAAAGCCAGAAAAGGAGAAGTCAACACAATTAATTTGGAAAAAAGCATTTTTCAGACAGATAAGCAAAAGTTCATCATTAAAGGTTGTTGGCCGGAATCAGTTTGTTCGTCCTCTCTGCAAATCGCAAGAAGATGTCTCTTCTTGGTTCACAAAGAGGGAAAGAAAAATTATTTTGCAAAATGCACAAAGCTGCATAAATTCTAATTGTCAAAAAGGCAAACCAAACTGAAATGCCAAACCAAATTGCAAACTGAACAAACAAGTTGCACAATGTAAACTAGGCAAACCAAACTGTCAAAAAAGATATCAAAACTGAAAAATTGTCAAGAAAGATATCAAAACAGAAAAACTGTCAAAGAAGCTATCAAACTGTCAATGCAGAAAAGAAGGAAAGTACAAGAGGCAGAGCAAAACCAAAATGCAAGCAATATTTCAAAACTTTCATCATTTTCCAGCCAACACCTTTTCAGAAAAAGAGTACCTTTAAGCAATATAATATGCTTATGGAGAGAGAAAGAGAAAAGAAAAAGCAGGCTTACAGTTTTTGGGGCAGGCTTAGAAGAGATAAATATAAGATTATTCTAACAGTTCAAGGGGGGAAGAACACATAAAGAAAAATATAACACAAAGTTGTAAACACATAACACAAGCCCTCAAGCCTGCTTCAGACTGCCTCAAACCTGTTACAGAAGCAAGCAAACAAAAGCTTGCCTCAAGCCTTGCAGCCTGCCTCAAACCTGTTACAGAAGCAAGCCTCAAGCTTGTAACAAAAACAAGCATGTAGCCTCAAAACTGCCTTCAAGCTTACAAACTGCTTCAAGCCTCAAGCCTGTAACCAAAACAAGCCTGTAGCCTCAAAACTGCCTCCAAGCTTACAAACTGCTTCAAGCCTCAAGCCTGTACCAGCTAACAAACTTATAGAACCTTACCAAAACCTCCAAACTTACAAACTGCACAAGCTTGCCTCAAAGAAGCAAGCCTCCAAGCCAAAAACCTGTCAAACTGCATAGCATCACAGGCCTGCTTCAGCCTGCCTAAAAAACCTGTCAAACTGCACAAGCTTGCCTCAAAGAAGCAAGCCTCCAAGCCTAAAAACCAGTTATCAGAACAGCAACTGAAGCAAGCATCTCAGATATCATCATCATTGAAAGAAAAAGCCAACAATGCCCAAGAGAGGAAAAAGCAAGCATCTCAGAATCAAAGAACAAGCATTCAAATACTCAGAGGCAGGCATTCAGATAAGCAAAATAGAGAATTAAGAAGCAAATAATACAACATTTTCAGAGTTAGGGTCATCACAAAACGAAGCAAGAGATACGGAATACCAGATAAGCCAGCAAGCTTTCATCACCGCGTCTCTCCGCCTCGGCCACCTGAGAAGCGCCTCCATTCCAAACTCCTCTCCAACAACAAACCCTAAAGGTATTGTCCTCCTTCATTTTCTACAACTCACATAAACAAATAATACAGAAGTTCAGAACATGTAAAAGTTTAATCATGCAAATCCGAAAACCCTAAAAAATGCTTAGAAGAAAAAATCGTTACCTTTTTTTTCACCGCCTGAACAACCATGGAGAGAGGAGAGTGGAGATGGCGCCTAGTAGCCTGAGGCGAGGAGAGAAGCATCAATGGCTAGGTGTTTGAGAATGAGGAAGAGGCAATGAAGAGGAAGGAGAGCGACGCCGTTCGTCAAGCTGAACAAACCCAATTCTGAGACAAACACATTCAAACCCTAACAACAAAAACGTTGTAACGCGTCTGGGCCTGCCCCTTGATCAAACCCCCTAAGCCCATTTAATTTATTTAGACAAATCAATCTTTTTTTTATCACCTTATTTCTTTTTTCATAACTTATAATATATTAACTTTTTGCACAAAATTTTCTTAATGTTTATTACATTTTAAAAAATACATAAATAATTAGTTTGTTTTGAATTAAATACTTTTCTCTTTAAAACCCTTTTTATTTATATAACATTAACAAAAAATACAAAAATAATAATAATACTTAATAATACATTAGGTTAACCTTTTGATCACTTGTAAATAATCATGTGCATCATACATTGCTTTTATCCTTATACTTTGCTATATTTTTACATGGAGAATGTGACAATTCGATTTGGTTGTAAATAATACTTGGACACTACTATTCTGATGAGACCCATCCCCATTTGTAAACATTTGTACCCCCACCCCCGGATACTTATTTGTAATAGCTTAGACTTTAAATTCCGGCAATTTATCGCTTTCCATATACTGTATAGTAATTAGGGTTTGTATGCGAAGATTCAAAATCAACCGCTAGATAACCTAACTCAAAGATAAATGCATGAAAACCAATACACAATTCACACTTGCACCTCTAGGGTAACCTCGCTTGTTGCCTCGGAAAATACAATCATGTCCCTCGAGTATGAGACACTCTAGCAAATGTCCCTTCGATAAACAAAGATCGTAGTCCCTCGATGTTGCCTTCAATGAAACGATCTCGTCCCTTACAAAATTGCTAGAGCGTCTCACAAGTTGCCTTCAATGATTGTATATGGTGACCCGCGCCTGTCCCGTTTACATCCTAACGCAAGGTTGTTCACCAAACACAATGGTGAAACAACACTGTTAAAAGGGTTAAAACATGAGAAAGATCTTTGAGTAAAATAGGGTAGACAACTCTTAGTTACTTGATCAAAAACTTGCAAAACATCCTTGCCAACTTTCAAACACACTTCACAAACACAACTTCCCAAAACAACTTTCAAAAACATTGAAACATCTTTTCAAAAAGACATACACCTTTGTATATACTCAAACAAGAGTCATTACAAAGGTTGCCTAGACAAGGCATCTTTTTCAAAACATTTTCAAAACCACACACACAAAGCACCATTTTAAACAATTGAAAAGCAAAGGCAAGTGATCTAAAAACAAGTAACTAAGAGCCCATGGATAACCATGGATGAAAAGGGTGCTAGCACCTTCCCTTTTCATAATCTACCCCCCAAACCCACGAAAACATCTCAAAGGCATTTCCTGTGCTTTTTGACCTTTCCTTAGGATAAATAAAAGTCAGTGGCGACTCTTGCTAAACCGAACAAGTGCGAATACAAACGTAAAACCTCAAGTCAGTTCTCCCACCGTATCACAGAACTGGCGCCTCTGCTGGGGATCTTTCTAAAAGTGGGGTTACCTTAGGGTTTTAGATCACCTATACATGCTTGCTTTGATTGCTTTGATTGATTTACTTTTTTGGGTTCCTTGTTTGGGTTTGTTGTAAATCCTACACCCGGATTTGGGGGCACCTTCTTAGGTAAATAGCAATAAACTATGAGGGAACTGTGCGGGGTATACCGACATGGTTGAAGCAGTAGTTATGTTAGTGTGACATATTTGTGGGTACCGGTAGCCCTTGAGTAGTCAAGGAGAATACGGGGCCGCTGAACGATGTCATGAAGCACTAACGAACTCTTAGAACCTTACTTGACCATCTTGGCCTTTTTAGGGGTAGTGAGATGACCGACTTTGGTGCAGTCCGAAGTTGGTAGATACTCGATACTACACTCCTTGAGGATTGTTTTCTTGGAATATTTTGGTCGCCAGTTAAGTGGCTAAACCAAAACAATGAACATAGAAAATAATCCAGTGATATTGAGCTCCTTAGAACCCGGTTTCTATTTTAGGACAGGATGAGCCCACTAACTTCAAGAGGGTACTTACCTAAAAAAAACCATGCAAGCCTAAACCTAAGGACTTGTTTGCTTTGTGTGAATATGATCACCTGTATATACACTTTCTTACTTTTGCATACATGTACATAACATCATAACATCATACCATGGCATTTTCAATAACCATTTCAAGGATCTCGAGGGTCTTTTGATGCAGGGTCACGTTGAACCAAACGTCTACCAAAGGGCAAGAGGATTTTCCTCTAAGCAAACACCGTCAAAGGTCAAGAGCAACAACTTGAATCAGGGGTTATGACCCACTTGACATGGTGAGCTTGATTCTCGTGGAAAGACATCCACCGATACAAAGTTCTCCAATCAAAGATGTTGATCGAAGTTCAACCTCTAACATATTCTTGTGTTTACCCCACGAGATCCTTGAAAACATGCATCCACATATCATGCATTGCATCATAACAGGTTTTCCTTTTTCAGGTCTCCTTATCTTCCTACTGTTTATTTCAGTAGAGATGGCTCTAGAGCAGACTATCAAGGGCATCCAAGCTCAAAACGCTTAACTTCAAGAGATGTTCTTGAACCTATCCAAGGGGCAGGAAGAGTTGAAAGTACTCCTCGCTAGAAACCTGGCCGAGAAAAATTCGGAAGACAATAAGGACAAACGGTTGGAACAACTGCAAACTGAGGTTGAAGCAATGAGAACCCAAATGCTAGGGCAGATGGCTCTTATCCAAGGCCTAGCCCGAAGACAAGAAGAGCTGGGAACCATTATCAATCAATTTCGTCAAGGCGGTTGCAACCGTATGGGGCAAACAATCAGGATCGGAAATCAAGGCCTTGCTCAGATTCCCATGAGACAAGAAACCGGTTTAAAGGAGAGAAGACCTTCTCACTTTGCTTCCACATCACGAGCCCAACAACGACCTCGTCACCATCAACCGGATAATCATCCAAAGGGGGAAAGACTTAAAAGGCAATTCACCCAAATCAACATGCCATTGTCACAAGCATTGCAGCACATGTTGAAGATGAATCTGATTACGGTGATAAACCCTCATCCGAACCCTAAAACGTTTTCTCCCAGCTACAATCCAAATTCCAGGTGTGCCTATCATTCTGATAGTCCTGGACATGATACAAACGGTTGTTGGGCGTTGAAGTACAAAATTCAAAACCTGATCGATGAAGGAATGCTGGAGTTCACACAAGATGGCCAGACTGAATTCTTCTGCCAAAGGTTCACCACCTAAAGTGAAAAGTTCAGACAAAGAGGCTTCTGTTCATTTTGAATTTTCAAGTTGTAATCTCTTTGTTATTCGAACAATTATCTATTAATGTCAAACTTTGTTTCATTAATGCATTGCATATGTTTGTCTTGAATTCATCCACACGTTTCTTATACTTTCTTTATGATATTTGACTCTTGATAAAAAGCTACAAGCCTTTAGAAGGAGGATGACGAAACAATGCCATAATCTCATACAGTATGCTTTTGAACAGACCTTGCTGACGATGTACGGGCATTTCTTTCAAATCCCAAACACTGGAGTTATAAGGAAGATAATCCCTAGTCAACCCCTTTGATCCAAAGAAGTAGGAGTTTTCTGTTCTAAACAAATTGAAACCTTTGATTTAAACCTGGGGCAGGGTAGTCTCTCAGTTAATTCAAAAAAAAGGATGCGCATTGAAGTTGCAAACTCTCAGTTCGTAATACAACGAACGACATCAAAATAAAAAGGGCATTCCTCTGGAATCAAAAGACAGCGATGGTTCCTTACCTCATAGGCAGTCAATCTCTTAAAAGAAAAAAGCCCACTGAGCCAAAACCTATAAAGGAGGCTTAAGAAAGCTGGGGCATCCCGCTGACTGTAATCTCAAAAAACAGGAACAGTCAGGCAAAAGTTAGGGACAACAAATCAAAAGAACGAGGTCATTACAAATCCTCAACAACATGAAAAATGTTGCAAAAAAAAAGAGATGATGACTGCCTTCCAAAATCCAACTTGTGTGAGCCATCACCAAAACTTCGTTCCAAACTCGAATAGAGTTCGACGCGCAATTAACTGAGTCTAGGATTGAAGAACATCACGAAGAGCGGGTAGGTACAAATATACTTTGAGCCTTTGTCCTTTGTTTCTTAAACCGTGAACCAAGCCACGTTACAACCCTTCAAAAGTCCTAATTGAAGCATGGGTTAGTTCGAAAGCATATTGTTTAAAAGGTATCCTGACTCCTGTAAGGCTTTGCCCTAAATCTTGTGTTGAATTTGTCTTATAAAAAGTTTTCTGCTAAAAAATGCATTTTTCAAAACTTCGAGACAGACATAAACATTGCATTACTTGAATATCACTGTTTGCATTTGGCTATTTGTTTGACAGCGGAGAAATTCACACAATGAATATCCGATGAACGAAAGCCCTCTCAGTGAACAAAATCACTTCAAAAAGGATGACACTTCCATCGAAAAATCTCCTATCAACAAGGGGGCATGACATGTCACTATCCAGCACACCTGGGGCAGTCCAGTCAAGATTCCAGGAAATCTCTCAAAGAAGTGCAGAGTAACCAAGGGCAAGTCTCCATCTCCATCACTTGAGGCATTGAACGTCAATCCCAACAAGGGGTTACATACAGTCAAACATTTCCAGGCAGTGCCACAAACACTCACCACTAGGGGCAATGACAAATCTCCCCAAAAGTCCTTCTTATAGGATGACTCCCCAGCAAGGGTTTAACCTCTGAAAACCCTTCCCCAGCTGAATCAACCTCAAGAATCCTCGAGGACTTCCCCCAAAAAAGATGTCACCTCTCTAGCGGACTGACGACAGTGTTTATTTCCCCAACAACACCAGGATTCCCCAGCTTGAGTTTGCCTCTCCGACTACTACAAATCAAAGGACCACAACTCCTCTTCTCTAGTAGACTACCCTACAATCCCCAACAAGTTACTACGAAACCTGGACCCGACCAGATATCAGTTCAACTTCGACTCCCCAGTAGAGCAACGGACGACTAAGACTCCTAAACTCTTTCCCCCCAAGAAAGAATCAACACTCCCCACAGAGTTTTCAATATCCCCCAGCGGAGTTCTCCTCAAACAGGAATCCATTAGAAATATTCTAAGCAAAGATTGAAGACACACATACTCTTCAACAACAGTCAGGGATTTAATGACTCCCCAACACTTGTCAAGGATTTATTCTCCAAGACAAAATTACACTTCAACAACATTCATAACATATGCATACAAAATACATATGACACAAATCTCATTTATTTTGAGAACATCATTACACAATGCATACATCATGACATTGCATACAACTAACTCTTTACCTTTTCAGGAAAGATCAATCAACAGGCAAAGATCATCATCTTCCGAGATTCCTTCTAGAGACAGTTCAGATGTGACCCAGATATGGAGACATTCTGATACTTATTCCAGATTTCCTTCTAGAGACAGTTCAGATGTGACCCAGATATGGCGACATTCTGATACTTATTCCAGATTTCCTTCTAGAGACAGTTCAGATGTGACCCAGATATGGCGACATTCTGATACTTATTCCAGATTTCCTTCTAGAGACAGTTCAGATGTGACCCAGATATGGCGACATTCTGATTCTTATTCCAGATTTCCTTCTAGAGACAGTTCAGATGTGACCAAGATATGGCAACATTCTAATACTTATTCCAGATTTCCTTCTAGAGACAGTTCAGATGTGACCCAGATATGGCGACATTCTGATACTTATTCCAGATTCCTTCTAGAGACAGTTCAGATGTGACCCAAATATGGCGACATTCTGATTCTTATTCCAGATTTCCTTCTAGAGACAATTCAGATGTGACCCAGATATGGCGACATTCTGATACTTAATCCATATTTCCTTCTAGAGACAGTTCAGATGTGACCCAGATATGGCGACATTCTGATACTTATTCCAGATTTCCTTCTAGAGACAGTTCAGATGTGACCCAGATATGGCGACATTATGATACTTATTCCAGATTTCCTTCTAGAGACAGTTCAGATGTGACCAAGATATGGCAACATTCTAATACTTATTCCAGATTTCCTTCTAGAGACAGTTCAGATGTGACCCAGATATGGCGACATTCTGATACTTATTCCAGATTCCTTCTAGAGACAGTTCAGATGTGACCCACATATGGCGACATTCTGATACTTATTCCAGATTTCTTTCTAGAGACAGTTCAGATGCGATCCATATATGGCTGACATTCTGATACTTATTCCAGATTCCTTCAAATACAGTTCAGATACGATCCAGATTCGGATGTCATTCTGTCACTCATTCAAAATACAGTCCAGATACGATCCAGATTCGGATGTCATTCTGTCACTCCTTCAAATACATTTCAGATACGCTCCAGACACGGACGCCATTTCTTTTGCTCATAAAAACTCAGTCTCCAAATATAGTTCAATGGCATTCCAGACACGAATACCATTTTGATGCTCATTCTTCTGACCTACAATAACAATTCAACAATCATTCTTGGATGGCATCTTCTAAGCCCATCTCCAGTAAGACTTCTTTCACACCTCCAAATGGCATCTTTAAGCCCATCTCCAACAATTATCCATCATATCTCCAAATGTCATCTGTAAGCCCATTCCCGACATCACAATACCTGTAGAGATTGAAGATCAATACCTGTAACAAGCCAGGGAAACTATCTTTCTTTCTCAGGTCAGAGATTAATACCTGAAACCAGACAGGACAAATATCTACTCGACCAACTCATGCTTATTCAACTTCAAGACCTCTAAAAACAGTTTACGGATTCTCCAAACACGGATGTTAATCTATCACTTGTTCAGATTCAACTTTTGAAAATAGTTCACGGATGCTTCCAAACACGGATGTCAATCTATTGCTTATTCAGACCCCCGGTTCAGAGATGTTTCAAACATGGATACCTTTCTGATACTCGTCCACTCACCTACAACATTCTTGGATGGCATCTTTAAGCCCATCTCCGACAAGATTCTGTCACATCTCCAAATGGACTCTTTAAGCCCATTCCCTCAAACTACGCTTTAACGAGTGCAAATTGTTCGGGCACTCTAGTGGCCAATCTCTTTTTACCTTCGAGTCACGAACGGTAAAACTGCCAATCTAACTCTTCAGGTTCAAGAAGATTGAACAGGGGCAACTGTTGTACCCCAAAATTTGCCCTCCTCTTTTACACAAGAAATCACAGCTTCGGGCTTTTCTTGATTTTTCAGATTGGCTTAAGAATCGGTCAAACAGACTTTTCTTATCAGTTAGACAAAATTAGGGTTTCCATTAACTTTTGAATCAGTCCAAGCAGATTATTAGGGTTTCTATTGATTTGTTTGAGTTTGGCTCAGGGTTTGATCAAGCAGACGTTTCTTTGACAATAAATCCAAAATTAGGGTTTGCGCACGCATTCTCAGAAGAATTTGAATCCACAACATTTCATTTGACTGTCACATGGTTTTGACGCTTGTTCAAAATTGATGTCTGTTTCTCAAAGCCTAAAACATCTGGGATAGAAGTTGAGGCATTTGAATTGAAAGTTTGAAGCATTGGTTTAATCAGTAAAGTGAAAGGCGTATGGACGTTTGTTTGTTTTACTGTGCAATACATATGGTTATTTGGAATGTCGGGCTTATTGTTGGTTAATGTAAGGCTGTGAGACTGCGACGTTTGTTGATTATTTATATTATCTAAGTTAAAATAGTTGGGATAATTTCCAATTATTATAATTCAAGAAATTTAAATGATTAAATAAACAAGTAAAGAACTATCTGACAAAAGATTTTTATTTATTTTAATTATTTGTTACAAGTGTTATTTGAATACAGTAAATTTATTTACAGTGTTTATAATGATGTTTATTACAATGGTTAAAAATAAAATAAATCTACATCCTAAGTCTCTTGAAGTCTTCATCTTCTACTTCTGCTTCCCTTGCCCCAATTGATATTTACCTGCAAAGCCAGAAAAGGAGAAGTCAACACAATTAATTTGGAAAAAAGCATTTTTTAGACAGATAAGCAAAAGTTCATCATTAAAGGTTGTTGGCCGGAATCAGTTTGTTCGTCCTCTCTTCAAATCGCAAGAAGATGTCTCTTCTTGGTTCACAAAGAGGGAAAGAAAAATTATTTTTCAAAATGCACAAAGCTGCATAAATTCAAATTGTCAAAAAGGCAAACCAAACTGAAATGCCAAACCAAATTGCAAACTGAACAAACAAGTTGCGCAATGTAAACTAGGCAAACCAAACTGTCAAAAAAGATATCAAAACAGAAAAACTGTCAAGAAAGATATCAAAATAGAAAAACTGTCAAAGAAGCTTTCAAACTGTCAATGCAGAAAAGAAGGAAAGTACAAGAGGCAGAGCAAAACCAAAATGCAATCAATATTTCAAAACTTTCATCATTTTCCAGCCAACACCTTTTCAAAAAAAGAGTACCTTTAAGCAATATAATATGCTTATGGAGAGAGAAAGAGAAAAGAAAAAGCAGGCTTATAGTTTTTGGGGCAGGCTTAGAAGAGATAAATATAAGATTATTCTAACAGTTCAAGGGGGCAGAACACATAAAGAAAAAATATAACACAAAGCTGTAAACACATAACACAAGCCCTCAAGCCTGCTTCAGACTGCCTCAAACCTGTTACAGAAGCAAACAAACAAAAGCTTGCCTCAAGCCTTGCAACCTGCCTCAAACCTGTTACAGAAGCAAGCCTCAAGCCTGTAACCAAAACAAGCCTGCAGCCTCAAAACTGCCTTCAAGCTTACAAACTGCTTCAAGCCTCAAGCCTGTAACCAAAACAAGCCTGTAGACTCAAAACTGCCTTCAATCTTACAAATTGCTTCAAGCCTCAAGCTTGTACCAGCTAACAAACTTACAGAACCTTACCAAAACCTCCAAACTTACAAACTGCACAAGCTTGCCTCAAAGAAGCAAGCCTCCAAGCCAAAAACCTGTCAAACTGCATAGCATCACAAGCCTGCTTCAGCCTGCCTAAAAAACCTTTCAAACTGCACAAGCTTGCCTCAAAGAAGAAAGCCTCCAAGCCTAAAAACCAGTTATCAAAACAGCAACTGAAGCAAGCATCTCAGATATCATCATCATTGAAAGAAAAAGCTAACAAAGCCCAAGAGAGGAAAAAGCAAGCATCTCAGAATCAAATAACAAGCATTCAAATACTCAGAGGCAAGCATTCAGATAAGCAAAAGAGAGAATTCATAAGCAAATAATACAATGTTTTCAGAGTTAGGGTCATCACAAAATGAAGCAAGAGATACGGAATACCAGACAAGCCAGCAAGCTTTCATCACCGCGTCTCTCCGCCTCGGCTACCTGAGAAGCGCCTCCATTCCAAACTCCTCTCCAACAACAAACCCTAAAGGTATTGTCCTCCTTCCTTTTTTACACCTCACATAAACAAATAATACAGAAGTTCAGAACATGTAAAAGTTTAATCATGCAAATCCGAAAACCCTAAAAAATGCTTAGAAGAAAAAATCGTTACCTTTTTTTTCACCGCCTGAACAACCATGGAGAAAGGAGAGTGGAGATGGCGCCTGGTATCCTGGGGCGAGGAGAGAAACATCAATAGCTAGGTGTTTGAGAACGAGGAAGAGGCAATGAAGAGGAAGGAGAGCGGCGCCGTTCGTCAAGCTGAACAAACCCAATTCTGAGACAAACACATTCAAACCCTAACAACAAAAACGTTGTAACGCGTCTGGGCCTGCCCCTTGATCAAACCCCCTAAGCCCATTTAATTTCTTTAGACAAATCAATCTTTTTTTTATCACCTTATTTCTTTTTTCATAACTTATAATATATTAACTTTTTGCACAAAATTTTCTTAATGTTTATTACATTTTAAAAAATACATAAATAATTAGTTTGTTTTGAATTAAATACTTTTCTCTTTAAAACCCTTTTTATTTATATAAAATTAACAAAAAATACAAAAATAATAATAATACTTAATAATACATTAGGTTAACCTTTTGATCACTTGTAAATAATCATGTGCATCATACATTGCTTTTATCCTTATACTTTGCTATATTTTTACATGGAGAATGCGACGATTCGATTTGGTTGTAAATAATACTTGGACACTACTATTCTGATGAGACTCATCCCCATTTGTAAACATTTGTACCCCCATCCCTGGATACTTATTTGTAATAGCTTAGACTTTAAATTCCCGCAATTTATCGCTTTCCATATACTGTATAGTAATTAGGGTTTGTATGCGAAGATTCAAAATCAACCGCTAGATAACCTAACTCAAAGATAAATACATGAAAACCAATACACAATTCACACTTGCACCTTTAGGGTAACCTCACTTGTTGCCTCGGAAAATACAATCATGTCCCTCGAGTATAAGACACTCTAGCAAATGTCCCTTCGATAAACAAAGAACATAGTACCTCGATGACCATCGATGTTTCCTTCAATGAAACGATCTCGTCCCTTACAAAATTTCTAGAGCGTCTTACAAGTTTCCTTCAATGATTGTATACGGTGACCCGCGCCTGTCCTGTTTACATCCTAACACAAGGTTGTTCACCAAACACAATGGTGAAACAACACTGTTAAAAGGGTTAAAACATGAGAAAGATCTTTGAGTAAAATAGGGTAGACAACTCTTAGTTACTTGATCAAAAACTTGCAAAACATCCTTGCCAACTTTCAAACACACTTCACAAACACAACTTCCCAAAACAACTTTCAAAAACATTGAAACATCTTTTCAAAAAGACATACACCTTTGTATATACTCAAACAAGAGTCATTACAAAGGTTGCCTAGACAAGGCATCTTTTTCATAACATTTTCAAAACCACACACACAAAGCACCATTTTAAACAATTGAAAAGCAAAGGCAAGTGATCTAAAAACAAGTAACTAAGAGCCCATGGATAACCTGTAATTCCAAGCTTCTCAAGTCATATTTAAAGCATGTGTTTTGATGAAGACAACATGGACATCAACTCTCAAAGGATGTGCAAAAAGCTTATCAACATCAAATAAAAGTCTTGAAGATTATTGAAGAATTATTGAAGAAATCATCAAATATCAATATGGTATAAATAATTCTTAAAACCTTGAATATAGATGTTCACAATATGCATTCATCAACATATACATATTCCATAACTTTAACATCAAGAAAAACTTTGTTTGAAATATCTTTCAAAAAATATTTTTGAAAATAAAGCTTTAGGAACCGGTTCCTCCCTAACAGGGAACCGGGTTCCAGAATTTCTCAAAAAACATGTCCCTTGTTTTTGTACCAGGAACCAGATTGTACCAATAGGGGAACCGGTTCCTGCGTGATAAATTTGAATTCCAACTTCTAACGTTCACTAAGAATCGGGTTCTGTCAGTGTCGGAACCGGTTCCTAGCGAACCAATGCAGCTTTTACTTTGTTTTTTGAACATTTCTCAAGTGGTATCTTTTCATGAATGCATTGCAACTTTTCATATGAATTTGCATGAATGAAGAGGTTCTTGCAACTTTATAAAATGCAGATTTTCTTATTTTCAAACAATGTTCAATACTTCAATTTTCAAATTAACAAATATACTTCTTCATTAACAATTTTCTCATTTACTCACATCTGAAATTATACTTTCATGTGTTCATAATTTTGTGAAACTTGCCATATACACTTTCATTATCATTACAAGTTTCATTCATACATTGTGAACATTTATATACATTGTTGAGAATTGTTTTTATCTTGAAGAAGAAGATCAATTGAAGTTTGATAAAGCTCTCCATATACTTCAAACTAAATCATTGTATTACTTAAAGATTTTCCCTTACTATCCAGGATTGTTGGAAGTAAGTGTTGTGATTTGAAGAGGATTGTTTTTCATTCACATTAGTGTTTGTTTGGTCTTAAAGGTGTTAAGAACCTTTGATCACCCTATAGGTTAGATAGTAAGCATAGGCTGTACAATCATTCTAACTATAGTGAAATCTCTTTCGTGTTGGAAAGGGGACTGGAGTACTCTCGGATTGTGAGGGGAACCAGGATATATCACCGTGTTCTTTACTTTTCCGCATTTATCGCTTTCATCACCATAATCAGGAAAAGATAAAGATATAATCAAAACCTTCAAACACTTAACCGAAAATTACTACCAAGCATTCTCATAAAACCGAATAAATTTTTATAAGACCTAATTCACCCCCCCCCCCTCATAGGCACTCTGAGACTTACAATTGGCATCAGAGCAAGTTATAGGTAACTTGTTCCTAAAGATCCAGAATGGCTTCCGCAAATCATCAACCAGTCTTCAGAGATGGTGGTAGTAATAACAAGCCTCCTCTATTCTGTGGTGAATATTTTGACTTCTGGAAAATACGCATGAAGGCGCATTTAGAAGCACAAGGAGAGGAAGTATGGGATGCTGTTGAAAATGGTCCATTTATCCCAATATCAGTAATCAATGGCATTGGTTCTGTAAAACCCAAAACTGCATAGGACGACGATGATAAAAAGAAAGTTCTCTATGACAAAAAGGCAATAAACCTTCTTCAAGGTGCACTCAGTATGGACGAATTTTTCTGTGTCTCGAACTGCAAGACAGCAAAAGAAATATGGGATACCCTGGTTCAAACTCATGAAGGAACGGCTGAAGTAAAAAGATCAAGGCTAAATACCTTGAGTCAAGAATATGAACTATTTCGAATGCAGCCCGGAGAATCCATTCTTGACTTACAAAAGAGATTTGTGCATTTGACAAATCACTTAAATGCTCTTGGTAAAACCTTGACAAATGATGAACTCAACTTGAAAATCCTTAGATCATTGACTAGGGAATGGCAACCAAAGGTAATGGAAATCTCGGAAAAGAAGAGTCTCTCCGCAATGATTTCCGCTACATTATTTGGCAAACTTCAAGAATATGAAACGGAACTCGGTAGACTTGAAAAACATGAAAATTTAGAGAAGAAATCCAAAGGCATTGCCTTGAAAGTTGATTCAAAGGAAAGTCAAGATAAAGATGCATCGGAGGAAGATGAAAACTTCTTGCTTCTTGTAAAAAGGTTAGGAAAATATTTTGGTCATAAAAATAATCTTCATAATGCTAACTTTGTCAAGAGGAAGAAATTTTATAATCATAAAGATAAAGAAGCCTCCACATCAACACAAGATGTCACATGTTATGAATGTGGAAAGCAAGGTCACATTAAGCCGGATTGTCCAAAACTCTCCAAGAAAAATGGATTCAAAGGCAAAAAGGAGTTCAAGAACAAAAAGGCTTATGTTGCATGGGAAGATAATGAGATAAGTTCTTCATCCGATTCAGAAAGCGAGGAATGTGCAAATCTAGCACTAATGGCTTCACATCACTCCGACAATGAAGAAGAGGTTAGTAATGAATTTAATATTTTTGATGATGATGTTCAAGATGCTATTGATGAACTCTTGAAAGAATGCAAAAGTTTATACAAAAAGGTGTCAAATCAAGAAAAAGAACTTTTAAGTTGTTTAGAAAAAATTGACACCATGACTAAAGATTTTGAACTTCAAAAACAGAATTTTATTAAAGAAAAAGAAAACTTTGCATGCTCCAAGTGTGAATCAAATGTCTTTCAAATTGTTCAATTGAAAAGAGTCATTGAACGATATGAAATAGGACAAATAGGATTGGAAGGATTACTAAGCCAACAACGTTATCCTAATGATAAAAGGGGTCTTGGTTATGTGAATTCTAAGAAACCAAGTAACAATCCCACTGTTTTTGTAAAGGCTAGTAATAGTTCCAATCCCAAGAAAGTAGAAAAGAAGAAAGTTGTTCATAATCATCAAAAGAAAAAGGCAAATGTATCGAAAAATAAAACATTTCCTAAGAAGAAATCTTATCCTTCTAGATATAGAAGTAACTTTGAACCTACTTTTTTTATTGTGGTATTAAAGGCCATACACCTAATGCTTGCTATGTTAGAAACTTTAGTATAGCAAGTGGGCATTATGTGTGGGTGAAAAGGGGAACTAACTATGAAGGACCCAAGGCAACTTGGGTACCTAACAAAGAATAATTTGTTTGTGTAGGTATGCTTGAAGTCCACATCAAATGTTTGGTATCTTGATAGTGGATGTTCAAAGCATATGACAGGAGATGTACACCAATTTTCATATCTAGTACATAAAGCCAAAGGGTATGTCACCTATGGAGACAACACCAAAGGAAAGATTATTGGCGTTGGAATAGTTGGCACACCTCCATCCATTCAAATTGAGGATGTTCTCTATGTTGAAGGATTAAAGCACAATCTTCTTAGCATAAGTCAACTTTTACGATAGAGGGTTCAAGATCAAATTCAACAAAGATGAATGTCTCATTATGGATGAGGCAACCAATGAGGTAAAACTCAAAGGTATAAGAACTAACAATATTTTTATGATTAATTTAGATGATTTGTCTCTGAAGGTACAATGTCTTATGGTAAACAACAATGACGCTTGGTTATGGCACAAGAGGATCGCTCACATTCACATGGAGCACTTGAACAAATTGGTTAAGCATGACTTAGTTATTGGTCTACCAAAGATGAAGTTCATCAAAGACAAATTATGTAATGCATGCCAAAAGGGCAAACAGACCAAAACAACTTTCAAATCTAAGAATGTGGTGTCTACTACAAGACCACTACAATTGTTACACATGGATCTCTTTGGTCCATCAAGAACAAAAAGCTTGGAAAAGATCTTGGCATTTTGGAAGAAGATGATCACTAAATGTTCGCATAAGGTGCACTCCTTCTTTTATATATGTTTTTTTAAAATATGTGTGTATATGTTGTTTGTTCAAAACTTTTTCCTTTCACAACAATTTTTCAAGTTTTTGGCAATATTTGCATGTGGAACCCGGTTCCCATAATGGTAGGAACCGGTTCCTGGTTCTTTTTCCAGAAACGCTATTTTTTCAAAAGCCAGGAACCGGGTTCACTATAATGCAGAACCGATACCCAGCATGCAGACCGGCCACACACCCCTTTCTATGCTTAAGTTCTTTTTAAATGAGTTTTATGTCATAGTCAACATTCATCTCTAAAAACCCTTCCACCTCCATTGACACACCTCATAAAAGCTCCAACATCTCTTTGTCTTCACCAACATATTAATACCCACTACTACAAATCACTATAAAACCACTTCTCCTTCCATATTTCATACTCAAATATCCCAATCTCTCACCTATTCCGAAAATCCCAAATCAAAACCCCAACTTTCAGATTTATCACAAATCTCCATTGGTCCTAAGAGAGCTACCAGATCCAGCAAGGGAAAGGCTCAGGTTGAAGAAGAGACTTCCAACATTCATCCTCAGACCATCAAATCCAGAAGGCTCACCTTCAAATCTCGCAATCGGAAGGTTCTTAAAGCTAAGTTTTGTAGACTTCATACATTTCCTATTCATAGCTTTTTATTTCCTGCTCAGTTGGCCTCTGCTGGGGTTGCTAGGTTTGTAGGTGACAATGGTGAAGTGTTTCCTGACCTTGTTAGAGAATTTTATCACAACTTAAAACTTGTACCTGATGAATTTGGTGATATTACTCTAACCTCTCATGTTCTGTCAAAGAGTATCTGTTTAACTGTTGAGGAATTTGGTGAGTTGTTGGGTGTTCCGCATGAAGGTTTGGTTCTAGTTAATGGTTTTATTCCACATGATTGGCTACCTTTCAATAAGGCAGAAATTTTTATTAACATGTGTAGGCCAAATCAACAGAATACTGCGCGTCAACAACTTCTCTCATCATCAAATTTGTTTGGCTCGAATCTTTCTGTAAGTGACAGAATGCTCCATCTCATTATTGCATATATCCTCTTTCCGAATAATTCTAACCATTCGCGTATAAATGAGTTTGAATTAATGGTTCTTTATGCTTTGAGACGCCGTTGTTCGGTAAATTGGGCAATTTCCATTATGTACCATATGCACTTATGGAATCTCTTGATGGTGGTTTACCATATGCTCGAGCCATTTCTCACATTTTGGAAAATGCACATGTTAACCTTCAACGAGAAGTGACAAGGATTCAAGGAGATAAAGAGGCAATTACAGATGCAACCGCACTTAAAAATACAGGGATCATTCTAGATGCAAGAGGTCACTTTCACTATAAAGAAGACTTCGAACAAACTGTCCAATATGTGGCTCAACCTCCCGAAGGCGGCTACACCTTAGACACGCTGTTTAATCAGATGACAATCTTCCAGAGACATGTGGATGATCGCTTCGATGTGCTCCAACAACAAAATGCTTCAGCACGACGACAACTACGAAATGTCCAAAGAACTCAAAAGGTTATTCTTGATCACTTTGACAGAAAAGGAGTTCTAGAGGAAGAGGTATCTGGAAGTGGTAGTGGAAGTGATGAAGATGATGATGAGATGAATGAAGATGATGATTAAAAGACAAAAAAAAATTTTATGTCATTTCTTTTTAATGTATTTTTCTTTGTAACGTTTAGACAATGTTCTATTTTTATGCTTCGTGATGTTTAGGCATTGTTTGTTTTATTGTTATGTAATCGTACAATTCGTTGTTCGTATTTTAGTATGTTTGAAATCATACAATGTGTTTTGTTCAGACTTTAAATATATGGTTGTGTTTGATACACGTCTTAATTGTTATATGTATCTATTTCACTTTTTTTCCCATCCTTTTTGATGTTAACAAAGGGGGAGAAGAGTATGCATGTGTGTTGTTTTGTTTCAAAGAAATTGCATGCCCAAATAAATATCAAACTCTCTCCAAAATTCAAAGAATCATGGACTTAGGGGGAGCATACAATTTAGGGGGAGCCTTGCATTTGCTCAACATGTTTACTACACAAAACAACATGAACATTTCAAGAAATCGTTTTCAAGACTTGGTTGTCATCATCAAAAAGTGGGAGAATGTAATTCCAAGCTTCTCAAGTCATATTTAAAGCATGTGTTTTGATGAAGACAACATGGACATCAACTCTCAAAGGATGTCCAAAAAGCTTATCAACATCAAATAAAAGTCTTGAAGATTATTGAAGAATTATTGAAGAAATCATCAAATATCAGTATGGTATAAATAATTCTTAAAACCTTGAATATAGATGTTCAAAATATGCATTCATCAACATATACATATTCCATAACTTTAACATCAAGAAAAACTTTGTTTGAAATATCTTTCAAAAAATATTTTTGAAAATAAAGCTTTAGGAACCGGTTCCTCCCTAACAGGGATTCGGGTTCCAGAATTTCTCAAAAAACATGTCCCTGGTTTTTGTACCAGGAACCGGGTTGTACCAATAGGGGAACCGGTTCCTGCGTGATAAATTTGAATTCCAACTTCTAACGTTCACTAAGAACCGGGTTCTGTCAGTGTCGGAACCGGTTCCTAGCGAACCAATGCAGCTTTTACTTTGTTTTTTGAACATTTCTTAAGTGGTATATTTTCATGAATGCATTGCAACTTTTCATATGAATTTGCGTGAATGAAGAGGTTCTTGCAACTTTATAAAATGCAGATTTTCTTATTTTCAAACAATGTTCAATACTTCAATTTTCAAATTAACAAATATACTTCTTCATTAACAATTTTCTCATTTACTCACGTTTGAAATTATACTTTCATGTGTTCATAATTTTGTGAAACTTGCCATATACACTTTCATTATCATTACAAGTTTCATTCATACATTGTGAACATTTATATACATTGTTGAGAATTGTTTTTATCTTTAAGAAGAAGATCAATTGAAGTTTGATAAAGCTCTCCATATACTTCAAACTAAATCATTGTATTACTTAAAGATTTTCCCTTACTATCCAGGATTGTTGGAAGTAAGTGTTGTGATTTGAAGAGGATTGTTCTTCATTCACATTAGTGTTTGTTTGGTCTTAAAGGTGTTAAGAACCTTTGATCACCCTATAGGTTAGATAGTAAGCATAGGCTGTACAATCATTCTAACTATACTGAAATCTCTTCCCTTTTCATAATCTACCCCCCGAACCCACGAAAACATCTCAAAGGTCTTTCCTGTGCTTTTTGACCTTTCCTTAGGATAAATAAAAAGTCGGTGGCGACTCTTGCTAAACCGAACAAGTGCGAATACAAACGCAAAACCTCAAGTCAGTTCTCCCACCGTATCACATATATCTATAAGCAAAAGTATTGGAGTGGTTTGGACAATCATAAGTACAAGTTTTCAGCTAATTGCTAGATTACTTGATTTTGAAGAAAAGTGGGAAACCAAGTTTCAATGTGAGGTACAAGCATGGGCTGAGTGATTTTAAGTGTTTAACAAGTTTCTTATGATTTATAGGACTTGTATGATCAGAAGAGAACAAGTGCAAGGCTCAAGAACAAGTTTTGTGTAAAAAAGCACTTTATCAAAATGGAAATGTACACTTTATTCTAAAAATGGATATAAAGAATGGCCTTGCATTGAATGCTTGAAATGAGACCTCTTACAGCTGCGCAAGCCATTAATTATGGAGTGCCTAACAAGATTAAGGCCTGCAAAGTAGAGTTTATGCAGCATAACTTTGAATTTGAATTTTGTTCATCACAAAATGCCTTGTAAATCAAGTGATAAAACCCTAACTTCATCTCTTCGATTCTCTCAACTCAAAAATTATCTCAAGGAGTTCTTGGACATTTTGGAAATATTGAAATGTGCTCTACAACCCATATTCGAATTGCTTTTGAAGATTCCCCTTGGAACTATATGAAAAAAGTGTTTTGTTTCATGACCACATGTTCTTAAAATTATAACTTGAGATCCAAACACTTTTGGAATAAGTTGTGTTAAGCAAAGTTGTAGACTTCATGGAGATCTACAACTTTCATGTTGGAAGTTTCTCTTGAATCACTTTGCATCTTGGTGAAAATTTTGTTCAAAGTTATGAAAAAATAAGAAATTTCCAACACTTAGAAAAATTTCTAAGTTTATAAATTTTAACTTTTCAAAATGAAATCTTGAATTTTTTATTTCTTGATGAATAAGTTTAATATTCTGACATGATTTTATGAATTGTGATCTTTGACATTGAATTTTGACCAAAAAGTCAAAGTTTGACTTTTCAGTGTACATTTGACTTTTGATTAGTTGACTAAAAATTCATTTGTCAATCCATTGGTCTTGAGCAATGTTTTGAGCCATTTCATTAGGTCAAAATGATGCAACTAGACTCTTGAGATCAAGCCTTAAACCAATTGATCATTTTCTAGGTCAAAAATCAGAAATTGCCCTTTCCCAATCAAAACCCTAATTTTGACCATTTTGCCCTTTTGGAGATTTGATCAAATTTCTTGAGGAGTTGTGATCCAAACTTGATCAAATGATATATATGAGTTTAAATTTTTTATGTGGATAAAAAATTATAAAGTTTTACTGTAAATTGGCCATAGTTGACTTTTTCACCAATATAGCTGATTTTTAGGTCAACTGCTCAATTGATTGAGCAAAAATGTGATCCAAGGCTTGAAAATTGACATGAGTGATCTTGGGGGTTCATAATGATCCATGAAAGTCATATGAAGCATTGAAAGTTCAAATAACCTTGTGCAATCTCCAACCCTAATTTTTGTCATTAGTGCTTAAGGAGGTGTCTTGAGCTGATCAACCCTAGTGCAGTCTTGAGCCCAAGGAGATCTTGTGAGTAAGCTCTTGATAAGTGAGAGGAAAATTTTTGAGGTACAACACATTGCATATGTTTGTCTTGAATCCATCCATTTGTTTTCACTATATTTAAACTATGCTTTTTACTCTCTTTATGACATTCAACTCTTGTTAAAAGTTATAAGCCTTTAGAGGGAGGAAGATGAAAACAATGCCCTAAATCTCATACAGTATGCTTTTGAGAAGACCTTGCTAACGATGTACAGGTGTTCTTTCAAATCCTAAACACTGGAGTTATAAGGAAGGTAATCCCTAGTCAACCCCTTCGAGCCAAAGAAGTAGGAATTTTCTTTTTCATACAAAATGAAACCTTCAATCAAAACCTGGGGCAAGGTAGTCTCTCAGTTAATTCTAATTGCACGTTCAAATCGCAAACTCACATCTCGTAAATACAACGAATGACATCAAAACATTCCTCTAGAATCAGAAGACGGTGATGGTTCCCTATCACATAGGCAATCATTGTCCCTAAAAAAAAGAAAAGCCCACTAAGTCAAAACCTACGAAGGAGACTTAAGAAAAACTAGGGCATCCCGCTGACCGTAATCTCAAAACAAGAACAGTCAGGAAAAAATTAGGGATAATAAATCAAAAGAAAGAGGTCACTACAAATCTTTAACAACATGAAAAAAAAAGTTGCAAAAATGACTGCTTTCCGACAAACTTAACTCATCTGAACCATCACCAAAACGTCATTCCAAACTCAATTGGAGTTCAAACGCACAATTAACTGAGTTTAGGACTGAAGAACATCAAGAAGAGCGGGTGGGTACAAATACATTTTGAGCCTTTATCCTTTGTTTCTTAAACCGTGAACCAGACCATGTTACAACCCTTCAAAAGTCCTAATTGAAGCTTGGGTTAGTTCGAAAGCATACTGTTACAAAAGGTATCCTGACTCCTATAGGGCTTTACTCTAAATCCTAAGTTGAATTTTTTTTCTAACAAAGTTTATTTACTTGCTAAAATGCATTTTAAAAATTTCAAGACAAACATAAACTTTGCATTACTCGAACATCACTGTTTGCATATGGTTATTTGTTTGACAGTGAAGAAATTCACACAGCGAATATCCAGTAAACAAAAGCCCTCTCAGTGAACAAGGTCACTTCAATTGGAAAGACACTTCCAATGACAAATATCTCATGATCAAGGGGTACGGCATGACCTTTGTCCAATACATATGGGACAGTCAAGTCGAGATTCAAAGAATCTCTCAAGGATTTGTTGAATAACCAGGGGAAAATCTCCATATGTATCACTCAAGGGGAAATATCATGTTGATCATGGGTTTGAACAATATCCACTATAAAGATCTTGGGCACCACCAATTGTTTGTCTATACAAACAATATCAGATGGTGTCAGTATCAGATGGTGTCAGTATCATGTCTTCGGATCCTCCCATGACAGTTGTTAGAAAATTCTGAGACTTAACCAAAGATCTTGGGTACCACAAATTTCTTGTCTATACCCAAAATATCATATGGTGTCAGTATCATGTCTTCGGATTTCTTCCACAACAGTCTCAAAAAATATCTCTAGAAAATTCAAGACTACCGGAAATGTGATCAAAATCTCAAGCATCAAGGTGCACCAGATTAACTCTGAGGGAAAACAGACTTCCACATAAAGGGTCATATGCGACCAAGCAAACATTTTTTGGCATTACTACAACACTTACTACTAGGGGCAGTGACAAATCTCCCCAAGGTCTTTCTCATAGGATGACTCCCAACCAGAGTTTCAATCTCTGAAAATTTCTCACCAGCTAAGTCGACCTCAAGAACCCTCGAGAATTTTCGCCAGTGAAGAAGACACCTCTCCAATGGACCGACCACAGGGTTTATTTCCCCAACGAACTACAGATTCCCCCAGTTCGAGTTAGCCTCTCCGACTGCAACAAATCAAAAGACCACAACTCCTCTTCCTAGTAGACTACTCTATAATTCCCAGTAAGTTACTGTGAAGCCTAGACCCGGCCAGATATCAGTTCAACTTCAACTCCCCAGTATAGCAACGAACAACTGAGACTCCTAAACTCTTTTCCCTAAGCAAAAATCAACACTCTCCACAGGGTTTTCAACATTCCTCAGCAGAGCACTCCTCAAACAACAAGACGGGAATCCTTGGTGGAAGTTATTCTAAGCAAAGCATGAAGACTTACGCTCCATATCCCCAAGAGTAGTCAGGGATTTTATTTTCCCTAATCCAACAGTGTTACAGCAGCATAGCTTACATGCCCGTACATTGCATCCATGCGTCATAACATTGACAACACGAATGCATACAACATAATCTCATTATACAATGCATTTCATACATCATGACATTACATATAACCAATCTTTTATCTCTTCAGGAAAGATCAGTCAGCAGATGGCTATCATCAGCAATTTATAAAGGTTAGAGATTGATACCTGAGACAAGCCAGGACAATTATCTACACGACCAGCTGAAGCAATCCACATGGGTTATTCTGATTCAACCTTCAGATACAGCTCAGACATGCTCCAGATATGGATGCCATCCTAATACTCATTCATATTCAACTTTCAAATACATTTCAGATACGCTCCAGCTACGGATGCCATCCTGATACTCATTCAGAGTCAACTTTCAGATATAATTCAAATACGCTTCAGATACGGATGCCATCCTGATACTCATTTAGATTCAGCATTCAGATATAGTTCAGATACGCTCCAGATACGAATGACATTCTGATACTCATTCAGATTTAGCTTTCAGATACAGTTCAGATATGCTCTGGATACGGATGCCATCCTGATACTCATTCAGATTCAACTTTCAGATACGCTCCAGATACGGATGCCATCTTGATACTCATTCAGATCCAGATTTCAGATACAGTTCACATACGCTCCAGATACGGATGTCATCCTGATACTCATTAAGATTCAGCTTTCAGATACAGTTCAGATACGCTCCAGATACGGATGCCGTCCTGATACTCATTCATATTCAACTTTCAGGTACAGTCCAGATACGATCCAGATACGGATTTCATTCTGACTCTCATTCAGTACATATCTCAGATACGAGTCAGATACAATTCAGTTATGAATATTATTCTGTTTCTTATTTAAGACCTCTTCTGGTTCAGACAAATCTGTCAATGATTATTCTGATTCTTTTCTAGTAGGTACTTTTTCTTTTTCAGATAAATCGCTCCAAAGATTTATTCTGATTCGATCCCAGTTGAAATCAAGGCCAAACTTTGTCCATTTTCTGTCAACAGTCACCCTTGGATGGCATCTGCAAGCCCATCTCTGACAATTATCCCTCATTTCATCCAATGGCATCTTTAAGCTCATTCCCTATAAAATAGATTCAAGGCATTAATTTGTACACCATCAAGTAAAATATTTTGGGCACTCTAGTGTTCAATCATCTTCCACTTTCAAGCTACGAACGGCAAGCATGCCAATCTCACTTTTCAAGTTTAAGAAGATTGAATAGGGGCAGCTGTTGTACCCCAAAATTTTCCCTCAAATTTTTCATGCAAGATACTATCCTAGGGTTTTTTGTATACTCAATTTGGCTCAAAGGTTGATCAGACAGATTCTTTTCTTAGGAAGGCTTTGAAAGTTACCAAACCACCGCAAGTAATTCGTTTGATTTCAGATGTTCTTAAACACAATTTGTTGAAGTTTGTTAATTCTACAAGATTGACGAATGTTCTTAAAACATGTTTGATAGAAAATGAAATCCCATTTTAATCAAGTATGACGTGCGAACTCATTTTGATTACCAATTATACATTGGACAAGAGTTGAAGATTAAGACTTCCATTTTAAATGACCATGGTTTTTGGATTTAAATCACCAAGTGGAATTAAATTCTTAAACATTTATTTTGTTTAGAAATTTGATTGGAGTACAAGGCACATATTTTGTCTGATCATTTTTGTGTTTGCTTGAAGTGCAAGTTACCCCAAACCAAGGTGTTTTATTCAAATCATTCATTTGAGATTTTCAAAGTTCAATTAGAATTTGAGATCGGTACAATAAATTTCATCACACCAAATTTATTCAAAGGACATTGTGTTCATTACATTACAAGTAAGGTGACTTTACAAATTTTGTCTTGTTTACAAATGAAATAAATTACAAAGATTTGTTTTATTTACAAAAGGGAGAAATTTTGTTTCTTCAAAGTCTTCATTGCTTCATCTTCAAGCAACCCCTCCAATCTTCGCTTGCCGCCCACGCCTCATGTTCATGAAACAAAGAAGAAGAGAAAGTTAGCAAGCATTTCAAATAAAAAATGATATGTAAAAAAGGGAAGAAATTCATCATTAGGGTTTATATTTAGAATCAGGTTTCAAGGTTTGTTTTTATCATAATCCCTCTTATACTATTTTTCAAATCACAAGGTTGTACCTTGGTTCACAAAAAGAAAAGGAAATTGGAAATCATAACCTAAAGCCCAAAGCTGTCAAGCACAACAAGCCAAGCCAAGCCTGTCCAAAACCTACAACAAATGTAGCAAACAGGGCAAGCAAACACGGAAAACAGCAGGGCAGGCTGCATAGCAGGCAACATAGCAGGCAGCAAACAACAACATAGAAAGCTGCAAACAAACAGTAGGGCAGGCTGCAGCAGGTAGCAAACAACAACATAGCAAGCTGCAAACAAACAGCAGGGCAGGCTGCATAGCTCGTAGCAAAATAACAACAATACAAGCTACAACAACAATACTGCAAGTTGCCAAAATAAAGCCTGTGCAAAATCTAAAGGCGGCAAAGTACCAAAGTTCAGAAAAAGAAGGTTTTGTGTTCTAAGGCCTCAAATAATGTCAATTTTTATCATAGGCTAAAATTATATTGCAAATCACAAAGTTTAGTTTGGTTCACAATAAACTAAAAGGTGCAAAGCAGAATTCAAGCTCAACCAAATAAAAAAAGCCTCATAATTATGTTATTTCAATGAAAACTCAGAGATGTAATGTCAAAATCATAGGCCAAAGACAATGACACTGCAAAATCTCAAAGACCATGCTTTTGTTCACAAGACAATCAAAGTAATCAAAGTCTCAACAGAAAACCAGTACAATAAGCAATAAGAAAAAAGCCTCATATCTTGTTTGTTTCAGAGAACTCAGAATTTGTAAAGTCATGTCATGGGTCAAAGCAACTTTACTGCAAAATCTCAAAGACCATGCTTTTGTTCACAAAAAAGAGGAAAAATAAAACTCAGAAAAGTCATCACAATACAACTAGCATCACAGAAAAAGTAAAGCATCAAGGTACAGCAAGGGTACAACAAAAGCAGAGCAGGTACAACCCCAAAAACCAGCAAAGTCAGTAAAAGCCACCAACAAAAGCCAAAGCAACAAGTAACCTGTACAAGAGCTAGCATCTATCACGAGTAACCAACAAAAGCCAAAACCACAAAACCAGCAAAAGCACCAAGTACAGAAAAAGGGGCCATCAAATCCAATACAAAGCCACCAAAATCAGTAGAAAGAGAGGAAAGAGAATTTCAAAAGGGCAACCATGCTATAAAAATAGCAAGACTGTTCTGAGAAAAAAGGGGGGGAATTCACCACAAAAAATACACAGAGGAAAAAAAATGCAAGACAGAAAATAACCAACCATTAAACCCTTCAAAACTCATTTATAGAAAAATAGAACCAAGCCCAAAACTTTCCACATCGTTCAAACCAAATACCAAGTAAAAGATATACAGAAACAAAATCACATGCAAACGGTCAAACTCTAAGTATTTTCTTCATCATTTTCTCAAATACAAAACCCTTCAGAATCATAGAAAAAGAAAAAGATTAGAAAGATCTCACTGAGGTAAAGCTATTTCCGTCGAATCTAACCCTAGGGTTTTGTTTTCCCCCTTTTGGATTTACGCGTAACCAAGCGAAATCTGCAAAAATCAACCACGGATTAGAAAAGAGGAGAACAAGGCGAACCCAGAGATGTAAAAAAAATAGTGATCAGAGCTTCACCGCCGCTGTCACCTCCACGAGGCAATTTTCGGTGTGGCCGCTCTTCCTTCTCTGGTGAGAACACACACACGCACAGAGAGAGAGAGCGAGCGAGAGAGAGAGAGAGAGAGAGAGAGAGCGAGAGAGAGAGAGAGAGAGAGAGAGAGAGAGAGAGAGAGAGAGAGAGAGAGAGAGAGAGAGAGAGAGAGAGAGAGAGAGAGAGAGAGAGAGAGAGAGAGAATATAGAACAAAGAGAGAGAAGTTTTTTTGTCAAATGAGACTCTGTCTCAATTTTGTTGTTTTGTTTGTTTTGAAAAAACAAATAACCAAGCCCAACCAAACAACAAAGCCCAATTCCCTTCTTCAGCGCCACACCCCCCTTTTTACTCTTCATTCGCGTTTGCTTCCTACTGGGCCTTGTGCCCCATTTGCCTTTAAGCCCATCTAAACTTTTTTTTATTTTGCCTTTCTTATTTCAAAAACAGGCTTTTGGGCCTAACAAAAACTGTTTTTATTCATTTACCACCCACTTTATTTTTACAACCCCTGATTTATATTTTCATTTTATTTTCTTTATTATTATTATTATTATTATTATTATTATTATTATTATTATTATTATTATTACCATTATTAATATTATTATTATTATTTTTATTACTTAAAAATACCAACGAATATTCTATGTTTATTATTTAAAATTTAGTATAAATTTTTTTTTTACATTCTTTCAAAAAATAAAAGACTTAAAAAACATTTTCTTAAACAAATTTCTTTTCTTATCTAGTTCAATTTAGACTTAGTCTCTTTTTTTAAATTAATTTAGAACTTAAGATTTTAATTAACATTTTTCTCATTCATTTTAGCTTGACTAATTAGTTTAAAAATCTTTTTCACAAAAAACCTAAATTTGTTTCTTCAATCAAATTATTATTTTTTAATTAACTTAAGTTTAATTTTCTTAGTTTAATTAATTTTCTTTTAGTTAAGTAGGTCAAAACACTTTCTTCACAACAAAAAATATTTTAGTTTCTTTCCATATTATTTTATTCTTTGTATATTATATCTACATTTATTGCACATTATCATTCAATTCAATATGGTTGTAATAGTGACTTAGGTTTAAATTACTTGTCTTCTCCCATTTGTAAATTTGTATCCCCATCCTCAATTGATGTAATAGCGTAGTGATTTTAATTTCCTCAATTTATTGCTTTATATACAAATGCTAGTAATTAGGGTTTTGTATAGAAAGACTAAAACCAACAAGTAGCAAACCCTAATCAAAGATAAATCAAGCATGAAAATCAATGAACTTGCACACTTACACCCTTAGGGTAATCTCACTTTGTTGCCTTTCGGAAACGATCTAGTCCCTAAACGACATTGCTAAAACGTCCATAGGTTGCCTTCTATGACTATACAAACGCCCCACGTCCGTCCCTTCACATATAACTATGGGGCTTCTTACCAAATCAATGGTAAGATAGCAACATCTAAAGGAGGAGGAAAAGAACGTCTAAGACCTTTTGAGTAGGTAGATTCGCTCCCAGTTGCTTGCTTTCTTGCTTGCTTGCTCACAACAAAAACATTTTTATACACCCACACTCTCATTTTGAAAAATTTTCAAAAGACAAAACACTTTGTACGCGTTCTTATAGAGATGAGAACCGTTACAAAGGAGACTTTTTCAAAATCGCTTTCTAAAACACATTCCACAAACGCATCTTTGAACTATTTTTCCAAACAAACACTTTGTATGGGTTCTTATAGAGACGAGAACCATTTACAAAGACGTTTTCAAAAATACTTTCAAAAACCACACAAAGCACAATTTCAAACAAAAGCAAGTGATCTAGCAAGTAGCTAAGAGCCCATGGAAAACCATGGATGAAAAGGGTGTTAATACCTTCCCTTTTCATAATCTACCTCCTGAACTCAAGAAACAATCTCAAAGGTCTTTCCTGTTCTTTTTCACCTTTCCTTTTGGATAAAAGAAAAGTCGGTGGTGACTCTTGTTAACCGCAACTTTTGCGATAAAACGCAAAAAACTCAAGTCAGTTCTCCCACCGTATCACACCCATGTTCCAGTTACTAGCTTCCATCAAAGTTGGATAAGTATTAACAATTTATTTCCAAAGCTTTGAGTCATAACTCTTAGCCTTCAGGTTGTTGCTAACACCATCCATTTTATACTTCCCTCTTAAGACTCTACATCATAAATCTTCATCTCCATTGATTAACTTATAACCCAACTTCATAATACAAACTTGGTTCATAACCTCAAGATCCCTCAAACCTAGTCATCCATCACACTTGCTAGCCACAACTTTCTCCCAACTAGCTGCATGATACTTCCTCTTCAGCTCGGTATCTCCCCAAATGAAGTTATGTCGTAGCTTTTAGATATCCTTGATACACCTCTTAGGCAACATATTCGTCATCATTGGGTAAATCAGAATGGCTTCATAGCACTATTAGTAAGAGTAATTCTCCAAGCAAAGGAAAGGCATCTAGCTTTCCAACTCGAAAGCTCCTTCATTAACTGCTCTAACACACAATTAAAGTATCCTCTTCTAGCAGCTTTACATATTAAAGGGACTACCAAGTATTTACCAAAATTATTTGTCTCTTTAAAACCATATATCGCAACTAATTTTGTTCTTATCCCATTGGAGGGATTTTTAGAGAACATAATACTCGACTTGTCCAGACTAATCTCCTTCGATGATAGCTGACAAAATTCAGTTAATGTATTTGTAACAAAATTCATCTGTGTCTCTGTAGCTTCCCCAAAGATAAGAAAATCATCAGCAAACATTAAATATGTTATATCTACACAATTTCTTCCTACGTGAAAAGGCTTCCACTTTTTCTTTTCCACCACGTGATTAATTAAATGAGACAGCTTATCCATACAAAGGACAAAAAGATAAGGAGAGATTGGATCTCCTTGCCGAATTCCCCGTTGAGGACGAAAAACTCATTCCTATTGCCATTCCAATTCAATTTCGTCTCCATGCTCGTAACTCCATGCATGATGATGTTTATCATATTTTCTGGAAATTTAATTTCTTCCAATGTTCTCTAGATAAACTCCCAGTTAAGTTTATCATACGCTTTAGCTAAATCAATCTTCCCCCCAAAATAACCTTTCTTCCCTTTCTTATTATTCATGCTATGAATCACTTCATTTGCAATAATAACATTCTCATGAATCGATCTTCCATGCACAAACCCTGTTTGATACAATGACACCAACTAAAACATATAAGGTTTCAATCACCCAACTATCACCTTAGTAATAATTTTACATTGTATTACATAAGGAAATAGGGAGAAATTGAGTAACCTTTTGAGGCTGATAAAATTTTGGAATTAGACAAATACTCGTCTTGTTAATATCCACAATGATATTAGGGTTGTGCCAAGCCTATTTGACAAAGTCACCTAAACCAGCACCCACCACATCCCAAGCTTTTTGGTAAAACCCAACAGGAAATCCATCAGGTCCTGAAACTTTCAAAAGTTTCATAGAAAATAAAGCTCTCTTGACTTATTCTATATTAATATCTTTCTTCAGTAGGTCAAGCTTATCATTTTCCAACTTCGAAAAGCTAACATCATCCTGCTTCCAAGTATATCTAGTATGAGGTTGTGAAAACAAATCTTTGTAAAACTCAGTGACATGCCTTTTTAAAGTTCCATGGTCAGTAATCCAATCACCATCATCATTTTTCAACATGTTGATCTTGTTTCTTTTACTCCTAGCAATGGTTTGCATATGATAATATTTTGTATTTTGATCACCATCTGCAAGCCAGACAGTTCTGGATCTTTGCTACCCCATATGTTCTTCTTGGTTTAAAATACTACTCAGTTCCTCCTGCAACTTTTTCTCTAGTCTTCTCAGTCCACCTCTATTATCTTGAGTTTGAAGCTTCCTCGGATACCTTCTAGTCTTCGTGTCATTTCCTTCTCAGCTCTTTTAATTTTATCAAAGGAATTAAACTTCCACTTTTTTATTCCTTCCATAACATTCTTCAAATTCAAAACTAAGGAATTATCTTCTCTCCATGCCATCTTTATCATGCTACTATACGTATCATAAGTAAGCCATGCATTTTCAAACCTAAAAAGTTTCTCATCATAATTAATGGAACTCCTTCTTCAGATTAACAAGAATTGGATGGTGATCTAAAAAATGGACCCTCATCAACACTTTCACATAGGCTTCAGGGAACATCATCCTCCAATCATCATTACTCAAAACTTTATCAAGTTTTCCTTAGATACGTTGTCCACCAAGGAAGACTGGTCCTCTCCAAGTAAATTTAGGACCTCTTGACTCTACATTACTAATCAGGAACCTATCCATTCTTTCCCACAATCTTACAGTTGTTCAAGGAAGCAGGAACTCCACCTCTTTTCTCACTCACATGAGCAATATCATTAAAGTCCCCTGCCAACATCCAGGGAGCTTGCATACTATTTGCTATATCTGTTAGCTCCTCCCATAACATAATCTTATTATTCTCATGCAGACTAGCATAAATAGCAGTGAAATTCCACTCTTGCTCATTATCGAATTTAATTTTCATATGCAGAAACTGCTCATTCTTTTTTAGAAGTTTAACATTAAAAGCACTTGACTTCCATGCCATTATAGTTCCTCCTGCAAAACCTCTATTAACACTACTTTCAAAAGAGTCAAACCCTAACTTCTTGAAAGTCTTACTTAACTTAGTAGGGTCACATCTTGTCTCTACTACTAACATCACATTCGGTCTATAACTATCCACATAGTGCTTTCAATATCTATAAAAGGAACAACTAGCCACCCCTCTACAATTCCACACCAGAATTTTGTTATTTTTAATCATCATTAAAACTAATAAGAAGAAGCTAAAAAAACTAGTCAAAGAGTTTCTCACACTTCTTCAACTGATTCCTCCACTTCCAAGTCATCACACATATCTCCACTATCCGCTGCATTCATATTTTTTAGATTTAGATTATAATTCCCATATGTAAAAACCACCTTTTGGGATTTCTCATTATTAGCATCTGGTGGTTCGTCTAACTCAATAGTTATGTCCTCCTTTGCATGGTCATGAACTAAAACAATATCTCTATTTGGAACTCCACCTTTCATACCCTTTCTATAGGTGCCCACCACTTCGTCAACATTCTCTCTCCTGATTAAGTTAAATGTTTCGTGTTAGTCTCCCTTTTGATTTCCACCAATGTTAAAATTCTCCAATAAGCCTTCAACACCTTTCATGCTTATTCCACAAGTTTTATCCTTAATCTGAATGCCTCCATGTATTGCTAATGAAATGGTTTATTGTTCTTGAACCTCTTGAATATGTCTCCTACCTCCACTACCAACCATAACAACCTTCTTTTTCTATTGACCGGTCACTTCATTATGTTCCCCAATAATGTCTTGCCACCTTATCGTATCTTTAATGTTATTATTTTGAGATTTCCATGCTTCACCAAACACCTCCTGAACAATATCACGTGTCTCATCGTTAATTTTTTCTTTTTCTAAGTTTATTCCAAAAGTGGAATCAGTGTGAACATTACTAACGTTTAAACCTTCAGTGATAACATTCATTACTGCATTAACTCTATTATCATTTCCATTTAAAGCAAGATCTTCATCTTCCAAAGCTTGAAATCTCGATCCACCAAATTCAGTCTTATCATTAATTCTCGTCGGAACATATATTCACTGCTACACAAATACGCGCATATTTCCCTCTTTCCTGTTTGATCGTTGTCTTATCAACCTTAATGGTGCGACCAATCCTGTTAACTAACACCTTCAATGCCCTTGGATCAAATATTCAATAGGAAGCCCCGTAATACGTACCCACACTACCACTTCGTCAATAGTATCACTCTTAGGTTGGAAGTTTGGACGTCAGTCCTTAACGCTGAGATAATGATCGTAAATGAACTAAGGTCCATTTTCCATCGCAACCTTCTTATCATCCTCATAAGAAAAGGCTACTAAATAATAGTCATTGCTCAAGTAAATGATACTAATAACACCTTTATGAACCCACATCTGATTCAATCTGTTTTCGAGAGCTTTGTATCATATACGTCTCCCTAGCAGCTTCACAATCACGCCTTTTGTCCATGGTTTTTGAATCCTTTTCTTCTCTTCAACCGAAAAGATAAAGTTTGGACACTCTTTGCCTCCAACCTTCTCTTCTTCTATTATAATCTCCTCAGTACATTCATTCAACATTTCTCCATCCTCCTACGCATCATGCCCTACCTCCATCTCTTGTGAATACCTACCAGTAATGATGTCTCTGAAGGAGATATCTTGTTTCTCATTCCTCTGATCTCCCACCTTTTTCACTTTCTTCGTGCTCCTTTCGTGAATATCTATTTCTACAGTACTTTTTCCATGATCAGCTTGATTTTTGCCAAACCCTATAATAGGGTTCGACATTGACACCGTGATCGGTCTCTCAATGATTTGTAATTAAGGGGATTGGGTTTTTTTGTTACAACACCTTTTTTTTAATCGATAAAATAGTCAAATATTTTTGTGATTAATGGAGTAATAAAATAAGTTAATAACACAGTTATATATTTGTAATATAAAATAAATTTTAATACTTTGTAATAAATATTTTTTTAATAAATTAAAATTTTAGTTAGTTAACTAATTTTTACGTTGTTTGGTTTTAAACCCTCTGTGAAAGAAAAAAAAAAGTATTTTTTTACAAGACAAAAGGACTATTAGTTATTAAATAAATTTTAAAAAAAATTAATGGTCAAGGTTGCCCTCAAGAATAGGTTATTTATAAAATGAAAAAGCACACTCAAGAATAATTTTATAACTTTTACATTCATTCGGGTAAAAATATGAAATTTTTTAAGAAAAAATTAATGGTTTAGTATTGTGAATTAAGAAGAAGCATTTTAAAAAGTTGGAGTGGTTTGAATTGGTTTTTGATTATAAAAAATAAAAAAATCAATGATATTTTCATTAGTTTGGTTTATTTTAATTTTTAATATTTTTAAAAAATGGAATTGAACCAAACTAATCGGTTTGATTCGGTTTAATTTGATTTGTTCGATTAATTTACTTCTTTTTTTAAATCTTATATTCATCAGCGTATTCTTCACTATCATATTTTTCTGATGTATTTTATGCTATTATTTTTTAAAATATTATATTTCGTGTAATTTATTTCATGCTCTTTTTTTCCAAACAAATTACATATTGCTCTTAGTCCATACGAAATAGTTACATGATTTCTATTGCATCATAAAATAAGTTCACTATCAAATATTAAAGTTAACACTTAACATCCAAATGTTTGAAAGAGATTTGAAAGCTTAATAAATAAACACACATCAATTAACATGTTTCACACCTCAAACACTTATCAGAACTATTTTCTAATAAAATTATAAGAAATTTTGTTGAAGAAGAAGAAACAAAAAAGTTATAAAAAAAATTAATTAAGAGAGCTTGAACATGAATAATCCCATCATAACATATTAAATTAACGGTACTGAGAGTAATAGTGGTGGCAGATAGCGAGAGAAACCGTTAACTGAAAGCAAATTTTTTTGTGACTTATGATTTCTATTTTCTATGTTTTAGAGTTTGGTTCTAAATATATGTTTTACCAAAAGGAAAGAAGAGTAAACAAAGATGGAGAATGATTTGACCAATAAAGAAATTGGACTTAACGATAGTGAAATAAAATATTTACAGCATAATTATTTTTGTCGGTTCAGTTCATCGATTTAACGATTTTTAAAATCTAAAATCGAGAACCAATCCAAATCACATCAATTTTTATTGATTTAATTTGATTTTAGAATCAAATCGAAAATAATTTATTTTAATTCAATTTGATTTGATTTGAATTATTAATTTAATTAAATTTTTTTAATCCGGTCACATTCTTATTAAAAAGAAAACAAAATCTCATAAAAAATAGGTAAGTGATTATCTATAGAGTAGGGGAATACTATTTTCTCTATTTTGAAATGAATGTTATTTAAAGTTTTTATACATATTTAACTAAAGTAATAAATTATGAAAACAAATGTTATTAATTATTTGTATATTTTTTACCATCATAAATGTAATTCAAAGTATAATGTTTTAGAGTAGTGTGTACAAGGAGGAAGCTAGAAAGAGGGCAGATAGAAGCTTTGGTCTTTAATAAATCTTTTATTAAAAAACTTTATTGTACCAATATGCTATTAAATTTTTTGGTCAATATTTTTTTGTGTAATATATAATGATATATAATCAAATATTTGACTCTAATGGGAAAGAAGCTTCAGTCAGTCGTCCGTTTAAATCACGAAATCAAACCCAAAAAAAAAAAAAATATATATATATATATATATATATATATATATATATATATATATATATATATATATATATATATATATATATATATATATATATATATATATATATATATATAATGATATTTTTTAACTAGATATATTAGATCATAAAATTGATTCGCTATATTTTTTTGTCTTGTTCATTATGCTCTCATATGTTCTGTTTTTCTCTCTTGCTCTCTATCTTAATCTCTGAAGTAATTCTCCATGTCTTTGGCAGTTGCAAAACAACCTCTCAAATTTCGGACAGCCATGTGATCTTGTTGTTGATTTTAGAAGTATGTGAATACCGGTGCAAAGTATGGGGGTTTAGCATACAAGGTCGTTGAAAGTTCGTTCGTCCATCTTGTCATTCCCACTACATGTGCTTTCGTTCTCCTTTGAAACTCAGATGGTTGCTGGTTGTTTTGCATTTATGCATCTTGGTTTTGAATTTCCAGATGGCAGAATTCTTCATCGGCTCTTACTTGATTATCTTCATATTCTTGTTGGGTATCTATTGGTTGCTGATTATGTTGAAACCTTCTAATTTCTTAGGAGTTAATGGGTTCTTTAGGACTTATCATTTTGTCATCACAGTGGGTGAGAACTCCCAACAACCTGCATAATTTATTAATAATACAACAATTCCCACATGCTTTGTGTGCAACGTTAGCCATATATTTAATATTTTCAGCAATTAAATACCCCACATTAATTGGTTCCCTATTCAAAAGAGCTAATAGACCTAAATACCTCTTAATAATAAATTGCGATTAGTTGGAGGCAGCTTCTAGTGTCTGTACAAAGAAGGATGATCATGATCTAGGTACATGGGCAAAAATATGTGGTTTTCAGTCGCACTCTAAGGTCACGCCACATTACCTATTCCACCCTCGCTTTACAAAATGCATCTGACATTTGTTGAGCCATGATATTCTTTATCTGACGTTGATCATCTCTATAAGCACTAATAGTACATGCCTCGGGATGTTGGAGAAGGAGAAGAGAATTTATAGCAACGTGAGTGAAATAAACATTCTTACCTCATACATATTATGTATAAGAACATTCGCTCAGAAAAGCTTCATTTGCATAAAATTCTAAGCCAATGATTTTGTTTGTTTCTTGAATTAAAATGTTAAACCTTACCCATTGCCTTTGGTGTAGCATTTTTACCATGCTAGGGAAGCCTTGAAAATTGGTTCAATCAAATGCTCTTTCTCTCATAATATGGTAATCCACCAGCTTAAGATATTTTTCTGCATTAGCTTCAGAACAAAACTTGAGGTTGGGAAAAATTGGAACATTTGAATTTGTTAGAGGTTAGAGGTTGAACTCTTTTTCTCTTAGGAGCCATATGCAATATAACAACACTAGAACTACAATATGTAAGAAAATATAACCAAAAAGTGTGAATAAGGGAAGAATATTCAAGGACAATAGGAGTAAAAATAAATGGTGTGAGTGAATCTAGATCTGAATGTTGCCTTTTATAGGAAAATATGTAATCTATTGTGTGCATAATGGGCCTTATTGCGTGCATAAGCTTCAGTCATTTTCCCGATTGTGCCTCCCGTGGAAGCATACAATAACATACATGTTTGACTCCTGAGCTCTTTGATAAAGCTCTGTATTTTATCCATGCTGCTAAGGTTATGATTTAGACACCTGCGTAATAGCAATTTAAATCTCTCCCATGAATCATAAAGAGATTCGGTCTCTTACTGCTCAAAATTAGTGATTCCGGTTTTTCTTTCACTAAACTGTATGGTAGTGAAGAATCTCTCCAGGAATTTGTCCTCTAACTCTTTCCATGTTTTGATAGTCCCATTAGAAATACATAGTAACCAGTCTTTGGCTATTCCAATCAACGAGAACTCGAACAACCTCATCTTTACCTGATCTTCCGTAGCATTAGTTGGTCTGCACATTGAGGTTGTTACAGGGAAGCGATTAAGATACTCCCATAGATCCTGAATTGAATTTCCATCAAAAAGGTTATCCCTTAAAACTGAAAGCACATAATTTTTAATATCAAAATTAGTAGGGTCAGTGGGTATAAATCCCCTAGAAATTTGCCTTGCGTCGGTCCTTTTGTTGTAGTCCCCCATGGTTTTAAGTGATGGTACGAGTGCCATGTTTGTTTCTTGGTGTAATTCCTTATCTGAAGAAACAATTGGATTTTCCTTTACTAACGTCTCTTGTTCTATAGTGGCTTCTCTAGAATCTTTCCAATTTTCTTGTGCGATTCTTTTAAATTCTGTATCAAGTGGTATCAACTCTGATCTTGAACTGCACATACATAAACAAAAATACCTTAGTAGTAGTGTGGAACAAAAACTAATATAAAAACAAGAAAAACAAAAAAAATTAAAACTAAATAAAAAGGTTGCACAAGCGTTGCCTTGTTGAAATTATCAACAGTCCTCACCAACGGCGCCAAAAACTTGACGACTTCTTAGCAAGTGTATCGATAGTGTCGAAGTAATAAAAAGATATCATATCCACATGGACTTCTATTTAACCAGGAAAATCTTGTGCAATGTTTATAAAGTAACAAATTGGGGGGGTTTTCTAGTTTAAATTGCAAAAAAGATAAAATTGTTCTGACAATTATGAGAAAATGGTTAGTTTTTGCCTAGAAGCCCTTATTTCTCCCATGTTTATTTCTAATGCATTACATGAATGAAACATCGTTAAATTTCCATGGTGAATTAAAAAAAAAACTATAACCAATCCCTTGGTGTATAGCTCACTAATTTATACTAAATGTTTCATATCCTTATTCAACCAGTGTAAGTGAAATCAGGCAATGATATAGTACATTAATTCTAATGTCCACTACGCCAAAATTGACTTTTGGCATCACCAAAAATGACAGCGCTTTAATGAGAAAACCCTGTTGTAGGTCTTTTAAAAAATTCGCTAAAAAAAGCGCTGCTACACACAGCCTTTAGAAAGCGCTTTTAAAAAGCGCTGCTAAATGCCCTACCTTAGAAAGCGCTTTAATGAGAAAATGTTGTTGCAGATCTTTTAAAAAATTCGCTAAAAAAAACGCTGCTACAGACAGCCTTTAGAAAGCGCTTTTAAAAAGCGCGGCTAAAGGCCTTAAATTCGCCCCACTTAAGAAAGCGCTTTCTCGTGAAAGCGCTGCTAGATCTTGTATGATATAAAGCGCTTTTAAAAAGCACTGGCTTAGGTCAAATTATAAAATTAAAATATAAAATTTCCCCACTTAAGAAAGAGCTTTCTCGTGAAAGCGCTGCTAGATCTTGTATGATAGAAAGCGCTTTTAAAAAGCACTGTCTTAGGTCAAATTATAAAATTAAAATATAAAATTTTCAGAACCCTATTCATTCATTTCTAATCGTTGTCTTATTCTTCGCGACCGTTTCTTCTCCGAATGATTCTTCTCCGACCGTTCCTAATCATTTCTTCTCCGACTGTTTCTTATCTGACGAAATCGAAAAAAGTTTTAACATTGTTCTGGCTGACGAAAATGAAGAAGTTGCTTGACAAAAACGAAGAAGTTGTTGATTGTCGTAGACCGCCGTAGTTCAGGTACGTCATTCTTGTTGTTGTAACATTGTTCTTATTGTACTTTGTTGTTGTTTTCTACATTTTTGCTGTTATTGTTCTTGTTTTCTACATTGTTCTTGCTGTAAAGTTTGTTAAGAAATTGAAGTTAACGTTTTTGTTTAGCTTAATTAGTATAAAACCATTTGAATGAACTGCTATGATGGATGAGCATTTCATTTTTTTATATTTCCTTAGTTGATTTTTATATTTGTCATTTCATTTTTATTTTTTTCTTTATTACAGGTCAATGGCTAGTAATCAAGAAAACTCACAAGATACAAATGCTCCAGATAAGACGTCAGAGGGAGAAATTACACGAGGCATCACTATTATGAGAAATAGTCATAAATTTGTCCTTATTATAGTGCATCCTCCTCCTACTTAGTAGCAAACATGTGAATTGAATTATAATGGTGTTTATATTTTGGTATATAATGGTATTATAATGGTATATAATGCCAATTTTTTGTATGTAACAACTTCTTTGTTGAAATAAAGGGTCATTAAAATGTAAGGCTTGAAGTACAGGTTTATGGGATTATTCCCAAACATATGCCTTCTAAAAAAGAAAGAATACGCAGCATTTTTACATAAAAAATGCTTAAATTTACGTGAAGCAACGAAAGCACTTTTTAGGAAAAAGCCCTGCTAAACGCATACTTTAGAAAGCGCTTTTCCTAGAAAAGTTCCGCCTAAAGATGCCTTAAAAAATACATTAGACAGCGCTTTTGAAAACGCTGTCTAAAGGGGGGCAATAGAAAGCATTTTTTCAGGAAAAAGCGCTGCTAGAGGCCTAACTTAGAAAGAGATTTTCCAGGGAAAAGTGATGCTAAAGAATACACATGGCAGCGCTTTTGCATAAAAAAAAGCGTTGTCTATACCTACGGCAGCACCACCATAGGCAGCGCTTTTAAGCGCTGCTAAAGGGCAAAAAAACGCTTTCTTAGGTCTTTTTTGGCGTAGTGGTCACTACTAGAGGTCTCCTATCCCTATTTAACCGGCATAAGTACGATAGTTTCCATAGTTCAAATGCAGAGGCTAAGGGTCAGTATTTCATATACGTCCATAATCACATTAGCAGAGTATCTCAAATAATGTGCTTTAAGTATAAGAGGCAATTAAGTAGAAATATAACTAAGATTAATCATGTAATATCAAATTAAACATATGTCCCAACAAGTTCAAAATAAGTTCACTAGGTTAAATCTAACCTAAGAGTAATTAGTTACTAAAAATGATTTAATTACAATACCAAATAATATGAAAAAGGTTGCATAAGAAAATCCTTAAAGATTTGGCGTACAATGGCCTCAAATGTGCTCCAAATCTCACTTCTGGTGTTGAAATTCGTCACTTATAGTCTTAAATCATAGAACCCTTGAATAGATGCCAAAATTCTCCTTTTAAAGCCTCGAGATCATACCAGAACGCGTCAAAACTTGCCCAGAAATAGGGCTCATCGCGCGCGTGATGGACAACATCATGCGCGATGCAACTTTTTCAAGTCAATCACGGACGCGATGGCTGGCACGGTTTTTCCTGAAAGTTTCTCGCTTTTTTCTCCTTTTTCATCAAAATTCCTCTAAGCCCATATTTCTTCATACTTGGTCATTTTTGCATCATTCTTTGGCCATTATTACTTAAATTTGATCATCTTTTACATGTTTCTCCCTGTTTCTTCAATAAAATACATGCAATAACAGAGTGTCATCAATTAAAACTCTAGAAGTTGTTCTATAAAACAAGATAAAGGTGAAAGGTTCTAGAAATAGACACACTAAAGAAGAGAATATAAATCGACATTTTTTCTCTTTGGGTTTTACCCACACAGTTTCACACACTTGTTTTTTGATCAAAGAAATAACTATTTAAATCTAAGATAGAAAATTGGATTTGTGAAGCTATGATTCAAGCTAGGAAGAAATCATGATTCAAATCACAAGATGTTTTGATTCAAGTAAAGTTAAATTCCTGATTTGAGTCAATTTAAACAGAGCCAAAATTTAGCTTCATGGAGACATTTGATTTGAGTCAGGATTATCACTTGATTTGAGTCACATGAGGTTGTGATTCAATCACGTTAATTTTGTGATTTGAATCAAATCATCCAGAAGAAAATCCTAATTTTCACAAGGTTCCTGATTCAAATCACACTTAAAACTTGAATCAAATCAAGTCACTCAACATCTTGATATAAGATTTCTAACTTGTGATTCAAGCCACACCTAATGAAACGACAAAAGAGCAATTTACTAGACTAAAAAAGGAACACTATCATGGATCAAACACTCTAATTTTATTTATTAATGAAGGGTCTTAATGGTACGATGCTAAAATAGTGAAGCAAATACAATACAACTCAATTGCAAAAATGATACAAACACACGAATAATTGAATCATAAGCAAATTACAAATAAGAGAACAAGCTATAATATATACACTCAAATTGATAAAAACATCAAATCAGATAAAAGATACCATATGTTAAAGTGACTTAGCTTTCACCTTCTATCTCACTCCTCACACTCTCTCTAAAATATTTTCACCTTCTTTCATTATTAGTGGCAACGCTTCGAGAAGGTCTTTGTGTTTGGTGATGAATTTTGTATTCTAGAAGGGGTATTATTGTAAATTACCCAATGAGTGTTTTTCTCTTGGTTGAATAATTTATACTTAAGGGGGTGTTTGTCTGGGTTCAAATTTAAACCCTTTAAAATATTTGGTTTTAGGTTGTAGGTTCTAAGTCTTGGGAATGTCTTATATGTATGCTTAATATTTGTTCCCTTAATCAAGATCACATGGTAATGTCTTTAAATTACTTATACTAACACACTGTAATGCATATGTTTTTTCGTAGATGTCTTTTAACATTGAAGATAACCGAAAAAAGTATTGTCTTCAAGTGGCCGAAAAAAGACATAGAGGGTTGAGAACTTTTTTAACAAACAAATTTCTTAAGGATGAGCAAGGAAATCTTATTAAAGTGGATCGTCTAATGAAGTATAGCAACTTCATTGGACACGGATAATGGGATGAATTTATATCCAAACAAATATAAAATGAGAAATTCAAGAAAGCGAGTGACATAAATCGCGAGAGAGCATCAACACCCACGTATCCATACAGAAAATGGCGTTTGGGATATGCACGCTTACAGCAAAAAATTGTAAGTATATATAAATGCTACGGTCTTATTAATTGTCTCAATGTGTTATAATTGATGATCTTATGATTTGTGTCAATGCTTAGTTATAGGAGATGAAAAGTGAGGAAACATCACTTCCGACGCATGTTTTATGGAAGGAAGCTCGTGTGGGCAAGGATGGAGTTGTTAGGGAAGATGTTCAACATATTTATGATGAATGTGTAAGTATAACATTGTGTCTTTAAGTAAATTAAAAGTTTATTAGTATATACTTAATTTTTTATCTCCACTAATAATTTTCTATATATATGTAAATGAATTTCAGGAGACTCTATCTCAATCGGTAACCGCAAGTGAGAACCAGAATAACAGGAGTGTACTTAGTCGTGCACTAAATGTTGCTGAGTATCCCGGTCGAGTGAGGGGTAAAGGACATGGTGTGACTTCATCTTCCTTGTATAAGTATCCAAGGAAAAGAAATCCTAGCAATCAAGAAGTGATGCAAATGTTGGAGGAATTAAAGGCGCAAGTCCGTGAATTGCAACAGGATAGAGAGAGATATGGCGCAAAAGTGCAGTTCAGAGGCGAAAGAAACTAGTGACAAAGCTAGTATCAATTGTCAAAATAAATTTCCCGAGGTAATTATATATGTTATTATGAAATTAAACTAGCACATTTATTTTAATTGACATATATACACATTAACAGTAACATATTTATTATTGGTTTAGGGCATTTCATCTTGTCAGCTATACTTATCGTCACTGACTTATCGCCTAGTTGGAAAGGGAAAAGTGCATAACACTTTGGGAGATTTACTTCACCATAGACCGCTCCCTGATGGACATCTGAAAGTATCGGTTGATGTTGCATTAGATCTGGATGCGTTGCTACCGGTACTTGACATTATTTCAGAGACAACATTGCTACGAGATGCAATAGGATCATTTGTTGCATGGCCGTCGGACCTTATTTTCATAGATGATGAGGTATGTTGAAAACCATTATAAATCTTTTAGTATTCAAGTTTCAATTCTAAACCATTACGTATATTTTTATTACATGTTAATTTCAGACTCCTACAAAACCCGCATCTAAGGATAAAGAGATTTTGCGGCAGAACGAGTCGATTGCATCACAAAAAGAGGTACATTTAAAGTGTTAATTATATGATCCGAATTCAAAAACTGCATGATTTTATAATTTACCTAAGTTATATGATTTTTAGGTACCTACTCAACAGTCACAACAAGTGAGCCAGGAATTTAGTAGCGTACCCAACAAGAAAAATGATCTTCCAAGAACCGGGGCAAGAAAACCTTCTGTACCTCGATTCCGGATGTGTCTTGACACACTTGTGGGAACATCAGATTTAATGAATGGTGTTATTCGTTAAATGGATATGGAGGAAGGTATATTTGGTTTTTCTTACTTCGAAACAATTGCAAAAGAGGAAATGGAACAAATTTCTCAGCATACAGAATTAGGCATCGGTGTTGTACACTCATACATCTGGTAATGCGATCAATCTATTATTTAATTAGTCGAACAATTTATTTACACATTTCAATGAAAATAGTCTAATGTTTATTATGTTTTTATTTAAAGTTCTTGTATGAAAAATTGATGCGCGGGAATCAATTGTCAAACAGATTCCACTTCGTGTCTGTCTCCCGTGTCAATGGAGCGTCAATTGTTCAGGATCCAGATTCAGTAAGAAATCACTTAGTTGAGAGATTCATGGCCAACAATACAGAAAGCTTGTATCTTTTACTGTATAATACGATTCATGTGGGGTTAGTACTTCATTCTAAGTTCATTCTAATCTTTGTATCTTTTGTGTTGAAGATTTTCATCTAAACTTTTGTTTTACTTTATAGACATCACTGAATGTTGGTTGCTATTGATCCTTTCAAAGAAGTGGTGTATTATTTAAATTCGGTAGATGGTGAATGGACAAATTATCCAGATATGAAGTTAATGATTAATACGTAAGTGATATTGTTCTAAATATTCGTGTGTATTTGTATATTTAATTATTTCTGTGAGATTGTTCTAAATATATGTTTTTATTTTGTTAGATCAATACAAGTATTCCGCTCTCAAAGAGAAGCTCGAGTATCACGGTCTAGATCAAGAAACATTACATGGATCAAAGTGGAGGTACATTAATTTTCACAATTTTTCTTATAATAGTGATGCTACTTGATAAAACAAGACAATTATACATTCTTATTTGTTTTTCTATGTAGTGTGCTCAACAGCGTAACAATATAGATTGCTGATACTTTGTTTTGAAGTTTATGAAAGAAATCCTTCTTTTAAATCGAATAGAGATTCCAATCACGGTAAGGATTTATAACTTAGGATTTATTTTAATATTTGTCGGACATTTCATATAATTTATTACTTTTAACTAAATCATGCATATTATGTTTTGTTATGTAGTACTTTGATGAATGCAAGTGTGCTCATTACACGAAAAATCAATTGGAAGAAATCAAGGAGGAATTGTGTGAATACTTTATTCAGAAAAGAATCATATAAGGTATTGGAAGTTGAAAAGTGTTATGAAATTTTTTAATTGTTTTGGACCCAAGTTAGTTTAATTGATCGTGTTGTTCTGTTCATACCTTATTTGCAGGACCAGGACCGTCCGCTCGTCGGATTTTGGCAATTTCAGGCAGAAACGAATTTGGAACATATCATATATAAGCGGGTTCGAATAGAAGGTTTTGTTGTACTTGAGTACTATCACCTTTATACGAAATTCTTGGAGTTTGTTGTTCAAAATAGTCATAAATTTGTCCTTATTATAGTGCATCCTCCTCCTACTTAGTAGCAAACATGTGAATTGAATTATAATGGTGTTTATATTTTGGTATATAATGGTATTATAATGGTATATAATGCCAATTTTTTGTATGTAACAACTTCTTTGTTGAAATAAAGGGTCGTTAAAATGTAAGGCTTGAAGTACAGGTTTATGGGATTATTCCCAAACATATGCCTTCTAAAAAAGAAAGAATACGCAGCATTTTTACATAAAAAATGCTTAAATTTACGTGAAGCAACGAAAGCGCTTTTTAGGAAAAAGCCCTGCTAAACGCATACTTTAGAAAGCGCTTTTCCTAGAAAAGTTCCGCCTAAAGATGCCTTAAAAAATACATTAGACAGCGCTTTTGAAAATGCTGTCTAAAGGGGGGCAATAGAAAGCATTTTTTCAGGAAAAAGCGCTGCTAGAGGCCTAACTTAGAAAGAGATTTTCCAGGGAAAAGTGATGCTAAAGAATACACATGGCAGCGCTTTTGCATAAAAAAAAGCGTTGTCTATACCTACGGCAGCGCCACCATAGGCAGCACTTTTAAGCGCTACTAAAGGGTAAAAAAACGCTTTCTTAGGTCTTTTTTGGCGTAGTGGTCACTACTAGAGGTCTCCTATCCCTATTCAACCGGCATAAGTACGATAGTTTCCATAGTTCAAACGCAGAGGCTAAGGGTCAGTATTTCATATACGTCCATAATCACATTAGCAGAGTATCTCAAATAATGTGCTTTAAGTATAAGAGGCAATTAAATAGAAATATAACTAAGATTAATCATGTAATATCAAATTAAACATATGTCCCAACAAGTTCAAAATAAGTTCACTAGGTTAAATCTAACCTAAGAGTAATTAGTTACTAATAATGATTTAATTACAATACCAAATAATATGAAAAAGGTTGCATAAGAAAATCCTTAAAGATTTGGCGTACAATGGCCTCAAATGCGCTCCAAATCTCACTTCTGGTGTTGAAATTCGTCACTTATAGTCTTAAATCATAGAACCCTTGAATAGATGCCAAAATTCTCCTTTTAAAGCCTCCAGATCATACCAGAACGCGTCAAAACTTGCCCAGAAATAGGGCTCATCGCGCGCGTGATGGACAACATCACGCGCGATGCAACTTTTTCAGGTCAATCACGGACGCGGTGGCTGGCACGGTTTTTCCTGAAAGTTTCTCGCTTTTTTCTCCTTTTTCATCAAAATTCCTCTAAGCCCATATTTCTTCATACTTGGTCATTTTGGCATCATTCTTTGGCCATTATTACTTAAATTTGATCATCTTTTACATGTTTCTCCCTGTTTCTTCAATGAAATACATGCAATAACAGAGTGTCATCAATTAAAACTCTAGAAGTTGTTCTATAAAACAAGATAAAGGTGAAAGGTTCTAGAAATAGACACACTAAAGAAGAGAAGATAAATCGACATTTTTTTCTCTTTGGGTTTTACCCACACAGTTTCACACACTTGTTTTTTGATCAAAGAAATAACTATTTAAATCTAAGATAGAAAATTGGATCTGTGAAGCTATGATTCAAGCTAGGAAGAAATCATGATTCAAATCACAAGTTGTTTTGATTCAAGTTAAGTTAAATTCCTGATTTGAGTCAATTTAAACAGAGCCAAAATTTAGCTTCATGGAGACATTTGATTTGAGTCAGGATTATCACTTGATTTGAGTCACATGAGGTTGTGATTCAATCACGTTAATTTTGTGATTTGAATCAAATCATCCAGAAGAAAATCCTAATTTTCACAAGGATCCTGATTCAAATCACACTTAAAACTTGAATCAAATCAAGTCACTCAACATCTTGATATTAGATTTCTAACTTGTGATTCAAGCCACACCTAATGAAACGACAAAAGAGCAATTTACTAGACTAAAAAAGGAACACTATCATGGATCAAACACTCTAATTTTATTTATTAATGAAGGGTCTTAATGGTACGATGCTAAAATAGTGAAGCAAATACAATACAACTCAATTGCAAAAATGATACAAACACACGAATAATTGAATCATAAGCAAATTACAAATAAGAGAACAAGCTATAATATATACACTCAAATTGATAAAAACATCAAATCAGATAAAAGATACCATATGTTAAAGTGACTTAGCTTTCATCTTCTATCTCACTCCTCACACTCTCTCTAAAATATTTTCACCTTCTTTCATTATTAGTGGCAACGCTTCGAGAAGGTCTTTGTGTTTGGTGATGAATTTTGTATTCTAGAAGGGGTATTATTGTAAATTACCCAATGAGTGTTTTTCTCTTGGTTGAATAATTTATACTTAAGGGGGTGTTTGTCTGGGTTCAAATTTAAACCCTTTAAAATATTTGGTTTTAGGTTGTAGGTTCTAAGTCTTGGGAATGTCTTATATGTATGCTTAATATTTGTTCCCTTAATCAAGATCACATGGTAATGTCTTTAAATTACTTATACTAACACACTGTAATGCATATGTTTTTTCGTAGATGTCTTTTAACATTGAAGATAACCGAAAAAAGTATTGTCTTCAAGTGGCCGAAAAAAGACACAGAGGGTTGAGAACTTTTTTAACAAACAAATTTCTTAAGGATGAGCAAGGAAATCTTATTAAAGTGGATCGTCTAATGAAGTATAGCAACTTCATTGGACACGGAGAATGGGATGAATTTATATCTAAACAAATATAAAATGAGAAATTCAAGAAAGCGAGTGACATAAATCGCGAGAGAGCATCAACACCCACGTATCCATACAGAAAATGGCGTTTGGGATATGCACGCTTACAGCAAAAAATTGTAAGTATATATAAATGCTACGGTCTTATTAATTGTCTCAATGTGTTATAATTGATGATCTTATGATTTGTGTCAATGCTTAGTTATAGGAGATGAAAAGTGAGGAAACATCACTTCCGACGCATGTTTTATGGAAGGAAGCTCGTGTGGGCAAGGATGGAGTTGTTAGGGAAGATGTTCAACATATTTATGATGAATGTGTAAGTATAACATTGTGTCTTTAAGTAAATTAAAATTTTATTAGTATATACTTAATTTTTTATCTCCACTAATAATTTTCTATATATATGTAAATGAATTTCAGGAGACTCTATCTCAATCGGTAACCGCAAGTGAGAACCAGAATAACAGGAGTGTACTTAGTCGTGCACTAAATGTTGCTGAGTATCCCGGTCGAGTGAGGGGTAAAGGACATGGTGTGACTCCATCTTCCTTGTATAAGTATCCAAGGAAAAGAAATCCTAGCAATCAAGAAGTGATGCAAACGTTGGATGAATTAAAGGCGCAAGTCCGTGAATTGCAACAGGATAGAGAGAGATATATGGCGCAAAAGTGCAGTTCAGAGGCGAAAGAAACTAGTGACAAAGCTAGTATCAATTGTCAAAATAAATTTCCCGAGGTAATTATATATGTTATTATGAAATTAAACTAGCACATTTATTTTAATTGACATATATACACATTAACAGTAACATATTTATTATTGGTTTAGGGCATTTCATCTTGTCAGCTATACTTATCGTCACTGACTTATCGCCTAGTTGGAAAGGGAAAAGTGCATAACACTTTGGGAGATTTACTTCACCATAGACCGCTCCCTGATGGACATCTGAAAGTATCGGTTGATGTTGCATTAGATATGGATGCGTTGCTACCGGTACTTGACATTATTTCAGAGACAACATTGCTACGAGATGCAATAGGATCATTTGTTGCATGGCCGTCAGACCTTATTTTCATAGATGATGAGGTATGTTGAAAACCATTATAAATCTTTTAGTATTCAAGTTTCAATTCTGAACCATTACGTATATTTTTATTACATGTTAATTTCAGACTCCTACAAAACCCGCATCTAAGGATAAAGAGATTTTGCGGCAGAACGAGTCGATTGCATCACAAAAGAGGTACATTTAAAGTGTTAATTATATGATCCGAATTCAAAAACTGCATGATTTTATAATTTACCTAAGTTATATGATTTTTAGGTACCTGCTCAATAGTCACAACAAGTGAGCCAGGAATTTAGTAGCGTACCCAACAAGAAAAATGATCTTCCAAGAACCGGGGCAAGAAAACCTTATGTACCTCGATTTCGGATGTGTCTTGACACACTTGTGGGAACATCAGATTTAATGAATGGTGTTATTCGTTAAATGGATATGGAGGAAGGTATATTTGGTTTTTCTTACTTCGAAACAATTGCAAAAGAGGAAATGGAACAAATTTCTCAGCATACAGAATTAGGCATCGGCGTTGTACACTCATACATCTGGTAATGCGATCAATCTATTATTTAATTAGTCGAACAATTTATTTACACATTTCAATGAAAATAGTCTAATGTTTATTATGTTTTTATTTAAAGTTCTTGTATGAAAAATTGATGCGCGGGAATCAATTGTCAAACAGATTCCACTTCGTGTCTGTCTCCCGTGTCAATGGAGCGTCAATTGTTCAGGATCCAGATTCAGTAAGAAATCACTTAGTTGAGAGATTCATGGCCAACAATACAGAAATCTTGTATCTTTTACTGTATAATACGATTCATGTGGGGTTAGTACTTCATTCTAAGTTCATTCTAATCTTTGTATCTTTTGTGTTGAAGATTTTCATCTAAACTTTTGTTTTACTTTATAGACATCACTGAATGTTGGTTGCTATTGATCCTTTCAAAGAAGTGGTGTATTATCTAAATTCGGTAGATGGTGAATGGACAAATTATCCAGATATGAAGTTAATGATTGATACGTAAGTGATATTGTTCTAAATATTCGTGTGTATTTGTATATTTAATTATTTCTGTGAGATTGTTCTAAATATATGTTTTTATTTTGTTAGATCAATACAAGTATTCCGCTCTCAAAGAGAAGCTCGAGTATCACGGTCTAGATCAAGCAACATTACATGGATCAAAGTGGAGGTACATTAATTTTCACAATTTTTATTATAATAGTGATGCTACTTGATAAAACAAGACAACTATACATTCTTATTTGTTTTTCTATGTAGTGTGCTCAACAGCGTAATAATATAGATTGCTGATACTTTGTTTTGAAGTTTATGAAAGAAATCCTTCTTTTAAATCGAATAGAGATTCCAATCACGGTAAGGATTTATAACTTAGGATTTATTTTAATATTTGTCGGACATTTCATATAATTTATTACTTTTAACTAAATCATGCATATTATGTTTTGTTATGTAGTACTTTGATGAATGCAAGTGTGCTCATTACACGAAAAATCAATTGGAAGAAATCAAGGAGGAATTGTGTGAATACTTTATTCAGAAAAGAATCATATAAGGTATTGGAAGTTGAAAAGTGTTATGAAAATTTTTAATTGTTTTGGACCTAAGTTAGTTTAATTGATCGTGTTGTTCTGTTCATACCTTATTTGCAGGACCAGGACCGTCCGCTCGTCGGATTTTGGCAATTTCAGGCTGAAACGAATTTGGAACATATCATATATAAGCGGGTTCGAATAGAAGGTTTTGTTGTACTTGAGTACTATCACCTTTATACGAAATTCTTGGAGTTTGTTGTTCGAAATAGTCATAAATTTGTCCTTATTATAGTGCATCCTCCTCCTACTTAGTAGCAAACATGTGAATTGAATTATAATGGTGTTTATATTTTGGTATATAATGGTATTATAATGGTATATAATGCCAATTTTTTGTATGTAACAACTTCTTTGTTGAAATAAAGGGTCGTTAAAATGTAAGGCTTGAAGTACAGGTTTATGGGATTATTCCCAAACATATGCCTTCTAAAAAAGAAAGAATACGCAGCATTTTTACATAAAAAATGCTTAAATTTACGTGAAGCAACGAAAGCGCTTTTTAGGAAAAAGCCCTGCTAAACGCATACTTTAGAAAGCACTTTTCCTAGAAAAGTTCCGCCTAAAGATGCCTTAAAAAATACATTAGACAGCGCTTTTGAAAATGTTGTCTAAAGGGGGGCAATAGAAAGCATTTTTTCAGGAAAAAGCGCTGCTAGAGGCCTAACTTAGAAAGAGATTTTCCAGGGAAAAGTGATGCTAAAGAATACACATGGCAGCGCTTTTGCATAAAAAAAAAGCGTTGTCTATACCTACGGCAGCGCCACCATAGGCAGCGCTTTTAAGCGCTGCTAAAGGGCAAAAAAACGCTTTCTTAGGTCTTTTTTGGCGTAGTGGTCACTACTAGAGGTCTCATATCCCTAGTCAACCGGCATAAGTACGATAGTTTCCATAGTTCAAACGCAGAGGCTAAGGGTCAGTATTTCATATACGTCCATAATCACATTAGCCGAGTATCTCAAATAATGTGCTTTAAGTATAAGAGGCAATTAAATAGAAATATAACTAAGATTAATCATGTAATATCAAATTAAACATATGTCCCAACAAGTTCAAAATAAGTTCACTAGGTTAAATCTAACCTAAGAGTAATTAGTTACTAATAATGATTTAATTACAATACCAAATAATATGAAAAAGGTTGCATAAGAAAATCCTTAAAGATTTGGCGTACAATGGCCTCAAATGCGCTCCAAATCTCACTTCTGGTGTTGAAATTCGTCACTTATAGTCTTAAATCATAGAACCCTTGAATAGATGCCAAAATTCTCCTTTTAAAGCCTCCAGATCATACCAGAACGCGTCAAAACTTGCCCAGAAATAGGGCTCATCGTGCGCGTGATGGACAACATCACGCGCGATGCAACTTTTTCAGGTCAATCACGGACGCGATGGCTGGCACGGTTTTTCCTGAAAGTTTCTCGCTTTTTTCTCCTTTTTCATCAAAATTCCTCTAAGCCCATATTTCTTCATACTTGGTCATTTTTGCATCATTCTTTGGCCATTATTACTTAAATTTGATCATCTTTTACATGTTTCTCCCTGTTTCTTCAATAAAATACATGCAATAACAGAGTGTCGTCAATTAAAACTCTAGAAGTTGTTCTATAAAACAAGATAAAGGTGAAAGGTTCTAGAAATAGACACACTAAAGAAGAGAAGATAAATCGACATTTTTTTCTCTTTGGGTTTTACCCACACAGTTTCACACACTTGTTTTTTGATCAAAGAAATAATTATTTAAATCTAAGATAGAAAATTGGATTTGTGAAGCTATGATTCAAGCTAGGAAGAAATCATGATTCAAATCACAAGATGTTTTGATTCAAGTTAAGTTAAATTCCTGATTTGAGTCAATTTAAACAGAGCCAAAATTTAGCTTCATGGAGACATTTGATTTGAGTCAGGATTATCACTTGATTTGAGTCACATGAGGTTGTGATTCAATCACGTTAATTTTGTGATTTGAATCAAATCATCCAGAAGAAAATCCTAATTTTCACAAGGTTCCTGATTCAAATCACACTTAAAACTTGAATCAAATCAAGTCACTCAACATCTTGATATAAGATTTCTAACTTGTGATTCAAGCCACACCTAATGAAACGACAAAAGAGCAATTTACTAGACTAAAAAAGGAACACTATCATGGATCAAACACTCTAATTTTATTTATTAATGAAGGGTCTTAATGGTACGATGCTAAAATAGTGAAGCAAATACAATACAACTCAATTGCAAAAATGATACAAACACACGAATAATTGAATCATAAGCAAATTACAAATAAGAGAACAAGCTATAATATATACACTCAAATTGATAAAAACATCAAATCAGATAAAAGATACCATATGTTAAAGTGACTTAGCTTTCACCTTCTATCTCACTCCTCACACTCTCTCTAAAATATTTTCACCTTCTTTCATTATTAGTGGCAACGCTTCGAGAAGGTCTTTGTGTTTGGTGATGAATTTTGTATTCTAGAAGGGGTATTATTGTAAATTACCCAATGAGTATTTTTCTCTTGGTTGAATAATTTATACTTAAGGGGGTGTTTGTCTGGGTTCAAATTTAAACCCTTTAAAATATTTGGTTTTAGGTTGTAGGTTCTAAGTCGTCGATTTAGTTTGTAAGCTAAGCCTAGGTTAAAAGCTTACTTTGGTTCGAGATCATCGCAGTTCAAAATCTTATCTTGGTTTGTGAGTTATTCTTGGTTTTGAAGACCGTTTTGGTTCAATGTAAGTTTGGTTTAAAATCTTATCTTAGTTTGTGGTTAGCTTCATCAAAACCCTAATTTGTTTCGTGAGTTTATCCTGATTTAAAATCTCACCATGTTTCGAAATAATTTTGTAGAAAATATCGGTTTAGATTTAGGATTAACCGCTTCAAGTTTATGTTTTGTGTAAAGACTAACCACTTCTCTCCCCAAGTTGTTTTTTGGAAGGAAAACAAATCGCTTCTCTCTGTTGTTCATTGTCTCGTTGGAAGTTAGCATGAAACTTCATTTTTCCTTGTATAAGGGAGTTCGAGACTTTAATTTACTCAAAGATCTTAAGAGTTAATAGATATCTCAATATCAAATCTTGTGGACATGAGTAAGTCTTCTTGACTTAACCTGTATAAATCTTGTGTCATTTCTCTTACCATTAACTCTTTATTTTCCGCATATTTACTTACTGCTTCTATTTCTTAAAAACATTTTTGAAAATGGATTTAAACTAAGAAAAATAATAACAAAATATTTTCAAACTATCATTTTTCTAAAATCCACAATTCACCCTCTTCAACTCTTGTGTGTGGAGTCACATGTCCAACAATTATGACCTAATTTATTAGGAAACAATAGGCTAAATCCAAAGTTTAATCAATTATAAAGCTTCTAAGTTGATTGTTGGATGACTTTTCTCCATAATAGATTGAAAAAATGTCTTAGTCAATTAGAGAGAAATTCTTTTTCTTCCTAGTTAATTAGCTAAGATTTATAATTAATTAGTGTTTTTCCAGAATAATTTAAAAGAATATTTTGAAAATATATGAAGTTTAGAGAAATTTTTTAGTGTGTGTTGTGTGTCTGTGTGAATTATCTTAGTATTTTAAGAGCTATTCGCACTTAATATTATATAAGATCCCACAAATCAAATAAACAAATAAAACAAGGATCATTGGATAGATTTTTGTGGTTGAATTCACTTATTGGTGAAGATCTTTAGGTATATATTATCTTTTGTAGAGATCAATATAAACCTTCTCGCTTGGTGATGCTTACTTTTCTTTTCCTACATATATCACGACACTTTCTTGTTTATTACTATGTCAGGAGACAAGCGAGTTTCCAAGAAAATGACATGTATTCGTGATTAATTTTTCAATCAACTTATAACTAATGAAATCAGAATAAAAGTACCCAAAGCCTAATTATTCTCTTTGGGGGACCATAAATACATTAGTGGTGTTCTTTACTTAAAAGCTTGCACACATATAGATCAAAAACATGATATTAGGATGAGATGCAGTGAGATAGATAACAGAACCAATCATACCTTAATATTTGCTTCCCATTACAAATTTTCCTCCCTCATATAAGTATAACTTAATCAAAATGCTCATGGGAGTTGAAATTGGCATTGATTTTTCCATCCCAAATGATTTTAACAGCTCCTTTCAATATTTAGCTTGATTTAGGAAGGTGCCTTATTTTGTTTGATGTACTTTCAAGCCAATGAAGTATTAAATTTCACCCGATCATAGACATTTCAAACTCATTTTACATCATATCAGAGAAATCTATTTAATAGAGTGTCTAGTTGTAACTCCCTTTGAAATTTCACCTATTATGTCCTGTGTTGGATGAACTCTTATTGTTCTTCATTTCTTAGTTAATTCCTGGTAATTATCTTTATTTGTTTTTCCAAAGAGGTCTTTGTTTTTTGTTTACTCCGATCTTTGTCTTTGTCCTTATTTGAGCCTTTTTCTTCTAATATAGTTTTTTCTAAAATACATGCACAATCAAATACTTCTACATCTACAAACTTGAGTTTATATTCATCAAGGATAACTTGTACTTATTCTTATATTATCAAGGCTCATTTGTTAAAAATATGAAAAATTATACTAGAAGTGAAATATCTTAGAATGAGACTTTCACCAAATTTAGCATCGAACTTACCAATGTTATCCTTCTCATTATTAAGGAAAAAGAATTTGCATCTCAAGACATGTAGGTGAGAAATATTAGACTTACTTTTTTTGTATTTTTTGTAGGTTGTTAATTTTAGAACTTTCCTTATCAAGATACAATTCATTACATAGAAAACATTGCTAACAAAATCAGTCTAAGAATATTTAGGAAGTTTGACTTCTTTGAGAATCATCCTTCCTAGATCTTCAAGAGATCTATCTTTCCCTTCCACTACCCTATTTAGTTGAGTAGTTGGTGGAGCAGAAAAATATGCTCTATGTCATTCCCAATACAAACAATTTTGAATTCAAAATTTTAAAATTCACCTTTATGATTACTTTAGATAGATGTAATGGTTAAACTTCTTTTTTTTTTGTTTTGGATAACTTTGGCTAATTTCTAAAATCAACCAAATACTTCCTTTTTATGAGACAAAAAAGGTGTTCAGTTATAGTGATAATAGCCATCCATTATTAGACGGAAATAATAATTACTACAAAAACATATGGTTCTAAATGGACCAAAAAGATTTATGTGTAAGAGTTGTTAAGGCTGATTTGTAGAAATAATAAATTTTATTTAAAGGCAGCCTTTACTAGTTTATTATTTTGGCACATATCACATAACCTATTTTTTCAAAATGCCAGTTTGGAATACTGATTACTTATTCCTTGCTGACTAATTTATTTAAATGATTCATGTGAATATGGATTATTCTCTTATGCCATATTCATGATTCGTCCTCTTTCCTTAATAGAGAAACATTATTTGAAAAAACTTTACTAAAATTAACAATATATCTTTTTCCACTTCTTAAACTAGTAAAAAGAGTTTGGTTGTTCTTTGTTTTTACGACCTTGCATACAGACGAATAAAAAATGACTCTGTTACGACCTTGTTCTCATTTTGCATAATATCAGATAAATTCTTACACAAATATTTGTTAGTAGCACAAGGTATGATATCATCAATGTAAAACAGCACAAGTTAAATTTATGTTCATGTTTTTTTAAAAACGACGTTGTATCAATCTTTCTTCATTAAAAAAATTTTCAAGCAAAAACTTTGTTAAGCTTTTTCCCCCTATAATTTTTTTTTGTAAAACCAACCTTATTATTGGAAGATTATGTTGTTTTAGACCTTGTGAGAGTTTCACTAGACAAAAAAAAAGCTTATGTGGCACGCTGACTAAACATTTATTTTGTTTTTTTATTTTTTAATTCCAGCTAAGCTGACGTGGCTTTATTATTCTTAATTATTTTTATATCCAAGTGTAATTTTATTTCCTTTTTCCATTTATTTAGACTTAAGTAATTGTTAAGATACTGGAAAAAAAATGCCCAAAAGGGATTTTAACCCCGACCCCTTGGTTTTTTTTGTCATAAAGCCTTGCCATTGCACCATCATTGCTATTTGTTATATTGTTTACATGTTTAATATATATTTAGATACTGTTCTGGACTTGGCTTGCACTTGGCCCAACTTCATATGAGGCTCAATCCAACTATGTTTCTTAAGGAGGCCTGCTGACCGAGCTTGCCCTCAACTATGTCGAGCAGTAACCTCACCCTTTAGGAAGACGCGGCTTCGTCATGCAGGGATAAATTTAGGAATTACGAGTGGGTTCACCGACAGTCAAGAGGACCTCGCGAGCATCCCCTGCTCTTCTCGTCGACCAATACTAGTCCTCTCAGACAACCTCACAGTTGACAGGGAGGGTCAACGACAGACAGAAGGACCTCGTGAGCATCCTCCTCGTAAGGTTGACTCTCAACACCCCCGAATATCACGAAGTCCTCTTGGTTCCGAAAAAACCGCATCCATATCCTCCTGGAAGTTAGGGGGAGTCCATCCAAGTTGACAATAATGTGTTGGCCCTTACTACGCACGTAGGACCTGACAGTCTCCATTTTGGGCCTGCTTGCCAAGCCAAATGATAGGGATATTGGCCCACCACTTAGGCCTATAAATACCCTCTCACTTGAGAGGTTCAGGTATTCATCCTTTCATACTCACTCTCATACTTATTTGTATTTCTATGAATCTCACTTTGGCATCATAGTGTCTTGTAGGTACCCCCCGCCCCTTCCACTTCACATCCAACTGCTGCTCGGCTCGAAGCTTGTGGGCTTTGGAAATCCCTTCTGGTCAAGTACGATTAGTGGCGCCGTCTGTGGGAAACCAGCTTCCCCGTCTCCATCTCAAGACTAAAGCAACTATCCATAAAATTCTGTGACTATCAGTGCTGACCAAGCGCCAAACAACAACCAAAACACCCATCTCACCGACCTCAACAACAACGTCGGCGACAACATTGGTAACAACAACGTCAGGAATGACATCGACATGGCTAGTCTCGAGCATAACTATAGAGACGGGTTGAACGCCTCTTCGTCATCCCAATCTCGACCACACGAGTATATCCATCCCTCCTGAACTTTGAACCAAATGCTTTCCAAGAGGCCCTCGTCCCCGCGGACACTGATGCCATGACCAGAGCTCTGTTAGCGGCCATCAACCAAAAAAATTACTTGATATTCTCGTAGGGTGAGCGACTAAGGGTGCTCGAACAGACTCGTCGAGTCCCCGTAAGACACAGGAGACCTGACACTCCTCCTCCCCGTCATAACGAATATCATCCTCAGTCTCCCCCATAGAGACACAGACGGGACAAATTGCGAAGCCTTTCTCCCCGACCAACAGGGCGAGGCCCCTCATTGGAGAGAGCACTGCCCGAAACCACCGTGAGACACGACCATACCCCCCCCCCCCCCCCCCCCCCCCCGTGCAGGGAACGATGATCCCCTGATAATAAAAATAAGAGAAACGGGAAAGCACAACCTCAGCCAAGGGGTCCTGCCCGTGGCCAAGGCAGTCACCACGACTGCCATTACAATCAATACCCATCCCGCTCCCTGTACAGAAGCAATGAAGATGACCCATGTGATCCCTTATCCCATGCTATCATGGAGGTGCCCATTCCTAGAGGAATGGAGAAAACTCCCTACCTGAAGGAATACAACCACATTGCAGATCTTGTCGACCACATCGATGGATTCCAGGCAATACTCCATTACCATAACATCGGGGGATTGATCAAATGTCGCTTGTTCCTTACGACCTTGAGAAAAACAGCCATGGACTGGTACAAGAACCTCGCCCCATGGTTGATCACCTCCTGGAGAAACCTCAAGAACCTATTTATCAGCTCCTTCACTGTGTCTCGTCGACACCCGAAGACTGAGGCCACCCTTAAGGCTATTGTACAGAGAAGCAAAGAGACCCTCAGGGAATACATTGATCAAATCAACCTCAAGACCATTCATGTCCCGTGTACCAGTCACATGAAAAGGTACATGCTCGAGCGAGGACTCCTCTCGGGCACTGAGTTTAGAAAGGTCGTTGGCATCGAACCACTCCGGTCTTTCGACGGTCTCCTAAAAAAGCCAGGGCCTACATGGACTACAAGGAGAAGGAAGCAGCAACTAAAGCCCGCGACTCGAGGAATCACGGACCAGCTAACATCCCACGACACCAGGACGCGACCCCTTCTCAATCGACGGGCGAGAAGAGAAGGGATGATAAAATGTGCGATCCTTGCGAGCACAGGGGACCTGCATAGAGATTCACATAGTATACTCCACTGACTGCTTTCCGCGAGTTCATCCTGGTGAAGTGCTCTAATACCGACTTCAAGGACGGAGGCGTCAAACGTCCTTGATCTACTCCTGTGAAACCCGAGGCTGACAGGACCAAATAATGTCAGTACCATCGGAGTCACGAACACCTGACAGAAGACTGCGTCCACCTCAAGGATGCCATTGAGACCCTCATCAAGGGTGGCATACTCGGGAAGTACCGATGCAATGACGCCCCTTTCCGAGACACCTGCGAGGTGAAAGAAGTTGAGAAAGAAACCCGACCGTTGGAAGAGTTGGGCCTCATCCAGATAGCTTTCTTTGTGATAGGGCCAGAGGAATTCCATATCCCTGACGGCTACAAGGAAGAACCCTTGTGCACTCATAGCAGATGAGAGAGACTCCCCTCCGCCATGGTTATAACTAGTGGGGGATTCAACAACTTATTCGTAAACTCCGTGAAGAGGAAGCTTGATGAGTTGGTGGACGCAGCCCCAGCCCAAGCGGTGACACTCGAGAAGTTCAAAGGAAAATATGAACGGATCACTTTCTACCTAGAGGAGTTTCCTGGAGGGTCCCCCAACCTAAGAATCCCTTTACTAGTGAGGGAAAGGATGGCTTATTTTGACGTACACCTTATTCTGGTCGATGAGGGAGTTCCGTAAACATCATGTACAAGCATATATTCTGAACCCTACAGGTCGACAACACCCACCTATCACCATACATGGGGTCCGACTTACAAGGATTTAATAGCTCGACCTCCAAGACATGGGGCTACGTTGAGCTTTTTGTCACCTTCGAGGAAGAGACTACTTCCCGACAGATCAAGGTGCGGTTTCTGGTTATCAACTGCCCATCTCTCTACAACTGTATCTTAGGGAGATCGACACTGGCCGAGTTGACTGTCATGCCCTCCATTGTCCATTTGTAGATGAAGTTCTACACCCGGAGAGGGTGCGTCGCCACCATCTGCAGGGACATCTCAGCTTCCAGAAGATGTTTTCACGTGGCTTCCAAAGGGCAGAGCATGGTCGACACTGGAGTGCGACTCGCCAAAAGATCTACTACTAATCCACCTGAATCGCAGCCCGCTCTGATAGAAGAACAAAGGGCTTCACCAAAGGTCGACTCCATATCGCTCGACACCCACTTCGACAAAGATGAAGTCGAAGCCCCCAACGACGAACAGGAACATCTTCAACCCATTCTAGACGGGGACTTCGAGTACATCCCCTCGATAAAGACCCTCACAAAGGCGTGAAGATCGGCACTGGACTCCATGACTTGGTGAGGGGGCAACTCAAAGCTTACTTGAGGGAGAATGCAGACTTGTTCCCATGGAGCGCTACGGAGATGCTCGAACTTGATCCCGAGGTCGCCTGTCACCGACTCGCCATTGATCCAACCGCTAGGGCAGTAGTGCAACATAGACGTAGGAAGTCTCCCGAGAAAGTGGAGGCTGCTAAAAATGCTATAAAAGACCTCTTAGAGGCGAATTTTATTTTTGAGGCCCGATATTCAACCTGGCTCTCAAACGTTGTACTTGTTAAAAAGAATAATGGAAAATGGAGAGTGTGTGTTGATTATACTGATCTTAATTGGGCATGTCCTAAAAGATGCTTTTCCTTTACCTAACATTGATATGTTGGTCGACAACTCGGCCGACTATAAAATTTTATCGTTTATGGACGCCTACTCGGGCTAAAACAAAATTCCAATGGCGATGAGCGACAAGAATTGCATCGCTTTCATGACCAGCTCAGGAAACTACTACTACAATGTAATGCCTTTCGGCCTAAAGAACACAGGGGTAACATACCAGCGGATGATGAACAAAGTCTCCCGCGATAAGATTGAAGATATGCTCGAGGTGTACATGGACGACATGATCGTCAAGTATTGAACATAAACCAACCATGTTGCCCACCTTAAAAGAGTCTTCGCCCAAGGGAGACAATGCAAAATGAGATTCAACCCCGAGAAATACACCTTTGGGGTTAAGGCGGGAAAATTCCTCTATTTCTATCTTACAAAACGGGGAATTAAAGCCAACCCCGACAAGTGTCGGGAATTGTCTGAGCTTCCTACGCCTAGCTCGAAAAAATCCATACAAGTCCTAAACGGTATACATACCTCACTCTCCTGTTTCATAGCAAAGTCCGTACAACACTCTCTACCATTTTTCAAACATCTGCGCAAAGAGGCGGCTTTCAAGTGGACCGAGGAATGCGAGCAAGTCTTTCACAACCGCTCGTGTTTTCACAACCTGAGAATGGGGAAACCTTATTCTTTTACTTGGGAGTCTATGCTGAGGCCGTAAGCGCGGCCTTTATTCGCGAGACTCCAGACGGGAAAAAACCAGTATATTTAATGAGCAAAGCTCTACAAGGGCCCGAGGTTAGGTATCAACAGACTGAAAAAGTATCCCTAGCCCTCGTCAACGTGGCAAGGAGACTTAGACACTAGTTCCTGTCCCACATGGTCATCATACCAATAGACCAACCCGTGAGGTAGATCCTATGCCGACCAAACATGTCCGGTCGAATGCTGAAATAGTCCTTGGATCTCTCAGAGTTTGACGTCCAGTACGAGAGCAGGAAGGCCTTCAAAGCCCAAGCGCTGTCCGTGTTTGTCACAGAGATGACCACTCACAATTCCCCCATAGGAAAGAAGCATAAGCTGACCATCTTTGTAGACGGAGCTTCCAACTCGACAGGGAGCGGAGAAGGAATCCTACTGGAGAACGAGGATAGCATCGTGATCAAGCACTCCCTCACCCTTTCTTTTCTTATGTCAAACAATCAGGCTAAATACGAGGCCCTACTTGCATGATTAAGGTTGGCCGAGGATTTGGATTCTCGGGAAATATAAATTTTCATAGACTCCCAACTCGTCAAATCTCAAGCACAAGGGGGATCCCAAGCTAAGAAAAACAGCCTCATCAAATATCTAAACCTAGTCAGAGAATGGATGAAGAGGTTTGACCTGGCAGAAATCAAACACATACCTCGCGAACAGAACACACGGGAAGACATACTTTCAAAGCTCTCAAGCACAAAGAAGAAAGGTGGGAACAAATTCTTCATCCAAGAATCCCTTTCTCGCCCGAGTATTGAAAAATCCATTGTACCACCCAAGGTAAATGCCATCAGGGACAATTCATGTTAGATGACCCTGATGTACAACTTCCTGACAAAGGGGGAATTGTCCATTGAACAAAGGGAGGAAGCTCTGACCAAATGACAAGTATGTTCATATATGGTACTCGAGCACAAACTTTATCGATGGGGATTCTCCATACTGCTCCTAAAATGCATCGAGGAATCCATAATCCCATAGATACTGCGGGAAATCCACGAGGGAATCAACGCCCTACACTTGGGCGGAAGATCACTAGCACGAAAGGCGTTTCAAGCAGGCTATTATTTGTCGACTATGCAGCAAGATGCAAAGGAGCACGTCAAGAAATGCAACAGGTATCAAAGGCACGCAGACATGCACCTCGCACCCTCACACGAGCTTAAAACACTGTCATCCCCGTGGTCGTTTGCCTGGAGGGGTATGGACATCCTCGAACCCTTCGTACAAGGTTCATATCAAAATAAATTCCTAATCGTGGTCGTCGACTAATTCACGAAGTGGATAGAAGCTGAAGCTTTGGCCAGAAACGCTTTGCATAATATCCTCCGTTTCTACAAGCGAATCATCAAAAGCCAAAATTTGCAAATTAGGGCTTCCTTAGGAGAAGTCAACTGAACCAAGCATAACTTTCACATGCTTCATCAACTTTTCCCTAACCAAAGCCCATTTTGAAGGAAACTCAATTCTCTACAATTTTGTATATCTAAGCTCAAGCCTAAAAAATACTTCATTTGAGAGATATAAGCCAATACATTATAGGTCATATCAAAATTCAACTAAAAGACACTTTTTGTCAAGGCAACTTACACCAAGATAAAGTCTTCAAAAGCAAAAATAATCAACATAGAGATTGTACAAGACATCTTGAGCTTTCCAAAAAGTCTAAGATCACCCTCAAAATATGAAAATTGAGAGATTTATGACCAGTGCAAGTTGGAAAATTTTGAGCAAATGCATGAAGTTCAAATTGAGAGAAAGTTGATGTTTGGACTATTGGGCCATGGTTTAAGTGTCCAAACGTGCTTTATACCCCTCATACACCTCAGAATTCATTCGTACATCCCTTGACCTATTTTTATTTTAATTATTTTTTATTTATTCATTAAAAATGAAAAATAAATAAGATAAAAATCATATCTTCTCCTACAAGGTCCAAGCCCACATATCTTTGACCTAATTTTCCTTATAGAATCTCAATAATTCTCATACAAGAAGACAAGAAAACCGTGCCTCTCAAACTCTTCAAAATATCAACTTTTTTTCAAGAACCCTATAATTTCAAAATCCTACTTACAAGCCCTTTCACTACAAAACCTTTATTCCATTCTCTTCCAGCAAGCCTATAGAGTAAGTTTAGACCAATTTGGATGGTCCAAAACATGTGAAATTTCATTACATGGCATCACCGGTTTCATAATATGCATAATATTCATATATTGATTTTCTATTTGCATTAACATGTATTAACACTACTAATGTATTCCTGAGTTTCACTAGTACAGGTTTGGATCATCATCGTGATCCCATGCAGTCAGAATCATAGGATACTATGTATGCTCCGATCTGCACCGTTTGTGTTATAGCGGATAAACCATGGATTTTTAGACCAAAATAACCTTGCCATTGGACTCGCAACCCTCAATTTAGGGGGGGTAGGATCTTTTTGATTACTAATCTTTCTTATTTTGCAGGTTGAACAAAAGAGGACAATCAGAGAAGATGACCGGAGCTAGGGGCTCTGGCGCCTCTCCGGTTAATAAATTCTTATTTATATTATATATTAATTGTTTCAGTTATATTAATGGATGTATAGCCACCTAACTGGTAGCGCCCTTTCCTCTAAGTTATTACTATGCCCATACGCGGGTTCAATCTTGGTGCGAAACAATTTTTTTTCATGTTTTCTTATGTTTGCAGATCACATGCGAGCCAACATAATGCGTCCACCATACGCTCTCTCACCATTACCATCAGATCTCCGCTTATTCAAGTCCAACGCTTCATATCCGTGTTCTATGTTGAACCCTCGCTGATTAATTACACCGAATCATTCACAGCCTCCCTGGATCTGGACTTGCACGTTTTGGGCCTAGTGAATTCCTATTTTTCACACCCCCTGGTTTGCTACCATAACAGGCCCAATCTCATTTTTTATTATGTTATTTTTAATTATCTTTTAAACATAATTAGGTTAATTTTTTTTCTTAATTAAGTGAATTTAGACCTTAGGTTTTTTTAATTAATTAACTTAAGTATTTTTTTTTAAATTAAATTAATTTAACCTTTTCATTTAATTAGTCAAATTAGTCAAAATTAATTTAGGGTTTGCTTAAATTAATTAATTCTTTTACTTAATCAAAATTAATTAATTCTTCTTCTAAATTAAAACTAATTAGGTTATTTTAGTTAAAGTATCAAAAAAAATTATCAAAACAATCACAAAACAATTTCTTTTCCTTTTTACCGCTTCACGTATTATTTTTCGCATTATTTTTCCTAATTATGTAACTGCTACAGTATGTAATAGTTTAATTAAGGTTTACTGTTTCTCTCGATTTTATGGTTTGTACCCCCTTTCTCGAAGCCTTGTAATAGTGTAAGATTTTATTTTTCTGCATTTATATTCTTATGCTTTATATATAATTGTTAGATGTATGCTAAAAAGGATTGTATGACAAGATCTAAAAGCAATCATAGCTAACCTTAATTACAAGATAAATAACTGAACATGAATCCCTTTTTACACTCACACCTCTAGGGTAACCTCACTTGTTTCCTCGGAACAATGGTCATGTCCCTCAAACATAGGGATACCATTAGCAAAGACCCTCGGTTAAAATCATCATAAAGATCATAGTCTCGCGGATGTCCCTCAAGTTCCAACGAGAAATGATCTTGTGCCTCGATGTTGCCCTACGAATATATGATGATAATCCCTTCGAATTGATAAGGGATCCCTATATGTTGCCTATATGATGACTATGTTATTGCGACACATTGGTTGGTATTGGTGTCCCTCGAACCAGTCAGGGAGAACTCTAGGCTGTTGCGGGGTGTCATAAGCACTAACTGACCTTTAGAACCTTAATTGACCCAACTTAGACATTAGAAGGTAGTGAGATAGTCGACTTTGGTGCAGTCCGATTTTGGTTGATACTTGATACTACACTCATTGAGATTTGACTCTCGAGTTTTTTTTTTGTGGCAAGTCAATTGTCGTGCTAGACAAAACTTGTGGGGAAAAATCTGATATTGAGATCCCTAGAACCCGGTTACTTCTTTAGGACAGGTTAAGCCAACTAAAACTTCAAGAGGGTACTTACCTACAAACCCCATGCAAGCCTTAAACATAAGGCCTTTGCATGCTTTACTTGTGTTTGATTATCTATTTGAACATGGTATCATGATATCATAACATCATAACATCATGACTAACCATTTCAAGGATCAATGGGGTTTATCTTCATTCTATGTTACAGGGTCATGGCTTCCAGTCGTAGGAATAGCATCCGGATCAACTTTTGTAAGGATACTTTCCAAGCTTGAGGAATTAGCCTCAAAGGTTCCCGACAATTCTCAATTCACCAAGAGACATGGTCACCTACTCAGTTTGGTTACTACTGGCTTCCAAGAAGACATGATGAGGGTTCTGTTTCAGTTCTTTGATTCGAAGCATCACTATTTTAACTTCACGAATTATCAATTGGTGCCCACAATGGACGAATTCTCTAAATTTCTTGAAGTGCCTATTCTTGATCAGATACCCTTCACCAGTCTAGATCAAGTTCTGAAACCTGAATACGTTGCAGTAGTCTTACATCTGAAACGATCGAACATTGTATCTATTGGGAAACCATGAATGGAGTCAAGGGTTTTTCTCCTAAATTTCTGATAGAGAAGACTCAGGGGTTTCTAGATGCCATGAATCTTCATGCTTTTGAGGATATTTTGGCCTTGATGATCTATGGTTTGGTATTGTTCCCTAATTCGGACCAATTCATAGATGTGAATGCCATCAAAATATTCCTCACCCATAATCCAGTACCTACTTTGCTCGAAGATGTCCTACATTCCCTCCACACTCGTACTATGAAGAAGAGAGGAACTCTTATGTGTTGCATAGCTCTATTGTCTAGGTGGTTTATTTCACACCTGCCCCGATCAGTGATAAAGAAAAAATAATGTTTGAGGTAGTCTAAAAGGTTAATGTCACTCACTCATGCAGATATCCATTGATGTTCTCGATCTCAAGAAGATGTCACTATTATTGATCACTGTGGGGAATTCCCTAATTTACCAATCCTTCGTATAAGAGGGGGCATCACTTGCAACCCTTATCTAGCTTTGCGTCAGTTTGGTATGCTCAAAGGGACAATCCTCATGATATTCTCATTCAGGGTATTATGTTTGACTATGAGAATGATCCTCAAAATTACCATCAAAGGTTTATATGTGTTTGGGGCACGATCAACAAGATAGATAGCAAGACTATTGAGGACACAAGAACTCCATTCCTCTGGAGCCTTACCTCAAATGGGTACGGTCTCGTGCTCAGAATCTTAAAATGCCATATCCTGCTATCTTACCAGTGTTTGCATAGCCTATTGTTGAAGGAGATGTTTCTACCGTTCTTCATCTCGATATGCCTACTAACTTTGAAAAACTACAGAAGTCTTGGATTCAGCTCAAGGAGGAAAGAGATCCCTTTGAGGATCGATTCTATGCTAATGAGAATAAAGTACTAGAGCTGACAAAATGACTCCACGAAGAACAAAGCCTTAATGCATATGTAAACACAAAGAGGAAGTTTCTTTTGGGTAACTTGAATTAACCTTTTGATTCTTTGTAACTCTTTTACTGAAAGCAGTTATAATTTGAACTCGTTACTTATAATTTCTTTTGTTCCCTTTTGTTTAAACAAATTTAAATCCCACAACGGTCCTTGAAAACATTGCACTTGCATCTGCATATCATGCATATCATCACATAACAGGTACTCTATAAGCAGGTGTTCTCATCTTCTTGGTGTTTATTTCAACAAAATATGGCTCTAGAATAGACTGTCAAGTAACTCCTAGCACAAAATTCCCCAATTCATGAAACGCTCTTGAACTTAGCTCAGGGGCAGAAAGATTTGATGGCGCTCATCGCCAAAAAAAAGACTCGGAAGCCAATTGTTATCCTCAATATGGGGAGAAGATTCAAAGGTACTATCAAAACCAGTTTTAAACTGCTGATATCTCATTTGATGAAGACGATAATCAAGAGGAAGATGGTAGAAGTGTCAGGGCTAACGGTGGAAGCAACCAAGGTTCTGGGAAAATTCATGAGGATGAAGACTATTTTGATGAACAATATCCTCCAGCTGATGTTAGATACAAAGAGTTAGAAGATCGCCTCAAGGCCATAGAAATCCAAAAAGTGCCTGGATTGGATTTTGAAGAGTTAGGTCTTATTCCGAGGGTAGTTATCCCTCATAAGTTCAAGGTCCCAGCATTGATAAATATGACAGTGTGTCTTGTCTGAAACTTCATCTGAGATCTTATGTTTAGAAGATCCAACCTCATACTACTGACATAAAGTTATGGGTTCACTTCTTTCAGGAAAGTTTGTCTGGTATACAACTCGAGTGGTTCTATCAGTTGGAAGGAACCAACATCCATACTTGGGAAAACTTGGATGCTTCTTTTTATAAGAAGTATCAATACAACGCTGACCTTGCACCAACTCGCATGCAATTACAAAACATGACAATGGGCTCTCATGAACGGTTCAAAGAGTATGCCTAAAAGTGGAGAGATCTAGCTGGACGAGTTCAACCTCCACTCTCTGATAGGGAGCTGGTAGATATGTTCATGGGAAATCTGACTGGTCCATTCTTTAACCATCTGATTAGAAGTTCTTCATCTGGTTTTACTGAGCTGATTCTAATCGAAGAACTTGTCGATGGGGGTATCAAGAGCGGAAAGATTCTAGTGGCTGCATCTCAAGTGCTGTAAATAATACGTTCAATAATAAGAAGGAAACCAATTTTGTTTTATGGCCAAAAGGGCCATGGTAAAAATGACGACAATCAGTCTGTAGGAGAGGTATTAATTTCTAATCCTATGCTTGTTCAATAATAACAATAGGGAAATTAGCGTAGGTCAGACGCTCTAAGAAGACATTTTACGAAGATTAGTATGTCATTGTCTCATGCATTACAACATCTATTGAAAGCGGAACCTGTTAACATTGACGGAGCCTCCTCAGAATCCTAACACCTCCTCTCCTCATTATAATTCGAATGGGAAGTATGCCTATCATTCCAACAGTCTTGGGCACGATACCAAGAACTATTGGGCCCTGAAAAACAAAATTCAGGACATGATTGACAACAAAGAGATTGAGTGTGATCCTCCCGAGACCCCGAATGTGATTATTGCACCTATGTTGAAGCATGACAAAGGCATAAGTTCTATTGATGATGTTTTTTATGTTGCTACTGTACGTGAATTGGTTACTCCCCTTACCATCATCAAGAAGAATCTGTTGCAGGCCGGTTTATTTCCGGGTTGTGTTGAAAAATGTTACTGCCCAACCAATGGCTGCAAGTTATTGAAGGATCTATGGATCTGACATCTACTACGATGGCGTTAAGCAATAGTTACAAACTACTGAAGATGAAGTTATTGAAGTTGTTGAACTTGACATTGACAATATTGTGGGGACCAGCAAAGTTACTAAAAGCGGAAGGGTTTTCTCTCCGGAAATCTCTGTGAAGACTGTTTGTGATACGATGGGAGAATTGACTTGGTTGTTTTGCGTTTTATAACAAATTTTGTAGATAGTAAGAGTCGCCCCCGAATTTTATTTTATCCAATAAAGGAAAGGGTGAAAGAAACAGGAAAGACCTTTTGAGAATTTTCTTAAGATCGGGGGGGGGGGGGGGGGGGGGGGGGGGGGGGAGGGGGTAGGGGCGGTAGGTTATGAAAAGGGAAGGTGTTATCACCCTTTTCATCCGTAGTTATCTACGGGCTTTTAATTAATTGATCACTTTGAAATTCTTTTGTGTTTGAGTAGGTTTTGAAAATGTTTTAAAGATGTTTTGAAAATGGTAATTTTGCAATGATTTTCGTATCGGTTACAATGTATACAAAATGTTTATTTATAGAGATATTTGAAAATGCCTTAGTATGGGAAAACATTGTAATGATTCTCGTATCATTGAGAATGCATACAAAATGTTTTTTTTGAAAATATTTGTTTAAAAAGAGAGTGTTTGAAAAGATGCTTGTCTTTGAAAGTGTGAGGTGTGGAAATGGTTTTGTTTGTGAGCAAGCAATTACAAGTAATCTACCTACTCAAAAAGTCTATGTTCTTTCCCTCCTCCTTTAGATAGTGCTACTTTACCATTGGTTGGTTAAGGAGCCATATCATTGGATGTGAGGGACGGGCGTGGGTCATCGTATAGTCATAGAAGGTAACTTATAAGATGTTTTAGGCAATTGCCGTAAGGGACTAAGATCATTTACACGAAGGCAACATTGAAGGGTCATCAAGGGACTACGATCTTTTAATCAAGGGTCTTTGCTAAAACATTCCACGTTCGAGGAACATGACTATTTTTATCGGAGGCAACAAGTGTGGGTTACCCTAGAGGTGCATGTGTGCAAAGTGTTTAGTTTTGAGTATTTTATCTTTGAATAAGGGTTTTGCTAGGGTGGATTGTAAGTCTTGTCATGCAAACCCTAATTACTAGCAATAATAATGAAAGCGATGTATTATGGAATTTAAATGTCCTATGCTATTACAACGCTTTGGGAATGGGGGTACAATTTGTGAATAGGGGGAAGAAAGCAATAAAGCCTAATTATCTATTATAAACCATGGAATATGAATTACAATAATAATGCACAAATGTAAAGATTAAGAAAGAATTTTTTTTAAGGTTTTTGATAGAAAAAGGGTTTTAGTAATTAACCTAATTAAGCTAATTAATTTTAGTTACAAGAAAAGTTAATTAATTATTTAACAAAAACCTAAAATCTAAGTTAATTTGAAATGAAGAAGAAAATAAATCTAAGTTTAATAATTTTGTTTAGAAAATAATTTGAATGTTAATACTAATTTGTAATAAGAAAAATAATAAAATTTAATTTAATAAAATAAAATGCCTAAATTAAAACATTTTTTAATTTAATTAATAAAATATATTTTTTTTTGTATTTTTGGTTTAGATAAAATAAATAAATAAATGAAAATAAATAAAATATAAAATAAATAAAAATAATTGGGTTGGGGGTTAAAAAGTGATCAGGGGGGTTAAAAATAGCAAACAGGCCCAAAACAGTTTTTTTTAGAAACATAAATGAAAATAAAAAAATGAAATTATGCCAGTGTTTTTAGTAAAAAGGGGGTGAGATTCAGCAAAAGGCCAAGGCCAAGAAGTAGAGATCCAATGCTTGTTTTGATCATGTGTATCCATCCCTTTGGAGGTACATCATGCGTCTGCTTTGTGGTGTGTTGGATGAGACCTTATGATGATCCCGTGGTGAAGGAATGAGAGTGTATGGCGCGCGTATTATGCTTGATGCACTAGATCTGCAAGGAAATAATAAGAAAAAACTAAAAGGGTACCACTGGAGCTTGAACCAAGGTCCCTAGTAACAATTACCTTACGCGCGCTTCTTCTGCCACTGGGGTGGCTGTTTCATCCGTGTATAAAACAACTTGTGCTAAATTTAAAATAAACTTAGTCTTGATGAAACTTCTTCCCTAACCTCGCACTAGAAGCCAGTGTTACATTTTTTTGAATTTTTGATCTTACTCATTTCTCAACCATTTGCAAAAGTATAAACATGAAACTTACTCCATTTTTCAATACGAATTCAACCGTGTAAACAACTTAAACTATAAATCAAAGATGGACATGAATTTTGTTTGGTACCAAATAAAACCTAATTTTTTCAGAAAGTTCAACTTCAAAATTCTCATCACTCAGGCAACATAAGTGAAAACTAAAGGCATGGTTAGCTTCAGGGTTATGATGTCTACATTTTTCATCCATAAAGTAACCATTAATGATGCTTGTAGAGAGAGTTCAAAGTTGAGAAAACTTACCTCAAAACTGGAAATTGTGTATGGAGTTTGAGCACTTTTAGAGGTGTGGTGATGATCTGGATAGCTTCACGGGACTCCTAGGAAGCTAATGTAACTTTTACTTTGTGCTGAGAGTGCCTGAATCGTGCTGGAGAAGTCAAGTTGTAGAGGTGCAAAGTGAGGTTTGGAAAATGATGGAAATTGAGTTACAATTATGAAACAGGGATGGGGATGAGTTTTAAATGATGTACGGAAGCTTTGTGATTGATTCAGATATGAAACATACAAGTGGATTGTGAGTTTGAAGTTTTTGGCCAGAAGTGACAAACAATGAAGGTTTTGATGCAACTACGAGTTTTAGGGAGTTTGAGAGGGTTAGAGGGCTTGTAACATTGTGTGTTAGGTTGAAAATGACTTATCTATTTATATAGAAAAGGTTTGATGGAAGGAGAACATCAGATTCAAGAGAAAACATGTTATGGTTTTGAAACTTTCAATATGAAGTACAAAGACTTGTAGGGTGGTTAACAGGTTCTAGACAATTTTCTTCTGGCTTTGAAATTGTGTGTGTTCAGAAGGAACAAGTGCAAAGCTCAAGGAGTTGACATTGTAATTAAAGTTGGATTTTCCAAAACGGCAATGTTACCTTTGTGCCAAAAATGAATTAATCACTTGGACCATGGCTCAAATTCTTGGACAATGGCTCAATTAGTTATGTAAACATTTAATTATTGAGTGATATGCAAGTTAGAAGGCCTGCAAAGTAATATTATTCACCATGCTTTAAGATTGGATCAAGTGTTCTTCATGAAAATGACCTATAATTCAAGAATGGAAGTCCAACTTCTTCTCTTCGATTCTACTAGCTCAAGCATGATCTCTTCAAGTTCTTGGACATTTTGGAAAGCTTGTAACATTTTCTACAACCTTCATGTTGACCACTTTGGCTAAATAAACTTGGAACTTGGTGAAAATTTTCCAAGAAGCTGGGACAAAAAATCTGCCTAACTTGATGAAAATTCACTAAGTGTTTATACAAAAATGTCATGACTTCAACAACCTATATCTTCAAATCTAAGAATTTTTTTGGACATAAACCATAAGGGTTAAATATGTAGAATTCATCAAGATCTATAACTTTCATGTTGAAAATTTTCCTTGAATCATCTTGCATTATGGTGAAAATTATCATGAAGTTGTGAAATTATCAAGGTTAAAAACACTTAGAATTTTTCTAAGTCTTTGAAATCTTGACTTTTTGTTGACCTTTTGAATTTCTTGATTCTTGATGATTAAGTTTTATATTTTTGAATTTCTTGATGAATTTTAATCTTTTAAATTCAATGTTGACCAAAAAGTCAAAGTTTGACTTTTTGTGTATCAAGTGACTTTTCATTAGTTGATCCAAATTTCAACTATCAATCAATTGATCCTGAGAAATGATTTGAGCCATGGAATTAGGTAAATGTATTGTGTTTTAATCCTTAAGACCATGCTTCAAGCCATTAGGTCATGTACTAGGTCAAAAGTCAATGATCAGTCATTCTCACTCAAAACCCTAATTTTGACAATTTTGCCCCTTTGATGATTTGAGTGCTTTTCTTGAGGCATTCTGATAAACCCTTGATCAATTGATGAATATGACTTAAAAATGTTGATGTTGGCCAAAATATTATGAAGTTTGGCTGTATGTTGACCATAATTGACTTTTTACCCAATACAGCTGATTTTCAGTCATCTGAGCAATTGACTGAGCAAATTTGTGGTGCAAGACTTGAAACTTTGTATGAGCATTATTGAATACCTATATTGAACCATGAAAGTAACTTGAGGAATTAAAAGTCCAATTATCCTTGAGAAAACCAAAACCTTAATTTGGAGGCTCAGTGCTTAAAAGGTGAGCTTGTTTGATAAAACCCTTGAGAACCCTTGAGCATTTGAGATCTTTGGTGAGAAATGTCTTGAGAAGAGAGAGGGAAATTTTTGGGGTACAAGAAATGTACTTGTTCAATCTTCTTAAACCTGAAGAGTTAGATTGGCGCGTCCGCCATTCGCTACTTGAAGGTAAAGGATGATTGAACACTTAAGTGCCCAAAAATTTGCACTCGCTTGTGCATGAAGTAATGTTATGGGTTGGTTATACTGGGAATGGGTTTAAATATTCCATTTGGAGAGGAAATGAAGAGCTGTCAAAGATGGGCTTATAGATGCCATCCAAAGTAATTGTTTAGAGAAATTAGACTAAGTTTATGCTCGTCTTTACCTAGGATAAGTATCAGAATAAATCTTTGGTCGATTTAAACTGAGCCAAAAGATGTCTACGCCCGTCTTTAACTGGAAAAGAATTGGAATAAATCTTTAGTCGATTTAAACTGAACCAGAAGAAGTGCTTACTGGAAAAGTATCAGAAGAAATCTTTGGTCGATTTAAACTAAACCAACAGATGTCTTGTGTCGATTTAATTGGAAAGGAATTAGAATAAATCTTTAGTCAATTTAAACTGAACCAGAAAAAGTGTCTATTGGAAAAGTATCAGAATAAATCTTTGGTCGACTTAAACTGAACCAACAGATGTCTTGTGTCGTCTTTAACTAGAAAAGAATCAGGATAAATCTTTAGTCTATTTAAACTGAACAAGAATAAGTGCCTACTAGAAAATTATCAGAATAAATCTTTAGTCGATTTAAACTGAACCAGCAGATGTCTTGTGTCTTCCTTAACTGGAAAAGAATCAGAATAAATCTTTAGTCGATTTAAACTGAACCAAAAAAAGTATCTACTAGAAAAGTGTCAGAATAAATCTTTGGTAGTTTAACCTGAACCACGAGATGTCTTGTGTCGTCTTTAATTGGAAAAGAATCAGAGTAAATCTTTAGTCGATTTAAATTGAACCAGAAAAAGTATCTACTAGAAAAGTATCAGAATAAATATTTGGTCGATTTAAACAGAACCAACAGAGGTCTAAAGGAAGTGTTCGTCATGTAGATAGTCTCCTCGTCCTGTTTCGAGAGTTAATATTATATTTTTTTGTTCTTCACAGATAATTTCCCTGTCTTGTTTCAGGGATTAATCTGTGGCTGGTTATCCAGATAGTTGCCCTGTCTTGTTTCGGGAATTAATCTGGAACTGTTTGAAAATTGTTGATGATATTCGTCTGTTGATTGATCTTTCCTGAAAAGGTAAAGAGTTAGTTGTATACAATGTCATGATGTATGAAATGCATTGTGAATTGATGTTCTCAAAATAAATGAGATTGTGCTATATGCGTTTTGTATGCATATGTTATGATGAATGAATGTGCAATGTTGTTGAAGTGTATTTGTCTTGGAAAATAAATCCCTGACTTTTGTTGGGGATGAAGAGTATGTGTATCTTCAATCTTGTCTATAATGCTTTCTCTAGGGATTCTTGGTTACTTGTTTGAGTAAAATTTGAAGGGGATGTATTGATTTCTGTTTGGGGGGTAGAGTTTAGGAACATTGGTCGTTCGTGGATCTATTGGGGAATTTATTTCTTATATACCCTGACTAGAGATAAAATAGATGGTTAAACTTCTGAATCGTTTAGGGAGGATAAAGTTAACTGGTATCTGGTCGGATTCTAAGCTTTGTAGAAACAATCCGGGGATAGTCATGACTTTACTGGGGAGAAGTATTTTGTCAGTGATTTGTAGTAGTCTGAGGAATATACTCGAGTTTGGAATTTGTAGTCTGTTGGGGAAATAAACCCTTTTGGGGAAATAAACCCCTGTTGATGGAGATAAACCCGGTTATCGGAGAAGTTCTCTTGCTGAGGAATAAACTTTCCTGGGGGAAATTGAATTTGCTGAAGAGAAGGACTCTGTAGGGGTTTTACAGTTTTGGAGGACCAAACTCAGTTGGGGAAGATAAACTCCATGCATTATACTAATTGGAACTCTGTAGGTTAGTGATATTGCTGGGAAAGAGATTATAATCTTTTATCTGTTGGAGTGATTTGTCGGCGAGATTGTGGGGAATGTACCCTTATTTGTGAAGACTACTCTGTGGGGAATAATATCATAGAAGTGGTTCTGACGACTTCATTGGGGATAATATTATGAAAGGGATTCTGTGGGGATTTACAGACATCTTGAGTGTCATCCCAGCTCCTAAAATCTTGAATAAATGCTTATTCATGTTCTTATGTATATATTTGTTAACAATTAATCATGTTCATATGGATATGTTCATTCAATTTTAGTCATTGGACGTTTTTGCAAACAAAACTGAAAAACAAAAAGTATGGACTTTAAAGTATATTTGTATGGATAATTTGCCTATAAACAGGCGATTTTATACAAAAAGACGAAAATCCTAGTAAGAGGAATTCATCGTGAAATGAAAAGAATACAAAGTGAAAAAAAAATATATAGCCATGTGGAAGTGATCTCATTGGGTTCCAAACTCTGCTATTGCCCCTAAGTCTTCGAACATCTCTTCATTTTCCATCGGAAGAAGTTGATTGAATTGATCTTGTACCATTTAAACTTTTGACCTTGGTAACAAAGATGGCTATAAGTGATCCAACGGAACATAGTTGTAGGATTTAATCCCTAATTTTTTTTCCTGGACCTCCTTTTCAGGTTTTCAGTCCACCAGGATACCCTTTTTTTCCAACCCGCCTTTTCAGGTTTTTGACTTGCCGGGTATACAATCTTCTGTATATATCCCTAATTTTTTCCCAAACCCTTTAGGTTCGTCGGGATGCCCTTATTTTTTCCTAGGTATATCAACCTAGCGGGTCGTTCTTCTGCGTAGTACTTTTTGACTATGTCCGCATTCACATGGTGCGGGAAATCGTCGCCGTCCATAGTGGTTAGCATCTAAAATTCTGTTATCAAATATGTGATGTTGAAGGAAATGTCACGAAATAAATATCTAAGGTCAATGTAAAGTGAAACAATAATAAAAGAAGTAAAAAACACAAGGGATTGTTAACCCAGTTTGGTGTACCACAACACCTACTATGGGGGCTACCAAGCCAGGGACAATTCCACTAAATTGTATCAATTCATAGACCCTTAGTAAACAGACAGTTTACGACCTAATCACTTAATCACTACCCATGCTTTACTTCTACCTAATACACACCTAGGTATGAGGCCCTCCTCAAATCCCTTCAATCACTAACAGTGAAGAATAACATAATTATTAAGTTTTAAAGTCTTCAATCATTCAATACTTAAAAGCTTATGAATGATCCACAATTACAAACTCAAATAGCAACTCAAGTATTAAACCAATACTAGAGTGTATTATAATTAAAAGACTTATACTTCTAAAATATAAATAATGTATTCTTCTTCAAAAGTTGCATTTTTATGAATAAAGATGCAAGTCCTTATAAAGGCGCAGCAATGGGCTTGGGCTGGAAAAAAATTCCAATCTTTTGGATATTTCCATGAAAATAGGTCAAGATGTAATCCATAAGGATAATGCAAATAGAAAAATATTCCTCCATATTTTTTCGCAAACTATGAGTCATAAATCCTGAATTATGGCACACATAAAAACAAGAAACAAAAGCTGGAAACAATTATGAAGTCACATTCAGTTCAGAAGGCAGATGTCAAGACATATGCTTTGACATCATTCAAAACCAGTTTGCTTCAAATGTCAAGACATTTAGCAAAACATTATCTAGTCATTGTTTTACCAAAATTGCTGCCAACAAACACTTATAAACTCCCCCTTTGGCAAAATTTGGCTAAAACATTATTTGAGTACATTATCAGAACATTATCAGAGCAGCAACATAAGCATAATAAAAAAACTCAGTTAGCAGTTAGCAAAAGTAAATCACATAGCTGTTAGTATAGGAAGATGTCAGATCATCTTCTGATACATGAGGCTCCCCCTCAAGTAATCAGCTCTCCCTCAGTCAGTGGTCAGTCAGTCAGAGGTCAGTCAGTTTCTCTCCCCCTTTTTAGTCATAATATGCCAAATAAAATATGAATTCAAGAGAATAGCAGTAATAGAATATGCCAAATAAGTAGAGACCATAGAATCCAAGCACATACAAGTTCCAAAAATAAACAAAGGGGTCAAACAAATAAACAACAAATAGTCTAACTGTCTTCAGGACCAGTAGACTTGGCAGAGCCAAAACTTCCTTGCTCATTAGAATCTCCTCCTTCAGTTCTTATTTTATCATCAAAACTATTGTCCTTTTGCAGCTCCTTGATCATATTTTCAAAGGTTAGATTTCTTGTTGAGCTAACTTTGATCACATCATCAAGTTCTTTGCATGCATCCCTTAATTCAGTAATCATGTCATCCTTGGTTGAGGTCTTGTTTTTAGAAGATGCAGATGTCAAAACAATGACTGGGACATGTTTTCCTGAAAAAAGCTTGAAGTGAAGGGTTAGAGCAGACTCCCTCTTGCAAACTACATCATTACCACTCAGAATTCCAGGATGTTGATTAAGAATAATTCCACAAATAATGGATGGAAAGGCAATAGGCATCTTGATGGCACATGTTCCTGCATGCTTAATAGTCCGATCAAAAGTGTAAACAACATCATAAATAACCTTTCCTAAGCCAATAGTAATGGTTGAGGTATGATTGGCAGAACCCAGTTAACAGCTCTAATTCTATGCAAGATAGCATATTTCATACTTAGCTTGATAACATGAAGCTTATTCTTCATGGGCCACTCACTCACTTGGTTAGCAGTATAAGATTTTCACACTTGATTATCAGTTACTTCAAGCTCACAATAATCATCTTCAGACCTATTCAGAAATCTATTGATGACAGCAGGGGAAAATTCTACACACCTGCCTCTAACAAACACCTTCCTATACTCGTTACTTTTATGATCAACAAAGTCAATAGGAATATTAACAATGAATTCCTTAACAAGAGTCTCATAGCATTTTGAAAACTTGGTAACAATCTTCATCAATCCAGTAGAAGATATCAACTCCATAATTTATTTTCATTCCAGAGCACCAGCTCCCAATTCTCCTTCAAGGGTAATTCTTCTTTGAAACACATATTTCCACTTTTCAGTATTCCCAACAGAATAGAAGGAAATGTTGTCAAGAGGAGCATCAGGTACCCTAACAGAGAGCTTCTTGCTTGCATACTTCTTAATAGGAGAGATGTTCTGGATATCATCCTCATCATCATCTAAGGACTCAACAAGTCTAACTTTTCTCTTATTGGAGGGAGGAACCACTTTACTTTCGGGCTTTGGGGAACCATGCATAGTTTTCTTCTTGAGAATCTTGGCAGGGGGTGTGACATTCATATCATTCACTTTCCTAGATTTGAGCCTTTTAGCAATTCCAGGCACCAAATTAGAAATGAGCTCATTGTCAGACAAATCATCAACATTAACCACATTCTCAGCATTTTGATTTTCTGCAGCTTTGGAGCCAGCAGCATCTTCCTTAGTAAGAGTGTTCTTCTCAACATCTTGTTCAACATCATCTTCCACTTCCTCTAGAGCATATGTAGCAAGCTTGTCATGTTTGCTTTCAGAAGCATCTTTATTGAAGATGGATGATTCATCAGCACTTTTAGGGTCATTTCCTTTGTCATCCGAAACAGGCATACGAGCAAGAGGAGTAGAAATCTCAGGCACAACAAAACCTTCATTTAACACTCTATCTACTAGCCTTATAATTCTTCTATCAACATTAACGATGTCTTCTTTTGTCCTATCATCAGTAGTAGTAGAAGTATTACCTTTAGAAGTGTTAACATTGTCTTTGGACTTTTGTGCAAGTGACGATCTGGGTTTCTTGACCTTCTTCTCAAGAGGTGGGATAGTTGTTAGAGGAGTAATGTCAAGTACACTATTAAGGGAGAGTTTCTCAGGATGGTTGACAGATTTTGAGGGAGATGATTCATGATGTTGATACATCTTTGGAGATTTTTGAGCAAAGAGATGAAGAATGACAAGGGTTCTTTTTCTGTAAAGGACAATGAAAAGTTTGTGAAAGCAGAAGGAAGTGATGTTATAGTGTGTGGGAAAATTTGATTTGTTGGAAACATAAATAATATAATATCACTTTAATGATATTCCCGCATGCCCTTAATTGCTACAAACCCTCATATATGAAAATCCCTAATTTTCCTCTTAAGTTCTCAAACTGATTTGCATCCAAAGCCTTAGTGAAAATGTTAGCCAGTTGTAATTCAGTAGCTACATATTCTAAGGCAACAATCTTTTCTTCAACAAACTCTCTTATAAAGTGATGACGAATATCAATGTGTTTGGTCCTACTGTGTTGAATAGGATTTTTTGATATTTTTATGGCACTTAGATTATCACAGAACAATATCATGATATGTTGTTTGACATTATATTCTGTTAACATTTATTTTATCCAAACTAATTGAGAACAACTGCTTTCTGCAGCAATATACTCAGCCTCAACAGTGGATACAGACACTCAATTTTGCTTCTTACTGAACCAATATATGAGATTATTTCCCAGAAAGAAGCATCCTCCTGATGTACTTTTTCTATCATCAGCACTTCCTGCCCAGTCAGCATCATAATAACCGGTTAAAGCAGAACTAGATCCATGAGAATAAAGCATACCATAGTCACTTGTCCCATTCACATATTTAAGAATTATCTTTACAAGGTTGGCATGGCTAACTTTAGGATCAGCTTGATATCTAGCACACACCCCTACAACAAAGGCAATGTTTGGTCTACTAGTTATGAGATATAGAAGACTGCCTATCATACTTCTTTAGAGACTTTGATCCACACTTACTCCTTTTTCATCTTTAGACAACTTCAGATGTGTGGCAGGAGTTCTTTTGTGACTGGCATTTTTCATCCCAAATTTCTTTACTATATTCTTAGCATACTTGCTCTAAGATAAAAATATGGAATCTTCCATTTGTTTGACTTGCAGGCCAAGAAAGTAGGTTAATTAACCAACAAGGCTCATCTCAAATTTTGACTGCATTTGCTTGACAAAATGTTGATCCATCTCATTTGACATCCCACCAAACACAATATTATCAACATAAATTTGTGCAATCATGATCTTCCCTTCTTCTTCCTTGACAAAAAGATTTTTGTCCATGCCACATTTCCTATATCCATTCTCACAAAGAAATTCTGTCAATCTCTCATACCAAGCTCTTGGAGCCTGCTTTAATCCATACAGAGCTTTCTTTAGTTTGTACACGTGTTTTGGAAAACTTGGATCAACAAATCATTTAGGTTGTTCCACATAAACTTCTTCATTCAGATAGCCATTTAAGAAGGCGCTCTTTACATTCATTTTAAACAATTTAAATTTCAGAATGCAAGCGACTCCTAATAGTAGTCTGATTGATTCAAGTATGGCTACAGGAGAAAAGTTTTCATCAAAGTCAACTCCTTCAATTTGAGTGTATCCTTGTGCAACCAACCTTGCCTGATTTCTAGTGACCACACCTTTTTCATTAGATTTATTCTTCTACACCCATTTAGTGCCAATCTCGTTTTTCCCTTCAGGCATTGGAACCAGATACCAAACTTCATTTCTACTTAATTGTTCTATCTCTTCCTGCATAGCATTAATCCATAACTCATCAGTTAGGGCCTCTTTAACATTCTTAGGCTCAATTTTTGACACAACTCAAGAGTTTAATATCCCTTCTCTTGATCTGGTAGTAACTCCTTTATTTAGATATCCTATGATAAACTCCTTAGGATGATCTTTCTGAGTTCTAATTGAAGGGTCTTTATTGAGATGACTAGGCTCAAGATCTTCTTGAGTTGGATTAGATTCAATACTTCTGTCATATGATTCTGTTGGAATATCATACAAAAATGTTCCAATATCTTCTAAGACATATTCTTAATCATTCCATCCTCTATCATCAATAATAACATTTATGGAATCCATCATGACCTTGGTTCTAGAGTTGAAGACTTTGTAAGCTCTACTATTTGTAGAGTAACCCAAGAATATTCCTTCATCACTCTTGGGATCCACCTTCCTCCTTTGTTCACGATCAGCTAAGATATAACATTTACTTCTAAAAACATGAAAGTATTTGACAGTAGGTTTTCTTCCTTTCCATATTTCATACAATGTGGCTGAGGTGCCTTTCTTTGAAGTGACTCTGTTATGGATATAGCACGCAATGTTCATAGCTTCAGCCTGAAAGTGGTGGGGTAACTTCTTAGCATAAATCATAGCTCTGGAAGATTCTTGAAGGGTTCTGTTTTTGCGTTCCACAATCCCATTTTGCTGAGGAGTAATGGGAGAGGAAAATTCATGACTGATTCCTTCAGAAGAGAAAAAATCAACAAATTTATTATTTTCAAATTCCTTTCTATGATCACTTCTGATTCAGATGACATGACTATCTTTTTCCCTTTGAAGTTTTTGACAAAGATCTTTAAACACTTCAAAAGTTTCTAATTTTTCTCTGATAAAACTTATCCATGTGCACCTAGAGAAGTCATATACAACAACATAGGAATAATTCTTTCCACCAGGACTTTCAACATGCATAGGTCTCATCAGGTCCATGTGAAGAAGTTCCAGAACTTTTGATGTAGTAAGATGTTGGATCTTCTGATGTGACATCTTAGTTTGCTTTCCAATCTGGCAATCACCACATATTCTCCCTTCTTCTATCTTGAGCTTAGGGATCTCTCTCATCACTTCTTCAGATATGATTATTTTTATTCCTTTCAGATGCAAGTGTCCCAATTTTTGATGCCACAATTTAACTTCATTTTCTTTTGCTAAAGCACATGTTAAGGAGAGGCTCAACCCTTGGGGAACCCATAATTAACAGTTGTCTTTAGATTTGATTCATTTCATAATAACTTCATTCTTCTCATTGTAAACGAGACATTTTGCCTTGGTGAAGTTAAATTTGAATCCTTGATCACATAGTTGGCTTATACTTATTAGGTTAGCTGTTAACCCTTTAACAAGTAACAAATTGTCATGTTTTGGGACTCTTGAACATTCTAGATTTCCAACTCCTTTGATTTCACCTTTGGCTCCATCACCAAAAGTCATATAACTAGTAGAATGAGATCTGATAACTACCAACAGATTCTTGACACCTATCATGTGTCTAGAACAGCCACTGTCAAAGTACCAGTCATCTTTGGTAGATACTCTGAGATAGTTATGAGCTATGAAACTAGCAATGTTAGACTTGGGAACCCACTGTTTCTTCTTTTTGCTATTTTGAGAGATCTGAACAACCTTGGGAAGAGGAGTAGTTTTAGGATACCCATTCAACTTGAAATAGAAATGTCTTAAGTGACCAAACCTTCCACAGTGATGACATCTCCAGGGCTGGGATTTCTCACTAGTGTGAGAAAATTTATTCTTACCATGATGTTTTCCATGATGTTTTTTCTTGCCATGATGTTTGCCATTATGTTCAGACATTTGATTTGACATCTTTGGTTTAGACTTGGCATGAGTGGAATTTGGTGAAGATTCTTCTGAAACAAGTTCCTCTTTCTCATTAAATCCTAGACCACTCTTGTCTCCTGTCACTCTTCCCACTTGAAGAATTTCATCTAATGTGTCAGACCCATTATTCAGCATCTTGAGAGATTTGACCATTCTATCAAGATTTGAATTTAGAGAAGTCACTTCACTTTCCATATTATAAATAGTTTTCATATGTTCTTTCCTTTCTTCCTTCAGCTGAGTTATAAGTGCTTTATGTTTCTCCCCTTCTAGGCAAACTTCTGCACTTCTTAGACATAGTTCTTTGTACGAGGCATCAAGCTCATCAAAGGTTAGTTCACCATCACTAAAATCTTCATCATACACATATTTTCCTGTCAATGCTTTAACATACTTTGCAGATTCCTCTTCAAGATCACTCTCAGAATCCTCTTCAGACTAAGTAACAAATAAATTCTTCTTCTATTTCTTAAGATATGTAGGAAATTCAGCTCTAATGTGACGAAAACCTTCACATCCATGACATTGTATTCCCTTCCCTTGAGCGTTTTTTTCTTCATCCCTTTTTCTTCCAAACTTATTTGACTTAAGGATGTCAGATGAGATGTTCTTTACATTTGATCTTGGGTTCCTATCCATCCTTTTTATCACTTTGTTAAACTTTCTTCCAAGCATAACTAAGGCATTAGATATTCCTTCATCTATATCCAGATCACAATCCTCCTCTTCATCTTCAGTATTGGTTAGAAAATCAATGCTTTTGTTCTTGTTTTCAGATCTTTCATTGATGCTTAATTCAAATGCCTGAAGTGATCCAACAAATTCATCCACTTTCATCTTGTAAATGTCTTGTGCTTCTTCTATGGAAGTCACTTTCATATCAAATCTCTTAGGAAGAGACCTAAGCATCTTTCTCACCAATTTGTCTTCTGGAATTTTTCTCCTAAAGCACTGGCAGCATTAGCAATCTCAAGAATGTTCATATGGAAGTCATTATTGCTTCCATCATCCTTCATTCTCTGATTTTCAAATATGGTGGTGAGCAACTGAAGTCTTGACATCTTCACTTTGGATGTGCCTTCATGGGTAGATTGAAGAATCCCTTAAGCATCCTTAGCTACTTCACATGTTTTTACTAATATAAAAATGTTCTTGTCAATTCCATTGAATATAACATTTAAGGCTTTAGAATTTCCAAGAGCAATTCCATCCTCTTCTTTAGACCAATCTTCCTATGGCTTTAACTCAGAAGTAGGTTCTCCATTTTCTCCCAATTTGACAGAGTGTTTCCATCCTTTTAAGACAACTTTCCAAGCTCTGTTGTCCAGAGACTTTAGAAAGGCCACCATACGTGGTTTCCAATAGTCATAATTGCTTCCATCCAAAATGGGTGGTCTGCTCACAAATCCTCCTTCCTTGTCCAAAGTACCAAAAAGTATCTTCCCTAGATCTCACCCAGGTATAGAGCAGGATGCTTGCTCTGATACCAATTGAAATTTTGGTATCAGATATGTGATGTCGAATGAGATGTTACGACACAAATATCTGAGGACAATGTAAAGTGAAACAATAATAAAAGCAGTAAAAAACACAAGGGATTTTTAACCCAGTTCAGTGTACCAAAACACCTACTCTGGGGGCTACCAAGCCAGGGACAAGTTCACTAAATAGTATCAATTCATAGACCCTCAGTAAACAACCAGTTTACAATCTAATCACTTAATCACTACATGTGCTATACTTCTACCTAAGACACGCCTAGGTATGAGGCCCTCCTCAAATCCCTTCAATCACGAACAGTGAAGAACAACAAAATTATTAAGTTTTAAAGACTCCAATCATTCAATACTTAAAAGCTTATGAATGATCCACAATTAACAACTCAAATAACAACTCAAGTATTAAACCAATACTAGAGTGTATTACAATTAAAAGACTTAGAGTTCTAAAACAGAAAAAATGTATTCTTCTTCAAAAGTTGTATTTTTATGAATAAGGATGAAAGTCCTTATAAAGGCGCATCAGTGGGCTTGGGCTGAAAAACAAATATTCCAATATTTTGAACATTTCCATGAAAATAGGCCAAGATATAATCCATAAGAATAATGCAAATAGAAAAATATTCCTCCATAATTTTTGCAAACTATGAGTAACAAATCCTGAATAATGGCGTGCATAAAAACAGGAAACAAAAGCTAGAAACAGATATGAAGTCACGTTCAGCTCAGGAGGCAGATGTCAAGACATCTTCTTTGACATCATTCAAAACCAGTTTGCTTCAAATGTCAAGACATCTAGCAAAACATTATCAAGTCATTGTTTTACCAAAATTGTTTGATCTTTGTTACCTTGTGATCACCTTGTGGTAGAATGATTCACTTTATTACATAGTCACCAGCCTGGTATACTCGATGTTTGATATGCTTGTTGAATGCCTTGATCATACATTTCTGATACATCTAACCATGACAAACAGTCGCGAGCCTTTTCTCGTCAATTATATTAAGTTGATCCAACCTTGTCTGAATCCATTCGTCTTCTCCTAAGTCAGCTTCTTTCGTAATCCTTAAAGAAGGAATCTTAACTTTAATAGGTAGGACAACTTCCCTGCCATAGACTAGAGAGAAAGGGGTCGCCCCAGTTGATGTTCGCGTCGAAGTACGATAGCCATGAAGAGTAAATGGTAGCATCTCATGACAGTCTTTATAGGTTACCACCATCTTTTGCATAGTCTTCTTTATGTTTTTGTTGGAGGCTTCCACTACACCATTCATCTTAGGCCTGTAAGGAGAAGAATTTTGATGCTTGATCTTGAACTGCATGTAGAGTTCAGTGATCATGGTGTTGTTAAGGTTGGTGCCATTGTCGGTGATGATCCTCTCAGGGATACCATACCGGCAGATAAGGTTATGCTTTATGAACCGGGCTACGAAGTTCTTGGTAACTGAGGCAAATGAAGTTGCTTCAACCTACTTGGTAAAGTAGTCAATGGCGACAAGAATGAAACGATGTCCATTAGATGCAATAGGCTTTATTTATCCGATCATATCAATGCCCCATATTGTAAATGGCCAAGGAGAAGTCATGACATCCAAGGATAATGGAGGCACGTGAACCTTATCAGCATAAATTTATCACTTATGGTAAGTCCTCGAGTGGTGGTGACAATCAGTTTCTATAGTCAACCAAAAGTAGCCAGCTCTCAGAATCTTCTTGTACATAGTGTGTCAACTTGATTGAGTTCCAAAGATACTTTTATGCATATCCTCCATGGTCTTCTCTACTTCCTTCTTGTCCATACATCAGAGCAGAATTGAATTATGGTTGCACTTGTATAAGATCCCATTGCTTAGGAAGAATTTAGTTGAGAACCTCCACAGGAATTTCTTGTCATTGACCGACGCCCCTTCAGGATACTCTTGAGCTTCAAGATATCTTCTCACTTATTGAAACCAAGGCTTCTCATCTATTCCATCAGTGTCAATCTCATGGAAGTGCACAGGTTCATCAAATCTTTCAACAGTAATTCTGGGAGCTTCGTTGTCCCAATTGACCTTGAACACTGATGACATGGTAGATAGAGCGTCTGCCAATTGATTTTCTTCCCTCGGAATATGTTCAAAGGTAACCTCGTCAAAGTACAGGATCAAGGTTAGCACGATTTCTTTGTAAGGGATAAGATTTGGATGTTTTGTATCCCACTCTTCTTTAATTTGACTGACCCACCAAGGCTGAGTCTCCAAATACGCTTAAGAATTTAAGACCAAAGATGCACGTTTCGTATTAAGCCATGTTATTGGTACAGTCAAAGTAGAGTCTAGCAGTGGAAGGCGTATGGAAACCTTTAGGGGTAATGATCACATCACCAATTCCGTTACCCAATTTGTTGGAAGCTCCATCAAAAACCATAGTCCATCAGGATCCTTTCTAAGGTCCTTCATATAGTCTAGGCTTTTCACCATCTGCTATCAGCATGATATTCTCATCCGGGAATTCAAAGTTCATAGATTGGTAGTCATCTACAGCTTGATGAGCTAAATGATCTTCCAGTACACTTCCTTTTATTGATTTTTGTGTATTATACTGGATGTCATATTCAGTTAAGATCATTTTCCATCGGGCTATTCTTCCGGAGAGAGTTGGCTTCTCAAAGATGTACTTGATGGGGTCCATCTTAGAGATCAATAGAGTAGTATGAGTCAACATATACTGTTTTAGCCAGCGAGCATCCCATTCCAAAGCGCATCAAGTTTTCTCAAGCAGTGGATATCTTGTTTCACAGTCGGTAAACTTTTTGCTAAGGTAGTATATTACATGCTCTTTTCGACCAGACTCGCCATATTGCCCCGACACACGCCCCATTGAATTCTCTAACACGGTTAAGCACATGATCAGAGGTCTTCCTTCAATTTATGGCATCAGGATTAGCAGTTCTTGTAAGTATTATTTGATTTTGTCAAAAGCTATTTGCTCGTCGTCATTCCATTTTACCACTTGATCTTTCTTCAACAGCTTTAAGAGTGGTTCACAAGTAGTAGTCAGGTGAGAGATGAATCAAGAAATGTAGTTGAGTTTTCCTAAGAAACCTCTAACCTCCTTCTCAATACGAGGAGCTGGAATTTCTTGGATAGATTTGACTTTTACATGATCAACCTCAATACCTTTGCCACTGACGACTAAGCCTATGAACCTCAGCTTGTAGGATTCAACCTCAGCTTATATTTCTTCAGCCTTTCAAACAGTTTCTGCAAATGAATAAGATGCTCTTCCTCAGTTTGTGATCTCGATATCATGTCATCTACATATACTTTTACCTCATGATGAATCATGTCATGAAAGAGAGCTACCATAGCCCGTTGATAAGTTGCACCTGTGTTCTTCAGCCCAAAAGGCATGACCTTATAACAGAAGGTGCCCCACTGTGTAATAAAAGTTGTTTTCTCCATGTCTTCAGGTTCCATTTTGATTTGGTTATAACCCGAGAAGCCATCCATGAAGGAGAACACTTTGTGTTGAGCAGTGTGGTCAACTAAGACATCAATATGTGGTAGTAGAAGTCATCTTTGGGGCTCACCTTATTTAAACCCATGTAGTATACACACATACAGACCTTACCGTCTTTCTTCGTCACTGGAACAATATTTGCAACCCATTGGGAGTACGATGTAACTGCTAAGAAATCTACATTGAACTGTTTCATTACCTCGGCCTTGATCTTCTCGTGCATTTCAGGACACATGCGACGAACATTTTGTTTGATCGGAGAACAACCTTCTTCCATTGGTAGCCAATGAACCACGATATCAGTATCGATCCCCGACATGTCTTCGTATGACCATGAAAAGATCTCAACAAATTCGTGCAACATCGGAACGAATCTTCTCTTGACACTGTCTTCCAGGTTGGAGCCAATCTTGACTTCTTTCTTATCTTCCTCAGTACCCAAATTTATCACTTTGACCGATTCTTCATGCGGTTGGATATCCTTTTCCTCTTGTATCAGGAGTCTGGATATTTCTCCGAGTACCTCACAATCTTCTTCACCTTCGTCTTCAGCTTGATAGATTGGATTTTAGAAGTCATAAACGACAATAGTAGAATTGTTGTCAATGAGATCCAGAGTGGATGTGGATCTGCAAATGTGTGTGTGTGTGTGTGTGTGTGTGTATGTAAGGTCACATGGCTATTTGAAAAATGCACTAAAGTAAAAGAAAGACAAGGAGCACAAAATTTGAATGCAAAATTGTCCAATGTTTTCATTAAATGAGCATATGATATATGAAATGACAACCCTTAACAAATGGACCATTGTACCCCAGGAAAGGCATATGATTTAAAGTCATTGTTTTAAACAGAAATTATACAGACAAACTTCTTAAAGCAATAAGAAAACAGGAAATAACAATTACTCCTGGCTAAAGGCGATTGATATGAAGTCTTTGGCCTTCTAGTTATTGAGTCCACCATCAGCAGTTGGAAATATCCAGTCGTCCAAGTCACCATCACTAACAGTGTCCTCCAGTGTGTTGACTTCATTATTGCTAATACGGAAAGGTGGTCCCCCCAGCACGAACACGACGAACCTCTTTCTGAGCCCTTGAAGTGAAACCCAACCCAAATTTATCGGATTTGTAGGGGATATCAGGAAGTTGTCCCCTAATAGTGCAACCTCCATCTTTTACCACAACCCTTGCATCCTTCAAGGAAGCCATTTTTGGTGGGTTTTTAGAGACCTCTAGAATAGTAGCTTTAGCAACAACAATCGTCAGAGGGATTACCTCAAATTCTTGACAGGGGGTTTCAATGAATTCTCTATCCATTTCAACATATTTTAAAAAATTCAAATGACTGACCATATATTCTTCCTCTCCACAGACTGTGATAATCTTTCCTTTCACTGGGTATTTTAACTTTTGATGCAATTTAAAGGTGATCGCACCCGCCCCATGAATCCATGGCCATCCGAGAAAGCATGAATAGGTCGGGCAGATATCCATTACATAAAAAGTTTAATTGAAGACTTGAGATCCCACCGTGATCGAGAGATTAACCTCTCCATGGACCATCCTTTTTGAATCGTCAAAGGCTCTTACCACAATATCGCTAGGTTTCAGCACCAATCCAGTCTATCCAAAGTACCCTTAGGTAAAAAAATTAGGTAGGACCCAATATCTACTAACACATGCGCCAGATGAGTGCCTTTGCACTCAATAGAAATGTGTAGAGCCTTGTTGTGATTCTTCCCCGCCAGAGTGAAATCTGCATCAGAAAATCCCAAGCCATTGTCAGCAGTTAGGCTTGCAACACAATTCTCAAATTGATCATCGGTAGTTTCCTATGGTACATGGGCATTCTTCAGAAATTTCAACAGAGCTTGGGCATGTGCTTCGGATTACAACAACAAGGACAACATGGATATCTTTGAGGGTGTCTGCCCTAGTTGTTCGACTATTTTGTAGTCACTTTTTTGGATGATCTTAAGAATTTCTTCCTTCTCTTGTCTAGATGGGTCTTCAATTGTAACATCTTTGAATGATGCCTCCGTCAGGGCAGGCTCAATGACTTTCTCTTTACCTTGGGTATCAGCAGTTGGTCTAACAGCAGAAATACAAACAGGTGTTGTAGTAATTGTTGGAGGAGAGATCTCCGGAGAGAAGATCCTTCATGTCCTAGTGACCTTACTAGTTCCGAAAATGTTTATAATTTCAATATATTCACTTTCATTAATCCATGTCTCTTGCTTGACACCATGATAATAAACTTCTGCCCCATAGTTCCAAGGCACAACTTTGTCAGAGGAATAGGGGACTGGCCCCGGTGTAGTCATAATTAGGGGAGCCACTCTTACCTCAGCAGGAATCCTTATAGGTCCGTTAGAGATGATCCTAATAGGAGTATTGGAAATGGTGATTATGGAAACATCTTCAAGTCTCAGCTCTTGGAAAGTATTTTCAGGAAAACTTTATGGATAGAGTTTTCTCGAACAAAATTTCATGGCTATCAATCAGACGTTGAATACCTTTCTTTAGCCAGATACAACCATTAGTTTGATAAGCATAATGTTAATAATTCTCAAGGAAGCCCATAAATAAATCGGCTCTTAACAGATTCTTCTTAACAGTCAATAAGGGAGTTGTCAAATCATTAATGGTGGAGACAAATGAGACATCGTCAATGGTATTGACACATTTACCATGATTGGGCATGGGTGCGGTAATCACATTAGGGGTTTGTGAAGGGTCAAACTCAATCACTTTTTTATCAATAAAATCTTAGATCTTGCTCTTCAACGCCCAACAGTTGTTGGTGTCATGTCCAGGACTATTTGAATTATAGGCGCATTTCACATTTGGGTTATATTTGGGAGAGGCGGTATCGGGATTTGAAGGAGGATCTCGCAGCGTTACCAAATCTGCCTTCAACAGATGTTATATATCTTGAGACAGTGGCATGTTTATTCCAGTGAATTACTTCCTCGGGTCATATGGCCTTTGCTGATTGTTGGATTGTTGTGGTCGTTGAACTGGGGTTGGGTTTGAAATTAACACAGATCCTACTGGCTGATGACGATCATTCTTTATATGGATCTTTTTCCATAAACAACATTATTCTCTTTCTTACCAAAAAATGGTTTCTTTACAGCATTAGAGGTTGAGGCCATGGGGATCTTTCCGCTTTTGATTCCACTTTCAACTTGCTCACCAGTCAAAATCAACTCAGTAAACCCTGACGAAGAACTCCTGATCATCAAATTAAAGAATGGTCCAGTCAAGGTGCCCATGAACATGTCCATTAATTCTCTGTCAGACAAAGGGGGTTACACCATTCCATTCAGATCCGTCCATTTTTGAGCATACTCCTTAAAGCCTTCATTTGAGCCAATAGTCATATTTTGTAATTGCACGCGAGTTGGTGCATGGTCAACATTATATTGGTATTGTTTATAGAAGGTAGCAGCCAAATACTCCCATGTGTGGATATTAGTCGCCTCTAGTTGATAGAACCAATCCAACTATGTCCCAGTGTAACAGTAGAAATGTTTAAGACTAAGTCATTGGATTGACTAGACTTATACAGATCAAAAATAAAAATCACCACTGTGCTTTATTGTTTCCAAAGGAATGGGAAAAGAGTGAATAACCCAAAAAGAGGGGGAAAGATTCAAGGTAAGGGGGTTGGTTATGCAAAGGGAAGGTATTAGCACCCTAAACATCTACGGTACTCCGTAGGAACCTCTTTGTAAAATCTGTATATTTTGGCTATAAAATGTTGCATAAAAATAAATGGTAGAGGTGAGAAAAGAAATATATTTTTTATGATTTTTGCACTCGCCGCGGTTGCGAACCTTTAGTGCCTACGTACCACCTTTCATGCAATAGGGGATTAGGGTACACGTAGTTCCTATTTTAAAAAAATTTAAAACACAAGTGTATTGATTAATTTTATGAGATAAGACATCACCATCATTGTCCGTGTGGAAAACATACTTACTACCCACAATCATGAGAAAGGAGAATTTACATCATCTCAAAGTGGAGGATATGGCTTAGATTTTAAAATCAATAATGCCTTACTCAACACTCAAGTGGAAAATGTCTCACTTCACTATATATTGTAGAAGTATAGTTGTTTACATCACTACAAGGATCGACAAGAGTCTAATATTTTTAGAAAAAGTTTTAAAATAGAAAGACAAAGTGGAAAAATGGTTTGAAATGAGATTGATTAACTTTTAGTCTTCTCACAAAAAAGGTGTTAAAGTATTATTAAGTTGATTGAAATTTATTTATGAAATGGTTTTGAAAATACATGGATATAGGTCCAAGTTTATTATGAAATTGGTTCAAGTTTAAAAAAAACAAGAAGAGTTTTCAAAAGGAAGAAGAAGATTTTTAAAATTAAAGAAGATGGGAGGAGAAGAAGAGACCATCCTAAAGCATAAGATAAAAGATAGGGACAAGAACCATCTAACCAACAAGAATCCAATACTTGACATTATGATTCAAGATAGAATTCCCATTCTTTTGGTTGAAACCTGGCAAGTAAAGATACTAGATCTCTTGAGAACCAAACTTCAAGTGTATTAAGTCTTCACAAAAATTGGGCAGAGTAACGGCTGTATACGGGTGAATTCCAGATTACAGACAAAGAATGTAATCACAATAACCTGCACACAAAACAAACAAACAACCAATGTCTTGAGGTAAACCTCAAGAACTCCAGACAAAATATCAATTAAGGTCACAAGGTTTCTAACATGGGTTAAGGTTTCTAATCTTAAGTCCAAGAAGTCCAATACTCCATAATGCCAAGGATAGTAACTAAATAGTCCAAGTATCATTAAAGGTTTTTATGGTTCATGTTCATTATTAGGTGTCTTAGAATATAAAAGAAAAGCTCAAGTAAGCAAAATAAAATGACAAGAAAGTAAATGCTCAAGTGAGAAAAATAAAAATGGCATGAAATGTAATGCTTAAAGTAAATAGTGCATAAAGCATAAAAAATAAAAGCATAAAGAAAAACAATTTAATAATTAGTGGTTAGTTGCATGACCATCTCGAAACTTGCATTTGGAACTCATTAGAGGATTGGTAGAACCAAAGCCTCCACACAACAAGTTGCATTTTCTTTTTGTCAAGTATATCATCCATTTGGAATCCTCAAAAGTACCATTTAATGATCAACGATGTTTAAGTGATCTGCATTGACCAAAAGTGTTGTAGATCCATTAGAGGATTGATAGAACCAAAGCCTCCACACAATGAATCTCAAGGTTATTAGATCAAAGAGATCAAACTAACATACTTGGGCTTGCAAACATAGGTTTGGACCACGAACCATCATTTATTCGAATCGGGACAAAATTTAGCACTATGTTAAACAATCGTAAGTGGACTTATGTAGAAGTCGCACCTATTTTGAGGTCGGTCAATAGCAATTTATGCACCATTTGTTTTGAGACATGATATAGAGATCATGCTCTAATAACACTTAGTGCAATAAGAAAGGGATAAGATGAAGAAGGGTGGGAAAGAATATTCAAACCACATTTGAATTAAAATTTAATCAAACTATTATTAAAATCATTCATCCATTTTTATGGAGTTAGACTCAACACCATAGATCCAATGATGTTAATAAAGTTCATGATTAAAAATTCAATTCAAGATCAGCCAAAAAATATACAAAAATTAAATTGTATTTTAAAATAAAAGAATTAGGGTTTTAAAAATGATTAAAAAAAGAAAATAATAGAGAGAAAAAAGAAACTATGTTCAAATTAATTAAAAAATATTAATTAAGGCCATAGAAAAATCAGAAATGAACTTAAATATTTTTATAAAAATTTTGGTAATTTTTTTAAAGTCAGAAACTATTTTTAAAATTAAAAGAAATGGGAAAAATAAACCAAAAATAATTAAAAAATAATAATAAAGTCAGAAATAAAAAATAAATGAGGTCGTCAATTTTTGTCACATATCATTGGATCATTCTATAATTTTTTCAGAATTTAAAAATGCATAAAAGTATTTTTAAACATTTAAAACAAATCAAATAAAGTGAAAATTTATAAAAAATATCAAAACATAAAATAAAATTGTGAAAAAATAAAAATCAGAAAGAGAAAAATCAAAAATATTTTTCATAATTTTTTTAGATTTTTTGGACTAAAAATGATTTTTCTATGATTTTTTGAAATTTAAAACAATTAAATATAAAAATCAAAAAAGAAAAAATAAAGTAAAAAATATGTGGACCATTGGATGAGAGTCAAAACACATTAGTAATCAAATCCAAGAGATCTGGCGCGCTGTACATATCATGGTCATTAGTGAATAAAGCACTGAATCATTAATTAAATCAGATTTTAAAAAAAAACAGTTGGTGCACCTTCATTGGTTGGAAGGTGACGCGTTGGTCATCTTCAACCTCCAGCCAACGTGAATTACAGGCCTCTCAAACTATAAAATCAGAAGCTCAGACCTATTCCATTCGCTTCGTCTCTTCAAGACGAAGACAACCACACATTTGCGACAAATTTATATAAACTGTAGCTTAAGCAATTTGTAAGGAAAGTTTTGAAAAGGGAATTGAAATTTCATGGTCAAAACGTGTTTCCAGATAAAATTAAGTGTTGCGACTAGAACCAGGGCAATGAGAGCATCACAATGATATCAAAGTTTTGAAGAATTGATGGAGGAATCTACCTATTGAAGTTGAGTTGCAGAGCTCTAAAACTGGACTTCTATGGAGCAATATAGGGCACGATTCTTGAAGGTAATTGTATGTTTAGCTTCAGGGAAGATCAAGGAAGGTAAATTGATAGAAAGATTGGATTGAAAAAGGCTTGAACATTGATTTTGAAGTTACAAAAATTTGAGTTATGGAACAAGTTTGGCATGGTGGTTCTGGCTATCCAAGCTTGAGAAAATGAATGGGGGGTGACCCTCTATTTATAGGAGAATGAATGGGATCCTCAAGCGTGTGAAATGATGAAGTTTTGAGGGAAATCGTGGAAGGTCTGCAACATGAAAAAAGTGTGACTTGTTTAGCATCAAAACTCAGCCAAATCGTGTGTTTCATGATGCTAAACACCTTTAGAAAGTTGCTAAAAATGATTAGAAGCAAAAACGCGTGGAAAACTTGTGATTAGAAGCCAAAACAAAGATTTCAAAATCTCACTTGTGATGAAAACTCAGTTTCAAGCTACTAATTTCAAAACAATGGCATTTTCAACTCAAGGGGTCTTATGGCATGATTCTTGATGCTTTAGAAAGATGAGGTTACAAGCTTTGCAATGGAATAAGAATGAGATCAAATGGATCCTTGAGCTGAGAGTTGCATTGAGTCAAAGTTGGAGAAAAGGGTTGACTTTCCATACTTAGAAATATTTCAAATTTTTCTTCAAAAGTGACCTATAATGTTTTGCATCCAAACATGGCCTTCCACTTGTAATTTGCTCTTGATCAAAAAAGATGGCATGGAATAGACCTCTTGAATGACATTTTGAAACTTGAACCATTCAAAATCTCCAAAAATTGAGAGAGTTATGAATTGTTGAAGTTGGAAAAAATCATGTAATGACCTATAATATTTTGTATCCTTAGGGAATCTTCCATCCATTTTCTCACTTTGAACATAAAATAAGGAATAAAGTTCACATCCTAAAGATCATTGTTGAAAAAGAGTGGGCTCAAGGTGATAAAAATTGACTAATTTATGATCATTTGAAGTCACATATGAGAAAATGAAGGTTCATCTGGAGGACTTGTAATCTTTCTTCAACATCATGTTTCTTCCACATGAAAACTCCTTGTAAATTTTGAAGTGATTTGTTAATAACCCTTTTAAGAGAAGGATGTCTTTATAATCACTTAAAAATACCAAAAGATGAGCAAGATATACTTCTTTGAAGTTCAAAACCCTAGCTCCTAGATCAAGAAAATGCTTTGAGGAACTTTGACAATTTTGAACAACCTTCTTGTACCAACACTCTTTCTTTGTAAATAGAAGTTGTTGAGGATGATAATGAGGACTCATAGCAACCAAAACCAAATCCATATCTTGATAATTGAGAGAAATATGTACTTGTGACAAATAGGAACAAGACCTTGTCCAACCATGACAACTTCTTCAATCAACCCCTTGTACTTTTGAATCAATTTGATAACTTGGAAATATAGTGAACCAAAATAAACCTTGCCATTCCATCCCTTCCAAAACAACTTCAATGGTTAGGTTTGAATTTCTCAAGCTTTATTGACTAGGGCATGGAAATAAACTCATGGATCAACTTGTTAAGCCACATTGCCTTTACCTACATTATCAACAAATAATACAAACCAACATTGCATTTTATTAAATAGAAGGAAAATCAAGACAAAATATTCATGATCACAAAAGAAAAAACGTCAAGGTGCTTGGGGATTCCTCAAAGAGAAAAGCTAAAGATAGGGAGAAGAACCACAAGCCCTAATGTGATCTTGTTATGATTGCATCAAAATGGTATGATGAAGGGATCTTAGGGGGGGAAATTGGGGTGCAACACCCAGATAAGCTTTCTTGGAAGAAATGCACCCATAACTTCCTATCGGTGGTGTATGGTTGAATCTTGCAGACATAAGACATTAGATGAATCTTGGGATAGGAGATTCTGTCATACTTAGCGAAGACAAGAACCTTTAATTTGTGGGGAATGACCACCCCAGGAACCAAACCTAAGTCTCCAAAGTTCAAACTAGGCATTGTTTGGATCTCTACAGCCTTAAGTCGATCTTCTAGTTGTTTGTATTTGTCCTCCATCGGTGGGCACGTCTCTTCGGTGTAGTCTTTGTCTTCAGTAAACTGGTTATTTCCACCCCCATCCCTGGTGCGTCTAACATCCTAGTCTTGATTTTCTTCTTCCTCAGAAGAAGACTTTTCTATTTGAGCCAGTAGGGCGGCCCCCTTGAACCTTCTTCCCATGTTAAGGATAACAGCCCATTTCTTGGTCTTCGTTTTTGTGGAAAGGAGTGCCATCATTTCTCGCTGTCCTTTAGCTAAGTTGAGGAGAGTCTCTTTGAATTGTGTGTGATGAGTCTGTAAATCTTTGACGGTTTTCTTTAGAGCCATCTTATACTGAAATAAATAGTAAAAATATGAGGAAACATGTATCGGAAAACCTTCTTATGATATGATGCATGCTATATGGATGCAATGTTTTCAAGGATCTCAAGAGATTTAAATTTACTAGCCAAAAAGGCAACAGAAACAACAATTGTATTAATAAGTTCAAAAGTTACAATTGCCCCTTGGGCTTACAATAGGGAAAAAAAAGGTCTCAAAGAGATAACAAAATGAACTCCTAAAAGACTCAAGTCTCCCACAAGCTTTTCCTCTTTGTGTCAAGGTAGGCATTCAGGCTTTGCTCCTCGTGAAGTTTCTTGGTGAGCTCCAACACTTTTTTCTTGCTTGCGTAGAATCGATCTTCAAAGATGCTTCGTTCCCCCTTGAGTTGAACTTAAGATCTCTGCAATTCTCCAAGGTCGGTGTTAGAACATAGTTTGATTCTACAACCCTTAATTAGAGTTTTGATGATAATAAAACACAAAGAACAAATATGCATTCTAAATTTGTGTTATCTTGTATGCAGAAGTTCTGACCAAAACAACATCAGAAGTTAAGCTATAGAAGCTTTCAAGCTGAGGTAATCAGAATCTGCGCTGAAGAATGATGATCAGAACCTGCGCTGAAGTGAAGAATACTCTGATTCTGAACAGAAGTTTCACATACCATCAGATCCTCACATCTCTGAGTCATCAATGTTCTAAAGCAATTGCAGCATGCAAGATTCTAAGTTTTGAAGCGTTACTATTCAATCAAGACAACATCATATGCAACGGCTTCATTCAGACAAGAATCTTCTCAATATGGAAACATCATTGAATGTTCATTATCACGCTTTATGTTGGACATGATTTTCATGCCTATATAAACAAGCTAAGAGGACAAATCGTTCACGATTTTGTTTCATACTGCAACATACCTCTAAAACGCTGCAAGCCTACATATTCATATTTACAATCAAAATTGTGTAAAATATCACAGTTGTGATACTGTTTTTGTAAGGAAAAACAATTATACACAGAATACTCTTTTATCTTGATTAAGCTGGTTTTCCTTGAGATTAATCGGGTTGTGGTTCTACTCAAGAAAACTTTGGCAGTTGTCAAAGTAGTGTTGTAATCAGTTTTTGATTAGTGAATTAAGTCCTCATTGGAGATAGGCGAAATCACCTTGATGGGTGGACTCGAGTAGTTTGAGATCAAATGAACCAGGATAAAAATATCGTGCCTACTGCGCTTTTTATTTTAAGTTTCAATTCAACCCCTCCCCCCCCCCCTTATTGTGTTTTTCACTTCTTCAATTGGCATCAGAGCGCCTGGTTCTGAGTTCATACACTTAACCGTGTCAGTACAAGATCCAAGCTTTAGAAAAACATTATGGTGGGACCAAGCCAAAACATCAGCAATGACTATCATGAGGACAAGGACAGAATCAGCGGCAAACCTCCAGTCTTTGATGGAGAAAATTTTGACTACTGGAAAGACAGAATTGAGAGCTTCTTTCTGGCTCATGATATTGATCTATGGGACATGGTAATTGATGGATACACACATCCAGTGGACAAAAGTGGTCAGAAGATAGATAGAAAAAGGATGTCTGGCCAGCAAAAATGTGATTTCAGAAACCACCATAAAGCCATAACAATACTTCTCAGTGTTACCTCATACTCAGAATATGAGAAAATCTCAAATAGAGAGACAGCCAAAAACATGTTTGACTCTCTGAGAATGACGCGTGAAGGAAACATACAAGTCAAAGAAGCCAAGGCCCTTAATCTCATTTAGAAATATGAAGCATTCAAGATGGAAGACAATTAATCCATAGAAGCAATGCTCTCAAGATTCCAGATTCTTGTTGCTGGGCTGAAGGTTCTTGACAAAGGATATTCTACTACTGATCACGTAAAGAAGATCATCAGAAGTCTACCCAAGAAATGGAGGCCAATGGTCACTGCACTTAAGCTAGCTAAAGATCTCAACAAGATATCTCTGGAGGAACTTGTCAGCTCCTTCAAAAGTCACGAGATAGAGCTAGAAGAAGATGAGCCTCAAAAGCAAGGTAAGCCTCTAGCATTAAAATCTAACAAACAATCTGATTCTAAGGTTTTGCAAGTTATAGAAGAAACCTCTGATGGATCCTCATCAGAAGAAGATGAATTGTCTCTCCTCTCTAGAAGGGTCAATCAACTGTGGAAGCCGGGACAAAGGAAATTCATAAACCCGAGAAGATCAGAGAATCAAAATGAACCCTCCTCCAGATACAGAAAGTATGAGTCCTCCTCTAGACCCAGAAGATCTGGAGGTTCTTCAGGACACAGAAAGTCAAATAACAAGGACATCATCTGTTATGAGTGCAATGATCAAGGGCACTACAAAAGTGATTGTCCAAGGCTTCAGAAGGAGAATCCCAAAAATAAGTTCTTCAAGGAGAAGAAGAAAAGCCTCATGGAAACATGGGATGATTCAGACACTTCTGATGTTGACTCAGAGTCAGATGATGAAAGAGCCAACATAGCTCTCATGGCAAATGTGTTAGAAGACAATGAAGCTTCTGGTTCAGACTCAGAATCAGACACAGAAGAGGTATTCCCTAATTTCATTGTTAATTTTACTAAGGCTGAACTTGCAGAAAGTCTGAATGAAATTCTGGAAAGGTATCAGCAAATCAGAGTCAAATTCAAGAACCTGAAAAGGGATCTTGTCTCTGAATCTGAAAAGACTGAGAGTATTAGATTAGAGAATTCTGAGTTAAAAGAAAAGGTTTCAAAATTAGAAAACGATTTACAAAACTCTTAGAAAGAAATAATCTCAGAGACTCCCAGTAATGCTGATAAGATCATCAAAGAGTATGATCACAGCTTTCAGAAGTTTTTGGCTAAAAACATAGATAGAAGAAAGATGGCTTCAATGATCTATGGAGTTAGCAGGAATGGCAGAAAAGGAATAGGATACCAAGGTAAGGTATCTCCACCTAAGAAAGTTATGGACCTTGTCATTAAACGCACACTACTAAAATCACACTTCATGTATGCGCACACACATGACCTAAAATACACTAGTAATGATTGCTCTATCAAACCAAAATTCAACCAGAATTTTGGTAAAACTAACAAACCAGGACCCAAAAATATATGGGTACCTGAGGACAAAATTATATATGTAGCAGATATCTTTAGCAGCAAGGCTAAAACACCAGTCATGGTACCTGGACTCTGGATGCTCTCGACACATGACGAGAAGAAAGCATATGTTCCAAAGCCTGGAACTTAAACCTGGAGGCTACGTGGGCTTTGGAGGCAACCAAAGAAGGAAGATCATTGGCTCTGGAACAATAGGTAATGGTAATCTTTCTTCTATAAATAATGTGCTCTTAGTTGATGGATTAATGCATAACCTGTTATCCATAAGTCAATTAAGTGATAACGGTTATGATATAATCTTTAATCAAAATTCATGCAAAGTTGTTAGTATGAAAGATGGAACTATCCTTTTTAATGGAAAGAGGAAAAACAACATTTATAAGATAAAACTTTTTGAACTAAAGAGTCAGAATGTAAAATGTCTTCTTTCTGTTAACAACGAGCAATGGGTCTGGCACAGAAGATTGGGGCAGGTTAGTATGAGAAGATTATCTCAGATTAACAAACTCAATCTGGTCATAGGACTTCCTAATTTGAAGTTCATCTCAGATGCTCTATGTGAAGCATGTCAGAAAGGAAAATTTGCAAAACCTGCTTTTAAATCTAAAAATGTTGTTTCCACCTCTAAGCCATTAGAACTTCTGCACATAGACTTATTTGGACCAGTAAAAAATGTGTTTGTTAGTGGCAAGAAGTATGGGTTAGTGATCATAGATGACTATAGCAGATGGACATGGGTAAAGTTCTTAAGACACAAGGACGAGTCACATTTTGTGTTCGTTGCATTCTGTAACCAAGTTCAGAATGAAAAGGATCTTAGAATTGTCAAAGTCAGAAGTGATCATGGTGGAGAATTTGAAAATAAAAAATTTGAAACATTTTTTAATGAAAAAGGAATCTTGCATGACTTCTCTTGTCCTAGAACTCCCCAACAAAATGGAGTTGTAGAACAAAAGAACAGAACACTGCAAGAAATAGCCAGAATCATTATCAATGAGACTAACATTGCTAAGATCTTCTGGGCAGAAGCAATTAACACAACGTGTTACATTTAGAATAGAATCTCTATAAGACCTATTCTGGAAAAGACTCCATATGAATTGTGGAAGAACAGAAAGCCCAATATTTCTGATTTCCATCCTTTTGGATGTACCTGTTTTATTATGAATACTAAAGATCATCTGAACAAGTTTGACTCTAAAGCACAAAAGTGTATTATGTTAGGATACTCTGAACGCTCAAGAGGGTACAAAGTATACAATACAGAAACATAGATTGTTGAAGATTCAATCAGTGTTAGATTTGATGATAAGCTTGACCCTCAAAAGTCAAAGCAGAATGAGTTCTTTGCAGATATAGAAGTTAAATTCACAGGTACTGAAGAAAACTCATCAGAATTTCCTAACAGAGACGCTCCAACAACTTCAGAAATAAATATTACAAGTAATCATGTACCTCCTGTTGATCAACTCCAAAAAAGGTTATCCAGAAGCAGCATAGCTCACCCAGAAGATAAGATCCTGGGAAAGAAGGATGATCCAATCAGAACAAGATCAACATTTAGAAACTCTAAAGAGTCCCTCATGGAGCTGGTCTCTCTGATTAAACCAACATCTATTGATGAAGCTCTTCTGGACAATGACTGGATTCTAGTAATGCAGGAGGAATTAAACCAGTTCACCAGAAATGACGTATGGGATCTGGTTCCCAAACCAAAAGGATTCAACATCATTGGAACAAAGTGGGTGTTCATAAACAAACTGAATGAGCAAGGAGAAGTCATCAGAAACAAGGCACGACTGGTGGCACAAGTTTATAGTCAGCAAGAGGGGATAGACTATATAGAAACCTTTGCTCCAATCTCCATGTTAGAATCTATCAGACTCTTAATCTCCTTTGTTGTTAATAATAACATCACTCTGTATCAGATGGATGTCAAAAGTGCATTCTTAAATGGTTACATAGATGAAGAGGTATATGTGCACCAACCCCCTGGGTTTGAAAATTCCAAACACCCAGAATATGTTTTCAAACTAAAGAAGTCACTCTGTGGTCTGAAACAAGCTCCCAGAGCTTGGTATGAAAGACTAAGTAACTTCCTGTTAGAAAAGGAATTCACCAGAGGGAAAGTGGACACAACCTTGTCCTGTAAGACATTTAAGAATCACATTTTAGTTTGTCAGATTTATGTAGATGATATCATTTTTGGATCCACTAAACCTTCTCTGGGAAGAGAATTTGCTAAGTGCATGCAGACAGAGTTTGACATGAGCTTAATGGGGGAACTCAAATTCTTTCTAGGCATTCAGATAAACCAAACTCCAGAAGGAACTTACATTCATCAGAGCAAATATGTCAGAGAACTTCTGAAGAAATTTGACCTCTCAGAATGTAAGCCCTCAAAGACTCGAATGCATCTCACGTGCATTCTGGAAAAGGAAGAGGTAAGTAAAAAGGTAAAGCAGAAAATCTACAGAGCTATGATTGGCTCTCTCCTTTATCTGACGGCTTCAAGGCCTGATATTTTTATTCAGTGTTTGCTTATGTCCTAGATTCCAATCATATCCTAGAGAATCTCACTTAACAGCAGTTAAGCGAATTTTCAAGTATTTGAAAGGTACTACTAATCTGGGTTTGTTTTATAGAAAATCCAATGAATACATCTTAGTAGGATACTGTGATGCTGACTTTGCTGGAGACAGAGTATAGCGTAAAAGCACTTCTGGAAGCTGCCAGTTTTTGGGAGACAATCTGATCTCATGGACCAGCAAGAGACAGTCCACAGTAGTATTGTCAACAGCAGAAGTTGAATACACAGCAGCTGCTGGATGTAGCACTCAAATGATCTGGATGAAAAGTCAACTTGAAGACTTCAACATATTTGATAATAAAATTCCTATCTTCTGTGATAACACTTCTACCATATGTCTCAGTAGAAATCCCATTTTGCATTCTAAGACTAAGCATATAGAAATAAAACATCACTTTATTAGGGACTATATTCAGAAAGGAATTCTTACTTTAAAATTTATTGACACAAACCATCAATGGGTTGATGTATTTACAAAACCCCTTTTTGAAGATACATTCAATTTCATTATGAAATATCTCAGCATGAAATTATGCCAAGAATAAAATGTTTTATTTTCATATCTTAACCCTCAGAACTTTATTGTTTTTCTGTGAACAGTTGATCAACTTGTCTTCAGAAGTTAGAAGTATAGTTGCCTCAGAATCTATCTATGAAGATCTGAATGTTTCATTTCAAGGATAGAGGCGTGCAGTTCACATCATCAAATATATGTCACCCTCTCACAAGCTACCTTCTGAGGCTGAACACGCGTTCAAATTCTGAAGTGTCCAAGGCTCTTATTGGATGCATTGAGACACTTGTCAGTGGTAACTGTTCAATATCTCTCTAAATCCCCTAATTTCAGGTTTTATTAATGCATATAATCATTACTTATTTTCTTTCTTACTGATTACGCTTTCTAAAAACCTATATAAACTCAATTTACTATTTCATTCATTCACGTTTTACCCTCTTCTATACTCTCTTTTGTTCTAGTTCTTTTTCAAAAACCCTTTCCATTATTTTTCTTCAAAGAATCCGTGTGAACAATGGCATCATCATCAAGTCTCAAGAATCTCAGTGCTCCTGAATCTTCATCAACGGAACAATATGAAGAACCCATTAGAATGCTACTCACTCTGGTTGACAAACTTGAAGTTCTCTCTGAATTGATCATTGATTTTGAAAGCTTACAAGAAAATGGGTTTAATCTATATAAAGATGTAACTGCACAGGGATGGAACATATATTTTGATCGTCTGTTGGATCTAACTTTTCCCATTCTTGTTAAAGAGTTATAGATTCATGCTACCTCATCCAACCACCAGGTCACATCATATGTTATGGTGAAGAAGATAGTGATAACCGAAGATTTATATGGGAAACTCATTGGATACAATGGCGGTGGAGTCAGGTGCGTTGATATGGCTGATAGGTGCCCTGACCTAAAATCTATTGCTAGGGAAATCTTCACTTTTGGACAGCCATCCAGCAAGATCAGAGACCTAAAGGATCATCACAAAATCTGGGCCAGAATAATTCTGGGATGCATCAATCACAGGAAGCCTACAAGCTCTCCTGATTACATCAATATTGATCAGCAGTTTCTGATTTACTTCATTGCAAATAAGACCAAGATAAACCTTCCACACTTGCTCTTCAACCATCTCAGAACAAGTGTGAAAGAGACAAGAGAAGAAGAAAGAACTAAGAGGGATTGGATTCCTCTTGGAAGATTGATTTCAGATATTCTAACAGAAAATAGGCTGATAGAACATCTGACAGAGGCTCAAGAAATCAGTACTCTAGAAGCAACCGCTGGGAAACCCTTGAATGCCAAGAATCTGAAGAAAATGAAGATTATTGAGAACATTAAGAAGGAACCAACAATTTCTCTTCATGAGGCTATCACTTCTAGGAGAATCCCTCTGAACGATTTTCCTTAATTTTCTGAGATAGATGCCTCTCCAGAAATCATAGTCAGATACCTTGAGGCTTGCAAGGCTGATGAGACTATTCTAGAAATCAACATCCAAGATCTGCACAAGCCAGCTCCAGAGGTTGTGCTAAAGAAATCCAAAAAGAGGAAGGCAGTAGGAGAAGGATCCTCTCAGAGGACACCTAAAGCTGGGAAAAAGAAAGGTAATCCATCTTATGTTTCTGTTGTAGATTCAATAGCTATTCCAACATCTAAAACCATTCCCCCTCAACCAACAAAAAATCTTTCACCCCAAACATTTGAGGATTTTGACATAGAGTTTGACCCATCTGTAACTCTTGGAAACTTCTTGAATGAACCTCACTCCCCCAATCCAAATCCAAATCCAGAACATCATTAACCAGAACTTGCTAAAGTTCTATCTGATATTGAACTGTTTAATCAAGACTTTTCCTCACCACTCCCAGAACATCCAAACACTCAACCTCAATAACCAGAAAATCCACAACCACACTCTCCTCAACCAGAAAATACAAACACTCAGCCTTAACAACCAGAAAATCCACAACCACACTCTCTTCAACTAGAAAATCCACAACCACACTCTCCTCAACAAGAAAATCCACAACCAGACTCTCCTCAACCAGAAAATTCACAACCACATTCTCCTCAACCAGAACATCTGAACCTCAATTCACCTCAACCAGAGAATGGAAACTCTCGCACTCCTTCCTCTGAAAACCCATCTTTTGAAATTCCTGAACCAGAAATTCAACACGCTACCGCAAACCAATCTGAAGACTCCCTTTCAGATTTTGATACCACTATCCCAATCCCTGGAATAACAGAACCTCTTACGGTTCGCTTACCTCTCACTATTCATGATATTCCAGAAATCCCTTCACCATATGAATCTATATCACCAAACACCCCTAACTCACCAATCCTAATTTCCGACTCTTCCACTCCATCACCCATCACCGTCCAGCTGACAACCTCAGACTTGTCATTGATCCACAAGTGCTGGACCAACTAGCTTCCACCTCAAACAAAATTGCCACTCCCAAACCTAAACCAACTTCTACCAAATCAGATGTTGGTAAGAATCTGTTGATTTTTGAATTAGAAATGCAGGAATGGATTACTTCTTTAAAGCAAGAAAGTCAAGAGATTTCTAGTCTTGCTGCTTCTGATTCTCTATGGGAAAGATTCAGAAAATGGCTCAACTCTGAAACCCAGAAGCTGAAAGAATTGGGCTATGAAAGGGCTCAGCAGAACTTCAGTGATCAGCTGAAATCCTTCCAAGATCAAGTTTTGAACCAATGGTACAAGAAAGAAATTCTTCCGCTGGATAATGCTCCCTGGAAAGAGCATCATCCTTCAGAAGTCACTGAACCTGATTTTGATAGTCACCCTCTGACTACTGCTCCAGAAAACATGATTGCAACAAAAGAAGTAGTTCAATCAGAAGAGGCTGCAGAATTTTCTAAACGACATGCAACCCCTGAAGATACACCAGCTTCATCACTAGTCATGCAAACTCTGGAAATGTTGAAGAAGCAGAATGCCTTAACCCATGCCAGACTGGATAACCAAGAGGATACAAACAAATAGATCAAGGGTATTTTGGATAAACAATAAGATACAACAAAATAAATCAAAGACATTCTAGGAAAGATGGAAGAGTCAAGCACTCAGATCAAGAGCTTGTTGGAAGCATTGTTCACACGCCTTCCCCCTCCTTCTTAGATTTTCTTTAAACTGTTCATCTGTATATTTTTTCTTATCCTCCTTGTTTCTGAATTGTCATTGCATTTTGTTTTCAATATAATTCATCCTTTTTTACTCTGATTATATTGCTTTTTCATACCTGACAAAAAGGGGGAGAAAGTAAGAAATTTTCAATAACAGAATACCGGGACAAAGTCTCAAACATTATGAATATTTTAACCTCTATATTTTATGAAAAGCTTGAACAGGAACACATTCTGATAAGGACAGAAGGAGATGCATCAAAAGGTCTGACGAGAAGGAACTTCAGGGAAGTAATCAACTCAGGGGGAGTCTCTCTTAAGCTTTTTGTTCTATATTTTTCATTGAAAATCCTAGTTTTTGTCATCATCAAAAAGGGGGAGATTGTTAGAACATAGTTTGATTCTACAACCCTTAATTAGAGTTTTGATAATAACAAACACAAAGAACAAATATGCACTCTAAATTTGTGTTATCTTGTATGCAGAAGTTCTGAACAAAAAACAGCATCAGAAGTTAAGCTATAGAAGCTTTCAAGCTGAGGTAATCAGAATCTACGCTGAAGAATGATGATCAGAACCTGCGCTGAAGTGAAGAATACTCTAATTCTGAACAGAAGTTTCATATACCATCAGATCCTCACATCTCTGATTCATCAATGTTCTGAAGCAATTGCAACATGCAAGATTCTAAGTTCTGAAGCGTTACTATTCAATCAAGACAGCATCACATGCAACGACTTCATTCAGACAAGAATCTTCTCAATATGGAAACAGCATTGAATGTCCATTATCACGCTTTATGTTGGACAGGATTTTCATGCCTATATAAACAAGCTAAGAGGACAAATCATTCACGATTTTGTTTCATACTACAACAACCTCTAAAACGCTGCAAGCCTACATATTCATATTTACGATCAAAATTGTGTAAAATATCACAGTTGTGATACTGTTTTTGTAAGGAAAAAAACTATACACGGAATACTCTTTTATCTTGATTAAGCTAGTTTTACTTGAGATTAACCGGGTTGTGGTTGTACTCAAGAAAACTTTGGCAGTTGTCAAAGTAATGTTGTAATCAGTTTTTGATTAGTGAATTAAGTCCTCGTTGGAGAGAGGCGAAATCACCTTGATGGGTGGACTGGAGTAGTTTGAGATCAAACGAACCAGGATAAAAATATTGTGTCTACTGCGCTTTTGATTTTAAGTTTCAATTCAACCCCCCCCCCCCTTCTTGTGTTTTTCACTTCTTCAGTCGGTAGGCACGTCAGGATAGAGAATGGTAAAAGGAATATCCCCCTCAACAATAGGCTCCACAACTATTGGTAGGATAGCTTGATATGGCATCATGAGAATTTGAGCACGAGCTCGTACCCATTTGAGATAAGGCTCTAAAGGAATAGAGTTCTTATGCCCCAAAGTCTTGCTATCAACCTTGTTTACCATGCCCCGAGCTCGTACAAACCTTTAACGATAATCGTAGGCATCGTTCTCATAGTCGAATACAATACCATGGATAAGTGCATCATGAGGACCATCTCTTTGAGCATAGACAAATTGTCGTAGATATAAAGAAGGGTTATAAGTAATACCTCCACTAATGCCCAAGAGTGGAACATTAGGGAACTCCCCACAATGGTCAATGATAGTAATATCCTTTTGAGATCGAGAGCACCAATGGATATCTGTATGAGAAAGCGAAATTATTCTTTGTGACCAATTCAGACCTTGTTCATTCTTCAAAACTAGTCGGGGAAGGTGTGAAATAAACCACCTAGATAGAAATGGTATGTAACACATAAGAGCCCCTCTCTTCCTCATGGTGTGAGTGTGAAGAGTATGCAAAATGTCTCCGAGAAAAGTAGGCACAGGGTTACGAGAAAGGAAGATCTTGACAGCACTCACATCTATGAGTTGGTCTGGATTAGGGAACAGTACTAACCCGTAGATTAGAAGAGCCAAGACTTCTTCAAAAGCTTGAAAATCTATATCCTCCCAAAATAGTCGAGCCTTCTCTAACAAAAACTTAGCTAGAAAACCCTTGACTCTACTCCTCGTTTCCCAATTAGCTACAATGTCAGACTTTTTCAAATGTAGGGCTGATGCAATCTCCTCAGGTTATCGATCTTTCTCTAAACCGGTGAAGGGCACTTGATCAAGAATAGGTACTCCTAATAGTTGAGATAACTCTTCCATTATGGGAACCAATTGATAATCAGGAATGCTTAAACAATGACGTTTAGGGTCAAAGAACTGAAAGAGTACACACATCATGCTTTCTTCAAAGCTTGAGGTAGCCAAACTGAGTAGTCGACCATATCTTTGGGTGAACGGAGATTTCTCAGGAACCCTTGATGCTAACTCTTTGAGTTGAGGAGGAACCCTTACAAAGCTGATTCAGATGGTATTTCTGCAAGCATAAGCCATATCCTATAAAACAGAACAAAGATAAATCCCTAGGTCCTTGAAATGGTTAGTGAAAATTCTATGGTATGATGTCATGATGTTTATGATATTATGAGCAAATAATCATATACACACAAAGCAAACAAGGCCTTAGGTTTAGGCTTGCATGAGGTTTATAGGTAAGTACCCTCTTGAATTTTTAGTTGGTTCAACCTGTCCTAAAAGAAAGTAACGGGTTCTAAGGAATCTCAATATCATTGATCTTTCTTCATCGGGCATTGTTTTAGCACAAGCAATCTTTTTTCGCGGCCGAAATATCCCGAAAGTCCAATCTCAATGAGTGTAATATCGAGTATTAACAAACTTCAGTCTTTTACCAAAGCCAACTATCTCACTACTTTCTAATGGCCAAATTATTCAACTAAGGTTCTACAGTTAGTTAGTGCTTTATGACACCACTCAGCATCCCCGTATTCTCCTTGAGTTAACTTGAGGTACACCGGTACCAACAAATGTGTCGTACTGACATATCTCTCTTTAACCATATCGGTCTATGTTGTACAGTCTCCACAATCTATTACTACTTACCTAATATTCCCCAGATCCGAGTATAGGACCTTTTACAAGTAATAAACCCAAGCATAACCCACAAATGTAAAGCAAACAAGGCAAACAAATATAACAAATAAAGGTGATCTAGATATTAAGGTAACCTCACTTTTAGTTTTAATTTCCCCAGCAGAGTCGCCAGTTCTGTGATACGGTGGAAGAACTGACTTGGGTGTTTTGTATTTTATCGCAAATGTTGTGAATAGCAAGAGTCGCCACCGACTTTTATTTTATCCAACAAAGGAAAGGGTGAAAAGAACAGGAAAGAACTTTTGGTAATTATCTTGCGTTCGGGAAGAGGGGTAGGTTATGAAAAGGGAAGGTGTTAGCATCCATTTCATCCATAGTTATCTACGGGCTCTTAATTACTTGATCACTTTGAAATTCTTTTGTGTTTTGTGTAGGTTTTAAAAATGTTTAAAGATGTTTTGAAAATGGTAATTTTGTAATGATTCTCGTATCATTGAGAATGTATACAAAATGTTTTTTTTGAAAATATTTGTTTGAAAAGAGAGTGTTTTAAAAGATGTTTGTCTTTGAAAGTGTGAGGTGTGGAAATGGTTTTGTTTGTGAGCAAGAATTTACTAGCAATCTACCTGCTCAAAAAGTATATGTTCTTTCCCTCCTCCTTTAGATAGTGATACTTTACCATTGGTTGGTAAGGAGCCATATCATTGGATGTGAGGGACTGGCACGGGTCATCGTACAGTCATAGAAGGCAACTTGTAAGATGTTTTAGCAATTGTCGTAAGGGACTAAGATCATTTACTGAAGGCAACATTGAAGGGTCATCGAGGGATTACAATCTTTTAATCAAGGGCCTTTGCTAAAACATTCCACGTTCGAGGAACATGACTGTTTTTATCCGAGGCAACAAGTGTGGGTTACCCTAGAGGTGCATGTGTGCAAAGTGTTTGGTTTCAAGTATTTTATCTTTGAATTAGGGTTTTTCTATGGTTGAAATTAAGTATTGTCATGCAAACCCTAATTACTAGCAATAATACGGAAAGCAATAAATTGCAGAATTTAAATGTCCTACGCTATTACAACGCTTTGGGAATGGGGGTACAATTTGTGAATAGGGAAAGAAAGCAATAAAGCCTAATTATTTATTACAAACCACAGAATATGAATTACAATAATAATGCATAAAATGTAAAGATGAAGAAAGAATTTGTTTTTTAGGGTTTTTGATAGAAAAAGGGTTTTTGTAATTAACCTAATTAAGCTAATTAATTTTAGTTACAAGAAAATTTAATTAATTATTTATCAAAAACCTAAAATCGAAGTTAATTTGAAATGAAGAAGAAAATAAATCTAAGTCTAATAATTTTGTTTAGAAAATAATTTGAATGTTAATACTAATTTGTAAAAATAAAAATAATAAAATTTAATTTAATAAAATAAAATGCCTAAATTAATACATTTTTTGATTTAATTAAGAAAATATATTTTTTTGGTATTTTTTGGTTTAGATAAAATAAATAAATGAAATAAAGAAAATATAAAAGAAATAAAAATAATTGGGTTGGGGGTTACAAAGTGATCAGGGGGTGAAAAATAGCAAACAGGCCCAAAATAGTTTTTTTTTAGAAATAGAAATGAAAATAAAAAAAGGAAATTGGGCCTGTGTTTTTAGTAAAAAGGGGGTGAGATTCAGCAAAAGATCAAGGCTCAGAAGTAGACACCCACCGCTTGTTTTAATCATGTGTAGCCAGCCCTTTGGAGGTACATCATGTGCCTGCTTTGTGGTGTGTTGGGTGAGACTTTATGATGATCCTGTGGTGAAGGAATGAGAGTGTATGGCGGGTGTATTATGTTTGATGCACTAGATCTGCAAGTAAATATTAAGAAAAAATAAAAAGTGTACCACTGGGGCTCGAACCCAGGTCCTTAGTAACAAATGCTTTATGCGCGCTTCTTTTTTCACTAGGGTGGCTGTTTCATCCGTGTATAAAACAACTTGCGCTAAATTTAAAATAAACTTAGTTCTAATGACACTTCATCCCTAACCTCGCGCTAAAAGCCATTGTTACATTTTTTTTGAATTTCTGATCTTACTCATTTCTCAACCATTTGCAAAAGTATAAACATGAAACTCACTCCATTTTTCAATACGAATTCAACCATGTAAACAACTTAGACTGTAAATAAGATGAACATGAATTTTGTTTGGTACCAAATAAAACTTATTTTTTTTGGAAAGTTCAACATCAAAATTCACATCACTCGGGAAACAAAATCGAAAACTAAAGGCATGGTTAGCTTCAGGGCTATGATGTCTACATTTTTCATTCATAAAGTAACCATTAATGATGCTTGTAGATATAGTTCAAAGTTGAGAAAACTTACCTCAAAATTGGAAATCGTGTATGGAATTTGAGGACTTTTGGAGGTGTGGTGATGATCTGGATAGCTTCACTGGACTCATAGGAAGCTAATGTAACTCTTACTTTGTACTGAGAGTGCCTGAATCATGCTGGAGAAGTCAAGTTGTAGAGGTGCAAAGTAAGGTCTGGACAATGATGGAAATAAAGTAACAATTATGAAACAGGGATGGGATGAGTTGTAAATTATGTATGGAAGCTTTGTGATTGATTTAGAGAGGAAACACACGAGTGGATTGTGAGTTTGAAGTTTTTGGCCAGAAGTGACAAACAATGGAGGTTTTGATGCAAATCTGAGTTTTAGGGAACTTGAGAGGGTTATAGGGCTTGTAAAATCATGTGTGAGGTTGCAATTGACTTGTCTATTTATAGATAAAAGGTTTGAGGGAAGGAGAACATCAGATTCAAGAGATCACATGTTATGATTTTGAAACTTGTTTTTGAAGCAAACTTGAAATGCATAGTTTAAATGTGAACTACAAGGACTTGTAGGGTGGTTAACAGGCTCTATAAAAGTTTCTTTTGGCTTTGAGATTGTGTGTGTTCAGAAGGAACAAGTGCAAAGCTCAAGGAGTTGACATTGTGATTAAAGTTGGCTTTTCCAAAATGGCAATGTTACCTATGTGCCAAAAATGGATTAATCACTTGGACAATGGCTAAAATTCTTGGACAATGGATCAATCAGTTGTGTAAACATTTAATTATTGAGTGATTTTCAAGTTATAAGGCCTGCAAAGTAAGATTATGGAGTGTGCTTGAAGATTAGATCAAGTGTTCTTCATGAAAATGACCTATAATTCAAGAATGGATGTCCAACTTATCCTCTTTGATTATCCTAGCTCAAGCATGATCTCTTCAAGTTCTTGGACATTTTGGAAAGCTTAAAACATTGTCTACAACCTTTATGTTTACCACTTTGGCTAAATCAACTTGGAACTTCGTGAAAATTTCCAAGAATTTAGGACAAAAAATCTGCATAACTTGATGAAAATTTCACTAAGTGTTTATACAAAAATGTCATGATTTCAAGAGCCTATATCTTCAAATTTAAGCATTTTTTGGACATCAACCATAAGGGACCAAGTTGTAGAATTCATCAAGATCTACAACTTTCATGTTGAAAGTTTTCCTTGAATCATCTTGCATCATGGTGAAAAATTGTCATGAAGTAGTGAAATTATCAAGGTTAAAAACACTTAAAAAATTTCTAAATCTTTGAAATCTTGACTTTTTGTTGACTTTTTGACTTTATTGATTATTTATGATCAAGTTTGATATTTTTGAATGTCTTGATGAATTTTGATCTTTGAAATTCAATGTTGACCAAAAAGTCAAAGTTTGACTTTTTGTGTATGAGTTGACTTTTCATCAGTTGATCAAAATTTCAACTATCAATCAATTGATCCTGAGAAATGATTTGAGCCATGGAATTAGGTAAAGATATTTTGTTTGAATCCTTAAGACCATGCTTCATGCCATTAGGTCATGTACTAGGTCAAAAGTCAATGATCAGTCATTCTCAATCAAAACCCTAATTTTGACAATTTTGTCCCTTTGATGATTTGAGTGGTTTTATTGAGGCATTGTGATCAACCCTTGATCAATTTATGAATATGAATTAAAAATGTTAATGTTGGCCAAAAAATCATGAATTTTGACTGTATGTTGACCACAATTGACTTTTTACCCAATACTGTTAATTTTCAGTCATCTAAGTAATTGACTGAGAAAATTTATGGTGCAAGACTTGAAACTTGATATGAGCATTCTTGGAGACCTATAATGAACCATGAAAGTCACTTAAGGCATTAAAAGTCCAATTATCCTTGAGAAAACCAAAACCCTAATTTGGAGGCTTAATGCTTAGAAGGTGAGCTTGTCTGATCAAACCCTTGGGCATTTGAGATCTTTGGTGAGAAATAAGTTGAGAAGGGGGAGGGGAAATTTTTGGGTACAACACTGTTTCTACACCTGTTAGAGTTACTTCTACCGAGTCAACTGCTGAGGCTCGGGGTAAAGAGCCAATAACAGAGCCTGCCCAGACAGAGACGCCTAAAGAAATTGCAGTTGAAGACACCTCTAGAAAAGAGTTGGAAGAGATTTTGAAAATTATCCGTAAGAGCGACTATAAAATTGTTGAACAGTTGGGGAAGACCCCATCCAAAATCTCCATGTTATCCCTGCTATTGTGTTTTGAAGCCCATGCACGAGCTTTAGTGAAATTTTTGAAGACTGCTCATGTACCACAAGAGATTTCTGCCGATTAATTTGGAAGTTATGTTTCTAGATTAACAATTGATGATGGATTAGGTTTCTCTGATGCTAATCTGACTCCGGAAGGAAGAAATCATCATAAGGCTTTGTATGTCTCCATTGAATGCAGGGGAACTACTTTGGCTCATGTATTGGTTGATATTGGTTCCTCATTAAATGTTCTACCAAAAAGCACTCTGGACAGACTTGACTATGTAGGGGTTGTACTAAAACCCATTGATATTATAGTTCGAGTTTTTGACGGTTCAAAAAGGATGGTATACGGAGAAGTGGATCTTCCGATCAAAGTGGGTTTGTAGATCTTTGAATATACCTTCTATGTAATAGATATTATAACAACTTATTCTTGCTTATTAGGGCGCCCCTGGATCCATGGGGAAGGAACTGTCACCTCAACCCTACACCAGAAGTTAAAATATTCTATGAACGGAAAGATTGTTATTATCTGTGGTGAAGAAGAGTATATGTTTAGCCACTTGAACTCATTCCGGTATGTAGAGATGGACGGCGAATTCATCGAGACTCCCTTTCAGATTTTTGAAGTTATCCCTCCAGCCGTTACTGAAGATGTCTCTGCAATTCCAAAAGTTACCAGGGTTCCGCCCAGAATAGCTTCACTAAAAGACGCTAAAGTTGTTGTAGAAGAAGGTGGTTGTACTACTTGGGGTCAACTTCCTTACATTTCATCTAAATCTGACAAATTATGTTTGGGTTTCACTACAGGAGTTCATAGGGATGTTCGTCACGCTCGTACTTAAAGTCTTCCATTCTACATCAGCAACAACAGAGTCAACGCTATAGAAGATACTGACAGTGACTATGACCTTGATAGATGGGTCTTTCCTACCATTGGCAAAGGGCTCAACAATTGGAAGGCGGAACACATTATCTCTATCTCCTTTAGTCAGGAGTAATAGCTACACTTTTGTTTTTATTACTTTCACGTTTTGGCTTTGTAATATTTAAATAATGAATTTAAGCCTTGTGCCTTACCCGGGGCACAATGGTTTGTTTATTAAGCGTTGTCATTTCATAAACATATTTTCATTTAATAAAAGCATTGGACATTTTGCATTCAAATTTTGATCTCTCTATCTTTCCTTTTATTTTTACCAGTTTCAAATAGCTATGTGTTCTTACACACACACATACACCAAATTGCATATCCACATCCACTATGGATCTCGTTGATAACGACTCTGCTATTGCCACTTATGACTTTGAAAATCTGATCTACCAAGTCGAGGACGAAGTGAGGAAGATTATGAAATACCTGGAGAACTTTCTAGACTATTAGTGCAAAGAGGAAAAGACTATTCAGCTGCATGAAGAGCCAGTTGAAGTTATAAATCTGGGTACTGAGACAAACAGGAAAGATGTCAAGATATGCGCTAACCTAGAGGAAAGTGTTAATAACATATTGATTCAAATGTTGCATGAATGTGTTAAGATCTTTGCTTGGTCCTACGAATACATGCCATGGCTAGACACCGATATTGTAGTTCACCGTCTGCCGATGAAAGAAGGTTGTTCTCCAACTAAGTAGAACGTTCGTCGCATGCATCCTGAGATGTCAGAATAATAAGGCCGAGGTTATGAAACAATTCTACGCAGGGTTCTTGGTTGTTACATCATATCCTCAATGGGTTGCAAATGTGGTCCCAATACCAAATAAAGTCGGCAAGGTGTGTATGTATGTAGATTACAGGGATCTGAACAGAGCAAGCCCCAAAGATGAATTCCCATTTCCATATATAGATGTTTTGGTCGACAACACCGTGCAACACAAGGTATTCTCCTTCATGGATGGTGTGATACGGTGGCAGAACCGACTATTAATACTGGTTTGGCATTGGTGTTCGCTAATGTTGCGGTAAGCAAGAGTCGCCACCAAATTTTCTTTTATCCAAATTAAGGAAAGGGTGAAAAGAACAGAAAAAGACATTTTTTGAGAGTTTTCTGAGTAAGGGGGGTAGATTATGGAAAGGGAAGGTGTTAGCACCCTTTCCATCCGTAGTTTTCTATGGGCTCTTAGAGGTTTGCTCATTTTGAAAGTACTTTGTGCTTTGTGTATTTTTAAAAACATTTTGAAATGCCTTAGTGCGGTGATTTGCTTTACGTTAACTCTTGTATCAGTCCTCAAGAGTGTTGACAAAGCAAATTTTTTTAAAAAAATTATTTTTTTGAAAAGTAGTATTTATGTAAGTGCAGAATGTTTTGAGCAAACTTCTAACAGCTATCTACTTTGTACTCGAAAAGGTAGTTCTTTTCCTCCTATCCTTTATACAGTGCTATCCTACTATTAGTGAGTAGGTGGCCCTATCTTTGGATGTATAAGGGACATCGAAGGGACGTTACAGTCACGGAGGCAACTTATGGAGACGCTTTAGCAATTTTGTTTAGGGACTAGATCATTTACCGAGAGGTAACTGTATAGTCATCGAGGGACTATGATCTTTTTTTTATTTATAGGTCTTTGTTAAAGCGTCCCCGTTTCGAGGGACATGACTATTTTATTTTCGAAGGCAACCAAAGTGGGGTACTCTAGAGGTGGATATGTGAAATTATGTTCACTTTAGTTATTTATCTTGCGTTATTAGGTTTGCTAGCGTTTGATTTAAGTCTTTTCATACAAGCCTAATTACTAGCAGTTAATATTTTGCAGAAATTTAAAGTGCAGGAATTTAAATCTATGTTATTACAATGCTTTAGGGAGGGGGTTTTTACATGTCCAAGAATGAGGGGGATAAAGCAGTAAATATCCTAGTTTTTTAATCTATTACATCCAGTAAGCAGATACAATAATCTAAAAAAATGCGAAAATAAATAAATAGACGCGAAGTAGAAAAGATGTCTTAAAATCCTAAGGTGTAAAAATCTTTTTATTTGTTTTTAATTATAAAAGAAAATAAAACTTAAGTCTATTTAATTTTAATTTAAAGAAAGGGTTAAAATAATTAATTTATTTATTTACAAAATTGACTTAATTAAAATAAAAACTAACCTAATGTTTTGTGATTTTTGTTTTGGTTTAAAGTTAATTTAAATAATAAAGGGAAACTAAGAAAAAGAAATGAGTAGTAGAAATAAAAACACACAAAAAAAAGCAAAAGCCTTTCGATCCAAAGAAAAATGGCTTTCGATCCAAATAGAGGGTGATCTTCGATCCAAGGAAGGACGTGGGCTTCGATCCAGTAGAGAATGTTGGAGGTGGCGCCTGATGACTTTGCCTATGGAGGAAAGTACTAAAATCTGCAAGAAAAAAGAGTCGACAATACAAAAGCATGACTTGGGCGTGAACCCAAGTCTTTTTTCAAGTTCGACCTCCCATTAATTAGACTTCTTTGAATTCGAATTTGGGCTCGTTTTCCTTAGAAAAACCAATGGTCTCTTGGGATTCGATGAAAATAACATATCATGACTTCTACCTTTGTATGTCCATGAGAATGTTGTGCTATATTATATCCTGGGCATGGATCAGACACTAGGAAATATCAATATATCATAAAAACAAGAACATGAATTTGAAATTTTACCAAGGATGAGATGCTTCGACTTGGGCGTGAATTGGCTAGTGTTTGGGAATACTTCCTGTAGACTTCTAGGAATGAATGGAGCGTTGCTGAAAAATCCTTTGATTGGGACCACGTATGAGGATTTTAATACCTTTGGGGTGGTTTATGGGGCAGCGTATGCGTGTAAAACAATATTTGTCTCATGGGCTTGTGTCTCTACCTTGTGCGTATGTATGAGGTCTCCTTATATAGAAGGGATGGAGGGGACAAGAAGAAAAAAGAGTAAAAAGCCATTAAGTTGGTGTTTTAAGGCCATGAATACCATTTTGAAACGTTGCAAAAGATGTGGAAACTTGTCCCTTTTGAATTTGAATGAATATGGACAATTTTGACTTTCGAACACTCTCTAGTGTTGCTCTTCGATTGGCCTATTTCCTCCTTCAACTTGACCTCTTGTATAGCCTTCGAATGGGCCTTTGGTTTCCTCCTTCGAAGGGGTCTTTTGAATGGACCATTTTTGTACACTTCGAATGGGCCTTTGGTTGCCTCCTTTGAATGGACTTCTTGAGCGTCTTTCGAATGGTTCCTTCATTGGACCCATCTATTTGCCTTAGTTGCTTGATTTCAATAGCCTAAGTGAGGACTTCATTCTGGCCAATCGAAGCCTCCTTTGTCATGAATGTAATGGTGCATGAGGCTTGGGTCTGGCAGCATGCAGGACTTTGGCCAGACTCATCAAAAGACAAAACAACACTTGTATTCAACCATTATCTGTCTTTCGACTGGACCAAATGCATGCCCCTTCGAAGGCACCATTTGTGTGTCCTTTGAATATCCCACATTCACCCCTTATGCATTCTTCGAATGGGCCACTAATGTGTGTTCATAATGTAGCAATCCTATGCTTGTGAAACAAAGGCAGACATGAAGAGGAAACCTTTGCTTGGTGAATCAAAGGCCAGTTGAAGAGGGAGCCTTTGCCTTGTGGATTAAAGGCAAGCATCTTGAACCAATACTCATCAAAAGGAAAAACAAGCTTGTTTCCCAAAATTATATATCCTTCGAATGGACCACATGTATGTCCTTCGAAGGCACCATTGGTGTGTCCTTCGAATGAAACTTACTAGGTGTCAAAATGTGGAAAAGTGTGTGTTGAATATTTTAGAGGTGGAGTCAAAGCTAACATGAGGGAAGCCAACTGCTTAATGAATTGAAGCATATATGAAAGAAAGCCATTACTTTATGGGCGCTGGCATGAAGGGAAACCATTTCCTTGCGCATTGAAGGCAAGCCCAGAGGAAGTCATTTTCTTGTGGGTCGAAAGCAAACACAGAGGCAAGTTGAAGGGGCCTTGGCCTTTTAGATCAAAGGCAAGTCTGAGGCAGCCTTTTGTTTAGGGGATCAAAGGCAAGTCTGAGGCAGCCTTTTGTTTAGGGAATCAAAGGCAATTCTGAAGAAGCCTTTTCCTAAACGAAGCTTGCATGCAAGAGTCCACTGTTAGTGGATCGAAGGGAGCTTGCAGGGGATTCTTGCTTTGTGTGCTAAAGGCATGCACAGAGGGAGAATTTGCCTAGTCGAAGCAGGAATCAAACTTGCTCTAAAGAAATCAAATGCCCAATCGAAGTAAGAATTAAGCTTGCATGCAGGTAGCCATTGCATTGTGAATCAAGCCAGCATGTAAAGCCAATGGTGCAATCAAAGGATGTATGCAGGAGACCATTTCTTTATGCTTGCTGGCATGAAGGAAGTTCTTGCCTTGTGAATTGAAGGCAAGCGTAGAGAAGGCCCTTCCCTTTTGAATCGAAGGAGGTTGTTTCAAAGGAAACACGTTCCCAGTCGAAGCTTGTATACAACAAACAAGCAAAAGGCCAAGGCTTCAATCAAAGCTTGGAAATTTGAAGCAAGCTTAGAGGAGGTTAGGTGCTCAATTGAAGCCTGTCAAGATGCCAATCGAAAGACCTTGTTTATCTTCAAAAAAAATTATTTTTCCTTTAATCAAGTGTTTGTAATCACCTATATAAGAGAAAAATCTTGGAGAAATATGAGAGGGAAAATTTTGGGGTACAACAGCTGCCCCTGTTCACTCTTCTTAAACCTGAGGATTTGGATTGGCTTATTTGTCTTTCGTGATCTGAAGGTGAAAGATGATTGAACACTAGAGTGCCCAGAAATTTACACTCGCGTGAAATAACACTTGTTAGTTGATGATGATGGGAATGGGCTTACAAATGCCATTTAGAGAAGATGACAGAGAGTCATCAGAGATGGGCTTAAAGATGACATCCAAAGTAGATGCTGATTTCACATATGGTCCCTTAGGGGGTTCTTGTTCTTGCTATCTGAGGAGGAGTTCGTTGGGGAATGTGGGTTTCTGTTGTTCTCCTGTTTGAGGAAAACTCTGTGGGGAATAGAGTCTAGGAACTTCAGTTGTCCAAGGCTCTGCTGAATAGTTATCTCTGGAGAGATGACAGTTTGTTGTATTCTGGTTGGGGTCCAAGCTTCCAGTAACTTGCTGGGGATAATGGAATTAACCGTTATCTGGAAATGTACTAGAAAGAGCCTGTGTAGGGCTGTTTCAGGATGAGTCCGTGTTAGACTGCATCTGGATGCTGAGAAGGAACCCGTGTAAGATTGCTTCATCTGGTCATGTAGATAGCTTTCCTGTCTGGTTTCAGGTGTTAATCTATAATCAGCTAGATCACAGATAGTTGTCCTGTCTGGTTTCAAGTATTAATCTAGAATTCGAAAATTGTTGGTCGTTGAGATAGTTATCCTGGCTTGTTATAGGTATTAATCTATGACCTGAGAAAATAAAGATAGTTTTCCTGGCTTGTTACATGTATTAATCTTCAATCTCTTTATGTAGATAGTTCTCCTGGTTGCTTACAGGTGTTAATCCACAATTGATCATCCCCAGATAGTTCTCCTGGCTGTTAGAGGTATTAATCTGGAACTTGAAAATTGTCGGTTGCTGAGATAGTTGTCCTGGCTTGTTACAGGTATTAATCTTTGACCTGAGAAAGAAAGATAGTTTTCCTGGCTTATTATAGGTATTAATCTTCAATGTGCTCGTGTAGATAGTTTTCCTGGCTTGTTACAGGTATTAATCTGGAACTTGTTTCGCTGGTCACATAGATAGTTTCCTCGTCTGGTTTCAGGCATTAATTCATGGCCTTCTATATTTGTTGGTAAACCCGTCTTATTTCGAGAGTTCATACCACTTGGTCGTGCAGATAGTTTCTCCGTCTAGTTTTGGGCATTAATCTTTGACCTGCTGTAAAAGTTGACAGTGTTTGTTTGTCTGCTAATTTAACCTGAAAAGGTCAAATTAGTTTCATGCGATGTTATGATGTATGAATTGCATGATACTCCCAAAATAAATGAGATTATGATATATGTATTTGTATGCACATGCCATGATGTATGATCATGTTTTGGTTTTGCGCAGTATCTTTGTCTAGGAAAATAAATCTTTGACTAATGTGTCATACCCCAAAATTGTCCTACCTCAGGGATCCTTTTTTTAGAATTATTTAATTAAAGATGGTACAACAATATCTGACGGACTATCTTTATTCAAGATCAAGGGGGGGTGCTTTAAATCAAGAAGATTTAGTTGTTATTTAAAAAGGGAGGGGTGAAAATTAAATCCAAGAGTATGTAAAGGAAAGGGGAAGAATTAACGCTGGGCCCAGTTGAAATTAAAGGAGAAGTTCTGACTGCAAACGAAGAAGTGCTAGGCTGTATGGATCAAGCGCTGACCCAATAGAACTTCTGAAACAAATCCCAGAAGTTCTTCTTTATAGAAACAAACGCAAAAGTTGTGCAGGTCAGAGCCAGAATCACGCACAAGCTAGTGCTGATACAGAACTGGAATATCAGATCTTCTAGAAGAGTCAAGTTGTAAGCAAGGGCAAAATCATATTATCTTCCACAACCCAAGCTCAGAGTTTCAGAGGCTAAGCAACACAAGCCCAAATCTATTGGACGTACATTATATCAATTTCAATCAAATCTTCCACAGAGAATCAATTCCAATAAAATCTTTTTAATTCTATCCTCAATCTTTGCTCTAGCAATGGTCGAAGCCCAAAAATTGAACATTATAAATAGAGGAGCAAAATAGAGAACGGAAAAGTAAAGGGGAAAAAGGAAAAGCATATGCCTGTGACTTTTATGAAACCGGAAGTACTTACTTTTATCCGTCCCTGGCTTGGATAGTGTTTATCGGGGAAAGCGAACCCCAACTTACTTGAATTCTATGTTCGAGCAGTCGGTCATAATCTTCTCACACAAGAGGTTGAGAGGGGTATAGTCATGGAAGCGACCAAGTGGTCCCTTGTAGTCTCGAGACTCCCGAGGATTGTCTTCCCTTTTCTTTTCACCTCCTCGATGGGATGTCGAGGGTTTGTCATTCTTTGAGACCTTGGCGTTTTATCTATGCCGCGAGTCTCAGGCATTGTTAGCCGTCTCTTTCTCCTCGTACTGGATGTACGCATGTGCTTTCAGCAAGAGAGCATTCAGAGTGGCCGTGATTTGATGCCAACTGCTTTGAAAAAGTCACCGTGGGGACGAAGCCCGCGCTCAAGGAGATACTTCTTCATGCTGTCAGTCGTGGAGACTTGTACAGCTTCCTTCTTACAGCGTTCAATGTATGCTCAGAGAGACTCGTCCCTTTCTTGGATGATCGCCTCCATCAATGCCTCTGACTTGGGATGTCGACAGGATGCCGTAAAATGCTTGGAAATTTTCCTTCCCATGTTCTTCCACGACGTGATGGATTTTTCGGGAAGACTCTTGTACCATGCCATGGCTCCTTTCCTGAGCGTGGTAGGAAAAATCATGCATTTAATTGCTCCATGAACACCCTTGTAGTCGAGCAGTGCATCGACGTTCTCGATGTACTCGTCAGGGTCGGTGGTTCCATCGTATGTCCCTATGTTCGAAGGTTTCTCCAGCCCGAATGGGAGTGCGGTATCCATTATCTCTCTAGATAATGGGTCGCGAGGATCGTCGTCGTCGTCACTTCGGTTAGGAGATGAAGGAGGATAATGGTAGATCCTTCCTCGTCAGAGGTTATTGTCCCAACAGGGAGACACACTTCTTCGACCCTGCTTTGGCTTGGGCGACAGTGAGCAGTTGTGATCAATTCATTGGTTGTTCTTCGTCTTTTTGGAGATCAGTGAATGTCAGTTACTACAGGGAGGCGTGCAATCCCGTTTCTTAAGGAAAGAAACTTCTCGCTTCTCCCAAGCGGATGGACGACCACGTCTCAAAGGTGATGGGATGCGGGAGTCATAACGTTGGTGTCTCCAAGGATGAGACTTTGACTGCTTCTTTTCCCAGGCCCCAATCCTGTTGCTAGATTATGGTGTTGGTTTGGTTGAGGGCGGCGAGCAGAGCTGCCATAGCCGGGTTGGCGTTAGGAGGAATTGGAACTTGTTGAAGGATCGCTGGCAGCTCCTCTTCGGACTTCTTGCATTTTTTATTTTCCAAGAAGTGAACATCATCATGGCCGACGTCTATCGAATTGGGGGGATGCGGTTCAACCATCTTTGATGTCAAGGATATCCTCGAGGTGAGGAGGCTCTCCGTTTTCGTTTGTATTGGGGACGGGGAGAGCACAGTCTTTCCAGAAAAGTGATTGCCATCATGGTCGTCCATGATAGAAGTTGCGAAAGTTGCTTTGGTCTTCAATTTTTAGGAAAGGAAGACGGGGAAGGCAATTTCCCATAGACGGTGCCACTGATCTTACCAGTTGATCAGAACCTGAAGTGGGCCAGATACTTCAACTTCAATGCTGAGGAAGGTGTGTACCTGCAAGGCACTTCAATGTACAAGTGAGAAAGAGTGCAAAGAGATACAAGAAAGAGATTAGGTTTTTTTAGAGTGATTATTGGATCACTGGCCCTCACAAGTGTGAGGGTTTATATAATACTCCCGACGTGTAGCCATTGGTTTCTATTTTTGGGCCTAGATATTAGGTTCCTCAAAAATAGGTAACTGTCAGGACTTGCTCAAAACGGGCAGTCATGCTCGTAACTAGCGGTTGCTCCGAGCAAGAAGGATATTATGGGCAGGCGCGTTTATGGACGCTTCCTGGTTGTTTGCTCTACGTGTGTCAGGCAGACCTGGAGGTGGACGTCGATGCGGCAAACGAATGGTCAGCGCATCATTATCCTCGCTAGCCTTGTGGTGTGGTAGATCATGCACAATCGACCGAAGGCCATAGGTAGTGGGCCAAAGCTGTTGGTAGAAGCGAATTGAGTCAATTCTAGTCATTGGGCCAATCTAAAACAGTAATGTATATATTTAAGTAACAAATCATATCATATTCGACATGATGGCCTAGTGGTAAGTGTCTTTTGCATAGGACAAGGAGGTCACAGATTCAACATCAATTATCAATAAAGTCATGTCAGCATATCTGAATTAAATCAAATAAAAAACAAAAAATATACAATCAGTGTGCCACATAAGCAAATGGCCTTTGCTATTTCATGTCAAGTAGTTCTACAAATTTTTTATAGTGAAATAAATCATAAGTCGCCTATATGACAAAGACAAATAAATTTTTTTATAAAGAACTTATTGTTGAAAAAAGAATTAAATGCACTTGTAAGATGAATAAGATGAAAGTGATGAACATTTTGCTGCTAATTCTGTCACTAATCATTTTAGTGACTGAATTTCTGAGTTTAAATTATAAATATGATAAATTTTTGATTTAATAATTTTGTCGCTAATCCTTTTAAGTGATTGAGTTTCTGGATTTGGAGGATGGAGATGATGAATTTTTAGTCGCTAATTTTGTCACAGATTATTTTATTGATAGATTTTTTGAATTTGACTATTAATTTTTGTTATATTTAGATGTTTTGATTTCATGATTTTATTATTTTTTGTTATATGGAATTTATTTTTTATTTTGTTAGTTTTTAGAAATTAACCACATTAAACTTTAAATTTATTTATTTTAATGTAGAGATAATGTTTTTGATAACTTTTTTATTTAATTTTATTTTTAGTTCATATTTTCTTTTCTTTTTTTAATTCTTTCAAAATGACATGTACATTCATGTCTTATAAAAAAGTCAATTGTCATTGTTACATCATACAAAAATTAATTAATTCTTATGAACGATTAAAATTAGATGATTTTCATATGACAGAAAGGAAAATATGTGTCTTTTTACATAGAATTTTTTAAATTCTTCTCATATAGTAGGGACAAATTAGTTATTAGCTCTAAAAAATTACAAGTTTGTAAATATCTTTTTTATATTATTATTATTATTATTATTATTATTATTATTATTATTATTATTATTATTATTATTATTATTATTATTATTATTATTATTATTATTATTATTATTATAATCATCATCATCATCATCAGAATTTTAGGTAAAGTCAATAACACCCAATTTTGCTTGTTTTGGTCCCTTCCCTTGGATCTTTATGGCCTAGTTTAAAAAGTGAGATTAGTTGAAATACCTTTGGAGTACTTAGGATTAACGATAAATTTATTGTTTAAACTTGGCTATAATTATGCGAAGCGTTCAATTAAAGGATTGATCATGCTTACTAAATGTATATGAGTACAATTAGGTAGTAGCAGATAGCAGTAGTAATAATTGCAAGACTGTTACAGTAAAAGCGGGTGAATTGTTGGTTAATTACTATGGTATTATTCTTTTCATAATTTATTCTCAATTTTGTGTTCTATTTCTACGAGATGAATAGTTATGAAATTTTAGACTATATGGTGACGTGGTATAATTAGAGATTAGTATGAGTAATTAAATGAAATTCGATCTCAGCTCTATCTTTGAATAAGCAACTTCTATTACTAATATAAGAAAATTGATAGTCGATTTATTTACATTAAATTCTTAATTATTTTTTTATAAAGCCTAAATTTATAGTCCTAATCGTTATTTCCTATTGCTAATTATCTTATTAAATCTTTATAGTTATTAGGATTAATTGTATTAATTAGATTTTTTAATTCATTATTTTTACTTTACTATCATTATCACGTTTAAGTTTTAGATTTTTCAACGATTTAAATTAATAAAATACACGTACATTTGTACGAGTACTTATGTGAATTGAATATCTGTTATTAAAGATAATTCAAAGTTAGAAAAATGTTAAATGATAAAAAATAAATAACACAAATAAAAAATGTTTGTAAAAAAGACAAAACTTCAAATTTTAATAAACCAATAAATAACAATAATTAAAAATGTAGTAGAGTTATAAAATGTGATCATTGTAGGGTAATTTCTAAATGAAATATTGTAGGTATATTAAAATAGTAAGTTAGAAAAATACATAAAAGTGGAGAAAGTTTGCAAATCAGAATTTGTAGATAATAACAAATTACATTGTTTATTAAGTAAATATTAAATATAAACTATAAGAAAATTGAGTGGATAATAAATATATACCATGTTTAATTAACATATAAAAAATATTTTAAAATCATAAAGGTATATTTAGACGCTATCATACGGGTAATGATCGGGTATGTGCACTTTTTAATTAAATATAAATTATCATTTTTAAAAATATTTATATTATTAATATAATTTTTTTCAATTATAAAAATATTTGTATAAATAATATACTTTTTTCAGTTTATAAAAATATTTGTGTCAACGATACACTTTTTCTGTTTATCAAAATATTGGTATCAACAATACTATTTTTTTTTGTTTATAAAAATATTTATATTAACAATACATTCTTTTTCTATATATACAAATATTTGAATCAACCGTATATTTTTCAATATGTAAGTATTAATTTTATTATGACATTATTTATAAAAAATATTTGGATTAATATATTTTTTTCACGTGTTATCTTAACAAATGTTGTATCTTAAAAAAAATTAATTAAAAATATTAGTAAGATAAATAAGTTAAAAAATAACTTAATTATATAAAAAATGTAATAATACATGCGTTCGCATGAATTTTGGTCTAATTATCCATGCGTTCGCACACATTTTTGCCTAATTACACATACGTTCACACGAGTGATGTGGTACACACAATTTTATTTTTAAAATATAATAAAAATGTAAGAAAAACAAAATTGTAACCAAAGTAGTCTGTTATTTTTAAAAGAAAAATACATTTTTAAAATAAAAATAAAATTATTTTACATCAATAATATATATTTTGATTTTTTATATGTTATCTTTAAAAAATTTGTATCTTAAATTTAAAATAATTTCAAAATAAAAATATTAGATACACAAATAATTAAATAAAACAACACATTTTCTCGTGTTTAGATTAATATATTATTTTTAGTTTTATTTTCTTTAATTGTACAAAAAAATTTAATAACATAAGCATTCGCACGAATTTTGATATAGTTATCCGTACATTCACACGATACTTGTGTATTACTCGTGCGTTCGCGCGGTTACTGGTGTATTACGTGTATTTTTTTCAAAGATATAATAAAAATAAAATGAAATTAAAAGACAAAATTGTCTGACCAAAATGATTTATTATTTTTAAATAGATAATAAATCGGTTTCTATAATTTCTTTCGTATATAAAAACATTTGAACCAATAGTATAATTATTCCTATATATAAACATTTTTGTTTTGAAAATATTTATACAAAATTTTAAACTAATAGTAAATTTGTTCCAATTATTATTAAATATTTAAATTAATAGCTTAATATCAGTATTATATGCGTGTGTCATATCATTACCCGTGTGTTTGAACAGGTAGTAGTATAGTAATACACGTTTTCAGTGGCGGAGCCAGAAAAATTATGAAGCCTGGGCAAGTTTTCATTGGCTTCATAATTTTCTACCAAGACAATACAATGCTAATCCCAAAGGAATTATTTCCTTGAATTGCAATTACCTCTTCAATTTGTAAGATTTCGGATTTTATAATATATACATGTTAAAATTTTGGATTCTATAATATATACATGTTACAGTATTTCAGGTGTGCTCACAAAATGAACAAACCTATAAAAGCCGAGAAAATTAGTTCAACACGCTCATTTGTGTGAAATTAAGTACTGCCTAAAAACACCGCTATCAATTCAAATTTCAAATAATGTTGTCAAATGCAGATCGGCGAAGTGGTGGTTTGTTAAAATTCTGGTATGCTATAATGTTGTAGAGCCACTATTTGAGAACACATTATACTAAGTAGCATAACAAAAAACAATAGGGATGTGATCAAATTCCGCTACACTATAGTACAATAGCTATAACTGCTATTTAACAACAATGATTCCAAGATATGCCAATCTAAGTTATCAACAAATAAAAAATTATGATAACAAGCCATACCTTTCAATAGTTCCTCTGGAAAACCATGTGGCATCGCTTTCGTGCTCAGACACAAGAACAATTGAATAACCAACCTTCTCCTTCTTTCCATTCACAGTAATGACCAAATCAAACCTAATTTACACAAGAGCACAAAATCACTTGATCAATTAACTCACAGAGATTAATCAGTGACATAAAAATCATATCATATGTATAAACAAAATATACTTCCTTCAGTAAGTTTTCTCATTTCTTAAACTCAATTTCTATAACTGCATGTAGCAACTACATACATTCTCCCAATAAAACTGTACTCAATTTCTATAAAGGTTTTATTTTCATAAAATATTGAATATGATAGTTAAGCTTCATGGCAGGCGGAGGTGGTTTCACCATCTGCTCAAATCATCATGACATCATATAGTTTCAATCTAAATAAAATAAAATTAAAAAGCATATGAATGAATAGAAAGAACAAGAGGCAGAAAAAAAGAAGAGGAAAATAGTATGCTGAACCGATTAGTGCTTGAATATAATAAACTAAAAGTAATTGAGAAAGAGAGGAGGAAGGAGTCTGTCGCCGTCGCGGAGAAGGGATTGGTGGTGATGCAGTTAGGTTTACTTTTGTTTTTGCCCTTTTTTTCTTTTTTTTTTCCCTTTGAATTTTTTGCCTTTTTTATTTTTTAATTAAAATAAATTTGGGCCAGACTAAAGAGCCTGGGCAGTTGCCCAGGGTAGCCACATGCTAAAACCGCCTATGCACGTTTTTGTTTTTAAAATGAAATAAAAATATAAATAAGAAAAATAAATTTTCTTTACTGAAAAGTTTATTATTTTTAAAATAAAGACATATTTTTAAAATAAAAACAAAATTATTTTACCAAGATTGTTTTACATCACTAATATATATTTCTATTATTCATATAATATCTTTAAAAATATTGTATTTTAAATTAAAAATAATTTTAAAATAAAAAATCTTAATAACAAAAATAATTAAAAAACAATTCATTTTTTTCGTGTTTGGATTCATACATTATTTTAAATATATTTACTTTTATTTTTTTTAATTGTACAAAAAATATGATAACATATGTGTTCACACGGATTTGGTATAGTTCCCCGTGCATTCATACAATATTGTATTAGATATGTGTATAGTAAATAAAGGAATTGAGAGGTGTAAATGAAAGAAGGAAAATAGGCTTTAGCACTTATATAAATGATACCATGTAATAAACAAATGATGAGTATGTAACAGAATTATGCAATAAAAGTTTTTCTTTTTATCTTCTTTCTTTAACTTTTCTCTGCATTATTTCTAGTTGTTATTCACTTTTCATGGTGATTGTGCAAGATTCAATATGGCATTAGTAGCATTTTCTTCAAATCTTGAATTCACAATATTTGAGTTCCATTTATGTGTTTCATTCTTCCTTCACAGTCTCCATCATTTCTTCGTTCACATCATCATGGAAGATTAACAACAGAATCCATTTTGCATCCATCATTCTGATCATCATGGTCTAGTTTTAGTATCTCACCTCTTGACGGAAGAGAACTATCCGTCGTGGCGTCGCGCCATGCTCATAGCTCTTCGCGCAAAGAATAATATTAGAATTGTTGATGGTCCGATTATGCGACTTCCTGATAGTGATTGTAACACCTCACTTCTACCCAACGAGTTATATAAAATCAGAGTTACAAAAATTTCCAACAAACAAATGGAATACTACACTTTCAACTTAAAACAATGACATTTAATCACTTATAGATCAGATACATAACACATAAAATTTGGATGAACCGATAACAACCTGTTTAGTCTTTAAAAATGAAACAACTTTCATTACTACGCAGCAGATTCACAAGTTCAACTAAAAACGTCATAACATCTTATCCAACTCAAAACGGCTTTAAGACAACAAGTCTTTAATGAAAACTACTTAAAAATTCAGCAACACAATGAAAATCAACAATAAATAAAACATGCGTTCATCCCCCGAGTGTTACGTATCAGAGCGACTACACCAACTCAGACTAACGAAGGTAACAACTATCCTTCTTGATTACCCGCACGTTATCAACAGAGGACAATATTCAAACAGAATGGGTGAGATATCGAACCATAGAATAAAACATATGATAAATAACATGTTAGAATTAGTGCATATAAAGATAACCACTTCACAACTCTTAAACATAATTGATTCATCCACACAACAACAAGAATGTAATGTGGAATGCGACTTATACAATGCAAATGCATGTGGTACCATTGGAGCAGAACTCCCAACTTAATAATCTGCCAATTAATAGAGGCATCAACAAGGCACAAGCCTTCAACTTAATATTTTCCAATCCATGCCAACTTATAGAGCATGAGCTCCCAACTTGATATGCTATGTATACGACAACATATGAAACACAACAACAACTGCAACATCAACCATTCAACAATAACGCAACAACAACGACACAACGACAATATTTCAACCACAACTTAACAATAATTCAATACTGGCCATAAGCCCACAACTTAGCAATAATTCAATACCGGCCATAATCCTACAACTTAACAACAACTAATCAACGAATCAACATTAGCCATAAGCCTACAACTTTATATTTCCCATAATTATTCAGATAATTCTCGACTATACTGGTTAATTAATAATCTAAATGATTATTGCTAATTACAAAAAGCCTACAAATTATTATACTATAATACTAAATCATTATTATTAATATTATTATTATGAACCAAACATTATCATAAGATCGTCATGTCATTATCATACTTCATCACCACAAAACATCACAACGATTCAACACGGGGAAATTAACTATATCCTAACTTGGGTACTAGAATTATCCTTCTTATCCTTCATTTTACTTCATATAAATATAGTTCACTGTGTTAGCTATCCAACGCTTCGAACGGTGCATTAAACGGAGTTACAGTTCAAAAGTTATGGCCGTTACAAAATTTGCCAGAAAACTTGTTGTATGAGTCGATGCAAAACCCTGTATGAGTCGACGCAAAGAATGAGTCGACGTAAAAGAACTATGATTCGATGCAAAACTGTGTGACAACACTTCCTTGATGGGCAGGTTGTGTCGCGCCGACCCCCCTTCAGTTTGAGTCGACTCAAACTCCTAAAACATGATTTTTTTTCTGCATTTTACTGCGATTTTCTGAAATTTCACTATATTAAGGGGCTTAAAACGTCATCAAATCATAGGTAATCATCAACTATTATCATCATATATTTGTACATCATTTGGACATCAATATTCACCTCTAATTCATTGATTTCCCATCAAACAACAATATATAAAATTTCAAACACAAACAAAAACAATTCTACAAATCCAATCCCACATACCACTCATCACATACCCTACTATAGAGTCAGAACCCCACTCTTACCTTGGATTTAAGGTTGCTCTACTCTACGATCAAAATTCCAACCTTGCCTCTATGTTGCAGCTTCTACGTATGTCTCTCTTCTACAAGATCCTTTTCTTTTCTTACTGATAAAACCAAAAACCTAATTTTCTATATTTCCTATTTTCTTATAATAACATTATTATTATTATTCTATTTAATCTTATTAGGCCTACTAGTCAACACCCTCACTTTTTACTATAACCAACACAACAACTAAGCCCACCAAATAAATATTCTTATATAATTCTAATATTATTAATAATATTATTTCTACAACTTAAATCAACAAATTTATCAAATAACCACATAACAACTTAAATCGATATTCCACTACTTCGAAAATTTAATTGGAAAAATATTGAAAATATTTAATTAAATAATTAATTAAATATTGGACGTTACAACTCTCCCCCACTTAGAATATTTTCGTCCTTAAAAACTTACCTGATTCGAACAACTCAGGATAGGAGTCCCACATCTTGCTATCCAATTCCCACGTCTTACTTTCTCCGGCACCTCCTAACGAAACTACTTTCACCAAAGCAATCTCCTTGCCTCTCATAGTCTTCATTTCATGATTCGTGATCCGTACAGGCATCGTCTCCACAGTAAGATTATCCGATACATGAATATCTTCCATATGAATCATATGGGATGGATCTGAAATATACTTCCAGAGTTGTGACATATGAAACACATCATGCAAATTCGAAAGATTAGGCGGTAAAGCCACTCTATAAGCAACATTCCCAACTCTGTCCGAAATCTGATATGGACCTATAAAATGAGAAGTGAGCTTCTTATACTTCAATGCTCTCCCAACACTAATCACAGGTGTAACTCTCAGAAACACATGGTCACCTACTTGAAATTCTAAATCTTTCCTTCGCTTGTCATGATAACTCTTCTGTCTACTTTTGAAAGCTTTCATCTTTTCTCGAATTAACTTCACCTTCTCAGTAGTCTAACGAACTAGTTCCAGTCCAAGTACTACACTTTCTCCAGACTTATGCCAACATAAAGGAGTACTACATCTCCGGCCTTACAACGCTTCAAAAGGTGCCATTCCAATACTAGAATGGTAACTGTTATTATATGTTAACTCTATCAATGGGAGATAAGTATCCCACGAACTTCCTTGCTCAAGAACACATGCTCTCAATAAATCTTCCAATGACTGAATAGTCCTCTCTGTCTGACCATTTGTTTGAGGATGATACGCCAAACTCAACCTCAACTTAGAACCCAACGAATCTTGCAAACTCTTCCAAAAATCTGAAGTAAACCTCGAATCTCTATCCGACACAATTCACAATGGAACACCATGCAACTTTACAATTTCACTAGTATAAATCTCTGTCAGCTTCGACACTGGAAAACTGATGTTAATAGGAATCAAATGAGCCAACTTTGTAGCCTATCAACAATCACCTAAATCGAATCATGTCCTCTTGAACTATTAGGTAACCCCGTCACAAAGTCCATCGAAATGCTATCCCATTTTCATTCTGGAACTTCTAACGGCTACATCAACCCTGCGGGCTTCTGATGTTCAACTTTCAACTTCTGACAAGTTAAACATGCATACACAAACCGAGCCACATCACTCTTCATTCCATGCCACCAAAACATATTCTTCAAATCTTGATACATTTTTGTAGCTCCCAGAGGAATACTCAACTTGCTTCTATGACTTTCCTCGAGAATCACTTTCTTTATCTCTGCATTATCAGGGATACAAATTCGATTACGAAATCTCAATACACCTTGTGCATCTATCTTAAAATCACTATTATCAGACTCATCGATCCCAACCATCGAGTCTATCAGTTTTACATCCAACTTTTGAGATTCTCTGATATTATCCAGAAAATCATTATTAATCTTCGACATACTCAACATAACACTCTACGGTGTCACCTCGCAAACTAAGCTCATATCTCTGAATTGTTCAATTAATTCCAACACTTTAACCATCAATACCGACATTCTCTTTTCATGGATGATAATTCAAACCGAAATCATAATATTTTAACAACTCCAACCACCTTCGTTGTCTCATGTTCAATTCTTTCTGATCAAACAAATACTTTAAACTGTTATGGTCGCTAAATACTTCAAATCTAGAACCATAAAGATAATGCCTCCAAATCTTCAACACGAAAACAACTATAACAAGCTCTAAATCATGTGTAAGATAGCTCTTTTCATGAGTCCTCAACTGCCTTGACGCATAAGAAACTAACTTATCATTTTGCATAAGCACACCTCCTAAACCCATCTTAGAAGCATCATAATATACCACAAAAGGTTGTCCTGGATTAGGTAAAGTCAAAATTGGAGCCAACGTCAATCTTTTTTTCAATTCTGTAAAACTTTCTTCACAATGAACATCCCACACAAAAGCTCCACCTTTACAAGTCAACTTAGTTAATGGAAGTGACAACTTAGAAAAACCTTTGATAAACCTTCTATAATAACCAACTAATCCCAAAAAACTTCTAATCTCGGTAGCTGACTTTGGAGTTTCCCATTGCAACACAGCATCTACTTTAGATGGATCCATAACAATGCCACTACCTGATATGACATGACCGATAAAACTAACCTCCTTTAACCATAATTCACACTTAGAAAACTTTGCATACAACTTATTCTCTTTCAAAACTTGTAATATCATTCTTAAATGTTCTTCATGCTCTTCTTCTGATTTAGAGTAAATCAAAATGTCATCAATGAACACATCTACAAACCGATTCAAATAAGTATGAAAGATACGGTTCATGTACTCCATGAATACTCCCGGAGAATTAGTGACACCGAAAGGCATCATCGAATATTCATAATGTCCATAACGCGTTCTGAAAGCCTTCTTCTGGATATCTTCATCTTTCACCTTAATCTGATGATAGCCCAACCTTAAATCAATCTTACTAAATACACGAGCACCCACCAATTGATCCATCAAGTCGTCTATTCTCGGAATTTGATACTTGTTCTTAATGGTCACTTTATTCAATTGTCTATATCAACACAAAGTCTCATACTTCCATCTTTCTTCTTTACTAGCAACACTGGAGCTCGCCGCGATGATACACTTGGTCTTATAAACATCTTTTCCAGCAACTCTTCCAACTACTCCTTTAGTTCTAACAATTAAGATGCAGACATCTTGTACGGTGCCAAAGAAACAGGTCTGGTACCTGGTACAAGATCAATAGCAAATTCAACTTCTCTATTTGGAGGTACATCAGGAATTTCATCAGGGAAAACTTCAGGAAATTCATGTACCACTTGCAATTCCTCAATTATAGCTTGATTCTTGATAGATAGCGACGCCATCAACGATAACATCTGAGCCTCTTCTTGGATCAAATGCTTCAACTGTCTAGTAGACAACATACCAGCTTCCTCTTCCCCGGGAGTATAAAACCTCACATACTTGTTATAACAGTTAATATGAACATAATTATGCTCTAACCAGTTCATATTTAAGATCATGTCTAACCTACTTAAAGGCAAACAAACCAAGTCAACAGCAAATTCTTTGTCAAAGATCGACAAAGGACACTTTAAACACATAAGGGAAGTAGTCATCGATCCCTTGGATGGAGTATCGACGACCATCTCTCCATCCATAGAAGACAACATAAGACTCAATCTTTCAACACAATCAACAACAATAAAGCAATGAGTAGCACCGGTATCAATAATAGTAATTAAAGGAGTACTATTAATGAAAGATGTACCTCTGATGAGTTTGTCCTCATTAGCCGTCTGATTCTCAGCCAACGTGAACACTTTTCCACCGGTTTGTGCCTTCTTCGATTTTTGACACAGACTACCAATGTGTCCTTCTTCACCATAGTTGAAATAAATCATCTCTTTATTATTGCACTCAGATACAACATGTCCAGTCTTACCACAACGTAAACACCTCTTCACCCAGCAGTACACACGTTGCTCTTATGCCCAGGTTTTCCATATTTGAAACAAACCACACCAGCATGAGCATCTCCCCCACTAGTTCTCTGACCTTGAGCAACTTTTTATTTACCTTTACCAGCTAGGGCATCATAAGGGTTGCGACAATTCTGTTGGTGCTTACCCCTCTTCTCACTGATAAATTTATAGTGAGCATTATTATCCTCTTCATAGATCCTCCAACTATCAATCAAATCAGCAAAGACACGAATCTTTTGGTATCCAATTGCCTTCTTAATATCCGGGCGCAACCCATTCTCAAACTTGATGCACTTAGAAAACTCAGCATTCGTCTCGCTATAGTGCGGATAAAACTTAGCAAATTCCGTAAGCTTTGCAGCATACTCAACAATCAACATGCTTCCTTGCTTGAGCTCAAGAAACTCAATTTTCTTCTTACCACGAACATCTTCAGGGAAATACTTCCTCAGGAATTCCCTACGAAACACAACCCAAGTGAGATTTTCACCTGCAACTTCCAATCTCTGACATGTCTCTAGCCACCAGTCATCAACTTCGACTGCTAGCATATGAGTTCCATACTGAACCTTCTGCGCTGGAGTGCAGTCCATTACACGGAAGATCCTTTCAATCTCTTTTAACCAATCCAACGCTCCATCAGGATCATATGTACCCTTTACCAATCCAATCTCTGGAAGGTCGCCAAACTACGAGATCCAACATTCCCGTCAGCGTTCATATTATTCTCCATAGCATGCGCCATTGCCTATAAAGTGTAAAATCAAGCTTCTCAAATGCACTTTTATTTTGATGAAGACAACTAATAAGGGACAAAGAAGGAAAAGATTATTGATCAAGCTAAAAGAATCTATGGATAAAGTCTTCAGTTCAAGCACTTAGCAAATTTCACGGTATAATGATAATACTTACTTTGAACTTAAGACATAGATGCTCAATGGTGAAAAGAAATATTTTATATTGTCCAAACCTTTGCTCAAGTTTTTATAAGCTAAAAATCATTTTTCACTTGAGTGCAATCGATTTGCGTATTAGTGCAATCGATTGCATGCTTCAATTTTTTCAAATCTTTTGCTACTATTTCTCAGTGCAATCGATTTGCATGTTTGTGCAATCGATTGCACTCAATAAATTTTAGCTACTGACTTCACATGCAATCGATTTACACTATTGTGCAATCGATTGCACACTCAAAACTTTTGATTTTCTAGCTGTTGAAACCCCGTGCAATCGATTTACACAAAGGGTGCAATTGATTGCATGCTGCACGATTTTGAAAAACAACAGCTTTGCACATGTCTATTCATAACACCATTTCATGGAAACCTTTCACTTAATCTTGGAAATTGTTCATGATTCATTTACAGAACTTTATATTGTTTCAAAAAGGTGCTATGAACATATAAATACTCATTTTCAAAATCATTTTCTACACCTCTTCCAATTATATTTTATGAATTTTCAAAAATCAAACTCAAGCTGCTATACATTTTCATACACAAGTTTTCTGCACACTTTCACATATTGTTAACCAGAAAACTTTGAGAATTATATATCTTGAGTCATTGTATACTATTATCATTAGAAGAGAAGATAAATTCATTTATTAAATCACTCAAAGGGATCATTACTACTCAAACTCACTCAAATCAAATATTGATAAATACTTACTTATTTTTCAGGATTGTTGGAAATAAGTTTAAGTGGTTTTATAAATCTTGTCTTTCCAGGATTGTTGGATACAAGTGAAGTCACTTTGAGAGTATTGTTCTCATTGTTGACATAGTGAAAATCCAAGAGGATTGTTCTTGGTTTTGGATAGTTCTTGTTTAAGTTTGCCACAATAAGGAAATCTCTTTCATGTTGAAAGGGGACTGGAGTACTCTCGGACTGTGAGGGGAACCAGGATATATCGCGTGTGTCTCTTTATTTTTCTGCACTTTACTCTTTCATAAACTCACCATAATCCAGAAAAATAATATCCATCATCACTAAAACCATAATTTTTTAAAAAGTACCTAATTCACCCCCTCTTAGGCGCACTTCGTAATTACAATTGGCATTAGGGCAGGTTATAGGTAACATGTTCCTAAAATATCCAGAATGGCTTTCGCAAATCAAAATCTCGTTTTCAGAGATGGTGGTAGTAACAAAAAGCCTCCTCTATTTTGTGGTAAATATTTTGACTTCTGGAAAATACGCATGAAGGCACATCTAGAAGCACAAGGAGAAGAAATATGAGATGTCGTCGAGAATGGTCCATTTATCCCTATAACGGTAATCAATGGTGCTGGTTCATCAAAGCCTAAAATTGCATGGGACGAAGATGATAAGAAGAAGGTTCTCTATGATAAAAAGGCAATAAACCTTCTTCAAGGTGCACTTAACATGGATGAATTCTTCCGTGTCTCGGAAGGCAAAACAACAAAAGAAATATGGGATACCTTGGTACAAAATCATGAAGGAACTGTTGAAGTTAAAAGATCAAGACTAAATACCCTGAGTCAATAATATGAATTATTTCGAATGCAGCCCAGAGAAACCATTCTTGACCTACAAAAGAGATTTGTGCACTTAACAAATCATCTAAGTGATTTTGGTAAGACTTTGAAGAATGATGAACTAAATCTGAAAGTACTTAGGTCCTTAACTAGGGAAAGGCAACCAAAGGTAACAAAAATTTTAGAAAAGAAAAGTCTCTCCTCTATGACGTCCGCAACATTGTTTGGGAAACTTCAAGAATATGAAACGGAACTCGGAAGACTTGAAAAACATGAAAATCAAGAGAAGAAATCCAAGAATATTGCTTTGAAGATAGATTCCAAGGAAGTTGAAAAGGAAGACAATCCGGAAGAAGATGAAAATTTCATGCTTCTTGTTAAAAGGCTTGGTAAGTTCTTTGGTAGAAATGACAAATCCTTTTCTCATTCAAAAGGAAATAAACAATTTAAGAAAAAGAAAGCTTCCACATCAACACATGAAGTCACATGTTATAAATGTGGTAAACAAGGTCATATCAAGCCAGATTATCCGAAACTCTCCAAGAAAGGTGGCTACAAAAGCAAAAAGGGATTCAAGAATAAAAAGGCCTATGTTGCATGTGAGGATAATGAAATAAGTTCCTCATCCAATTCCGATAGTGATGAAAGTGCAAATCTAGCATTGATGGCCTCACACCATTCCGATGATGAACACAATGAGGTATGCTTGAAAACCACATGCAATCTTTGGTATCTTGATAGTGGTTGTTCAAAGCATATGACGGGAGACATAAACCAATTTTCAAATCTAGTTCTAAAGGCCAAGGGTTTTGTCACTTATGGAGACAATAATAAGGGAAGAATTCTTGGTAAAGGCAAAGTTGGTGCTCCACCTTTCACATCCATTGAAGATGTTCTTTATGTTGAAGGACTAAAGCACAATCTTCTTAGTATTAGCCAACTTTGTGACAAAGGCTTCAAGATCAAGTTCACCAAGGATGAATGCTTGATAGAAGACGAAGTCACACATGAGGTTATACTTAAAGGTAAAAGAATCAATAATATATTCATGATTTCCCTTGTTGATCCATCTTTGAAGGTAAAATGTCTCACGGCGAACAACGAGGATTCATGGCTGTGGCACAAAAGAATTGCTCATATTCACATGGAACACTTGAATAAACTAATCAAGCATGATCTTGTCATTGGGTTTCCTAAGAGAAATTTAGTCAAAGATAGACTTTGTGATGCTTGTCAAAAAGGGAAACAAACAAAATCAACTTTCAAATCTAAGAATGTGGTGTCTACTGCAAGGCCACTGCAATTGTTACATATGGACTTATTTGGTCCATCAAGAACAAGAAGTTTCGGAGGTAATGTATATGCTTTGGTTATTATTGACGATTTCTCTAGATATACTTGGACATTCTTTTTAGTGCAGAAAAGTGATGCATTCAAGGCATTCAATAAGTATTCTAAACAAATTCAAAATGAGAAGTCTCTAACAATTTCCTCCATAAGAAGTGATCATGGCGTAGAATTTCAAAATGCTCTATTTGAAGAATTTTGTGGAGAACATGGAATATCTCACAACTTCTCAGCACAAAGGACTCCTCAACAAAATGGAGTGGTAGAAAGAAAGAATAGGTCTCTTGTAGAACTTGCTAGAACGATGCTTAGCTATTCAAATCTTCCAAAATATTTTTGGGCGGATGCGGTGAGCAAAACATGTTTTGTTAGTAATAGAGTTAACATAAGACCGATCTTGAAGAAAACTCCATATGAACTCTTCAAAGGGAGGAAACCAAACATTGCTTTCTTTCACATTTTCGGATGCAAATGCTTTGTCTTAAACAATGACAAAGATAACCTTGGTAAGTTTGATGAAAAATCCGATGAAGGTATTTTTCTTGGCTAATCTCTTTCTAGTAAGGCATATAGAATCTACAACAAAAGAACTTTAACAATTGAAGAATCAATGCATGTATCTTTTGATGAATCTAACCCCTCCAAGGAGGATAATATTGTTTGTGATGATGATGATGACGAAATACTAGAAGGCCCTCAAGAAAATTCTTCCCAAGATCAACCAATTCAACACGAAGAATCACCCCAACAAGAATCAAATCTCAATGATCTACCAAAAGAATGAAGAACTCATAGAGATCATCCTATCGATAAAGTAATTAGTGATATAAGTCAAGGTGTGACAACAAGATTAAATCTCAAATATGCTTGCCTAAACATGGCGTTTGTCTCTCAAATTGAACCTTCCAAAGTTGATGAAGCCTTAGGAGACGACCAATGTATTATCGCTATGCAAGAAGAATTAAATCAATTTTAAAGGAATCAAGTTTGGGAAATTTTCACTAGGCCAAGCAACAAACACATTATTGGAACAAGATGGGTGTTTAAAAACAAACTTGACGAAAATAGAATAATTGTTCAGAACAAAGCAAGGTTGGTAGCACAAGGCTACAATCAATAAGAAGGAATATATTTTTAAGAAACTTTCGCTCCGGTTGCAAGTGTTTGTCTATGTGCTCGCTTTCAAGCAAATCCAAAGGAATCTCATCCCACTGCGGTGAAAAGGATCATGAAGTATCTCAAAGGGACAACAAATGTAGGATTATGGTATCCCAAAGGTAGTGTTTACAACTTAGTTGGTTATTCTGACGCAGATTATGCAGGTTGTAAAAATGATAGTAAAAGCACAAGTGGTACTTGTCACATCCTTTGAAATGCATTAGTATCATGGGCCTGCAAGAAACAAGCTTGTGTTGCTCTTAGCATAACCGAAGCATAATATATTGCAGCGAGTAGTAGTTGCGCTCAAATTTTGTGGCTCAAACAACAACTTCATGACTACGGACTCGATCTAGGATGCCTTCCTCTACGGTGCGACACTACAAGTGCAATAAACATTACGAAGAATCCGATCATGCATTCAAGAACCAAACACATAGATATACGACATCATTTCCTTCGTGATCATGTACTTCAAGGAGATGTCGAGGTAACATTTGTAGATACTCATAATCAACTTGCCGATATCTTCACTAAACCTTTGGCAAGAGAACCGTTTTATAAGATTCGACGAGAGCTTGGCATTCTTGATGAACACGACATATAAGGTGCTTTCTATCCTTGTTATGATTATATATATATATATATATATATATATATATATATATATATATATATATATATATATATATATATATATATATATATATATATATATATATATATATATATATATATATATATATATATATATATATATATATATATATATATATATATATATATATGTTTTTAACCATGCTATATGTGAATATATATGTTAAGTGGTATTTAAGTTTAAGAAAAATTTGTTTTGGTCTTTTTTGGTTGATGCAAATCGATTGCATAATAGTGTAAATCGATTGCTCACTAAGTGCTTTTAATTTTGACCTTTCTGTTTCAGTGTAAATCGATTGCACCATAAGTGCAAATCAATTGCACCATAAGTGCAAATCAATTGCACTCTGTGCATTTCAGTTTTATTTTGCTTTTGTTTTATGTGCAAATCGATTGCATCTGTATGCAAATCGATTGCACCCACTGTAACATGCTTTTATGACAGAAATATTTGTTTGTCAGAATTCCTCTCTCTCTCTCTCTCTCTCTCTCTCTCTCTCTCTCTCATATTCCTAAGCCAATTCAACTTCATTACATATAATACAACCCACTCATTTCTATCTACTCACAAATCATATCCAAACTTCAGCTCATCAAACACCCTTCTCTCAAAAACCTAAAACCTTCAAAACCCTATAAATACCTTACACATGGCTTCAAGGAAAAACCGAAAGGTGTCAGCTTCAGAGAAAGGGAAGAAAAAGGTTTATTCATCCTCTGAGAATCCATTACTTTCATCTCTCACTGAAGAACAAGAAGCAAGATTCATAAAGGACTTTCAAAGAAAAATAGTGTCCAATCCTAAATATGGTATGCTATCATCGTTTCCCCAGGAATGTTTCTCTTTTCAAAATGATTTAACTGCTTATGGACTAGAACCATTAATTTCATCATTTGGTTCATATCATCCACATCTGGTAAGAGTATTTTTCAGCAATTTAACTCCCCACAAAGGCAAGATGGTGACATATGTGTTGGGTACTCGAATCTCTCTAACCCCTGAGATTGTTGGTGAGATTCTTCATATTCCCTACACTGGAAGCTCTTTATATGACCCTGAAAACAAGGCATGGGATGACTACAGGAAAAAGGAATTTTATTACAACATTGGGAGATTAAGTGAAGCTGAATTCCATGCCAAAAGGATTCGTGGTCTAGGCGGAGTGATTCCATGTAGAGACTCATGGAGTGCAGGTAACTTTTATATAGACGATCGATTATTTCATTACTTTATGGTCTATATTATGTTTCCACGGGCTGGAAACCACTGCACTGTGACTAACCTGGAAATGCAGCTGATTTATGCAAGAAAGAAAGGAATAAGTGTTAATTAGGCAAGGCTCATAATGGTTCATATGTTGAGAGTCGATGCAAAATCGAAATTTCTACCATATACTTATTTTTTTTACATTAATTATGGAAGAATTTGGAGTTGATTTTGCTGGGTTTGAGAAAGTCAATATGGATCCAAATCTGCATAAGATTTCAATCAAGAATGTTGACTTAAGAATGGGTGTTCATTATGTGATCGGTGGGAATAGAACTGACTGTTTTAAAGCTGGTTCGCGAAATGCCGCGGTAAGCAAGAGTCGCCACCGTCTTTTATTTTCTCCAACAAGGAAAGGACAAAAGCACAGCAAAATTCCTTTTCGAGATGTTTCTCGGTTCGGGAGGTAGATTATAGAAAGGGAAGGTGTTAGCACCCTTTCTATCCGTGGTTATCCACGGGCTCTTAGGTACTTGCTCACTATGTTTTCAAAAATGTTTGCTTTTCAAGTGTATGTGGGTTTTGAAAAAGTTTGGTTTTGAAAACTTCTAGGTAACTCTTGTATCAGTCCTCAAGAGTGTATGAAGTGTTTGTTCGAAAACTTTTTGAAAGTGTAGGTGCGAAAAGTTTGTTTTGTTTTTGAAAGAGCAAGTACCCAGGAGAAATCTACCTACTCTAAGGAATTAGGCTGTGTAAAAGTCCTTTAGACAGTACTATCCCACTATTGAGAAGTAGGTAGCACCGTCGTTGGAGTTATTCGGGTCAATTTGATTAGGGGCATGTGTGGTCACCAAAGCAATAGTAGGACGCCTTAGCGGTAACCCTAATGTCCTAGATCCTTTTTTATCCGAGGCAACCGTTTCGAGGAAACTGGATCTTTAGACAGGAGGGCGACCTCTAAAACACCCTATACTTAATGACCACGTCGAGGCAACCAAGTGAGGCGTACCCTAAGAGTGGCATGTGCACGGGTGTCAGGTTTCAATTTAAGATTATCTTTGAACATGCATCATTGTGAGCTACGGGTTGATTTTATTTTTCATACAAGTCTTGTCATGCATCGTTAACAGTTAATAATTTGTGGGAAATAAATTGCGGAAAGATAAATCTACGCTATTACAAGGCGTCGGGTATTTACATCGCCAAAAACATAACCCTTTGAAAATAAAGTGCGAGAAAATAAAGAAAGCGATAAAAGTCCCTAATTAACTATTACATCCTCAAAGCAGATACAATAATAGGATCAAAATAATAAAGAATTAATATGCGCGCGAAAGAATTGAATCGGGACGTCCTGAGGGTTTTGACCCTTTTTGAGAAAAGAAAGAAGTTTGGTCCTTTTTTGCAATTAATTAAATATTAAACCTAAAACTAATTAATTAATTATTTACAAGAAAAAGTATTTTTTATGTTTTTTAGGTTTTGATGAAAATAAAAAGAAAAGATCAAAAGTTAGTAAAAAAACCCTAAGTCTAATTTATTTTATTTATTGTAAAAGAAAATTAAAATTAAACCTAATTAAACTAAATTAATTCATGTTAGTGCTTATTTACAAAATAATAATTGAAATTAATAAATAATAATAATAATTATTTACATTTTAATGGTCTGAGTTTATTATGAAAATAATTTGTTAATTAATAATAATAATAATAGTTAATAATTAATAATAATAGTTATAATAATTAAATAGCAATATAAAAGAAAAAAGAATAATAGAACCAGGGGGGGTTGATGGCCCAATAAGGAGGTGTTGATTGCAGATTTCAGGCCCATTAAGCTCAAGCCCTTGTTGGCTTTCTGGAATCATCCACGCTGGCTTTGACCAGGAGCATGGTGTTCATCATCTTTTGGCCTTTGGATCTGAGCATGTAGACACCTGGCGCCTAATTGTTTGAGGTGCATGATGGAATCCTTGGCAAGCGCTGTATATGAACATGTTATGAAAAATAATAGAACTATTTTGGGGGACCTGGGAATCGAACCCAGGTCCCAGCACTCAATGCCTGTTCTCCCTTGCCACTCCAACTGCACGCTTCAATTGTTATTTAGATAGAGAGAAATTATTATATTGGAAAACAAAACACTAAGCTGTAAAACATAAAACGCGCGCCATCCTTTTGAATTGACCAATGATACACGTACACGTCTTCATCTTCATCCTGCGTTCTTGTAAAAAACAAAGGGATAGCGGGGGTTTTTAACCCCGACAAAACAGGACGGCGAAAAATAACGAATAGGCCTACAGGCTATATAAATAGGGCGCGATAGTCTTGTTAGATTCGTCTGGTTCTCAGGATTACAACCATAGGCATGAGAAGTCTCAATTTTACTGGATGTGGAAAACCCCAATTTTGAGATTCAAGAACCCTAGAATTCATTAATGGTATTTCTTGATTCTGGACACCATAATGCAATTCACCTGTACCATTAGCTTCAGAGAGGTTCTAGCAATGCAAAGCACACAAAAAATCTCATTAATGATGCATGAATAATGAATTACGATTGTGAAAAAAAGTACCAAACTGTGTGACTGTAAACGGCGATTTCTTGAGGTTAAACGCTTGGTTTTGGTTCCTACACCTTCCTGAGGATCCCTGCAATGGATTAGAATTAACAAAAAGCTCTAAAATAACCTAGAATTAGGAAAACAGTTTTCAAGTTTTTCTTGATTTTTTTGGAATTGGTTATGGCGTTTTGCAGCAGTTCTCACGTGTGTGGCATTAGGTTTAGGTTATGCATATATAGTAGAATGGAATTAGGGTAAATCTTGGGCAAAAGATCCATGGAATTATGACTTGTATATTTGATTTTCAATCATATCCTTTTGCATCTTTTTGATTGAAAAACCTTGCCAAATTGGGAGATTTTTGTCCCCTTGATGTGTACACAAAATCTCCAGCACATGTTGACCACTTTTGCTTCACAAAAAGATTTAGAAATCATATCTTGGTATTTTCCTACAATTAAATGAATTAAATGAATTAATATTGATTAAAAATTCAATTAATTAATAAAAAATAAGAAAATAACTCAATTTAATCTCAATGGGTCGTGCATAAGCCTTGGATAAAGATTCAAGAAGAAATTTGAGGCCCATTAGCAAAAATGATGTGTTTTGAGCAAAGTTGACTTTTGCAAGTTCACAAAAATTTCCCAACTTCTCCAATGCATATCTTGCTCAATTTTGATCATATGAACATGTTCTTGGACATTTTGGAAAGGTCTTGAAGTCCTCTAACCAATGCATTTGGTCCCATGTCATTTGGATTTACCAATATCAAGTTATGGTCTTTGACTTAAAGTGCATTTTTGTTGACTTTTGAAATTGACCTATAATGTAGAAATTGATAACTTTTTGTGGGAGAATTTCTTGGACTTGGAATGTGAAGATGAGTTGTAGGAAATGTCATCCCCTTAAAAATGAGTATTGGATGGGATTTTTCTGATGAACCATGAAAAAGTTATGCCCTGGTCAAGTTACAGTTGACTTTTCTACTGTCCAAAAATAGTAAGTTTTGCATCCTTGATGATTTTTGAGCCATGATCGTGGAATCATGATCAAGACTTGATAAAATGATGATTGTGGCTTCAAAATAAGATGTTGACAAAAATTTTTGACATTTGACTATAAAATGACCATTTTACCCATGCAGTTGATTGTGAAGCAAATAGGGTTTTTGATTGTGCAAACTGGCATTATGAACCTTGAAACTTGCCATGTGGATGCTTGAGAATGTATATGGACCCATGGGACTTGATTGAGCCTTTGAAAACATCAAATTCCTTGTAAGAACCAAAACCCTAATTTTGACTGGCTTAGGAGGTAGTTGGACTGTGCAACCCATTGAGAAATCTTGAACCATTTGAGGATGATTCTTGACAAACCTTGAAGAATATGGGAGGGAAAATTTTGGGGTACAACACATTATAATCCGGAAAAAAAACTATCTCTTACATTGGTGAAGATGTGGTTGGTGATGAAGGGAACGATAAAGAAGTCGAAGGTGGTGAAGTTGTACCTCCTCCACCTACTGCTCCCTCTGGTCCAAGCAATCAAGATCTTATGGATTTCATGTCTCAACAATTTGCTTCCATGAACACCAACATCAACAACCAATGGAATGCTATCAACGATTCTACAACAACCCGGATTAATGGCTTCCGCACAGATGTGAATCAACAATTTTCTTACCTTTACTCTCATCTTCACATTCCACCATATGACCCAAATAATCCAGCTGCACCTCTACAGCGTTACACAAAACCTCCTTTACAACAATAATTTCCAAATCAAGAATCTTGGTTCTATAAAAACTGGGACATGAATCAACTATAAAGTTATGTCCAACTTTATTATGTCTACTATTTTCTGTTATGTCCTTGTTCTGTTATTCTACGTTTTTTTTGTTGTTAAATTTCTCTGTAATTGTTAGACTATTTGTGATGCATGATTAATTAAGTTTTCCTCTCAATATTACTTTATTAATATATTTTTTTGTGTGCATCTTTCCCTTCTTTTTGATAATGTCAAAGGGGGAGAAGGATGTGGTACTTTATGCTTGTATATTTCCTACTCTTCAACCAAGATGAACAAATTCAAAGGATTCCAACCTTATCAAACAAAGGGGGAGTTATGCATCTTAGGGGGAGAAGCTATTTCCGGAAATTACAACGCATCAAGCAAGATCATTTATCATTATCAAAAAGGGGGAGAATGTAAAATCAAGCTTCTCAAATGCACTTTTGTTTTGATGAAGACAAACCATGAGGGACAAAGAAGGAAAAGATTATTGATCAAGCTAAAAGCATCTATGGATAAAGTCTTCAGTTCAAGCACTTAGAAAATTTCAAGGTATAATGATAATACTTACTTTGAATAATTGGACTAAATTGGACTAAGTCTGAACTTGACTTCAACTGGAGAAGAATCAAAATAAACCTTTGGTCGGTTTAAACTGAAACTAGCAGAAGTCTTGAATGTTGTTTGACTGGAAAGAATCAGAATAAATCTTGGAGCGATTTATCTGAACCAGAGAAAGATGTCTACAGGAAGGAATTAGGATAAATTGTTGAGAGATTTAAACTGAACCAGTAGAGGCCTTGGATTTTATTTAACTTGAAAGAATCAGAATAAATCTTGGAGCAATTTATCTAAACCAGAGAAAGATGTCTACAAGAAGGCATCGAGATAAACCGTTAAGAGATTTAAACTGAACCAGTAGAGGTCTGGAGAAGAATCAAAATAAATATTGAAGCGACTTATTTGAACCAGAGAAGATATCTGCGAGAAAGAATTAGAATAAACCGTTGAGTGATTCAAACTGAACCAGCAGGGGTCTGGAGAAGAATCAAAATAAATCTAGGAGCTATTTATATGAACCAGAGAAGATTTCTGAGAGAAAGAATCAGAATAAACTGTTGAGAGATTCAAACTGAATCAACAAGGATCTGAAGGAAATATTTGTTATGTATATGGTCAACCAGTCCTTTCTCGAGAATTGATCTGTAATTGATTTGTCTACAAATAGTTGTCCTGTCAGAAATTTGTTGATGATAATTTCTTGTTGATTGATCTTTCCTGAAGAGGTGAAGAGTTAGTTGTATGCAATTCCATGATGTATGAAAATGAATGGCATGAGATCGCACTATATGCATTTGTGTTGTCAATGCTATGACGTATGAATGCAATGTATGAACATATTAATTGTTCTGCTGTAGTGTTGTTGGATTAGGGAAAATAAATCCCTGACTGCTGTTGGGGATGTGAGGGGTGTAAGTCTTCATATTTTTGCTGAAATTGAAGTGTTGATGTATGGGTTTGCATAATTAGAGAAATAAACTCTGTTGGGGAAGGGAAACTCTGTGCATTGCTTGTGGACTTCATGAAATCCTGCTGAGGAATCCTGAGAAATTGGGCGACTTTCACTGGGGAATCTTTGGAACGGTAACTTGAAGTTTTTCAACGTCAGGAATGTGAGAGCACCTGATACCATTAGGCTGCATATTGGGGATACATTAGTGATCCTAAAGTAGGATGTCCTTGCATCCGCTCTTGCTGGAAAAATTACCTGCGTGGGTTTTATGGAATGGCTTATAGATATTGTCCCATTTCTTAAAGCCATTAGTAATTGTCTTTCTGTTTTCTGTTCCCCTTTTTTTGCGCTCATTTGTAAATAGTAATCTCGTTCAAATGAACATGTTCAAAAATAATCATTGGACGTTTTTGCAAATAAAACAAAAAAATAAAAGAAAAACAAATAGTTTTGCACTTTTAAAGGAATATCTTTGTATTAACTTGAATAAGTATTTTTGTACAAAGAGACGAACACCTTAGTAAGGGAATGTTGTCATAGAAAATGAAAATTGATACAAAGAAACGATAGATATGTGAAATAATCCCATGGGGTTCCCACTCTGCTAAAGCCTTCATGTCTCTGAGCGCCTCATCCACTTATCAAATCTCTAAATCTTCATGTAGATATGCCCTGGCTAGATACATGTATCGAATCCATAATCAATCACTCACAGATATGCCCTGGCTAGATACAGGTATCGAATCTGGAATTAGTCATCTACAGATATGCCCTGGCTGGATACAGGTATCGAATCTCTAAACTCTTCATGCAGACATGCCATGGCTAGATACATGTATCGAATCTACAATCAATCGCTCACAGATATGCCCAGGCTAGATACAGGTATCGAATCTGGAGTTAGTCGTCTACATATATGCCTTGGCTGGATACAGGTATCGAATCTCTAAACTCTTCATGCAGATATGCCCTGGCTGGATACAGGTATCGAATCTACAATCAATCACTCACAGATATGCCCTGGCTAGATACAGGTATCGAATCTGGAATTAGTCGTCTACAGATATGCCCTGGCTGGATACAGGTATCGAATCTGGAACTTCAAACTTTTCATGCAGATATGCCCTGACTAGATACATGTGTCGAATCCACAATCAAATCGCTCACAGATATGCCCTGGCTAGATACATGTATCGATTCCGGAACTTCGTCGTCTACAGATATGCCCTGGCTGGATACAGGTATCGAATCTCTAAACTCCTCATGCAGATATGCCCTGGCTAGATACAGGTATCGATTCCATAATCAATCGCTCACAGATATGCCCTGGCTAGATACAGGTATCGAATCTGGAACTTCAAACTCTTCATGCAGATATGCCCTGGCTAGATACAGGTGTCGAATCCACAATCAATCGCTCACAGACATGCCCTGGCTAGATACAGGTATCGAATCTGGAACTGGTCGTCTACAGATATGCCATGGCTGGATACAGGTATCGAATCTCTAAACTCTTCATGCAGATATGCCCTTGCTAGATACAGGTATCGAATCCACAATCAATCGCTCACAGATATGCCCTGGCTAGATACAGGTATCGAATCTGGAACTTCAAACTCTTCATGCAGATATGCCCTGGCTAGATACAGGTATCGAATCCATAATCAATCACTCACAGATATGCCCTGGCTAGATACAGGTATCGAATCTGGAATTAGTCGTCTACAGATATGCCCTGGCTGGATACAGGTATCGAATCTCTAAACTCTTCATGCAGATATGCCCTGGCTAGATACAGGTATCGAATCTACAATCAAATCACTCACAGATATGCCCTGGCTAGATATAGGTATCGAATATGGAATTAGTCGTCTACATATATACCCTGGCTGGATACATGTGTCGAATCTCTAAACTCTTCATGCAGATATGCCCTGGCTAGATACAGGTGTCGAATCCACAATCAAATCGCTCACAGATATGCCCTGGCTAGATACAGGTATCGAATCTGGAATTAGTCGTCTACAGATATTTCCTGGCTGGATACAGGTATCGAATCTCTAAACTCTTTATGCAGATATGCCCTGGCTAGATACAGGTGTCGAATCCACAATCAAATCACTCACAGATATGCCCTGGCTAGATACAGGTATCGAATCTGAAATTAGTCGTCTACAGATATGCCCTGGCGGGATACAAGTATCGAATCTCTAAACTCTTCATGCAGATATGCCCTGGCTAGATACAGGTATCAAATCCACAATCAATCGCTCACAGATATGCCCTGGCTAGATACAAGTATCGAATCTAGAACTTCGTCGTCTACAGATATGCCATGGCTGGATACAGGTATCGAATCTCTAAACTCTTCATGTAGATATGCCCTGGCTAGATACAGGTGTCGAATCCACAATCAAATCACTCACAGATATGCCCTGGCTAGATACAGGTATCGAATCCGGAACTTCGTCGTCTACAGATATTCCCTGGCTGGATACAGGTATCGAATCTCTAAACTCTTCATGCAGATATGCCCTGGCTAGATACAGGTGTCGAATCCACAATCAAATCACTCACAGATATGCCCTGGCTAGATACAGGTATCGAATCTGGAATTAGTCGTCTACAGATATGCCCTGGCGGGATACAAGTATAGAATCTCTAAACTCTTCATGCAGATATGCCCTGGCTAGATACAGGTATCAAATCCACAATCAATCGCTCACAGATATGCCCTGGCTAGATACAACTATCGAATCTAGAACTTCGTCGTCTACAGATATGCCATGGCTGGATACAGGTATCGAATCTCTAAACTCTTCATGTAGATATGCCCTGGCTAGATACAGGTGTCGAATCCACAATCAAATCACTCACAGATATGCCCTGGCTAGATACAGGTATCGAATCCGGAACTTCGTTGTCTACAGATATGCCCTGGCTGGATACAGGTATCGAATCTACAATCAATCACTCACAGATATGCCCTGGCTAGATACAGGTATCGAATCTGGAATTAGTCGTCTACAGATATGCCCTGGCTGGATACAGGTATCGAATCTGGAACTTCAAACTTTTCATGCAGATATGCCCTGACTAGATACAGGTGTCGAATCCACAATCAAATCGGTCACAGATATGCCCTGGCTAGATACATGTATCGAATCCGGAACTTCGTCGTCTACAGATATGCCCTGGCTGGATACAGGTATCGAATCTCGAAACTCCTCATGCAGATATGCCCTGGCTAGATACAGGTATCGATTCCATAATCAATCGCTCACAGATATGCCCTGGCTAGATACAGGTATCGAATCTGGAACTTCAAACTCTTCATGTAGATATGCCCTGGCTAGATACAGGTGTCGAATCCACAATCAATCGCTCACAGACATGCCCTGGCTAGATACAGGTATCAAATCTGGAACTGGTCGTCTACAGATATGCCATGGCTGGATACAGGTATCGAATCTCTAAACTCTTCATGCAGATATGCCCTGGCTAGATACAGGTATCGAATCCACAATCAATCGCTCACAGATATGCCCTGGCTAGATACAGGTATCGAATCTGGAACTTCAAACTCTTCATGCAGATATGCCCTGGCTAGATACAGGTATCGAATCCATAATCAATCACTCACAGATATGCCCTGGCTAGATACAGGTATCGAATCTGGAATTAGTCGTCTACAGATATGCCCTGGCTGGATACAGGTATCGAATCTCTAAACTCTTCATGCAGATATGCCCTGGCTAGATACAGGTATCGAATCTACAATCAAATCACTCACAAATATACCCTGGCTAGATATAGGTATCGAATATGGAATTAGTCGTCTACAGATATACCCTGGCTGGATACATGTATCGAATCTCTAAACTCTTCATGCAGATATGCCCTGGCTAGATACAGGTGTCGAATCCACAATCAAATTGCTCACAGATATGCCCTGGCTAGATACAGGTATCGAATCTGGAATTAGTCGTCTACAGATATGCCCTGGCTGGATACAGGTATCGAATCTCTAAACTCTTCATGCAGATATGCCCTGGCTAGATACAGGTGTCGAATCCACAATCAAATCACTCACAGATATGCCCTGGCTAGATACATGTATCGAATCTGGAATTAGTCGTCTACAGATATGCCCTGGCGGGATACATGTATCGAATCTCTAAACTCTTCATGCAGATATGCCCTGGCTAGATACAGGTATCAAATCCACAATCAATCGCTCACAGATATGCCCTGGCTAGATACAGGTATTGAATCTGGAACTTCGTCGTCTACAGATATGCCATGGCTGGATACAGGTATCGAATCTCTAAACTCTTCATGTAGATATGCCCTGGCTAGATACAGGTGTCGAATCCACAATCAAATCACTCACAGATATGCCCTGGCTAGATACAGGTATCGAATCCGGAACTTCGTCGTCTACAGATATGCCCTGGATGGATACAGGTATCAAATCTCTAAACTCTTCATGCAGATATGCCCTGGCTAGATACAGGTATCAAATCCATAATCAATCGCTCACAGATATGCCCTGGCTAGATACAGGTATTGAATCTGGAACTTCAAAAGTTGATGGTAATATCTTTTGATTGACCTTTTCCTGAAAAGGCAAACATTAGTTGTATGCAACGTCATGATGTATGAAATGCATGATGTCATGAGATCGTGTCGTATGCACTTTATCATGTATGTAAGCAGGATGTATGAATGTGAAATGTCTATGAATGTATTTTCGTCTGGGAAAATAAATCCTTGATGAATGCCGGGAGCTTGTTAAATCCTGGGCTGATGTTGAAGAGTAGGGTTCTTCATTTCCGCTGGGGACGATGATTGCAAGGATAAACCGGTAGGAGAAGATGACTCTGTTGGGGAATAAACTTGATGAAGAAACTACTCTGCAGGGAATTACTCTGTGGGAAGAGATACTTCGCTGAGATTTTGATGATAACTCTGCTGGGGATTCCGTTGATGAGTTTTGTTGGGGAATTTGATGAACTCCGCTGGGGGTAGGAAGAACTTCGCCGAGGACGATCTTTCCGTTGTAATTAGCTAAGGATAACCCAGTTATAGGTTCTGGTGGGGAATAACCTTTGAACATGGTCGGGGAGAGATGTATGTACTCTGCAGGGGACCAGCTTCCAGACTCTACTGGGGATAAGCTTCCAGAATCTACTAGGGAGGATGGTTTAACTCTCCTGGGGAAAATTTTGGACTGTACTAGGGAGATTGATCCACTGGGGTGTCTGGTATTTCGCCGGGGAACAATCTTATATCTCCGTCGAGGAATATTAAGACTGCCAGGGATGCTTGTTGAGGAATATCTATACTCCGCTGGGGAATGTTGAGATCTTCTGGGGATACCCAACTTCCTTAAGGCTGACAATAGGCTAACTCTGCTTGGGGAGAGTGTTGCTGACTTGCTAGAGATACTGTGCCTTTTCAGGGCTTATGGTAGACCAACTCTACTCGGGGAGAGTACTGTTGAATCCTGTCTTACTCTGCGGGGAGTGAAGGTATCTTGGTTACATTCTTCAGCCGAACCTACCTTGGTACCTTGGTGGATAGAGCAACTAGATCGCTTAGACAACTTATTATTGCCCCTGTTTCTGATATCACCTGTAATTTGTCCTTTGTTTCGCATGCAAATATTTATGATCAGCAATTAATGTCAAATGCATATATCAAAAATGAACATTGGACGTTCTTTGCAAAACAAAACAGATAGAGGAAAAACAATTGGCAATTTGTCTGGAAAAGTGGATTTGTATTGATTTTGAAATTTTCCTGTAAATAGGCGTTTTGTGTACAAGAGGCTGACGTCCTAGTAAGAGAACTCCGCCGAACAACATAGAGTTTATACAGTTTGTGAAAAGGAAAATAAAACAGCTATGTGAAAAATCCCACTGGGTTCCAACTCTGCTATCGCCTTTATGTCTTCAAGCGTCTCATCACTTTGCTGCTTAGTTGAAGAGGAAGCTGATTGATCAGTACCGTCCGAGCCTGATAGTTGATGCCGAACTCTGGATGCAAGGTGATCCAATGAGACATAGTATTACGCTTTAATCCCTAACTTTTGCCTGGACCGCCCTTTCGGGTTTTCAGTCCACCGGGATACCCATTTTTTCCCAAGCCGTCTTTTCAGGTTTTCGACTTTCCAGGTGTACAAATTTTTTCATTTCATCCCTTATTTTTGCCCGAACCCTTTTGGTTCGCCGGGAAGCCCTTATTTTTGCCTAGGTGTGTCAACCTAGCGGGTCTTTTGTTCATGCGTAGTATCTTTTTACTATGTCCGCATTGGCAGGGTGAGGAAGGTCGTCACCATCCACGGTGGTTAGAATCATTGCTCCTCCTGAGAAGATATTCTTAACCACAAATGGCCCTTCGTACGTAGGGGTCCATTTTCCCCTGGGATCACCTTGAGGTAGAATGATGCGCTTGATTACCAGGTCTCTGACTTGATACTCTTGTCATCTGACTTTCTTGTTAAATGCCTTGATCATCCGTTTTTGGTACGTCTGACCATGACAAATAACAGTGAGTCTCTTTTCGTCGATTAAGTTTAATTGATCAAGCCGAGTCTGGATCCAGTCATCTTCTCTCAAACCTGCATCCTTCATTATCCGGAGAGAGGGTATCTGGACTTCAATAGGCAAGACTGCCTCCATGCCATAGACCAAGGAAAAGGGTGTTGCCCCTGTTGACGTCCTTGCTGAGGTACGGTACCCATGAAGAGAAAACGGTAATATCTCGTGCCAATCTTTATAGGTCACTGTCATCTTCTGCACAATCTTCTTGATATTCTTATTTGCCGCTTCTACAGCCCCATTCATCTTCGACCGGTAAGGAGAAGAGTTGTGGTGTTGTATCTTGAATTGCTCGCAGAGCTCAGTGATCATCTTGTTGTTAAGATTGGTACCATTATCCGTAATGATCCTCTCAGATACATTGTATCGACAGATTAGGTTGTGCCGAATGAACCATGCCACGACGTTCTTGGTTACGGTAGCATAGGAGACTGCTTCAACCCACTTTGTAAAGTAATCAATCGCTACCAGGATGAAGCGATGCCCGTTGGATGCTGTAGGTATGATCTCGCCGATCATATTAATGCCCCACATTGCAAAAGGCCAAGGTGCTGTCAAGACGTTCAGAGGTACTGGAGGAATGTGCACCTTATCTGCATAGATCTGGCATTTATGACATGTCCGAGAATGTTGGTAACAATCAGCTTCCATTGTGGACCAGTAATATCCTGCCCGAAGGATTTTCTTTGCCATGGTATGTCCACTGGAATGTGTTCCGAAGGTACCCTCATGCAGCTCTACCATGATTCTTTCTGCTTCCGTCTTATCCACATAACGCAGTAAAGTTGAATCATGGTTTCGTTTATAGAGAATGCCGTTGCTGAGGAAGAACTTTGCCGCGAACCTTCTCAGAAACTTTTTGTCATTAACGGATGCACCCTCGGGATATTCCTGAGCTTCCAAGTACCTCTTTACTTCATGATACCAAGGCTTTTCTGTTACCTCTTCAGCCTCAAGATCACAACAATGTGCAGGTTCATCCAATTTCCAAATAATGATCCGGGGAGCTTCGTTATCCCATTTGACTTTGAACATAGAAGACATCGTAGCCAGCGCGTCCGCCAACTGATTCTCCTCTCTTGGGAAGTGTTCAAAAGTTATCTCCTCGAAGTGGGGAATCAACGTCAATACATACTCCTTGTAAGGAATAAGGTTTGGGTGTTTCGTATCCCACTCGCCTTTGATCTGGCTGATCACGAGAGCGGAATCTCCAAAGACACTCAGAAACTTGATCCTTAAGTCAATTGCAGCTCAAAGACCCATGATGCATGCTTCATACTCCGCCATGTTGTTGGTGCAGTTGAAACATAGCCGGGCGGTAAGTGGAGTATGAGTGCCTTTTGGAGATATGATCACAGCGCCGATACCATTACCCAAAGCGTTTGAGGCTCCGTCAAAGTGCATAGACCATCGGGATCCTTCCTCAGGTCCTTCATCTGGTCCAGGTACTTCACAATCAGTCACTACCATGATATTCTCGTTTGGAAATTTAAAGTTCATAGATTGGTAGTCATCTACTGCCTGGTGTGCCAAATGGTCTGCCAATACACTTCCCTTGATTGCTTTCTGAGTTGTGTACTGGATGTCGTATTCGGTCAAGATCATCTGCCATCTTGCTATTCGTCTGGACAAGGCAGGCTTTTCGAAGATGTACTTGATTGGATCCATTTTTGAAATTAACAGAGTAGTGTGGGTCAACATATACTGTCTCAGCCGGCGAGCAGCCCATACCAAAGCGCAACAAGTTTTCTCGAGCAGTGAGTATCGGGTCTCACAGTCGGTAAACTTTTTGCTAAGGTAATAAATGGCGTGCTCTTTTCGGCCAGACTCGTCATGCTGCCCCAGCACACACCCCATTGAGCTGTCACGTACTGTCAAGTATAGTATTAGAGGTCTCCCTTCAACCAGTGGCATAAGAATGGGTGGTTCTTGGAGATACTCTTTGATTCTTTCGAAAGCGGCCTGCCATTCATCATTCTAACGTACAACTTGATCTTTCTTCAGTAGCTTGAAGATTGGTTCACAAGTAGCAGTTATATGTGAGATGAATCGGGTAATGTAGTTCAGCCGTCCTAGAAAGCCTCTGACTTCTTTCTCCGTCTTGGGAGTTGGCATCTCTTGTATGGCTTTCACTTTGGCAGGGTCCACTTGAATACCTTTGTCGCTCATGACGAAACCTAGTAGTTTTCCAGATCTCACCCCGAAGGTGCACTTGTTCGGGTTCAACCTCAGCTTGTACAACTTCAGACGGTCAAACAGCTTCTGTAGATGGTCAAGGTGTTCCTCCTCAGTTTGGGACCTTGCAATCATATCGTCGACATATACTTCGATCTCATGATGGATCATGTCATGAAACAAAGCAACCATGGCACGTTGGTAGGTTGCCCCAGCATTTTTCAACCCAAAAGGCATGACCTTGTAACAGAAGGTGCCCCACTGAGTAACAAAAGTGGTCTTCTCCATGTCTTTAGGAGCCATCTGGATTTTATTATAACTGGAGAACCCGTCCATGAAGGAGAATACCTTATGCTGAGCAGTGTTGTCAACCAGAACATCGATGTGAGGCAAAGGGAAGTCATCCTTGGGGCTTGCCCTGTTCAAATCCCTGTAATCAACACACATTCGGACCTTACCATCTTTCTTCGGCACTGGAACCACATTGGCAACCCACTGAGGGTAAGAAGTCACTGCTAGGAACCCGGCATCAAATTGTTTCATAACCTCAGCCTTGATTTTCTCGGACATTTCTGGACGCATACGGCAGACCTTCGGCTTTACCGGAGGGCATTCTTCCTTGGTAGGAAAGTGATGAACCACAATGTCAGTATCCAATCCAGGCATATCTTCGTAAGACCAGGCAAAGATTTCCATGTAGTCATGCAGCATCTGAATCAACCGTTGTTTCACACTAGACTCCAGATTGACACCAATCTTGACTTCCTTTCTGTCTGTCTCAGTACCCAGATTTACCGTTTCCACTGGCTCTTCATGTGGCTGAATGGCCCTCTCTTCCTGGAGTAACAGTCTTGCAAGCTCACCAGGCACTTCACAATCATCTTCACCTTCGTCTTCGGCTAAGTTGATCGGATTTTCGAAGTCATAACTGGCAGTAGCAGAGTTATTACCAGTGGGATCCAGAGTGGATTGGAACCTGTATAGGTGAGTGTGTGTAAATATAGTTGTTTTGCAATATATATAATAAAGAAAGAAAAGGAGCGCAAGATTTGAAATGCGAAAATGTCCAATGCTTTTATTAATGATATATGAAAATGACAAATAATAAGCCCTCACAAATGAAGCCACGGTGCCCCGGGTAAGACACCGGGCCATAAAGTTTCAAATTATTGTTTGTTACAAGTTCAACACAAAGGAGTTCATTAGAGTGACAAAAGTAATAGGTGTGAAGTCTTTCGCAGTCCAGTTGTTCGGTCCACCGTTGGTCGTTGGGTAGATCCAGCTGTCGAATTCAGATTCTTCCGCTTCGTCTTCAATAGCATTTACTCCCGGGTTAGTGATGAACACATGAGGTCTTCCAATCCTTGCCTTACGAACAGCCCTCTGAGCTTCTGCAGTGAAACCCAAACCAAACTTGTCAGTCTTTGGAGTGAAATCAGGAAGTCGGCCCCAGTTTGCACACTCACCCTTCTAAACCACAGCCCGGGCATCCTTTAAGGAAGCCATCTTCAAAGGAGAATCATCAATCACGGTCTCTGCTGCTGCCAATGTCTGAGGCACCTCTTCAAAGTGTTGAAAGGGGGTGTCAATGAATTCCCCATCCATTTCTATGAACCGGAACGAGTTGAGGTGGCTGACCATATATTCTTCTTCCCCTTGAACTGTTACGATCTTCCCTCTGATCGGGTATTTCAGCTTCTGATGTAGTGTGGAGGTCACAGCTCCAGCCTTGTGGATCCAAGGACGACCCAACAAACAAGAATATGATGGTCGGATATCCATCACATAGAAAGTAGAATCAAAAACCTGAGAACCAACCTGATTGGAATGTCAACTTCACCATGTACCATCCTCTTCGACCCGTCAAAGGCCCGAACAACAATGTTACTAGGCTTGAGCTCTAAACCCTCACAATCCAGCCTGTCTAGAGCTTTCTTGGGCAATACATTCAACGAGGAACCAGTGTCGACCAGTACATGGGCAAGAGTAGTGCCCCTGCATTCAATGGAGACATGCAGGGCATCGTTGTGGTTCTTCCCCTTAGCAGTCAGATCGGCGTCAGAGAAACCCAAACCATTATCAGCAGTTAAGTTGGACACACACTCGGTAAATTGATCAGCTGACGTCTCTTGTGGCACATGGGCCGTCTTCAGGAAGGAAATCAGGGCCTTGGCATGGGCCTCTGAACACAATAACAGTGATAGCATGGAAATTTTAGATGGGGTGTGCCCCAGCTGTTCAACTACGTTGAAATCACTCTTCTTGATAATCTTGAGAATCTCTTCCATCTCTTGATTGGAAGCTTCAACATTGGTTGTCTTTGGTACCTCCGTCTGGGCAGGCACATCAGTAGCAATCCCTTTTCCCCGAGTGTCAGATGACTCGGCAGCAGGGGTAGAAATAGGAACTTGGACAGGCAGGGAAGTGGGCACAATTGCAGGTGTGATGACAATAGGTCTCTGAATAGATGGAGGCGCAATATCTGGTGAGAACAATCTACCACTACGAGTGACTTTGGCAGGCCCGGTGATGTTACTGACGCCGGTACTTGTATCGAACTCTTGTTTAACTCCAAGCACATAAACATCTGCCCCATAGTGCCACGGGACAGCTTTGTTGGATGTATAGGGGAGGGGCCCCGGAACAGTGATGATGATAGGAGCAATCTTCTGAGTAGACATGATTTTGACAGGCTTCTTTGAGGGAGCCTTAGGAGAGTAAATAGTAACAATAGACACTTCTTCAGTAGGGGTAGCAGGAACAACAATCTTCTCGAACAAGATCTCTTTATTATCCATCAGGCTCTGGATACCTGACTTCAACAAAGGACAACCAGCAGGTGAAATAGAACACAGATGGCAACCTTTACTACATCCCGGAAATAAACCGGCTAGCAACAGGTTCCTTTTGACAGTCAACAACGGAGTAACAATCTCATCCACAGAGGCTACATACAGGTCTTCTTCCACAGCATTCACTCCATGCTGGGGCATGGGAGCAATCACAACATTGGGCCTTTCGGGCGCCTCAAACTGTATTTCTTTAGCATCAATAAGGTCCTGAACCTTATTCCTCAGAGCCCAACAATCATCCGTAGTATGCCCCAGGCTGTCAGAGTGATAAGCGCAGCGGGCGTTGGGGTTGTACTTTGGAGATATTGTGTTTACCACTTTCGGAGCTTCCTTGACAGTTACCAGATTGGTCGATAGTAGTTGTGGCAATATCTGAGACAGGGTCATACTTAGCCGAGTGTACTGCCTTTTAGGTCTCTCACCCCTTGGCTTGTTGTATTGCTGAGGAGCAGCAGCAGGCTTTGAAATTACCACCGCGTTGACAGCTTGGCGGCGTTCCGGTTTATTTTGTCTTCTGGGACCATACACAACACTAGATTCTTTCTTGAAGGGCTTCTTTTCAGTGCTCGAGGAGGTACCCTTTTGTATCTTCCCAGACTTGATACCAGCTTCTATCCTTTCACCAGTCAGAATGAGGTCTGTAAACCCTGCATAAGAATTACCAATCAGGTGGTTGAAGAACGTACCAGACAGGGTCCCCAAGAACATGTCCACGAGTTCACGGTCAGTCAACGGTGGCTGCACCCTGCCAGCCAGGTCTCTCCACTTTTGCGCGTACTCCTTAAATCCTTCACCCGTCCCTAGCGACATACCCTGGAGTTGGGTATGTGTAGGAGCGAGGTCAGAATTGTACTGATACTGCTTATAAAATGCAGTAGCTAAGTCCTCCCAGTTACGAATACTGGTTCCATCCAGCTGATAGAACCATTCGAGTTGAGTCCCTGAAAGACTATCCTGGAAGAAATGGAACCATAGATTCTTGTCTGTAGTGTAAGGTTGGATCTTCCTTACATATGATCTGAGATGCAGCTTAGGGCAGGAAGCCCCGTCGTACTATGCAAAGGCAGGTGCTTTGAACTTGTGAGGGATCACCACCCCAGAAGATAAACCTAGATCTCCAAAATCCAACCCAGGCACGTGTTGAATCTCCATAGCACTCAGACGGTCCTCCAGCTGTTTATACCTATACTCAGCAGGAGGATACTGTTCATCATTGTAATCTGTCTCGTTGTCGGAGACCACAGGACTAGGAACTCTTCCCCCTTGGGGACTATCTTTCCCTACAGAGGAAGTAGCCAGCTCAGCCTCATTTTGCAGTGCATTCCCGAATCTGCGTCCAGTGTTGAACAACACAGTCCTCTTCTTCTTCTTCTTCTTCTTCAAGAGCAGAGTCTTCAACTCCTGTTGACCCTGGGCTAAGCTCATGACCAGCTCTTGAAACTGGGCATTCTGGGCCTGGAGGGCCTTGATAGCTTGTTCAGTAGTAGGTTCAGGATTCATGATGATTGCTGAAATAAACAGCGAAGAAGATTAAGCAACCTGTAAAAAAAGGGGTACCTGTTATGCATATGATGCATGATATGCTATTTATGCAATGCATTCAAAGGTTCGAAAGTTCAAATTCGTTGTAGACAAAAAAGGAACACACGTTATATTAAGAAATAATCTGTTCAGTACATCAGGGCCTCATGGGCAAAACATTACAAAATAATTAATCCCAAAAGACACTGTGCATCCTCTTTGGAGCAATGTAAGTGTTGAGGGTCTTTTCCTCGTGCAGTAGGAGGGTGAGCTCCAAGACCTTCTTCTCACTGGCATGTAGACTGGTTTCAAGAGAATTCCGTTCTTCCTTGAGTTGGATCCAGCTCTTTTGCATTTCTTCCCAAGATGTTGGCATGTCAGGATGTTGAATGGTGTATGGCACCTCTCCTTCCAAAACAGGCTCTTTGATCACGGGGAGAGTATGAAGATATGGCATCATAAGCTTCTGGGAGAGGGCTCGTACCCACTTGAGATAAGGCTCAAGGGGGATGGATTTCTTGTGCCCCAGTGTCTTACTATCCACCTTGTTGGGCATCCTCCAAGCTCTGATGAATCTCTGGCGAAGTCCTTGTGCATCGTTGTCGAAGTCAAAAACTATGTCAGGAATCAACATGTCATGAGGGCCATCCCTTCGAGCATATCCAAACTTCCTCAAAGCCAGACATGGGTTGTAAGTAATGCCCCCTCTAGTTCCAAGTAAAGGAACATTAGGAAACTCTCCGCAACGATCAATAATAGTGATGTTTTCTCTAGACCGAGAACACCAATGTATATCAGCATGTGTAAGAGTCATTAACCGTTGCGACCATCTCAAACCCCGCTCGTTCTTCAAAACTAATTGTGGAAGGTGCAAAATAAACCACCTTGCCAGGAGAGGAGTGCAGCACATGAGAACACCTCTTTTTCTCATGGTTCGAGTGTAACATGAGTGGAGGATGTCCCCAAGCAATGTAGGTATGGGATTCCTGGACATGAAAATCTTGACAGCATTGATATCTATAAGCTGATCTGGATTCGGGAACAACATCAACCCATAGACAAGTAGTGCCACAACTTCTTCAAAGGCTTGTAGGTCAAGGGAATTCCAACATTCTTGTGCCTTCTCAAACAGGAACTTTACCAAGAATCCTTTAATACCACTTCTGGTTTCCCAATGCCCCTTGATGTCAGATGGTTGTAGGCGTAATGCTTTAGCAACCTCTTCAAGTTTTGGTTCCCTTTCCGTACCGTTGTAGGGTAGTTGACTGAGAATGGGAACCTTCAGAAACTGAGAAAACTCTTCCAAAGTAGGCACTAATTGATAATACAGGAAAGTAAAACAGTGGTGCGAAGGGTCAAAGAACTGGAAGAGAACTTTTATCATATCTTCTTCAATGTTGGTGTTGACCAAGCTGATGAGTCTACCATGCCTTTCACTGAAGGAAGAGTTCTCGGGAATCCTGGATGTAAGCTCCTTAAGCTGAGGAGGGATCCTTACAAGGTTGACCTGAATTGTCTTTCTGCGGATAGTTTCCATGTCCTACAAAACAAGAACAAAGATGAAGATTCGAACCCTTGAAGTGGTTAGTAAATGCATATGATGCTTTATGATGTTATGATAAAAGTACACCACAAGTATTCACAAAAGGCAAACATGATAAGGCACACAAGTCACACCAGACATCCCTTAGAGTTTAGGCCAGCATGAGGTCTAGGTACTACCCTCTTGAAGTTGGTGGGCTCAGAAACCTGTCCTATCAAAAGTAACCGGGTTCTAAGAAGCTCAATATCATTGGGTTGTTTTCTATGTTCATTGTTTTGATTTAGCCACTCAACTGGAGATCAAAATATTCCAAGAAAACAACCCTCAATGAGTGTAGTATCGAGTATCTACTAACTTCGGACTGCACCAAAGTCGGTCATCTCACTACCCCTAAAGAGGCCAGGATGGTCAAGTAAGGTTCCTAAGGTCAGTTGATGCTTCACGACACCATGCGGCGTCCCCGTACTCTCCTTGACTTGACTCAAGGGTTACCGGTACTCACCAAAGTGCCACATCAACGTAGCAACTGCTTCAACTGTGTCGGTATTCCCCGCACAGTTCCCTCACAGTTTGTTGCACTTCTAAAAGGGTATCCCCAGATCCGGGTTAGGATCTATGAAACTCCAAGACAGGTCCACAATATTAAAGCAAACAAATCAAGCAATTGAAAACAAGAGTGGTCTAATCCTAAGGTACACCTCACTTTTATATGGTCCCCAACAGAGTCGCTAGTTCTGTGATCGGTAGGAATAGAACTGACTGTTTTAAAGCTGGTTCGTGAAATGTCGCGGTAAGCAAGAGTCGCCACCGTCTTTTATTTTCTCTAACAAGGAAAGGACAAAAGCACAGCAAAATTCCTTTTCGAGATGTTTCTCGGTTCGGGAGGTAGATTATAGAAAGGGAAGGTGTTAGCACCCTTTCTATCTGTGGTTATCCACGGGCTCTTAGGTACTTGCTCACTATGTTTTCAAAAATGTTTGCTTTTCAAGTGTATGTGGGTTTTGAAAAAGTTTGGTTTTGAAAACTTCTAGGTAACTCTTGTATCAGTCCTCAAGAGTGTATGAAGTGTTTGTTCGAAAATTTTTTGAAAGTGTAGGTGCAAAAAGTTTGTTTTGTTTTTGAAAGAGCAAGTACCCAGGAGAAATCTACCTACTCTAAGGAATTAGGCTGTGTAAAAGTCCTTTAGACAGTACTATCCCACTATTGAGAAGTAGGTAGCACCATCGTTGGAGTTATTCGGGTCAATTCGATTAGGGGCATGTGTGGTCACTAAAGCAATAGTAGGACGCCTTAGCCGTAACCCTAATGTCCTTGATCCTTTTTTATCTGAGGCAACCGTTTCGAGGCAACTGGATCTTTAGACAGGAGGGAGACCTCTAAAACACCCTATACTTAATGACCACGTCGAGGCAACCAAGTGAGGCGTACCCTAAGAGTGGCATGTGCACGGGTGTCAGGTTTCGGTTTAAGATTATCTTTGAACATGCATCATTGTGAGCTACGGGTTGATTTTATTTTTCATACAAGTCTTGTCATGCATCGTTAACAGTTAATAATTTGCGGGAAATAAATTGCGGAAAGATAAATCTACGCTATTACAAGGCGTCGGGTATTTACATCGCCAAAAACATAACCCTTTGAAAATAAAGTGCGAGAAAATAAAGAAAGCGATAAAAGTCCCTAATTAACTATTACATCCTCAAAGCAGATACAATAATAGGATCAAAATAATAAAGAATTAATATGCGCGCGAAAGAATTGAATCGGGACGTCCTGAGGGTTTTGACCCTTTTTGAGAAAAGAAAGAAGTTTGGTCCTTTTTTGCAATTAATTAAATATTAAACCTAAAACTAATTAATTAATTATTTACAAGAAAAAGTATTTTTTATGTTTTTTAGGTTTTGATGAAAATAAAAAGAAAAGATCAAAAGTTAGTAAAAAAACCCTAAGTCTAATTTATTTTATTTATTGTAAAAGAAAATTAAAATTAAACCTAATTAAACTAAATTAATTCATGTTAGTGCTTATTTACAAAATAATAATTGAAATTAATAAATAATAATAATTATTATTTACATTTTAATGGTCTGAGTTTATTATGAAAATAATTTGTTAATTAATAATAATAATAATAATTAATAATTAATAATAATAGTTATAATAATTAAATAGCAATATAAAAGAAAAAAGAATAATAGAACCAGGGGGGGGGGGTTGATGGCCCAATAAGGAGGTGTTGATTGCAGATTTCAGGCCCATTAAGCTCAAGCCCTTGTTGACTTTCTGGAATCATCCACGCTGGCTTTGACCAGGAGCATGGTGTTCATCATCTTTTGGCCTTTGGATCTGAGCATGTAGACACCTGGCGCCTGATTGTTTAAGGTGCATGATGGAATCCTTGGCAAGCGTTGTATATGAACATGTTATGAAAAATAATAGAACTATTTTGGGGGACCTGGGAATCGAACCCAAGTCCCAGCACTCAATGCCTGTTCGCCCTTGCCACTCCAACTGCACACTTCAATTGTTATTTAGATAGAGAGAAATTATTATATTGGAAAACAAAACGCTAAGCTGTAAAACATAAAACGCGCGCCATCCTTTTGAATTGACCAATGATACACGTACACGTCTTCATCTTCATCATGCGTTCCTGTAAAAAACAAAGGGATAGCGGGGGTTTTTAACCCCCACAAAACAGGACGGCGAAAAATAACGAATAGGCCTACAGGCTATATAATGAGGGTGCAATAGTCTTGTTAGATTCGTCTGGTTCTTAGGATTACAACCATAGACATGAGAAGTCTCAATTTTACTGGATGTGGAAAACCCCAATTTTGAGATTCAAGAACCCTAGAATTCGTTAATGGTATTTCTTGATTCTGGACACCATAATGCAATTCACCTGTACCATTAGCTTCAGAGAGGTTCTAGCAATGCAAAGCACACAAAAAATCTCATTAATGATGCATGAATAATGAATTACGATTGTGAAAAAAAGTTCGAAACCGTGTGACTGTAAACCGCGATTTCTTGAGGTTAAACGCTTGGTTTTGGTTCCTACACCTTCCCGAGGATCCCTGCAATGGATTAGAATTAACAAAAAGCTCTGAAATAACCTGGAATTAGGAAAACAGTTTTCAAGTTTTTCTTGATTTTTTTGGAATTGGTTATGGCGTTTTGCAGCAGTTCTCACGTGTGTGGCATTAGGTTTAGGTTATGCATATATAGTAGAATGGAATTAGGGTAAATCTTGGGCAAAAGATCCATGGAATTATGATTTGTATATTTGATTTTCAATCATATCCTTTTGCATCTTTTTGATTGAAAAACCTTGACAAATTGGGAGATTTTTGTCCCCTTGATGTGTACACGAAATCTCCAGCACATGTTGACCACTTTTGCTTCACAAAAAGATTTAGAAATCATATCTTGGTATTTTCCTACAATTAAATGAATTAAATGAATTAATATTGATTAAAAATTCAATTAATTAATAAAAAATAAGAAAATAACTCAATTTAATCTCAATGGGTCGTGCATAAGCCTTGGATAAAGATTCAAGAAGAAATTTGAGGCCCATTAGCAAAAATGATGTGTTTTGAGCAAAGTTGACTTTTGCAAGTTCACAAAAATTTCCCAACTTGCTCAATTTTGATAATATGAACATGTTCTTGGACATTTTGGAAAGGTCTTGAAGTCCTCTAACCAATGCCTTTGGTCCCATGTCATTTGAATTTACCAATCTCAAGTTATGGTCTTTGACTTAAAGTGCATTTTTGTTGAATTTTGAAATTGACCTATAATGTAGAAATTGATAACCTTTTGTGGGAGCATTTCTTGGACTTGGAATGTGAATATGAGTTGTAGGAAATGTCATCCACTTCAAAATGAGCATTGGATGAGATTTTTCTGATGAACCATGAAAAAGTTATGCCCTGGTCAAGTTACAGTTGACTTTTCTACTGTCCAAAAATAATAAGTTTTGCATCCTTGATGATTTTTGAGCCATGCTTGTGGAATCATGATCAAGACTTGATCAAATGATTATTATGGCTTCAAAATAAGATGTTGACCAAAAATTCTGACATTTGACTGTAAAATGACCATTTTACCCCTGCAGTTGATTGTGAAGCAAGTAGGGTTTTTGACTGTGCAAACTGGCATTATGAACCTTGAAACTTGCCATGTGGATGCTTGAGAATGTATATGGACCCATGGGACTTGATTGAGCCTTTGAAAACCTCAAATTCCTTGTAAGAACCAAAACCCTAATTTTGATTGGCTTAGGAGGTAGTTGGATTATGCAACCCTTGAGAAATCTTGAACCGTTTGAGGATGATTCTTGACAAACCTTGAAGAATATGGGAGGGAAAATTTTGGGGTACAACACATTATAATCCGGAAAAAAAACTATCTCTTACATTGGTGAAGATGTGGTTGGTGATGAAGGAAACGATAAAGAAGTCGAAGGTGGTGAAGTTGTACCTCCTCCATCTACTGCTCCCTCTGGTCCAAGCAATCAAGATCTTATGGATTTCATGTCTCAACAATTTGCTTCCATGAAAACAAACACCAACAACCAATGGAATGCTATCAACGATTCTACAACAACCCGGATTAATGGCTTCCGCACAGATGTGAATCAACAATTTTCTTACCTTTACTCTCATCTTCACATTCCACCATATGACCCAAATAATCCAGCTGCACCTCTACAGCGTTACACAAAACCTCCTTTACAAAAATAATTTCCAAATCAAGGATCTTGGTTCTATAACAACCGGGACATGAATCAACTATAAAGTTATGTCCAACTTTATTATGTCTACTATTTTCTGTTATGTCCTTGTTCTGTTATTCTACGTTTTTTTGTTGTTGTTAAATTTCTATGTAATTGTTAGACTATTTGTGATGCATGATTAATTAAGTTTTCCTCTCAATATTACTTTATTACTGTTTTTTTGTGTGTGCATCTTTCCCTTCTTTTTGATAATGTCAAAGGGGGAGAAGGATGTGGTACTTTATGCTTGTATATTTCCTACTCTTCAACCAAGATGAACAAATTCAAAGGATTCCAACCTTATCAAACAAAGGGGGAGTTATGCATCTTAGGGGGTGAAGCTATTTCCGGAAATTACAACGCATCAAGCAAGATCATTTGTCATCATCAAAAAGGGGGAGAATGTAAAATCAAGCTTCTCAAATGCACTTTTGTTTTGATGAAGACAAACCATGAGGGACAAAGAAGGAAAAGATTATTGATCAAGCTAAAAGCATCTATGGATAAAGTCTTCAGTTCAAGCACTTAGAAAATTTCAAGGTATAATGATAATACTTACTTTGAATAATTGGACTAAATTGGACTAAGTCTGAACTTGACTTCAACTGGAAAAGAATCAGAATAAACCTTTGGTCGGTTTAAACTGAAACTAGTAAAAGTCTTGAATGTTGTTTGACTGGAAAGAATCAGAATAAATCATGGAGCGATTTATCTGAACCAGAGAAAGATGTCTACGGGAAGGAATTAGGATAAATTGTTGAGAGATTTAAACTGAACCAGTAGAGGCCTTGGATTTTATTTAACTTGAAAGAATCAGATTAAATCTTGGAGCAATTTATCTAAACCAGAGAAAGATGTCTACAAGAAGGAATCGAGATAAACCGTTAAGAGATTTAAACTGAACCAGTAGAGGTCTGGAGAAGAATCAAAATAAATATTGAAGCGACTTATCTGAACCAGAGAAGATATCTGCGAGAAAGAATCAGAATAAACTGTTGAGTGATTCAAACTGAACCAGCAGGGGTCTGGAGAAGAATCAAAATAAATCTAGGAGCTATTTATCTGAACCATAGAAGATTTCTGAGAGAAAGAATCAGAATAAACTGTTGAGAGATTCAAACTGAATCAACAAGGATCTGAAGGAAATATTTGTTATGTATATGGTCAACCAGTCCTTTCTCGGGAATTGATCTGCAATTGATTTGTCTACAAATAGTTGTCCTGTCAGAAATTTGTTGATGATAATTTCTTGTTGATTGATCTTTCCTGAAGAGGTGAAGAGTTAGTTGTATGCAATTCCATGATGTATGAAAATGAATGGCATGATATTTCACTATATGCATTTGTGTTGTCAATGCTATGACGTATGAATGCAATGTATGAACATATTAATTGTTCTGCTATAGTGTTGTTAGATTAGGGAAAATAAATCCCCGACTGCTGTTGGGGATATGGGGGGTGTAAGTCTTCATATTTTTGCTGAAATTGAAGTGTTGATGTATGGGTTTCCATAATTAGTGAAATAAACTCTGTTGGGGAAGGGAAACTCTGTGCATTGCTTGTGGACTTCGTGAAATCCTGCTGAGGAATCCTGAGAAATTGGGCGACTTTCACTGGGGAATCTTTGGAACGGTAACTTGAAGTTTTTCTCCGTCAGAAATGTGAGAGCACCTGATACCATTAGGCTGCATATTGGGGATACATTAGTGATCCTAAAGTAGGATGTCCTTGCATCCGCTCTTGCTGGAAAAATTACCTGCGTGGGTTTTATGGAATGGCTTATAGATATTGTCCCATTTCTTAAAGCCATTAGTAATTGTCTTTCTGTTTTCGGTTCCCCTTTTTATGCGCTCATTTGTAAATAGTAATCACGTTCAAATGCACATGTTCAAAAATAATCATTGGACGTTTTTGCAAATAAAACAAAAAAATAAAAGAAAAACAAATAGTTTTGCACTTTTAAAGGAATATCTTTGTATTAACTTGAATAAGTATTTTTGTACAAAGAGACGAACACCCTAGTAAGGGAATGTCGTCATAGAAAATGAAAATTGATACAAAGAAACGATAGATATGTGAAATAATCCCATGGGGTTCCCACTCTGCTATAGCCTTCATGTCTCTGAGCGGCTCATCCACTTGCTGCTTTGTCTGAAGTTGATTGGATTGATTAGAACCGTTTGAGTTTGTCAGTCGATACTAAAGGTTGTCTGTAAGGTGATCCAACGGGACATAGTCATACTCTTTCAATCCCTAACTTTTTCCTGGACCACCCTTTCGGGTTTTCAGTCCACTGGGATACCCTTTTTTGCCCAAGCTGCCCTTTCTGGTTTTCAGCTTGCCAGGTGTACAATTTTTTTATATATTACCCCTAATTTTTGCCCGAACCCTTTTGGTTCGTCGGGATGCCCTAATTTTTGCCTAGGCCAGTCGACCTAGTGGGTCTTTATTCATGTGTAGTATCTTTTGACTATGTCCTCATTTACAGGATGCGGAAGGTCGTCGCCATCCATAGTGGTTAAGATCATTGCTCCACCAGAGAATATGTTTTTTTATCATAAATGGTCCTTCGTATGTAGGAGTCCATTTGCCCCTGGGATCACCTTGTATGATACGCTTGATTACCAAGTCACCAACCCGATATACCTGACGTCTGACCTTCTTGTTAAAAGCTTTGATCATACGTTTTTGGTACATCTGGCCATGACAAACAACCGTAAGCCTCTTCTCATCAATCAAGTTAAACTGGTCAAGTCGAGTTTGAATCCATTCATCTTCATTTAACCCTACATCTTTTATGATTCTCAGAGAAGGTATTTGGACTTTAATTGGTAGGACAATCTCCATACCGTATACCAAAGAGAAAGGAGTTGCCCCTATTAACATGCGCACCATGGTATGGTAACCATTGAGAGAAAATAGTAACATCTCATGCCAGTCCTTGTAGGTCACTATCATTTTTTGTATGATCTTCCTGATGTTTTTATTTGCGGTTTCTACAACGCCATTCATCTTCAGCCGGTAAGGAGAAGAGTTGTGGTGCTGGATCTTGAATTGCGCACATAGTGCAGTAGTCATAGTATTATTGAGATTGGTACCATTACCTGTGATGATTCTTTCCGAGATACCGTACTGACAAATGAGATTCTGTTTGATGAATCGGGCCACAACGTTCTTGGTAACAGAAGCGAATGAAGCTGCCTCGACCCACTTCGTGAAGTAATCAATGGCAACCAAGATGAAGCAGTGTCCATTAGAAGCTGTGGGTTTGATCTCTCCAATCATGTCAATGCCCCACATTTACCCAAAAGTTCAAATTTGCTCAATGCACCATCTTTGAATTTTCTCAAATTTTCCCAACTTGGGCAACCTATAACTTGCTCAATTTTTATCTCATGATGATGATCCTGGACTTTTTGTAAATCCTAAGATGCCTACTTCAATCCCTCTTTTGATAAATTTTGAATTTGAAGACTTTATCTTGAAGTTAATGGTCTTGAAAAAAAGTGTCTTTTGTTGACTTTCTGAAAATGACCTGTAATGTATGAGCTTGTATCTTTCAAATGGTCCATTTCTTGGACTTGAGGGAAAAAGATAAGTTGTAGGGAATTGGGTTATCTTAAAAGTTAGCTTTGGTTAGAGAAAAATGGATGAAGTATGTGAATGTTATGCCTGGTCAAAGTTCATTTGACTTTTCCTATAGAAACCCTAATTTTTGCAATTCTTGACTTTGGATAGATTAGGAGCATTTCTTGAGGAATCATGACCAACCCTTGATTAAATGATGGATATCACTTCAAAATGTTAATGTTGACCAAAAATCTTGAAGTTTGACTGTATATAGGTCACAGTTGACTTTTGACCTAGTATAGTTGATTTTCAAACATTTGGGCAATTAACTGAGCAAACTTGTAGTGGAAGGCATGGAACCTGGCCTGGACAATCTTGAAGACATATTAGGAAAATGTAAATCACTTGAGGTCTTTGGAGCTCACACATCATGGTGAAAAGTGAAACCCTAATTAGAGGTTCATTGCTTAGGAGGAGAATTTGTCTTGTCAATTCTTGGTCATCCTTGAGCAATTGAAGACCTCAATGAGCATGTCTTGATTAAAATGGGAGGGAAAATTTTGGGGTACAACATCAGCCATCATCCATCCATACCAACTGCTCAATCGTATTCCTATGATTCTTAGGAACTTATTCTATCCATTCCCAAGGCTTGCAACATCTTAGATCCCCGGATCCATGCATCACTGGTTGGTAAGGTTTCTTGAAATTGAAATTGCATATTCACGCCATGTAAATTCCTGTTGCATCAATATTTGTGCTATTAACAATCATTGTAAATATTTTAACATATTTCATGTGATGGCAGGGGTTTGACCCCTGCCTCTTGCATTTTGTTTTTTCCTCTAATTTTACTTGCAGATCCAATGTTCACAAGCCAAGTGTGTGCACCATATACTATCAGATCACCACCATCCAATTTAGATCCAGTGCTCTCAACATGCAGTCCATCATGCACCCTCAACAACCTCCCTCACTGAATCCAATAGCACCTTTGGGCTGACAGCAACTTGGGCTCAGCAAATTTCAAATCTTATACCCCCATATTTCTACTGACATCCAAGCCCGTTTCATTTTTTGTTTTCTTTTTAGCTTATTTATTTATTTGCTTTATATTTACTAACTTTTTCAAAACTTTTTTTAATAACAATATAAAATTAGAAAAAAATCATAAAAAATATAGTTTTAGGTTTTTTTATTAAATTAATTTTCTAAATTAATTAACTAATCACTTTAAGATTTTTTTAAATTAAAATTAATAGAACTTAGGTTTAATTTCATTTTAATTCATTTTCCTTTTCATAACAAACAAAAGATTTTCTCTTAGGATTTTTAGACGTCCTTTCAATTCGCACGTGTTATTATCTTTTGCATTCTATTTTCCATACTATTGTAACTGCCTACTGGATGTAATAGCATAACTAAGACTTTACATTTACTGCTTTATTTCCCCCCCCCCCCCCCCCCCCATGTTTTGGATATGTAATTAATCCTCCTCCCCGAAGCCTTGTAAATTGTTTAGATGCATGAGTAATAAGATTGTATGGCAAGAGATAATAATCAAACGCTAGCAAATGTAACACAAGACAAATATAACTGAAAACAACACACTCTCACATATATACCTCTAGGGTATCCCTACTTTGGTTTCCTTCAGAAAACAGTCACAACTCTCGAAACGTGAGAGACTTTAGTGGCTATCCTCTGGTTTAAAAGATAAAAAATGACCTCTCGATGTTGCCTCAGTATGATCTTAAAACCCTAGGGTAGTTACTAAGGTTTCTTGCCCATTTGCCTTTGTGACTGTAACAATGTCCCTTCGAATGTCCCTCAAACATCCAAAAACTAGGGCTACCTACTCGTTAATAGTAGGATAACACTGCCTAAAGGAAAAGAGGAAAAGAACAAACCTTTCGAGTAAAGTAGATAGTTCATAGATGCCTGCTCAAAACAAAACAAACTTTTACACATACACAAAACTCTTTCAATTTTTTTTTTCAAAACACTTTGTATATGTTCTCTACCAATACGAGAAACATTACAAAGTTCGCTGTACTAAGTGTTGTACCCCAATTTTTTCCCCTAAGATTCCCCTATCATATCATGTCAACTTGATCATAACAAAATCACATTAGGGTGGGTTCTTCCTCTTTTTCTATCTCCTCTCTTTAAGTTTGTTCTTGAGGAATCTCCAAGCACCTTGTTTGTATATTTTGTATATGTGTTGATAATTAATCTCTAACCAAAATAAAAAAAAATATTTGTCTTTGTCTTTGCAAAATTGTGTTTTGTAGGTACCGAGTCAAAGCATCCGACAAATAAGGTTTTCAGGCAAAGCAATCAATTATGTATTGTGGCGAAAGACAACATGCATCGACCCATAAAGGTATGTATCGACTCATCCTGTTGTGTATAACTAGCATGTGTCGACACATGCATGTATGTATCGACTCATCCTGTTGTGTATAACTAGCATGTGTCGACACATGCATGTATGTATCGACCCATTCTGTTGTGTATAACTAGCATGTGTCGACACATATGTGTTATGTGTCGACTCATGCAGTTTGTTTGATTCTGTAATGTGTTGAAATAGCAGTATGTATCGAAACATAGAGGCATGTATCGACACATGCTGTGTTATATAACTAGGATGTGTCGACGCATACGATCCATGTATCGACTCATAGCAGCAAAATGCACGTGATTTTTGAAAAAAAGCCAGCAATTTCAAATCTGTCATCTTTTTGGCTCCAATTTTTCTGCATAATTTGAAAATTACATCATTAATTTAATTTTGGCTCCAAGAATCAATTACTAAATTACCACTAATCCCAATCCTAAAACTCTATAAATAGAGACCTCATTTCATTCAAATCACAAGCTTTTGATAGCCAAACTCATCTTGCTAAAAAATCTCTCAATTCTCTCCACCTACCAAATTCACTCAAAGCTCCATTTTCAAAAAAGGATAGTAAGCTTTGCATTGAAGCTTACTAATCTTTGAGCTAAACCTTCATCCAAACACTTTTTCTTCATCAATTCTTTACATCCAAGCTTTGGTAATTTATTCTTGTGGTCGAAGTGCACCAAATTCTGGAAGTTGTTTGATAATTCTCTAATTCTACCTTTGGTAAGTTGGATCATCATTTTTCACAATGTGATCTCTTGTGGATTTCTGGTTTTGATTCATTGAGCAATGTTTTATGATTCCATTAGTGTTATTTTCTCATAATTTGATGGAATTTTCATGCTCAATTGGATCCATGATCATAAGGTGTTTGTTGAAAAGTTGGAACAAGAATTTGATCCTTCAGATGTTGTTTTCGACTGATTTTAACAGGTTGCAATCAATTGTTGTAACATTGCAATTGTTTGTCACAGAAAATTGATTTAAAAAAAAACTGCACTGATGCAATAGGTTGCTGTCGAAGCACAATCAATTGCAACAGTGTCAAAAATACTTTTTCTGCCTTATTTTGGGGTTGTTTTGACTCAAATATTTTTCTGCTCATTCTCTTTGATGGATAATTTGGATTGCAATTTTAAATGTCCAATTTGTCTTTAAACTCAATGGACTTTGTGATGTAGATGAAGTTGGATAAATGTTCTTCAATTCAAATCTACCTAAGAATGAATTATTTAATTAATTTTTGGTGCTTTGGATTAATGATATGTTTAGTGCTTTAATCCATCTAGAGGAGTGGTTGAATTTAAAGATGAGAGAATTTTGAAATGGTGATCCAAATTAGCTTATCATTCCCCTCCCTCTTCATCTTATCCCTTTATTTTTTAATTATGCTACATGTTAAGGGATGGTGATCTCTATATCATTTATCCAAACATGAAGTACATATATTGCTATTGATCGACCTCAAAATAGGTGTGAATTCTACATAAGTCCACTTACGATTGCTTAACATAGCGCTAAATTTTGTCCCGATTCGAATAAATGATCATTCATGGCCCAAACTTATGATTGCTAGCCCAAGTATGTTAATTTGATCTCTTTGATCCAATAACTTTGAGATTCATTGTGTGGAGGCTTTGGTTCTACCAATCCTCTAATGGATCTACAACACCTTTGGTCAAAGTGAATCACTTAAACATCGTTGATCATTAAATGTTACTTATGAGAATTTAAAATGGATGATATACTTGACAAAAAGAAAATGAAACTTGTTGTGTGGAGGCTTTAGTTCTACCAATCCTCTAATGAGTTCTAAATGCAAGTTTCAAGATGGTCATCCAACTAACCACTAATTTCTAACAATTGACTTTACTTTATGCTTTTTATTTTTTATGCTTTATGTACCATTTTATTTAAGCATTTAAATTTCATGCCATTTGTTATTTTGCTCAGTTGAGCATTTATTTTTATGTCATTTTTATTTTTGCTCATTTGAACTTTTCTTTTCCTTTTAAAGACACCTAATAATCAACATGAACCATAAAAATATTTAATGATACTTGGACTATTTGGTTACTATCCTTGGCATTATGGAGTATTGGACTTCTTGGACTTAGGATTAGAGACCTTGGCCTATCTTGGAGACTTTGTGACTTTATTTGATATTTTGTCTGGAGTTCTTGAGGTTTTCCTCAAGACATTGGGTTGTTTGTTTGTTGTGTGTGAAGGTTATTATGATTACATACTTTGTTTGTAATTTGGAATTCACCCAAATACAACCGTTACTCTGCCCAATTTTTGCGAAGACTTAATACACTTGAAGTTTGGTTTTATCAAGAGGTCTAGTATCTTTGCTTGCTTGGTTTCAATCTGAAGAATGGGAATTCTATATTGACTCATAATGTCAAGTATTGGCTTCTTGTTGGTTATATGGTTCTTATCCCTAGCTTTTACCTTATGCTTTAGGATAGTCTCTTCATCTCCTCCCATCTTCTTTAATTTCAAAAATCTTCTCCCTCCTTTTAAAAACTTTTCTTATTTCTAAACATGAAACACTTTCATAATAAACTTGGACTTAGGTCCATGCATTTTCAAAACATTTTTCATAAATGATTTTCAATCAATTTAATAATACCTTGACATTTTTTGTGAGAAGACTAAAAGTCAATCAATCTCATTTCAAACCATTTTTGCCACTTTGGCTTTTTATTTTAAAACTTTTCTTAAAAGATTAGACTCTTGTCAATCCTTGTAGTGATGCAAACAACTATACTTCTACAATATGTAGTAAAGAGAGATATTTTCCACTTGGGTGTTGAGTGAGGCATTGTTGATTTTAAAATCCAACCCATATCCTCCACTTTGAGATGATGTAAATTTTCCTTTCTCATGATTGTGGGTAGTAAGTATGTTTTCCACACGGACAATGAAGATGATGTCTTATCTCATAAAATTAACCAACACACTTGTGTTTCAAAATTTTTAAAAGAGGAACTACGTGTACCCTGATCCCCTATTGCACAAAAGGTGGTATGTAGGCACTAAAGGTTCGCAATCGCGGCGGGTGCAAAAATCATAAAAATATATCTTTTCTCACCTCCACCATCCATTTTATATACAACACATTTTTATAGCCAAATATACAGTTTTTTCAAAGAGGTTCATGCGGAGTACCGCAGATGTTTAGGGTGCTAATACCTTCCCTTTGCATAACCAACCCCCTTACCTTGAATCTTTCCCCCTTTTTTGGGTTATTCGCTCTTTTCCCATTCCTTTGGAAACAATAAAGCATGGTGGCGATTTTTATTTTGATTTGTATAAAGTCTAGTCAATCCAATGGCTTAGTCTTGAACATTTCTACCGCTACAGAAAAATGGCGACTTCACTGGGGAAAGATTGACCTCTTGCTGGTCCATCCCTAAGTGGGTTGAGCCTATCTTTGTTTATATCTGTATATGTTTTATTGTGTTTATGTGTTATATTTTGTATATATGTTTGTCTGGATTTTCCTGGTTTACAGGGTGCTTGGTGATTACTCATAAGTCCTATACCCAGACTTGGGCAAACTTTAGATAGGACGGGCGGTATAGTCATGTTAACTTTGAGGGAGTAATCCCAAAAAAGGAGGCATGAGATCCCCCACTCAGTGGAGGCCCCTTTGACTGTAGTGTCGTTTACTGAGTAATCGGGAAGACGTACTGCTTTTGACCTGGGAGCCTTCTGAAGCTGAGGACCGTAGATTACCTAACCCATCTTGGCCTTTTAGGTGTAGTGCGGAAGCTATGACGGAGTAATCCGTAAGTAGTTGTCATGCGATACTACGCTCAGACGAGTCTTTCTTGAGAATATTACTAATTACCGAGTTAATCGAGAAGTTGGTAAATCCGAAGGAAGGATGTAGACTCTGGGAACCTCTTAGAACCTTGTTCGGAAGGTGATAACTTTTTAGACCAATACCTTATGGGTAGTACCTTCGACCTCATGCTCATGACGTTGAACCTATAAACCCTAAATGTGTGATCTTGTGTGTGATTGTTGCATCATGCATCCATGCACTCATAAGCATCTTTTGAAGAAAATAATAATTCAAGGGATTTAAAAGTTGACTATTTATGAATATCTCAGGTACTTTTAAACCATGGATTCTGGAAAGAGAAAGACCGGGAAATACAGTTTCAAAGATCCTAAGATAGATGAGTTGATCAGTCTAATTCCCGAGATCGAGTGTTCTGCAGACTTTCGGAAGAAGTATGGATCCATTATTCCTCTCATGGAGCTGAAGATGAAGGAGGGTATTCTCTCAACTTTGGTCCAGTTCTATGATCCAATGTATCACTGCTTTACTTTTCCCGATTATCAGTTAATGCCGACACTGGAAGAGTATTCCTATCTATTGGATTTACTTGTTACCGATCATGTTCCTTTTACTGGTTTGGAGGGTGAGCCAAAACCACATGAGATTGTTGCTTTGATTCATTTGGGGAAGTCTGAGGTGGAAGCCCATATGACTACCAAAGGAGGGATTAGAGGATTACCAACTCAGTTCTTATTGGAGAAAGCTCGTTACTTTGCCAGGATGAAGAGTACGGTTGCTTTTGAGGCCATCTTTGCTTTACTCGCCTATGGATTATTCTTATTCCCTAATATGGACAAGTTTGTCGACATTAATGCTATCAGGATTTTCATGGTTGGAAACCCGGTTCCTACACTGTTGGGTGATTTTTATTACTCTATTCATCTTCGGAGTTCCTATCATGGGGGAATGATTATATGTTGCACGCCTTTGTTGTACTGGTGGTTTATTTCTCATATGCCTCAGTCTGATGCTTTTTGGGATATCAAGAAGGAACCCCGTTGAGCTCCTAAGATCATGGAACTTACTCACTCGGATATTGATTGGTATCATCGAGCTTACCAGGATGTGGAGATTATTGACAGTTGTGGTAGTTTCCCCAATGTGCCTCTTCTTGGTACAAAGGGAGGAATTAACTATAACCCTGTTCTTACACGGCGACAACTTGGTTACCCGATGAGGGATAAACCGAATAGTATTCATTTGAGTAGTTTATTTCTGAAGGAAGGAGAAGACCACAGGGAAGCTAGGGAGCAGATTGCGAAGGCCTGGCGTCACATTCATAAGAAGAGTAGGAAGGATTTGGGACCTAGAGGCGCTGTTTCTTTGGAGCCATATCTTCAGTGGGTCTGATCGAGAGCTATTCAGTTGAATATGCCGTATACTCGGGAGACACCCATGCCTGATTTGTTTGTGAAGACCACTCCTCCCTTATTAGATGATCTAGAGGAGCTGCAGCTTGCTTTGGTTAGGATGCAATAGGAAAGGGATGCTTGGAAGAACAAGTTACAGACTTTAGAGAGTTCCTACAGAGCGACCTGAAGGAGAAAGATGATTTGATCGAGATTCTTGAGAGTCGAGCGGTGGAGTCTATGGAGAGGCAAGGGGATTTATTTTCTCCTAAGCCTCAAACAGGTGTTGATTACTCACTTCCTGCTTCAGATGATTGGAAGGAGGATGCCATCAGACATGTGGAAGAAAACCAGAGGTTGAGGACTCAGATTGTCAGGCTCACAGGGAAGCTCCATCGTACAAATTGATCTCCATTAGTTCTTCTTCTCAGGATTTTAGATTGTATTTTCATCTTGTACTTGGGATCATTGAAACTTGTAATCCATTTTGAAGTTATTATAATAAAAATTTTCAGTATTTCAAAAGCTTTATTACTTGGATGTTTGCAATGTGTCTATAATCCATAAATCCCTTGAAATATTAAATGATAAAGTAAAAATAATCATATGCATTGCATATCATGCATCATATTGCACATATTTCTTGCATTTGTTATGCATATCCAGGTGTCTTATCCAACTTCTTTACTTCACTCAACAAGCTGACTCATCACTACAACACTCAGGCTAATTTCAAAAAGAAGATAGACAACTTGGAATAGGAGAATCGCAAGCTACACGAAGAAGTTTCCGCTTTGAAGGTTGGCTTGGCCAATTTGACTGCTCTGATGGAAGCTCTGGTGGTTGCTCAGAATCAGCCACCGAGTGTTCAACCTCAACCAACAAGGGCAAATGCTGAAGTTCCAACTGTTCCTGTATCCGCTACTCCGGTTGTTGTTAAAAACCGTATGCTTCAGGGTTATCCGTGGGGAATTCCAGAGAGTTTTGCACCTGAAGGTTTCAATTTGAGCCCCCAAGATGCTCCTGTGGTGCATACTGTTCCTCCTGCACCTCCTGTGGTGCATACTGTTCCTGTTGCACCTCCTTCGGTGAATTTGGTTCCGTTTGTTAATGAAGATATGTGTCGTCCTTTCCCTCCTCCGAGTGAAGACTTAGGTCTTTATGACCGAATGGATGATTTTCAAGAGCAGTTTGATAGAATGCAAAGAGAGATGAAGGCTCTTAGGGGAAAAGAGTTATTTGGGCAGAATATGAATGATCTGTGTTTGGTTCCGAATGTTAAAGTGCGTGCTAAGTTCAAGGTCCCGGAGTTTGAGAAGTACAAGGGCAACACTTTCCCTCGTGCTCATTTGGTGATGTATGTAAGGAGAATGTCTACCCACACTGATGATCAGCGTCTGCTGATTCACTTTTTTCCAGGATAGTCTGACCGACGCAATGTTGAAATGGTACATGAGTTTTGACAGCGCCAACATCCATACTTTTAATGATTTGGGAGAAGCATTCATTAAACAATATAAGTATAATGTGGACATGGCGCCTGACCGTGACCAGCTTAGGGCCATGGTTCAGAAAGACAGAGAATTGTTCAAAGAGTATGCACAGAGATGGCGCGAAGTGGCTGCACAAGTGATTCCTCCTATGGAAGAGAAAGAAATGACTAAGATTTTTCTAAAGACGCTAGGCGCTTTCTACTACGAAAGAATGGTATCAAGTGCCCCAAGTGATTTTACAGAGATGGTAGGAATGGGTGTCCTCCTAGAAGAGGCAGTAAGAGAAGGCCGTTTGACAAAGGGTGAAGGATCTGGAGGTGTGAAAAATCCAGCTTACGGGTTTACAAAGAAGAAAGAGGGGGATAAAAATGCTGTTATGCAAGAGAGAAGGGTAAACGCTCCTAGAAGGAATTATCAGCGTCACCAGCAAGTTGCCTCAGTTACTCCTGTTATGAATGCTGCTCCGACTACCGTTGCTTATCAGAGACAGACCCAGTAAGGGAACCAAGGGTATAATCAGAGAAGGGAGAACTATGACCTTATTCCCATGAGCTATACGGAGCTACTACCAGCATTGATTCAGAAGAGGTTGGTCCAGACACGACCACCTCCCGCCATACCATCACCATTGCCTTGGTATTACAAAGCAGACAAGACGTGTGCCTTTCATCAGGGAGCACCAGGGCATAGTGTTGAAAATTGTTATCCTTTAAGGACTGAAGTGAAAAGGTTGGTGAAGTATGGAATTCTATCTTTCAAAGATGTGGGACCTAATGTGAAAGACAATCCTCTACCCAAGCACGGGGGAGTGAATACTGTAAATATGGTGGCCGGTTGTCCAGGAGACTTTCGAATTTTTGACATTAATCTGGTTAGAGGAGATTTGGTGAAAATGCACGCAGACCTCTGTGAATTCAGTTATTATACGCATGACCACGCCAGTTGTGCTATTTGCAGTACATATATACAGGGTTGCGAGAAGATAAAGGCTGATTTACAGGAGATGATGGATGAAGGTTTAATCCATATAATCAGGCCTAGGGAGGAATATGAAGAGGAAGTGAATATGGTTTCTGGATGTCCGGGTGAATTCAGAATTTTTGATGTGGATCATTTGAATGAGGATCTCGTGCAGTTGCATGCTACTTTCTGTTGTACTGCTGGTCAGGTGGAACACCAATATAGATCGTGCATAGTTTGCTGTCAAGAGCCCTGAGGATGTTATATTGTGAGGGAAGGTGTTCAGTTGTTGTTAGACAATGGAACTATCAAGATCACAGGCTAGAGAGATGATTATCATGGGATTGATATGGTTGAAGTTTGTTTGATGGAAGAAGAGTCAGAGGAAGAGTATGCCTCCGCAGATGAGTATTTCTCTTCAGATGAAGATTTGTTTGACGAAAATGACTTTTTGATGGCTGATTATGTTGAGGAAGGTGTAAACGTCATTGTACCTTGTTTTGGTGCACCCACTCATGTTGAGGTGGAGTACCATAGCAAACCAGCTGTTACCCCATTGGTAATTAGTCTGCCAGGTCCTGTTCCCTATGAATCAGACAAGGCTGTGCCTTACAAATACAACACTACAATCTTAGAAGACGGGGTAGAGATTCCCATCCAGCCAATGCCAGATGTTAGAAATATAGCTGATAATAGCAGGGTGACCCGTAGCGGTCGTGTGTTTATGCCGGTTATTTGAAGAGATGTTGTTGCTGGAAAGAAAGTTGTTGAGAATGATGAGCCTAAGAAGGTTGCAAGAGAGACTAGTGGAGCTACATTAGAGAAAGAAGTGGATGATATCTTGAAGATAATTAAGATGAGCGACTACAAAATTATAGATCAGCTATTGCAGACTCCTTCAAAGATATCTATTCTAGCTTTATTGATGAATTCCTCTGCTCATAGAGAATCACTGATGAGAGTACTAGACCAAGCTTTTGTGGAGAATGACATGCCATTAGATCAATTCAGCAATGTAATTGGAAACATTACGTCATGTAACAATTTGAGTTTCTATGATGATGAGTTACCAGATGAAGGGAGGAATCACAACCTGGCCCTCCACATATCTATGAACTGCAAGAATGATTCGCTGTCCAATGTGCTAATTGATAACGGATCTGCGCTGAATGTTATACCGAGGAGTACCCTCATGAAGTTAAAGTATCAAGGAGCACCTATGCACCCGAATGGTATCATTGTGAAGGCTTTTGATGGGTCAAGGAAATCTGTCATCGGTGAAGTGGACTTGCCCATCCATATAGGACCATATTTGTTCTTGATAACCTTCCAGGTCATGGACATTATTCCCGCATATAGTTGTTTACTTGGACGGCCATGGATACGCGAAGCAGGGGATGTCACTTCAACTCTGCATCAGAAGTTAAAGTTTGTGCGCGAAGGGAAGGTGGTGATCATATATGGGGAGCAGGCGTTGTTGATATCCCATCTATCCTCTTTCAGTATTGTAGAAGGGGATGAGTTTGCTGTTGGAACCCAGTTCCAAGCCCTATCTATTGACAACATAAGGAGAAATGAGAATTTTGTGGTTTCGCTGAACGACGCGCAGCAGGTTGTGCACAATGGTCATAATACAGTTTGGGGACAACTTGTGGATCCACCCGTGAACAAAAATAGAACTGGTTTGGGTTTCTCTTCGAAGAATGGAAAAGGCGAAAGTTTGAAGTCAAAGTCTTCTGTGAACAGTTATCATGATGTTTTCCGCAGCGGAGGCTACCTCCATCCAATTGGGTCTAGAATTAATGCTGTTGAAGAGGATGAAGCAGAGTAGGAAGTACCGAATTATGTGACGCATGGAGTCCGAGTTCAGAACTGGGTCACCATTGATGATCCTTCTTGCATACATGTTTCAAAGTAATTTATTTTTTTAATCTGTTTCTTTCTTTTGAAAAGCTTTCAGTCTGCCCAAGGTGAAAGTATTGTATGGGCTTATATGTTTGCTTTGACTGTTAAGATCATTAATAAAAGTTGTCTTTGCTTCCAAAAATATGTCTTTATTTTCTGCTTTTTCTTGGGAAATGGTAATAAAATAAAATAAAACCCTTTTAAAAATAAATAATAACTGAAAATTAATCTGCATGATCACTTGTTATATGTGTCAGTCTCTAAAAACAATCATAAATCATATGTGCATATTAGTTAAAAAACCCGTTGAATACAATGACCCTGCACCCTCTCCCAACTTTGAATGTCCTGTGTTTGGGGCTGAAGAAGAAGATTATGATGAGATTCCAGAAGAGGTCTCACGGTTGCTTGAGCACGAGGAAAATACCATTCAGCCATATAAAGAGCTTTTGGAAGTGATTAATATGGGTTCAGAAGAAGATCTGAAGGAAATTAAGATTAGAGCATCGTTGCATCCTGATGTGAAAAGCGGGTTGATTGAGCTGTTGAAAGAGTATGTGGATATTTTCACTTGGTCTTATCAAGATATGCCTGGTCTAGATATAGACATTGTTGAGCATTATTTGCCGTTGAAGCCAGAGTGTCCGCCAGTTAAACAAAAGTTGAGAAGAACTCACCCAGATATGACAGTAAAGATCAAAGAGGAGGTCCCAAAACAGATTAATGCTGGTTTTCTTGTGACGTTAGTGTATCCTCAATGGATTGCCAATATTGTCCCAGTACCAAAAAAAGACGGAAAAGTCCGCATGTGCGTAGATTACAGAGATATAAATAAAGCTAGTTCGAAAGATGATTTTCCATTGCTTCATAATGACATGTTAGTGGACAGCATAACAAAATTCAAGGTATTCTCGTTCATGGACGGATTTTCCGGGTATAATCAAATAAGAATGGCTCTAGAGGACATGGAAAAAACAACGTTTATCACACCCTAGGGAACATTCTGTTATAGAGTGATGCCCTTCGGGTTGAAGAACGCTGGTGTGACGTACCAGAGGGCTATGACAACCCTATTCCATGATCTGATACACAAGGAAATCGAAGTATATGTTGATGATATGATTTCAAAATCCCAAACTGAAGAAGGGCATATAAAAGATTTGTTGAAGTTGTTTCAGCGTTTGAGGAAGTATCGTCTCCGCTTGAATCCAAATAAATGCACCTTCAGAGTTAGATCGAGGAAATTGTTGGGTTTTATCATTAGTCAGAAAGGAATTGAAGTTGACCCTGATAAAGTCAAAGCAATTCAAGAAATGCCAACACCAAGAACTGAAAAGCAAGTCAGGGGTTTCCTCGTGCGTTTGAATTATATTTCCAGATTCATTTCCCAATGACTGCAAAGTGTGAACCGATCTTTAAGTTGTTAAAGAAAGATCAAGTTTATGTGTGGACGGATGACTGCCAAAGGGCATTTGAGAGTATTAAAGAGTATCTGCTTGAACCTCCTATCTTGCTCCCTCCCGTAGAAGGAAAACCGTTGATTATGTATCTAACAGTGTTAGATAAATCCATGGGTTGTATTCTGGGACAACAGGATAAAACAAGGAAGAAAGAGTTCGCCATTTATTATCTCAGCAAAAAGTTCACTGATTGTGAGTCGCGGTATTCCATGCTAGAAAAGACGTGTTGTGCTTTGGCCTGGGCGGCAAAGCGTTTGCGGCATTATATGTTGAATCATACTACTTGGTTGATCTCCAAAATGGATCCAATCATGTATATTTTTGAAAAGCCTGCTCTTACTGGGAGAATTGCCTGTTGGCAGATGTTGTTATCTGAATATGATATTGAAGACCGCACCCAAAAAGCTATCAAAAGTAGTGTGTTGGCAGATTACCTTGCTCACCAACCGGTGGAAGATCATCAGTTTGTAGAATATGAATTCCCTGATGAGGATGTGATGTTCCTTAAAGTGAAAGATTGTGATGAACCATTGCCTGAGGAAGGCCCCGACCCCGAATCTCGTTGGAGTATGATATTTGATGGAGCGGTGAATGCTTATGGTAAAGGAATTGGTGTTGTGATCGTCACTCCTCATGGATCGCACATTCCTTTTACTGCAAGGTTAACATTTGATTGCACTAATAATATGGCAGAATATGAGGCTTGCATCATGGGTCTTAAAGAAGCTATTGATCTCAGAATCAAAATTCTAGATGTGTATGGTGATTCAGCTTTGGTAATAAATCAGATTAAAGGAGAATGGGATACTCGTCACCCTGGCTTGATCCCTTACAAATATTATGCTAGAATATTACTACCCTTCTTAAGTTAAGTTGAATTCCATCACATTCCTAGAGATGAAAATCAAATGGCAGATGCTCTGGAAACTCTAGCTTCCATGTACCAAGTGAATACTTGGAATGATATACCCCGTATTACAGTTCGACGGCTGGATAGGCCCGCTCATGTGTTTGCGACAAAGGAGGTAGCAGATGAAAAACCTTGGTATTATGATATCAAACATTTTCTTCAGACTCAGGAATACCCGATTGGTGCGTCGAAGAAAGATAGAAAGACACTGAGAAGATTGGCAGGCAGTTTCTTCCTCAGTGAAAATGTGTTATATAAGAGAAATTATGACATGGTCTTGCTCAGATGCATGGATAGACACGAAGCAGATATGTTGATGCATGAGATTCATGAAGGTTCATTTGGCACTCATGCTAATGGGCATTCGATGGCTAAAAAGATGCTAAGGGCAGGTTACTATTGGTTGACAATGGAATATGATTGTTACAAATTTGCAAAGAAGTGCCATAAATGCTAGATTTATGCAGACAAGGTCTGTGTGCCTCCGACACTTCTCAATGTGATTTCCTCCCCATGGCCTTTCTCTATGTGGGGTATTGACATGATCGGGATGATAGAACCCAAAGCTTCAAATGGACACTGTTTCATCTTGGTAGCAATTGACTACTTTACCAAATGGATAGAGGTTGCTTCTTATGTCAATGTTACCAAACAGGTGGTTGTGCGTTTCATCAAAAACAATCTTATATGCCGGTATGGTGTGCCGAGTAGAATCATCACTGACAATGGCTCGAATTTGAACAACAAGATGATGACAGAACTGTGTGAAGAATTCAAGATTGTCCATCACAATTCGTCTCCATACAGGACAAAGATGAATGGGGCCGTTGAAGCTGCTAATAAGAATATCAAGAGAATTATCCAGAAAATGGTTGTTACTTATAAGGATTTGCATGAAATGCTCCCTTTTGCTATGCACAGATATCGAACATCTGTCCGCACTTCAGCAGGAGCAACCCCGTTCTCCCTGGTATATGGAATGGAAGTTGTACTCCCTGTTGAGGTAGAGATTACCTCGTTGCGTGTAATAATGGAAGCCAAGTTGACAGAGGCTGAATAGGTACAGAACATGTTTGACCAATTGAATTTGATTGAAGAGAAGAGAATGACAACTTTATGTCATGGGAAGTTATATCAGAAAAGAATGAAGAAAGCATTTGATAAAAAGGTCAAACCTCGTGAATTCAGAGAAGGAGACCTCGTGCTCAGGAAGATCATGTCTTTCAACACTGATTCTAGGGGCAAGTGGACTCCCAATTTTGAAGGCCCGTATGTTGTCAAGAAAGCCTTCTCTGGTGGTGCATTAATTCTTGAAACTACGGATGGCGAGGAGTTCCCACGTCCCATGAATGCTGACGCAGTCAAGAAATACTTCGCCTAAAGAAATAAAAGAACAGCTCGCTAAGTTGAAAACTCGAAAGGGCGGCTTAGGAAAAAGGAGCGTCTCGGTAGGATGAAAACCCGAAAGGGCGGTCTAGGCAAAAATTAGAGACATAAACAGAATAAATTTCCCGCTAAGTTGAAAACCCGTAAGGGTAGCTTAGGAAAAAGTTAGGGATTTTTCTTGGCAAGTAACTGCGTCAGACAAGACTTGATCGTTGAAGCAACAATCTTCCCGGATCTTCACCATACTTCAACAAAAGCTGCTGCTCAGGATTTCAAAGGTTGTTAGGGGGAATGGTGGTCATTGTATCTCAATGTATCTTTTCCATTATATATTACCATTTCCCAAACTTTGTAATCATCCATGGGTTCTCGCCATTCGCAGACTACCATTCTATTAATGAAATTCGAGCTTTTGCCCAATTCTTTGTGTTCTTATTTTTATTTAGCTTGCAAAGACTCCATTTATTATTGATAATAATTTTTAAAGAAAAAAGATTAAAAAGCAAAATTGACTTTTCAAAAACAAAAGGGGGAGATCTTCACAATTCAATTTACTTTAGGATTTGTGATGAAACAATGACAACAAAAATGGCGATCCCAGGAATGAACAAACTCCGGTTGTTTTAAGAAGATTTACTTCCTTCATGAAGGTTTTTCTCAAGTCATCTTGTTGGTATGTGCGCAATCTTTGTGTGTTTCCCGGATAGTTGAAGACGATACCAGTGGGTGCAAGGTACGTTATTAGGTTTGTGATCCCATTATCCCCAACCAATTCTTGGTTCGCTTTTGATTTTGGGTTTGCATGGTCAGAAGCCTCCGTCCCAGATTCCCCAGCGAAGTTTTCCCTCATATGATGAAAGGTTTTATTCCCTTGGTGTGCTAAGATATCAATCCTTTTGCAATATTGGCATTAGTGTTGACTTCTTGATTTCCCGGGAAGGTTATCCCAGGGCATCTCTTGTTTGAATGAGTATTCATGATAAAAAGTTTTCAATCCGCAGTTCTTGCCCCAGGAAGGCTATACCAGGGCATCTTTTGTTGGAATAGGTTTGTATGATATGAAGACTCAATCCAATATTCTCCAGTGAATGCCTCGTTTATTTGATAGAAGTCCTTTCTCCCCAAATAAGTTGGTGCAATAATTACTCTCGAAGAACACGTATCTCCGGTTTCTCCAGTGAAGAACGTATCTTGGTTTCCCCTCGATGATGTGGTTTTGACCTCCCCAATGAAGTCAGCATGAAGTCCCCAGTAGATGTCTCGATAATAAAGAATTGTATCCCTTAGTGAAGTCTGTATGTTTTTTCTCCTTCAAAGTGGGTCTGAATTCCCCAGTGAAGTTTGATTGTCTCGGCGTCAGTCTGCTTTATTTGAGGATGGTCTTGCAATCTCCAGTAGGTATGTTACTTTTGAAAAACTGATTTCTCTGATGAAACCGGAAGAAAGATGTTCCATCCCAGTATCTGTTTGATTTAGCTACATCCGGATTATGTTTCTCTTCAGTGAAGTTAGGATAGGCAATAGGTTTGGTTTCCGCAGTTGCTTTTACCTTTCTTGGATCGATCTTTCTGGTTGAAGTTTATCCCAATGTTGTTGGTACCTGAGGAAATTTTGTTTGTTTGTACTGATTATGTATCTTTTTACTAGCATATGCACGATATCACTCATACATTCATACATGCATCATGCATTGCTACAAATCATTTTTCATTGACATTGTGTTCTAACCTTCCTGCAGCGCTCCTTGCTTAGGTGGATTTGGTTTTCCCTCTTGAGTTTATTTCTCAAAGGATGTATCTTCGTTGGCCATCTTGCTCCAGTTTGTTTCTAATTGGATTCGTGGTTGCATGACGATTTTATTTACTTTGGATTTCTGAGAACTTTGAGTTTTGGTTTGTGCATTTATTTTTCACGAGAAGACTTTATCTCCTCAACAGGAATAACGTGGCATTTCCCCAGGAAGTCACATCTCTTTCCCCAGGAAGCCATATTTCTTTCCCCAGGAAGCCATATTTATTTCCCCAAGAAGCCATATTTCTATCCCCAGAAAGTCATTTCTCTTTGCAATTCCCCTTGACAATGAGTGGAAGTCTCTTTATTTGAGATAAGCTTACATATTACCCTTTCCAGGAAAAGTTCCTTGGTTAAAAAAGAAGTTGAGACCCGTTCTAGGTGGAGCACCAGGATTTTGGGGAAAACTATTATATTTTCAAATCTACCTTCAGTGAACGTTGATAGTTCATTGTCAGTGAACGGTGATGGCATGATATATTTTCTCTCTACCTTTAACTATTTAGTTGGTAGTTTACCGTCATCTGTGAGTCGGTATATCTTTATCTTCTACCTTTAACTATTGAGTTGGTATTTCACCGTCATCTGTGAGTCGGTATATCTTTTTCTCTCTACCTTTAACTATTGAGTTGGTAGTTCACAGTTATCTGTCGATCGTTATCATTCTTTACTTTTTCCTCAATATTTGAGCTGATGCTACCTTATCTCTTCTTTGGGTTTGACACCAATAGAGTCATTCTTTTGGTCCACCAATGATTTATTTTCCTGGTGGGGTTGCTCCTTTGTTTCTTCATTTTTGTGGCATCCCCAATGATACTTTGCGTCTCTTTTATTCTGTTCATATGCATTCATAATCATAAGCATTGCATGGTATCTTAAAGACTAAAATAGGGCTTGTTTTATATTAAAGTATCTTCAATCGCGTCGATACGAAGATTTTTAACCTTCGTATCTCCGGATAGAAGACACTTAAATAAGGGAAGCTGTTGTACCCCAATTTTTGCCCCTAAGATTCCCCTATCATATCATATCAACTTGATCATAACAAAATCACATTAGGGTGGGTTCTTCCTCTTTTTCTATCTCCTCTCTTTAAGTTTTCTCTTAAGGAATCTCCAAGCACATTGGTTGTGTATTTTGTATATATGTTGATAATTAATATCTAACCAAAATATAAAAAATATTTGTCTTTGTCTTTGCAAAATTGTGTTTTGTAGGTACCGAGTCAAAGCATCCGACAAATAAGGTTTTCAGGCAAAGCAATCAATTCTATATTGTGGCGAAAGACAGCATGCATCGACCCATAAAGGTATGTATCGACTCATCCTGTTTTGTATAACTAGCATGTGTCGACACATGCATGTATGTATCGACTCATCCCGTTGTGTATAACTAGCATGTGTCGACACATGCATGTATGTATCGACTCATCATGTTGTGTATAACTAGCATGTGTCGATACATACGTGTTATGTGTCGACTCATGCAATTTGTTTGATTCTGTAATATGTTGAAATAGCAGTATGTATCGTCACATAGAGGCATGTATTGACACATGCTGTGTTATACAACTAGGATGTGTCGACACATACGATCCATGTATCGACTCATAGCAGTAAAATGTACGTGATTTTTGAGAAAAAGCCAGCAATTTCAAATCTGTCATCTTTTTGGCTCCAATTTTTCTACATAATTTGAAAATTACATCATTAATTCAATTTTGGCTCCAAGAATCAATTACCAAATTACCACTAATCCCAATCCTAAAAATCTATAAATAGGGACCTCATTTCATTCAAATCACAAGCTTTTGATAGCCAAACTCATCTTGCTAAAAAATCTCTCAATTCTCTCCATCTATCAAATTCACTCAAAGCTCCATTTTCAAAAAAGGATAGTAAGCTTTGCATTGAAGCTTACTAATATTTGAGCTAAAGCTTCATCCAAACACTTTTTCTTCATCAATTCTTTACATCCAAGCTTTGGTAATTGATTCTTGTGGTCGAATTGCAGCAAATTCTGGAAGTTGTTTGATAATTCTCTAATTCTACCTTTGGTAAGTTGGATCATCATTTTTCACAATGTGATCTCTTGTAGATTTCTGGTTTTGATTCATTGAGCACTGTTTTATGATTCCATTAGTGCTATTTTCTCATAATTTGATGGAATTTTCATGATCAATTAGATCCATGATCATAAGGTGTTTGTTGAAAAGTTGGAACAAGAATTTGATCCTTCAGATACCGTTTTCGACTGATTTTAACAGGTTGCAATCAATTGTTGTAACATTGCAATTGTTTGTCACAAAAAATTGATTTTAAAAAAAAAACTGCACTGATGCAATAGGTTGCTGTCGAAGCACAATCAATTGCAATAGTGTCGAAAATACTTTTTCTGCCTTATTTTGAGGTTGTTTTGACTCAAATATTTTTCTGCTCATTCTCTTTGATGGATAATTTGGATTCCAATTTTAAATGTCCAATTTGTCTTTAAACTCAATGGACTTTGTGATGTAGATGAAGTTGGATAAATGTTCATCAATTCAAATCTACCTAAGAATGAATTATTTAATTCATTTTTGGTGCTTTGGATTAATGATATGTTTAGTGCTTTAATCCATCTAGAGGAGTGGTTGAATTTAAAGATGAAAGAATTTTGAAATGGTGATACAAATTAGCTTATCATTCCCCTCCCTCTTCATCTTATCCCTTTCTTTTTTAATTGTGCTACATGTTAAGGGATGGTGATCTCTATATCATTTATCCAAACATGAAGTACATAGATTTCTATTGACCGACTTCAAAATAGGTGAGACTTCTACATAAGTCCACTTACGATTGCTTAACATAGCGCTAAATTTTGTCCCGATTCCAATAAATGATCATTCATGGTCTAAACTTATGATTGCAAGCCCAAGTATGTTAATTTGATCTCTTTGATCCAATAAATTTTAGATTCATTGTGTGGAAGCTTTGGTTCTACCAATCCTCTAATGGATCTACAACACCTTTGGTCAACGCGGATCACTTAAACATCGTTGATCATTAAATGTTACTTATGAGAATTTTAAATGAATGATATACTTGACAAAAAGCAAATACAACTTGTTGTGTGGAGGCTTTAGTTCTACCAATCCTCTAATAAGTTCCAAATGCAAGTTTCAAGATGGTCATCCAACTAACCACTAATTTCTAACAACTGACTTTACTTTATGCTTTTTATTTTTTATGATTTATGTACCATTTAATTTAAGCATTTACATTTCATGCCATTTTTTATTTTGCTCACTTGAGCATTTATTTTTATGTCATTTTTATTTTTTCTCATTTGAGCTTTTCTTTTACTTTTAATGACACCTAATAATCAACATGAACCATAAAAATCTTTAATGATACTTGGTCTATTTGGTTCCTATCCTTGGCATTATGGAGTATTGGACTTCTTGGACTTAGGATTAGAGACCTTGGCCTATCTTGGAGACTTTGTGACTTTATTTGATATTTTGTCTGGAGTTCTTGAGGTTTTCCTCAAGACATTAGGTTGTTTGTTTGTTGTGTGTGCAGGTTATTTTGGTTACATACTTTGTTTGTAATTTGGAATTCACCCGTATATAGCCGTTACTCTACCCAATTTTTGCGAAGACTTAATACACTTGAAATTTGGTTTTCTCACGAGGTCTAGTATCTTTGCTTGCTTGGTTTCAATCCGAAGAATGGGAATTATATATTGACTCATAATGTCAACTATTGGTTTCTTGTTGGTTAGATGGTTCTTATCCCTAGCTTTTATCTTATGCTTTAGGATAGTCTCTTCATCTCCTCCCATCTTCTTTAATTTCAAAAATCTTCTCCCTCCTTTTAAAAACTTTTCTTATTTCTAAACTTGAAACACTTTCATAATAAACTTGGACTTAGGTCCATGCATTTTCAAAACATTTTCATAAATAAATTTCAATCAATTTAATAATACCTTGACATTCTTTGTGAGAAGACTAAAAGTCAATCAATCTCATTTCAAACCATTTTTGCCACTTTGGCTTTTTATTTTAAAACTTTTCTTAAAAGATTAGACTCTTGCCAATCCTTGTAGTGATGCAAACAACTATACTTCTACAATATGTAGTAAAGAGAGATATTTTCCACTTGGGTATTGAGTGAGGCATTGTTGATTTTAAAATCCAAGCCATATCCTCCACTTTGAGATGATATAAATTCTCCTTTCTCATGATTGTGGGTAGTAAGTATGTTTTCCACACGAACAATGACGATGATGTCTTATCTCATAAAATTAACCAACACACTTGTGTTTCAAATTTTTTAAAAGAGGAACTACGTGTACCCTGATCCCCTATTGCACGAAAGGTGGTACATAGGCACTAAAGGTTCGCAACCGCGACGGGTGAAAAAATCATAAAAATATTTCTTTTCTTACCTCCACCATCCATTTTATATACAACACATTTTTATAGCCAAATATACAGATTTTTCAAAGAGGTTCATGCGGAGTACCGCAAATGTTTAGGGTGCTAATACCTTCGCTTTGCATAACCAACCCCCTTACCTTGAATATTTCCCTCTTTTTTGGGTTATTCACTCTTTTCCCATTCCTTTGGAAACAATAAAGCGTGGTGGTGATTTTTATTTTGATTTGTATAAAGTCTAGTCCATCCAATGGCTTAGTATTGAACATTTCTACCGCTACACTAAGGCGCTTTCTTTCAAAATACTTTTTAAAACACACAAAGCACAAGGTATTTTTTTTCAAATGAGATAGCATCTAAGAGCCTGTAGATAACTACGGATGGAAATGGTGCTAACACCTTCCCTTTCCATAATCTACCCACTTACTCAGAAATAATCTCGAAAGGTCTTTTTCTGTTCTTTTCACCCTTTCCTTTGTTGGATAAAAGAAAATTCAGTGGAGACTCTTGCTTACCGCAACATTTGCAAATACAAACGCAAAACCAATATAACAATCAGTTCTCCCACCGTATCACACACACCGCTTATCAAGATTGGTAAACTTCTAACTTTGATTTTGTGTGTCTTCAATCATTGCTAACTTGATAAATCTGTTCATGTGCATCATTAGAATTTATTTGACGTATTACATGTGAGGTTCGACGTGGGAATTATGTATCACCATTGTTAGGGCATCAGAATCAGTTCCGCTCGAACCACCTGTTGCAGTCGTTTTCAGGCTAAACTACTATGCACATTGAACTCATAGGGGTCTAATTATCTAATTAGGGTTGTTAGTTTTCGTTTTGATTGATTTTGACAGGTTTTCAAAAAATGTGACGTCGGAGAAGATGACCTTCTCCTCTGCATATGGTGGCCGGAGATAACAAGGGTGGCATGGCATCTTGCCACGTGACCATTCAAAAACAGGGGTCCCCACTCAGGCGCATGCTTTGAATTGTTTGACCTTTGAGACTTGTTTTACGTTATAAGCTAATCATTGCAATTATAGAAACGAATGAAACAGCCGCCTCAGCGGTAGAAGCAAGCATTATTAAGGCGTTAATGTACCAGGGCACGGGTTCGATCCCTTCCTCTAGTATTTTTATTTTCCATGTTTTCTTGTTTACAGATCCAGTGCAAATCATTCCTGCTCACTCACCTTGTAACCTCACCTCATTACCATTGGATCTTCATAACCCCAGATCATGCGTCTCAGATCATCACGCCCACGTTGGAGCCTCACTAGAGAACAACATTAGATCCCATTCAGGCTTGAGCTCATGATTTTGGTCTAACTAATCTGCTTCCCTTGCACCCCCCATATTTACTATCAGGCCCACCATTTCCTTTTTTATTTTATTTCTATTTCTATTTTTTAAAATAATTAAACTTTTTTTTTTATAATTAAAATTAAAATTAACTTAGATCTAGGATTTTTCTTTTATTAAATAATTAACTTTTCTTTTAATTAAATTAATTGAATTAATTAAATTATTTTCTTTAGGTTTTATCATTAAATTATCCTTCATTAAAAATAATTTAGGATTTTTATTTTAGGTTTAATTTAATTCCTTTTTATCAATTTAAAAACAATTAGGTTAGATTAATCATCATCATTCTTTATCAAGATAATTTTTCCAAATTTTCCCTCGTTTACAATCTTCGCGCTTTTCTTATTTTCGCATTAATTTTTCATAATTATGTAATTGATAAAGGTTGTAATAGCTTAACTAGGATTTACTATTTCTTCCCCCCATTTTTATGGTTTTGTATCCCCCTTCCTGAAGCATTGTAATAACGTCTGAAACTTTTTTTCCAGTATTTACCACTTTCCTTATAAACTCTGCTAGATGTATGTTAATAGGCTTGTATGGAAAGACTAAAAGCAACCATAGCTAACCCTAATAATCAAGATAATATATCTGGAAAAAATCACTTTTAACACATGCACCTCTAGGGTGACTCTACTTGTTTCCTTCAGAAAATAGTCATGTCCCTCGAACGTGGGACGCTTTAGCAAAAGACCCTCGGTTAAAAGATCGTAGTCCCTCGATGACCCTTCGATGTTGCCTCGGTAAACGATCTTAGTCCCTTACGATAAAATTTCTAAAGCGCCCTACGAGATGCTTTTATGACTGTACAATGACTCGTGGATGTCCCTCGCACATCCAATGATAGGGCTTCCTACTAACTAATGGTAGGATAGCACTATCTAAAGGAAGAGGAAAATAGCACGAAAGACTTTTGAGCAGGTAGATAGCTCGTAGTCGCTTGCTCACAATAAAATTTCAAAACAAATATTTTTTCACAATCACACTTTTCTCTGAAATATTTTCAAAATAAACACTTTGTATGTGTTCTCAACGATACGAGAATCATTACAAAGTTTGCCGAACTTAGGAATTTTCAAAATATCTTCAAAACTTACACATTCACAAATGATTTTCAAAAGTGAGCTAGCGATTTAGAGCTCATAGATAACTACGGATGAAAAGGGTGCTAACACCTTCCCTTTTCATAACCTACCCCTCGAACTTAGAAAAACTCGCACCTGTTCTTTTCATCCTTTCCTTTATTGGATAAAAGAAAAGTCGATGGTGACTCTTGCTATCCCTAACATTTATGATAAAATCCAAAACCAAAAGTCAGTTCTCCCACCATATTACAGAACTGGTGACTCTGCTGGGGAAAACTAAAAGTGGGGTTACCTTAGAGCTAGATCACATTTAAAATTCTTTACTTGCTTGATTTGTATGCTTTATATTTCAAGGCTTTGCTCGGGTTTATTTTTGTAAAGATCTTATACTCATATTTTGGGAATTTTAGGTAAGTAGCAATAGATCGTGAAAACCATACAGTGTATACCGATACGATTGAAGTGATGGCTACATTAGTGTGAAAGATTGGTTGGTGCCGGTGTCCCTTGAGTTAAGTCAATGAGAATGCTGAGCTTCCGTGTGGTGTCATAAAGAATTAACTGATCGTAGAACCTTAGTTGACATAACTTATCCATTAGAAAGTAGTGAGATGGTCAACTTTGGTGCATACTAAAATTGGTCGATACTCGATACTACACTCATTGAGATCAGACTCTCGGGATATTTCGGTCGCAAATCAGATGATTGTGCTGAAACAATTCCTGGGAGAAAAATCAGTGATATTGAGGCTCCTAGAACCCGATTACTTTTCTTAGGACAGGTTGAGCCAATTAAAACTCAAGAGGGTACTTACCTATAAACTCCATGCAAGCTTGAACCTAAGACCTTGTGTGTTTTGTTTGTGTATGATTAATTGTTCGAACATGACATCATAACATCATGACATTATAACATCATGACATCATACCGTATCATTTTCACTAACCATTTAAAGGACCAAGGGGATTTATCTTTGTTCTTTGTTGTAGTTTACGGCCTCCGCTCGCAAAAACACTGTCTGAATCAACTTTGTAAGGGTACCTTCTCAGCTTAAGGAGTTAGTCTCAAGGGTTCCCGAAAGTTCTCAATTCATCAGAAGACATGATCGACTACTCAGTTTGGTTACCCCAGGTTTTGATGAAGACATGGTGAGTGTTTTATTCTAGTTCTTTGACCCTGCACATCACTGCTTCACCTTTTCAGATTATCAGTTAGTACCCACAATGGAGGAGTTCTCTCAACTACTGGGAGTACCTGTTCTTGATCAGACACCCTTCACCGGTTTAGAGGAAGCCCTGAAACCAGAAGATATTGCAGTAGCCTTACACCTGAAGCGGTCTGACATTGTATCTAATTGGAAAACAAGAAGTGGAGTCAAAGGTTTTCTTTCTAAATTCCTGATAGAGAAGGCCCAACTGTTTTTGGATGCTCTGAGTTTTCAGGCCTTCGAGGAGATCTTGGCTTTGTTAATCTATGGATTGGTACTGTTCCCTAATCCAGACCAACTCATAGATATGAGCACCATTAAAATATTTCTTTCTCATAATCCTATTCTTACCTTGCTGGGAGATATTCTACAGTCTCTTCACATTGTAGTATGAAGATGCGAGGGACTCTCATGTGTTGTATACCTCTGCTATCCAGGTGGTTTATTTCGCACCTTTCTTGCTCGATAATGAAGAATGAACAAGGTTTGAAGTGGTATCAAAGAATAATGTCACTCTCTCATACGGGTATCTACTGGTATTCCTGATCTCACGAGGATGTCACTATCATTGACCATTGTGAGGAATTCCATAATGTTCCACTCCTTGGGATTAAGGGAGGTATTAATTACAACCCTTCTCTGGCTCTACATCAATTTGGTTATGCTCGAAGAGATAGTCCTCATGACTCGCTTATCCAGGGTATTGTATTCAATTACGAGAATGATCATCAAGGTTATCATCAAAGGTTTATATATGCTTGGGGCATGGTGAGCAAGATTGATAGCAAGGCTTTAGGACGGAAGAAATCCATTCCTATGGAGACCTACCTAAAATGGGTACGAACTCGTGCTCAAAACCTTATGATGCCATATCCTGTTATCCTACCAGTAATCATGGAGACTATTATCGAAGGAGACGTTTCACACACCATCCTTCATCTAGACATGCCCACTGACCTTGAAGAATTGCAGAAGTCCTGGATTCAACTCAAGGAAGAACGAGACACCTTTAAGACTCAATTCTATGCAAGTGAAGAAAGTGTTGGATCTCACAAAGAAACTTCACGAGGAGTAGAGTCTTAATGCATATGTCAACACGAAGAGGAGGCGTCCTTGGGAAACTTAGAGTTTTAGGAGTTTTTAATTTATTTCTTTGTAATATTTTGTATTCACATAATCTTATTAATAAAAATCTTTGTTTCTGTTTCCTTTTGGTTGGAAAACTTAAATTTCGTAAGGTCCTTGGAAACATTGCATATACATATCATACATATCACTGCATGACAGGTGTTTCAAGACAGGTTTCTTATCTTTTTAGTGTTTATTTCACAGAAAGAATGGCTCTCGAACAAACTGTTAAGGAACTACAAGCCTAGAACACCCATTTCTAGCAAATGTTCCTAAGCTTAGCCAAGGGGAAGGAAGAGCTGGAGGCCTTTATCACTAAAGAGAAGAAGGAGAAAGTCAAGAAACCAACTGGCATCCTAAATATGGGTAGGAGACTCAAAGGTCCGATCAAGCGAGATTTGGAGTTTGAAGAAGAAAATGATGACCTAGAAGAAGATGACAAAAGTATAAAGGCGAACAACCAGGGTTCTGACAAAGAAGAATAAAATTATTCAAATGAACAATATCCCACGGCTGACGACAAATACAAGCAACTGGAAGACTGTCTAAATGGTATGGAGATCTAGAAAGTGCCTGGATTAGATTTTGAAGAGTTAGGCCTTATCTCGGGGGTTGTCATCCCTCTGAAGTTCAAGGTCCCTACTTTTTACAAATATGATGGTGTGTCTTGTCCGAAACTTCACTTGAGATCTTATGTTCTGAAGATCCAACCTCATACTACTGATAGGAAGTTATGGGTCCATTACTTTCAGGAAAGCTTGTCTGGTACTCAGAATGGTTCTATCAACTAGAAGGAACCAACATTCACACTTGGGAAGATTTATCTACTATTTTTTACAAGCAGTATCAATATAATGCTGACCTTGCACCAAATCGAGTGCAATTGTAAAGCATGTCTATGGGCTCGAATAAAGGGTTTAAGGAGTAAGCCCAAAAGTGAAGAGACTTAGCTAGAAGGGTGCAACCTCCCTTGTCTAATCGAGAGCTTATTGATATGTTCCTGGGCACTCTGACTGGCCCATTCTTCAACCTGCTAATTGGGAGTTTGTTATCTGGTTTTACAGAGCTAATCCTAACTGGGGAGCAAGTTGAAAGCAGTATCAGGAGCGGAAAGATTCTGGTGGCTATGTCTTCTAGTGTTGTAAGAAGACGTTCAACAATAAGAAAGAAACCAATGTAGTTTATAGCCAAAAGGGTCGTAGTAAAATCGACTGCCATCAGTCTGTGGGAGCAGTGTTGATCTCTAATCCGGCGCCTGTTCAACAATAGCAATAGGGAAATCAGTGTAGGTCATACACTCTGAGGAGAGAGTTAACCAAGATTAGTATTCCATTGTTTCAGGCATTAAAAAATCCGTTGAAAGAAGAATTGATAACACTGCGGGATCATCCTCCTAATCCCAAAACCTCCTCTCCTAAGTATAATCTGAATGCGAAGTGTGCCTATCATTCTAACAGTCATGGGCACGACACCAATAACTGCTGGGCTCTGAAAAACAAAATTCAAGATCTGATTAACAACAAAGAGATTGAGTTTGATCCTCCGGAGACCCCGAATATAATTACCGCACCTATGCCAAAGCATGACCAAGGTGTGAATGTTATTGATGATGTCTCTACTATGGAAGATGCTGATAGTGACTTTGACAACTAGATCTTTCCTACTACTGGCAACGGGCTTAGCAATTGGAAAGCGGAGGACATTATCCCTGACTCCTTTAGTCAGGAGTAATAGCTACATTTCTGACTTATTGCTTTAAAATATTTTGGTTATGTAATAAAACAATGACTTTAAACCTTGTGCCTTACCGGGGGCACAATGGTCCATTTTTTAGGGTTGTTATCGTTCATCCGCATATGCTCATCTAATAAAACATTGGAAGTTTTTGCATTCAAATTTTGAACTCTCTGTCTTTTCATTACTTTATTAATTTTAAATATGTTCCTTACATACACCCATACACTACATTGCAAATCCACATCCACTCCGGATCTCGTCGATATTGATTATGCTATTGCCACTCATGACTTTGAAAATCTGATCTACCAAGCCAAGGGCGAAGGTGAGGAAGATTGTGAAATACCCGGAGAACTTGCCAGACTCTTAATACAAGAAAAAAAGGCTATTCAACCACATGAAGAGCCATTCGAAGTTGTAAACTTGGGTACCGAGACATATCAGAAAGAAGTCAAGATATGCGCAAACCTAGAGAGCGGTGTCAAGAACAGGTTAATTCAGATGTTGCACGACTATGTTGAAATATTTTCTTGGTCGTACATGCCATGGCTTGACATTGATATCGTGGTCCATCGTCGGCCAATAAAAGAGGGTTGTTCTCCGATTAAACAAAAGGTTAGTCGTATGTGTCCCGAGATGTCGGAGAAGATCAAAGCTGAGGTTATGAAGCAGTTTAATGCGGGATTCTTAGCAGTGACATCATATCCTCAATGGGTTTCTAATATTGTATCGGTACCAAAGAAAGACGGCAAAGTGCACATGTTGGTAGACTATAGGGATCTGAACAGGGCGAGCCCTAAAGATGTTTTCCCACTTGCGCATATTGATGTTCTGGTCGACAACACCGCTCAGCATAAGGTGTTCTCTTTCATGGATGGTTTCTAGGGTTATAATTAGATCTAGATGGTACCTGAAGACATGGAGAAAACTACCTTTGTCACACAGTGGGGCACTTTCTGCTACAAGGTTATGCCTTTTGGGGTAAAGAACACCGACATAACTTATCAGCGTGCCATGGTAGCATTATTCCATGACATGATTCATAACGAGATAGAGGTCTACGTCGAAGACATGATAGTAAAGTCACAGACTGAAGAAGAGCATCTTGATCATATGCATAAACATTTTGAAAGGCTGGAGAAGTACAAGCTAAGGTTAAACCCGAACAAGTGCACCTTTAGGGTGAGATTCGGTAAACTCCTGGGTTTCGTCGTCAGTGGTAAAGGTATTGAGGTTGACCCCACCAAGATAAAAGCCATTCAAGAAATGACGGCTCCCCGTACTGAGAAGGAAGTCAGAGGTTTCTTAGGACGACTGAATTATATTTCCCGACTCATTACTTATTTAACCGCTACTTGTGAGCCAATCTTCAAATTGCCGAAGAAATATCAAGTAGTAAAATGGAACGATGACTATAAAATAGCCTTTGATAAAATCAAGGAGTACCTACAAGAACCTCCCATTCTGATGCCACCAGTTGAAGGAAGACCTCTAATCATGTACCCCCACAGTGCTAGAGAATTCAATGGAGTGTGTATTGGGCCAGTGTGACGAGTCTGATCGAAAAGAGCATGCAATATACTACCTTAGCAAAAATTTTACCAACTGTGAAATAAGATACTCATTGCTCGAGAAAACATGTTGTGCTTTGGCATAGGATGCTCGCCGATTAAGACAATATATGTTGACTTATACTACTCTGTTAATTTCTAAGATGGATCCCATCAAATACATATTCGAGAAGCCAACTCTCTTCGGAAGAATAACCCGATGGCAAATGGTCTTTACGGAATACGACATTCAATACACCACTCAAAAGGCAATCAAGGATAGTATACTAGCAAATCATTTGGCACATCAAGCCGTAGACGACTATCAGTATATGAATTTCAAATTCCCGGACGAGAACATTATGTTGGTCACAGATTGTGAAGAACATGGACCATATGCAGGACTTGAGCCAGGATCCCAATGGACTATATGTTGTACCCCAATTTTTTCCCCTAAGATTCCTCTATCATCTTATATAAACTCAATCATATCAAAATCACACAAGGGTTTGGCTCTTCTCCCTACCTCTAGGTTTGCTTATGAGGAATCAAGCACTTTGATTTGTATATTAAGATCATATATGTCTTATATTGATTAGCTTTTAACTAAAAAATACAATGAATGTTTGCTCTAATTGATGATACTATAGGTGAGGGCACAACACATTTCATCAGGTTTATTCATAGGTTCATGAGTTTATTTTCATGCCTTCTTCAACAAAGCTTCATTGAGATTCAAGTTTCATCATTGAGAGTGCTTTAGAGTAATATCATGATAAGGTCTACTATGATACATCATGCCTCAATTTGTCAAAGGAAGTCAAAAGATACAATAATTGATTGAAGAAGTTTGACCTAATTGGACAAGTTCTTGTTTCCTTGATCACAAGTGCATAATTGTCTCAATCTTTAATATCTATAAGTGGTTATTATTGCTATAGATTCTTATTATAATCCACAACAACTTCTATTCACATGGAAAACTTTATTGTGCAAGGAAGATTGTCAAAATTGAAAGGGGTTTCCAAGTCATTTTGGTGCTTTAGGAGCTAGGGTTTTGAACTTTTAAGGGCTATATCTTGTTCATATTTTGATATTTTTGAGTGATTCCAAGGATATGCTTATCTTTAAAGGGTTATTAACCAATCACTTCAAAGGTTTCAAACAAATTTTATGTGGAAGATTCCTAATGATGAAGAAAGATTACAAGTCCTCTAGATATGCCATCAAATTCCCTTATGTGACTTCAAAGGATCACAACTTCGTCAATTTTTTATCTCCTTGATCCCATTCTTTTTCCATATTGATCTTAAGAATGTGAACTTCAACTTTTCTTTTATGTGCAAAGCTTTTAAATGGTTGGAAGATGCCTTGAGAACACAAAAGATTATAGGTCACCTCATGGATTTTCACCAATTTTACAAGGCCATAAATTTTTCAATACTTGGTATTTTTGAGTGATTCAAGTTTCACAATGCTCTTTGGGAATACCACTTCAATCTATCATCATTTATCTAAGTACAAAAAGTCAGCATCTTTTTCTCAACTTTGACCAAACACAACTTCTAGGTCAAGCATCCATTTGATCTCATTCTTGGCACATTACAAAGATTGTGACCTTATCTTTCAAATTCTTCAAGAATTATACCCTAAGATCACTTGAGCTGGAAATACCATTGATTCAAAGTTGGTACCTTGAAACTGAAGTTTCACTTCAATTCAGATTGCAATTTTCATAATAGGGCTTCTAATCACTAAATTACCATGGGTTTTCCACTTAAACATGATTAACAAATATGTCTGAATCATTTAGAGTGTCAAAACGCGTCATTTGGATGAGTTTTGATGCACATGTGGTCACACTTTCTACATGATCACAGGTGTGCACGAATTCAAGTGAAATTGCATCGTTCACTCCTCCTCGTAGTTCTATTCACTTCTCCTATAAATACAGGCTCTATTACACTCATTTTCATAAGCTTTAACAGCCAGAATCACCCTGCCAAACTCTCTCCATAACTCACAAATTCTGCAACATTGAATTTGGTTTTACAACCTTCTTCAATCCATTTTCTTTGTTAATTCTTTATCCTTGAACTTCATTGAAGCTAACAGAAGAAGAACCAAGCCTTGAAGCATCCTAAATCGTATTAGCCAAGTCAAGTTTCAGAGGTCAGAATTTGAACTTCAATAGGTAGATTCCTTCATCAATTCTCTCAAAATTTTCTACTATGATGAAGCTCTCATCATTCTGATACTCGTCACATAATTTGTTTTCAACTAGAAGCAACTTTTGGTCATGAATTTTCAAATCTCTGTTCAACTTTTCCTTCTGGTTTCTTGCAAATCGACTGAGCTACACTTTAAATAAATTTTCGTGAGGGTACGTTTGTCTTCGTCTTGATGAGACGAAGCGAATGACATTGGTATGAGCTCTTAATTTTACCGATTGCGAGACCTGCAATCTGCGTGGCTGGAGGTTGAAGATGACTAATGTGTCATCTTTCAACCAATGACAAGGCGCCACTTGTTTTTTTTTTAAATCTGATTTAAATATTTGATCTAGTGGTTTATTCACTAATGACCATGATATGCACAGCGCGTCAGATCCCTTGGATTTAATTACTAACGCATTTTGACATTGATCCAATGGTCTATATCTTTTTGGTATTATTTTTATTTTCTGATATTTTATTTTAATTGATTTAAACTTCAAAAATTCATAAAAAATTCATTTATGAGTCAAAAAATATGATAAAATTCTTAAAAATATTTTGGATTTTTCTCTTTCTGTTTTTTATTTTTTCATAATTTTATTTTATGATTTGATATTTTTTTCATAATTTTTTGCTTTAATTAACTTGTTTTAATTAATTAAAAATATTTTCCTTGATTTTTAAATTTTGAAAAAATTATGGAAAGGTCCTTTGGTCTTTTGACAATTTTTGATAACTTTTTTTTATTTTTATTTCTGATTTTACCATTTTTGGGTTTGTTTTTACTTATTTCTTTTATATCTAAAAATAGTTTATGGCTTTAAAAAATTCTGAAAATTTTTATCAACATTTATTGAATCATGTTTGACCTCTGATTATTTTTTAGGATTTTTATTTGGTATTTTAATATACTTTGTGTATTTTACCATTTATTTTCTTTTTATTTAACCATTTAAATTTTGTTTTACTAAATATTATTCTATTATTTTTATTTTGGTTCTGACTTGGACTTCATTTGGTGCCAAATTCCTCAACTTCATTGGATCTTGGGTTTTGATAGGTTGAGAAACCAAATCTACCAAAATGGACGAATGATATTGATGATATTTGAAACCCTAATTTCATACAATGCACCCCCTCCCTCTTCATCTTATCCCATTCTTATTTGTGCTACATGTTGTTAGAGGATGATTTACATATCATCTCTCCAAACATATGGCACATAGATTGCTATTAACCAGCCTCAAAATAGGTGTGACTTCTACATAAGTCCACTTATGATTGCTTAACATAATTCTAAATTTTGTTCCGAGTCGAGAAATGATCATCAGTGGCCCAAACCTATGTTTGCAAGCCCAAGTATGTTTAATTTGAAACCTTTGATCCAATAAACTTGAGGTTCATTGTTAGGAGGCTTTGGTCTTATCAATCCTCTAATGAGCCTTCATAAACTTTGGTCTAAGCGAATCATTTAAAAATCATTGATCATTTATTGTCGCCTGGAGAATTTTAAATGAATGATATACTTGACAAAAAGAAAATGAAACTTGTTATTGAGAGGCTTTGATTTTATCAATCTTCCAATGAGTTTTCAAATGCAAGTTTCAAGATGGTCATTCAACTAACTCTAATTTCTAACCCATTAACAATTGACTTTTATTTTTATGCCTTTACTTTATGCCTTTACTTTTACACACCATTTATTTTAGCATTTTCATTTCATGATATTTTAATCTTTGCTCACTTGAGCATTTATCTTTATGTCATTTTTATTTTGCTCACTTGAGCTTACATTTTTTTGAAGATACCTAATAACCAACTTGAACAATAAAAAACTTTAAGGTTACTTGGACTATTTGGTTACTATCCTTGGCATGATGGAGTTATAAACTTCTTGGACTTAGGAGTAGAGATCTTGACCATCCATGAGAACTTGTGACTTCTATTGTTATTTTGTCTGGAGTTCTTGGGGTTTACCCCTAATACATTGGGTTGTTTGTTTCTTTGTGTGCAGGTTATTCTGATTATATGCTTTTCCGGTGATTGGGAATTCATCTGTATACAGCCGTTACTCTATCCAATTTTTATGAAGACATAATGCATTTTAAGTTTGGTATTCTTAAAAGGTTTAATATCTTTGCTTATTTGGTTTCAATCTAAAGGATTGGAATTCTACATTGACTCATCATGTCAAGTGTTGTCTTCTTGTTGGTTAGACGGTTCTTTTCCCTAGCTTTTACCTTATGCTTTAGGATAGTCCCTTCATCTCCTCCCATCTTCTTTAATTTTAAAAATCTTCTCCCTCCTTTTCAAAACTATTATTGTTTTCCAAACTTGAATCACTTTCACAATAAACTTGGACTTAGATCAATGAATTTTCAAAATATTTTCTTAATCAAACTTTAAACAACTTAATAATACTTTGACATTTTTGTGAGAAGACTAAAAGTCAATCAATCTCATTCAAACCATTTTTCCATTTTTGATTTTTACTTTAAACTTTTCTCAAAATATTAGACTCTTGACAATCCTCATAGTGACGCGAACTACTATACTTCTAAAATATGCAGTGAAATGATATATTTTCTACTTGGGTGTTGAGCGAGGCTTTGTTGATTTTAAAATCTAAGCTATATCCTCCACCTTGAGATGACGCAAATTCTCCTTTCTCATAATCGTGGGTAGTAAGTATGTTTTCCACTCGAATACAAAAATGATGTCTCGTATCTTAAAATTAACCAACACATTTGTGTTTTAAAATTTTTAAAGGTGAACTACGAGTATCCTGATCCCCTATTGCACGGAAGGTGGTACGTAGGCACTAAAGGTTCGCAACCGCGATGGGTGCAAAAATTGTAAAAAATACTTCTTTTCTCATCTCCACCATCTATTTTTTATATACAACACTTATAGCCAAAATACACAAATTTACAAAGAGGTTCCTGTGGAGTATCATAGATGTTTAGGATGTTAATACCTTCCCTTTACATAACCAACCCCCAAACTTACATTCTCTCCCCCTCTTTTTGGGTTATTTGCTCTTTTCCAATTCCTTTGGAAACAATAAACCATAGTGGCGATTTTTATTTGATATGTGTGAGCTAAGTCCATCCAATGGCTTAGTCTCAACATTTCTACCGCCATAGAAAAAATGGTGACTCTGCTGGGGAAAGATTGACCAATTGCTGATTCATCCCTAAGTGGGTTGAGCCTATCTTTGTTTATTTGTGTATGTGCTATTATTTGTTTGTATATTATACATTGTATATATATTTGTATGGATTTTCCTTGTTTTCAGGGTGCTTAGTGAATATTGCCAAAACCAGCCGAGTGACCCGAGTGGTCGGGTTTTTTCCCCTCTCATTCAAGGGGAATGTTAATGTTGATAAAAGAATTGATGAAAGTAATGAACCTAAGAAATCAGTGGGAGAATCTAGTGGCACTACTTTGGAAAAAGATGTGGATGACCTATTAAAGATTATCAAGATGAGTGACTACAAGATTGTAGATCAGTTGTTGCAAACCCCATCTAAGATATCCATTCTAGCATTGTTAATGAACTCTTCTGCCCATAGGGAATATTTGATGAAAGTATTGGATCAGGATTTTGTGGAAAGTGATATCTCTGGACCAATTCAACAATGTTCTAGGGAATATTACATCTTGTAATAACCTGAGTTTCTGTGATAACGAATTACTTGATGAAGGAAGGAATCATAACCTGGCTCTCCATATCTAGATGCATTATAAGAATGACTCTTTGTCCAATGTGCTGAATGATAATGGATCTGCTTTAAATGTCATACCAAGGAGCACACTATTGAAGCTGAAGTACCAGGGAAGTCCCATGCGCCATAGTGGCATAATTATGAAAGCCTTTGATAGTTCGAGGAAGTCTGTCATCGGAAAAGTAGATTTCCCTATTCACATAGGCCTGCACTTATTTCAGATTACTTTCTAGGTTATGGATATAGTTCCCGCCTACAAGTGTTTATTTGGACGACCGTGGGTCCATGAGGCAGGTGTTGTTACTTCGACTTTGCACCAGAAGCTGAAGTTTATTCGTGAAGGAAAGGTGGTCATTGTAAATGGAGAGCAGGCTTTATTAATATCTCATTTATCCTCTTTCAGTGTTGTGGAAGCTGTTGAAGCTGCTATTGGAACTGAAGTCCAAGCTTTATCTATTGATAATGTAAGGGAAAATGAGAATTATATAGCTTCGTTTAAGGATTCTCAATAGGTAGTGCGTAATGGCCCTAGCAAGGTATGGGGGCAGATTGTTGATCCACCTATGAATAAGAATAGAGTTGGTTTGGGTTTCTCTGTGAAGAATAGTAAAGGGGAGATTATAAAGCTAAAGTTTTCTTTGGGAAAATATCAAGACATCTTTCACAATGGAGGTTATCTTCATCCAACTATTCCTAAGATCAATGCTATTCTGGAAGTTGAAGCAGAGCAAGAGATGTCGAACTATGTGACACAGGGAGTCAGAGTCCAAAATTGGATCACTATTGATGTTACCTCTTCCATTCATATTTCAAAGTAATTTGGTTTTTGTTAATCTTTTCAAAAAAATCTTTCACTCTACCCAAAGTGAAAGTATTGACATTGTATGGGCATATTTGTTGTTTTGATCTTTAAAATCATTAATAAAAGTTGTTTTTGATTCCCAAATGGTGTCTTTATTCTCGGATTTTTCTTGGAAAATGGTAATCAGAAAAATCCTTTCAAAATAAATAATAATTGTAAATAAATCCGCATAATCACTTCCTATATGTGTCAGTTTCTAAAAGCAATCATAAATCATATATGCAGATTAATTAAAAAACTCGTTGAGTACAATGACCCTGCACCCTCTCCCGACTTTGAATATCCTGTGTATGTGGCTAAAGAGGAAGAATATGATGAAATCCTAGAAGATATTTCATGGTTTCTCGAACGCGAGGAAAGTACCATTCAGCCATATAAAGAGCCGTTGGAGATAGTTAATTTGGGTTCAGAGGAAGATCCAAAAGAAGTCAAGATTGAAGCACTACTTTATCCCGATGTGAGGAGCAGGTTGATTGAATTGTTGAAAGAGTATGTGGACATATTTTCTTGGTTTTACCAAGACATGTCGGGTTTGGTTACTGATATTGTGGAACATCATTTTCCGCTAAAGCCAGAATGCCCGCCAATCAAGCAGAAGTTGCGAAGAACTCACTCTGATATGGTAGTGAAAATTAAAGAAGAAGTTTTAAATAAAATTAATCCAGGTTTTCTTGTAACATCAGTGTACCCTCATTGGATTGCCAATATTGTCCCAATACCAAAGGAAGACGGAAAATTATGCATGTGCATTGATTAAAGAGATTTAAACAAAGCTAGTCCAAAAGATTACTTTTTGTTGCCACACATTGATATGTTGGTTGGCAGTATATAAAAATTCAAAGTATTCTCGTTCATGGATGGATTTTGTGAATATAATAAAATCAGAATGGCTCCTGAGCATATGGAAAAAACAATGTTTATTACACCCTGGGGAATATTCTATTACAGAGTGATGCCCTTCGGGTTGAAGAACGCTGGTGCAACGTACTAGAGGGCTATGACAACCCTATTGCATGATCTGATGCACAAAGAAATTGAGGTATATGTTGATGATATGATTTCCAAATCCCATACTGGAGAAGGTCATATAGGAGATTTGTTGAAATTGTTTCAGCGTTTGAGGAAGTATTGTCTCCGCTTGAATCCAAATAAATGCACCTTTGGTTTTCGATCAAGAAAATTGTTAGGTTTCATTGTTATCCAAAAAGGAATTGAAGTTGATCTTGACAAAGTTAAGGCAATTCAAGAAATTCCTGCACCAAGAATAGAAAATTAAGTTAGAGGCTTCCTTGGGCGGTTGAATTACATTTCCAGATTTATTTCCCATATGACTGCAACGTGTGAGCCGATCTTTAAGTTGTTAAAGAAAGATCAAGGTTGCTTATGGACAAATGATTGCCAAAGGGAATTTGAAAGTATTAAAGAGTATCTGCTTAAACCTCCTATCTTGCTACCTCCTATTGAAGGAAGACCATTGATTATGTATCTGATAGTGTTAGATAATTCCGTGGGTTGTATTTTGGGACAACAAGATGAAACTGGGAGAAAAGAATATGCCATTTATTATCTCAGCAAGAAATTTACCGACTGTGAGTCACGATATTCTATGATGGAAAAAACCTATTGTGTTTTGGCCTGGGCGGCAAAACGGTTGCGGCAACATATGTTGAATCATACTACTTGGTTGATTTCCAAAATGGACCCAATTAAGTATATTTTTGAAAAGCCTGCTCTTACTGGAAGAATTTCTCGTTGGTAGATGTTGTTGTCTGAATATGATATTGAATACCGTACTCAGAAGGCTATAAAAAGAAGTGTGTTGGCAGATTATCTTGCTCACCAACCGGTTGATGATTATCAGTCAGTTAAATATGATTTCCATGATGAGGATGTGATGTTTTGAAAATAAAAGATTGTGATGAACCTTTGCTTGGGGAAGGTCCTAATCCTGAATCCCGGTGGGGTATGGTGTTTGATGGAGCTATAAATGCTTATGGGAAATGAATTAGTGTTGTGATTATCACTCCTCATGGGTCACATATCTCTTTTACGGCAAGATTGGTATTTGATTGTACCAATAATATGGCAGACTATGAAGCTTGTATCATGGGGCTTGAAGAGGCTATAGATCTCAAAATTAAAATTCTAGATGTATATGGCGATTCAGCTATGGTAATAAATCAGATTAAAGGAAAATGGGATACTCGTCACACTGGCTTGATTCCCTATGAAGACTATGCTAGAAGATTATTACCCTTCTTTAATAAAGTTGAATTCCATCATATTACCAGAGATGAGAATCAGATGGCAGATGCTTTAGCCACTTTGGCTTCTATGTATCAAGTAAATACTTGGAATGATGTGCCTCGTATCACAGTTCAACATCTGTATTATCAGCTCATGTGTTTGCAACAGAGGGAACATCAGACGAAAAACCTTGGTATTATTACATCAAGAATTTTCTCCATACTCAGGAATACCGGGCTGGTGTGTCAAACAAAGATAGAAAGACATTGAGAAGGTTGGCATGCAGCTTTTTCCTCAATGAAGATGTGATATACAAAATAAATTATGACATGGTCTTGCTTAGATGTGTGGATAGACACGAAGCAGACATGTTGATGCATGAAATCCATGAAGGTTCCTTTGGTACTCATGCCAATGGACATTCGTTGGCAAAGAAGATGCTTAGGGCAGGTTACTATTGGCTGACAATGGAATCTGACTGTTACAAATTTGCAAAGAAGTGCCATAAGCCAGATTCATGTTGACAAAATTCATGTGCCTCTGACGCTTCTCAATGTTATTTCTTCCCCGTGGCCTTTTTCTATGTGGGGAATTGACATGATTAGAATGATTGAACCCATGGCGTCGAATAGACATCGTTTCATCTTGGTGGCAATAGACTACTTCACAAAATGGGTGGAAACAACTTCATATGCTAACGTCACTAAGCAGGTGGTAGTACGCTTTATCAAGAAAAATCTTATATTTTGGTATAGTGTGTGTTGTACCCCAAAATTTGCCCTCCCATATTTCTCAAAACATTTCAAGAAAGATCCCCAAGTTGCTCAAGGTAGTCCAAGGGTTGGCCAGACAAGCTCTCTCCTAAGGCAGTCTACCTCAAATTAGGGTTTCATGTTGCATCAAGATACTTTAGTCCAAGGGACCCCAAATGCTCAACATTGTCCTAATATCTTCTCAAGATCATCCATGTCAATTTTCAAGCCTTGCAGAGGAAGTTTGCTCAGTCAATTGCTCAAAGGCCTGAAAATCGACTATGCTAGGGCAAAAGTCAACGGTGGCCCACATACAGTCAAACTTTAAGATTTTTGGTCAACATCCTCATTTTGAAGTATATTCCATCATTTTATCAAGGTTTGATCATGATTCATCAAGGATTGCTCATAATTTATCAAGACTCAAAAGTTGCTAAATTAGGGTTTTGTAGGAAAAGTCAACTCAACTTTGACCAAGCATAACTTTCTCATAATTTATTATAAATGACCCATCCAAAGCTCATATTCAAGAGGATGCAATTCCCTACAATCCATCTTCAACTCCAAAGATCAAAATATGCACTCACAAGAAGTTATGAATTTGGACATTATAGGTCATTTTGAAAAGTAAACAAAAACACCTTTTTTTGTCAAAGTTTCATACATGAGAATGGAATATCAAAATGAGATGAGACCAAAAGGGTTGATCAGAGGACATCTCAATCTTCCTAAAAAGTCTAAGAAAACCTCTAAAGAGTCTAAATTGAGGAAGTTATGCATTGTTGAAGTTGACCCTTTTTGCAAAATTGCCAAAAGTCAACTATCCCCAAAACTTCAAATTTTGCCAAATGGGTCCATTCTTTTTCACTTGTTTTGAGTTGGCAACATAGCCCACGTGCTCTAGCCCTTGCCACTTGTCCATGTCTTATTTTTATTAATTATTTTGATTTTTATTTGAATTAATTGGATTTAAATCAAATAAAATCAAATAAAATCCAAAAGCATTGATAACAAGGATTTTGTGATCATTTCAGATCTTATTACATAGCTAGGATCAATCAAACTCGTATTAAGGCATATGTGTACAAAGAGATTGGATTTCGACCAATTTTGGAAAGCTTTAAAGAAGAATCAAATCAAATATCAAAATCATTGATGGAGAGGGATTTGGATGCAATATTCAAACCTAATGCCTTCACTAATACATAAGGAGGCGAGGCAGATCAAAAGAGGTGTTAGAAATCAAGCGCAGAGCAAGAACAGAATTTGCAAAAACAAGAAAAAAGTGTGAGGTAGAATTGGTGGTTAGAGGTATCCTCAAGGCTTGGTATATGTCCCAATCGCTTCCTGGCAGTCTCCACAAGTGAAATCAATCGAAACCAAGCGTTTTCAAGCCCTCCCACGCGCTGTAAGTCCGTCACGGTATCACTGTGTTCTTGAATTCGATTAACATTATTCTTGCATCCATAGTGTAAAATAATTGCATATTCTTGATCACCATGTTGTTTGCATACTTTCTACAATACTCAATTTCATTTATATGGCATGTGTTGTAACTCACCATTGTTAGGTTTTCAAGCTTGTTTTTAGGGCTTTCAGTTTCAGGGACAATTAGCCTTCATAATGGGTATGGTTGAGATCAGGAAAGTGAGACAAACTCAACCACGACGTTGGTTTCCATTTATGTGGCTTGTAGAGGATTTTGGATGGACCCCTGCTTGTAGCGACGGACAAAACGTCTGTAGGTAAAAGTATTTTACTTTTACCCACGAAGAGAGGAAGGGGACGATGAGTTGTCACCCTCCATAGGCCAATTCAAATTCCAGCGTGTTTTTATTTTATTTTCCATTATATTTCTTGTTTCTTATATTATTATTATTTTGTAATATGTTAACAAATGAAAACAAGTGCTCCAGTGGTTACCAGGTGGATATTCAAGGCGTTAGAGGTTGGAGGTCAGGGGTTCAACCCCTGCCTCCAGTATTTGTTATTTTTCATCATTATTTCAGGAAATCCAGTGCACGCTTGATCCTGATGCCCACCATACTCCTTCATCGTCCATGCGCCAGATGGCCAGATGGCCAAATCTGGTGGCCATCATTGAGGGCACACCAAAGACCAAGTCAGTGCATACGCGCAGGATCCAGAAAGTCAGCATGGACCTCCATTTGGGCCCAGATTCTTGCTAGGCACACCCCCCAATTTCAGGCCCATCTATCTCTTTTATATTTTGTTTATATTTCATTTAATTATTTTTATTTATTTACTAACCAATAAAACAATTTATTTTTTTATCAAAATCATCAAAAAAATATTTTCATGCCCAATTATAATCATAATTTTTATTTTTTATCAATAAATATTAATTAATTTAATTAGGTTAATTTGTTAGATAATTTTAATCTATTTTGCAAATATTTAAAACTAATTAGAATCAATAGGTTTTTTAACGTTAACTTAATTATTTTATCTCTTTCCTAAAATAACAAAAAAGCAAAAATATGTTATTTAATTATTTTTCATTTATTAATTTAATAACTAATTATTTTAGCATTTAATTTTAGAAATTAATTTCTTTTCTTAAAAAATAAAAACCAAAAACATTTTCTTTTAATTAGGAGGGTCAAAACCCTAGTTTTCGCATTCGATCTAATTGTCTCGCGCGCTTTATTTTTTCTTTACCCAAATTATTGTATCTGCTCCCGGTTTGTAATAATTTTAATTAGGACATTTATTTATTTTTTCCGCTTTTAAATTTCAAAGGGTTTGTTTTTGGCGATATAAATACCCGACGCCTTGTAATAGCGTAGTTTAATTTCCTCACCTTTAATTTTTTGCAAATATTCAACTACTAGATGTTTGATAATAGGGTTGGCATGACAATAATGAATGTCTAATTTAAAACAGTTAGATCACCCTTAACATGTGCAAAGATAAATAATCTGAAATCAACACACTCGCACATGCGCACTCCTAGGGTACATCCCACTTTGTTGCCTTTGTAAACGGTCATTGAGTATAGATTGTTTTAGAGGCCGCCCTCTTGTCTAAAAGATCATAAGTTTCCTCGAAAAGGTTGCCTCGGATATCATTGCCTCGGATAAATGATCTAAGACATTAGGGTTACCACTAAGACGTCCTAACGTTGCTTTAGTGACCGTATGTCCCTCTTTCGAATTGACCCTTAAACTCCAACGACGGTGCTACCTACTCACTAATAGTAGGATAGCATTGTCTAAAGTAAGCAAACATAGAACGATTCCTTTTTCAAGTAGGTAGATTAGTTCTTAGATACTTGCTCATCCAAAACAAAACTTTTTCTCACACTTACACTCTTTTACAAACAAGTTTTCAAAAACACTTCATTACACTCTTGAAGACAGAAGCAAGATTTAAATCGAAGTTAAAACAAAAACTTTTCAAAACCCACAAACACAAAGAAAACAATTTTGAAAATGATGAGCAAGTACCTAAGAGCCCGTAGATAACTACAGATAGAAAGGGTGCTAATACCTTCCATTTCTATAATCTACCCCCCGTACTCAGAAATATCTCGAAAAAGGAATTTTTCTATGCTTTTTTCCTTTCCTTGTTGGATAAAATAAAAGACGGTGGCGACTCTTGCTTACCGCGACATTTTGCAAAAACAAACACAAAACGCAAACCAGCATTTCAAAAACAGTCAGTTCTTCCACCGTATCATAGAACTGGCGACTGTGCTGGGGATTTAATAAGTGGGGTGTACCTTAGGATTAGTTCATCATAATGTTTTCAATTTCTTGATTTGTATGATTTATCTTTGTGGGTTTGAATCGGAGTTACTATAGATCCTAACTCGGATCTGGGGATACCTTTTAGGTAAATAGCAATAGACTGTGAGGGAACTGTATGGCATAGACCGATACAGTTGAAGCAGTAGCTACGTTGGTGTGGCACTTTAGTTTGTATCGATATCCCTTGTGGAGGAACAAGCAGAATATGGGGCTGCTAAGGGGTCATCAAGCACCAACTGACCTTAGAACCTATAATTGACCAACTTGGCCATAGAAAAGTAGCAGTATGCTACACTCATTGAGACCATACTCTCGTGATGATTCCGGCTGCAAGAAAAGGTTGCTAAACTGGAATTATAACCGATCGAGGGTGGTCAGTGATATTGGGATCCTCTAGAACCCGGTTACTATTTCTAGGACAGGTTGAACCAACTAAACTGAAAGAGGGTAGTACCTAAACTCCATGCCAACCTAAAATCTAAGGGCTATTGTGTTACTTGTTTGACCTTACCATGTTTGCTATCTGTGAATACTTGTGATGTGTTTCTATCATGACATCATGCATCATGACATTACATGCATATTTCATCAGACTAACCCATTTCAAAGACCGAGGGGATTCATCTTTGTTCTGTTTTGCAGATCATGGCATCTATGTGCAGAAATACTATTCGGATCAACTTCGTACAAATCCCTGTTCAAATTAGAGACTTGGTTGCAAAGGTTCCTGACACTTCCTTTTTTGATAGAAGACATGGTCACCTCCTCAGTCTAGTCACTTCCAAGTTGGATGAACAAATGATGAGTGTCTTATTCCAGTTCTTTGATCCATTATACCACTGCTTCACCTTCCCGGACTATCAGTTGGTTCCTACTTTGGAGGAGTTCTCTGATTTACTTGGTATTTCTATTCTAGACAGACACCATTTACAGGTTGGGAGATAGCTCTTAGGCCAGAGGATGTTGCTACAACCCTACATCTGACAAAGGCTAATGTAATGTCTAACTGGGAGACTCAGAGTGGGGTAAAACGCTTCCTGGATAAGTTCTTGATTGATCAGGCTCAACAGTTTTGGGACAGTTTGGACTTTCAAGCATTTGAAGACATCCTAGCACTTCTCATCTATGGTTTGGTTTTGTTCCCTAACTCAGATCCTTTTGTCGACGTGAATGCAGTGAAGATCTTCATGTCCAATAATCTAGTGCCCACTCTCCTATGTGACATTCTACATGCTCTTTATGCCCGTACTGCTCGAAAATGGGGAACCCTTATGTGTTGTGCACCATTGCTGGCGAGGTGGTTTATTTCTCACCTCCCCAAATCTGTTTTGAAGAACAAGGAAGGCATGGGTTAGGCCTATAGGATCATGTCCCTTGCTCACACGGACATTATCTAGAGAACTAAAGACATGGAAGAGGTAGTTGTTATTGATCGCTGTGGGGAATACCCCAATGTTCCACTACTTGGAATTAGAGGAGGGATCACCTATAATCCTTGTTTGACCTTACGATAGTTTGGGCGAGCTAGGAGGGACGGACCTCATGAGTTGCTGCTTCCGGACATTGTCTTTGACTTCATGGGGGATGTTGAGGGACATCGGCGCAGATTCATACGAGCTTGGGACAGGGTGCACAAGTCTGATCCGCATGAGCTAGGAATGAAGACCTCTCTTCCGATGGAACCGTATCTCCGGTGGGTTCGAACCCGTGCTCAAAAACTATGGATTCCGTACGAAGCTATCTTACCGATAATTGTTGAGAGTGCTGATGAAGAAGGGGTTCCTCATACTGTCCTCCATCCACACATGCCTACTGACATTGGGGCATTAAAGAGGTCTTAGATCCAGTTGAGGGAAGAGTTGGATACTTACAGAGAGAAGTATCATGAACAAGAACGGAAGATCCTGAAGCTTACAAGGCAACTGGAGAACGAGAAGGTCCTCAATGATTATGTCAGCACCAACAGAAAATGACCATGGGAGAGCTGATGTCTTTTGCTATTTCTAGTTTTGATTTACTTTTCAGTTTTTCTTTTTGTAACGCCTTAAAGGCATCTGTTAAACATTAATTTCAAGTTTTTATCTAATAAAAGTGTGTTTCATTTTGTTTACGAATTTGAATCTCCAAAGCCTTTGAAATCATATCATACGCATTCCATTCCCATGCACCTCATTACAGGTACCCTTATAGGTTTCTCATCTTCTTCGCTGTTTATTTCAGCAATCATGTCTTCTGAAACGTCAAAATCAAGCCATCAAGGTTCTGCAAGCTCAAAATGCTCAGTTCCAGGAAATGTTCATGAACTTGGCCAAGGGTCAGCAAGATCTGAAGACTCTTATCTTGAAGGATAAGAAGAAGAAGAATACGGTCCTCCTAAATATGGGTCACAGGTTTGGGAACAGATTAAGACAGGATGTTGATTTATCTCACTCATCTGGAGGGGGAGAGAATCAGGAAGAAAGGAGGGCCCCTAGCCCTGTGGTTTCTGACCATGACTCCGACTTTGATGAAGACCAGTATCCTCCGGCTGAGGATAGGTATAAGCAACTAGAAGACCGGTTGAGCGCAATGGAGGTCCAGAAAGTCCCTGGTCTGGACTTTGGCGATTTGGGTTTGGAATCTGGGGTGTGATTCCCAACAAGTTTAAAGCACCAGTCTTTTCTAAGTACGACGGGGTCTCCTTCCCAAAGTTACACCTCCGCTCGTATGTTAGAAAGATTCAGCCATATACTGCTGATAAGAACCTCTGGATTCATTTCTTTAAAGATAGTCTTTTAGGGACTCAACTTGAATGGTTCTACCAACTGGTAGGAGCTAACGTCCATAACTAGGAGGACCTTGTTGCTGCTTTTTACGAGCAGTACCAGTACAATGCCGACCTTGCTCCCATGCGTACCTAACTTCAGGGTATGTCTATGGGTGCGAGCGAAGGTTTTAAAGACTACACTCAGAAGTGGAGGGACCTTGCTGGGAGAGTCCAACCACCTCTGGCTGATAGGGAGTTGGTGGATATGTTTCTTGGGACCTTGTCTGGTCCGTATTTTAATCATCTGATTGGGAGTTCATCGTCTGGCTTCACTGAGCTGATCATGACTGGGGAAAGAATTGAGGCCTATATCAAAACTGGCAAGATACAGAAGGGTGCTTCGTCAAGCACGGAGGAGAATCCTTTTAAGAAGGAATCTAGCGCATTTTATAGCTCTAGAAAACAAAATCGACCTGAGCACCGCCAAGCAGTTAATGTAGTGGTAATATCAAAACCTGTTGTTGCCCCTCAGCGCAACAATCAGCCAGGAGTAGAGAGGCCACCAAGACAGTTTACTCGGCTTAGTATGACCCTGTCTCAAATTCTGCCGCAGTTGTTGAAGACCAACTTGGTGACTCTAAGGGAATCCCCAAAGAATCCCATCACCACCTCTCCGTCGTATAATCCGAACGCCCGCTGTGCTTTTCACTCTGATAGCCCGGGGCATGATACGAATAACTACTGGGCCTTAAAGAATAAAGTGCAGGACCTAATTGAAGCTAAGGAGATTGAGTTTGAAGCGCCAGAAAAGCCTAATGTCATAACGGCACCTATGCCCAAACATGACGCGGGTGTGAATGCTATTGGGGAAGATGAAGAAGAGTTTGACATTGACAGCTGGATTTACCCGACTACCGATGGCGGATTAAGCAATTGGACAGCAAAGGACTTCGTGCCAATTTCTTTTATTACACAGTAATAATACTTTTGTTTTAAGTTTGTAACAGACAATTTTAAACTTTACGGCCCGATGTCTTACCCGAGGCACCGTGGATTTGTTTGTGAGGGCTTTATTATGTGTCATTTCCATATATCATCAATAAAAGCATTGGACGTTTTCTTGCATTAAGAATTTTACGCTCCTTGTTTTTCTTGTTCTATCTTACAAAATAGCTATTTGTCTCACACACACTCACATATACAGGTCTACATCCACTCTGGATCCCACTGATAACGACTCTGCTACTGCCAGTTATGACTTCGAAAGTCAGATCAACCAAGCTGAGGACGAAGGTGAGGATGATTGTGAAGTGCCTGGTGAACTTGCTAGACTGTTACATCAGGAAGAGAGGGCCATACAACCACATGAAGAGCCAGTGGAATCAGTAAATCTGGGCACGGAGGTAGACAAGAAAGAGGTCAAGATCGGTGCAGATCTGGAGCCTAGTGTTAAGCAACAGTTGATTCAGATGCTGCGTGACTATGTTGAGATCTTTGCCTGGTCTTATGAAGATATGCCTGGGTTGGATACCGATAATGTGGTTCACCGGCTGCCCACCAAGGAAGACTGTCCTCCAGTGAAACAGAAAGTTTGTCGAATGCGCCCAGAAATGTCTGAGAAAATCAAGGCTGAGGTTATGAAGCAGTTTGACGCCGGTTTTCTAGAAGTTACTTCTTACCCGCAGTGGGTTGCCAACGTGGTTCCAGTGCCGAAGAAGGATGGTAAGTTTCGTATGTGTGTTGACTATATGGATCTGAACAGGGAAAGCCCCAAGGATGATTTCCCTCTGCCTCATATCGACGTTCTGGTTGACAACACCGCACATCATAAGGTCTTCTCCTTTATGGATGGTTTCTCCGGGTATAACCAGATCAAAATGGCTCCCGAGGATATGGAGAAGACAACCTTTGTTACTCAATGGGGTACCTTTTGCTACAAAGTCATGCCTTTCAGATTGAAGAATATTAGGGCAACGTATCAGCGCGCCATGGTCGCTTTGTTCCACGACATGATTCATCATGAGATTAAGGTATACGTTGACGACATGATTGCAAGGTCCCAGACTGAGGAAGAACACCTTGACCATCTTCAGAAGCTATTTGGCAGGTTGAAGTTGTACAAGCTGAGGTTAAACCCGAACAAGTGCACCTTCGGGGTGAGGTCTGGTAAGCTGCTGGGTTTCGTTGTTAGTGATAAAGGTATTCAAGTGGATCATGCAAAGGTGAAGGCTATACAGGAAATTCCAGCTCCCCAAACAGAAAAAGAAGTCAGAGGCTTTTTGGGACGATTGAACTATATTTCCTGATTCATCTCACACCTGACTGCTACTTGTGAGCCAATCTTCAAGTTACTGAAGAAAGATCAAGTGGTAATATGGAACGATGAATGTCATGCCGCTTTCAAAAGGATTAAGGAATATATCCAAGAGCCTCATATTCTGATGCCAAAGGGAATCCCGGATTACGACCGGATAGCCATTTGATCTCTTCTAAAGACTGGATTACGACCAGACAAGAAGTAAAGTATTGTGAAGACTGGATTTCGACCAGATAACAGATAAGGGATACTGTGTATCTTGGATTACGACCAAACAGCAGTTCACCCGACCAGATACTATGAAGCTCGGATTACAACCGAGTGTTATTTGGCCCCAAGCTAAAGGGAATCCTGGATTACGACCGGATAGCCATTTGATCTCTTCTAAAGACTGGATTACGACCAGACAATAAGTAAAGTGTTCTAGAGACTGGATTACGACTGGATAACGATAAAAGGACTGAAACCTGGATTGCGACCAGATAACAGTACAAGACCTCGCGAAGTTTGGATTTTGACCAAATAGCAGTTTACCTGGACAATTACTAAGAAGCCTGGTGTCGACCAGATATTAGTGTGCCATAAATTCAAGTTAAAGCTCGGATGCGACCGAATAACATTTGAATTCCTTCTGAAACCTGGATTACGACCAGATAAGAATTTAGAAGTTGCGAAACTTGGATTACAATGGGATAGCAAGTTTAATTTCATCCCCCCAGTAAGTCATTTAAGGCCTGGATTACGACCAGGTAGTAGTCGGTCTTATTACCATGAAGCCTGGACCACGACCAGATCACAATTCATTTTCACCTCCTCGACTCAGAGATGATTCCTCAGTTGAGTATGGACGATCGAAGTTCCTAAATATCAACAGAGACGACTCACCAGCAGGATAACGGACGACGAAGCTCCTAAAATTTTATTTCTCTCAACAAAGATCATACTTCCCTAGCAGAATCTTCCACAATAACATGTATACAAGCTCTCGCTAAGGAATCTCTTATGCGATCGACACTCCTTCAGATGGCATCTTTAAGCCCATCCCCTCGTCAGCAATCTCCAAATGGCATTTGTAATCCCATTCCCGACATCACAAGACAACTACCACTTCATGCGAGTGAAAATTTCTGGGCACTCTAGTGTTCAATCATCTTCCACCTTCGGATTACGAAAGGCACGAAAGCCAATCTATATCCTCAGGTTTAATAAGATTGAACAGGGGCAGCTGTTGTACCCCAAAATTTTCCCTCCCATATTTCTCAAAACATTTCAAGAAAGATCCCCAAGTTGCTCAAGGTAGTCCAACGGTTGGCCAGACAAGCTCTCTCCTAAGACAGTCTACCTCAAATTAGAGTTTCATGTTGCATTAAGATACTTGAGTCCAAGGGACCCCAAATGCTCAACATTGTCCTAATATGTTCTCAATATCATCCATGTCATGTTTCAAGCCTTGTAGAGGAAGTTTGCTCAGTCAATTGCTCAAAGGCCTGAAAATCGACTATGCTAGGGCAAAAGTCAAATGTGGCCCACATACAGTCAAACTTCAAGATTTTTGGTCAACATCCTCATTTTGAAGTATATTTCAGCATTTGATCAAGGGTTGATCATGATTCATCAAGGATTTCTCATAATTCATCAAGACTCAAAAGTTGCTAAATTAGGGTTTTGTAGAAAAAGTCAACTCAACTTTCACCAAGCATAACTTTCTCATACTTTATGAGAAATGACCCATCCAAAGCTCATTTTGAAGAGGATGCAATTTTCTACAATCCATGTTCATCTCCCAAGATCAAAATATGCACTCACAAGAAGTTATGAATTTGGACATTATAGGTCATTTTGAAAAGTCAACAAAAACACCTTTTTTGTCAAAGTTTCATCCATGAGAATGGAATATCAAAATGAGATGAGACCAAAAGAGTTGATTATAGGACATATCAAGCATTCTAAAAAGTCCAAGAACACCTCCAAAGAGGCAAAATTGAGGAAGTTATGCATTGTTGAAGTTGACCCTTTTTGCAAAATTGCCAAAAGTCAACTATCCCCAAAACCTCAAATTTTGCCAAATGAGCCCATTCTTTTTAACTTATTTTGAGTTGGCAACATAGTCCACGTGCTCTAGCCCTTGCCACTTGTCCATGTCTTATTTTTCTTAATTATTTTGATTTTTATTGGAATTAATTGGATTTAAATCAAATAAAATCAAATAAAATCCAAAAGCATTGATAACAAGGATTTTGTGATCATTTCAGGTCTTATTACACAACTAGGATCAATCAAACTCGTATTAAGGCATATGTGTACAAAGAGATTGGATTTGGACCAATTTTGGAAAGCTTTAAAGAAGAATCAAATCAAATATCAAAATCATTGATGGAGAGGGATTTGGATGCAATATTCAAACCTAATGCCTTCACTAATACATAAGGAGGCGAGGCAGATCAAAAGAGGGGTTGGAAATCAGGCGCAGAGCAAGAACAGAATTTGCAAAAACAAGCAAAATGTGTGAGATCGAATTGGTGGTTAGACACATCCTCAAGGCTTGGTATATGTCCCAATCGCTTCCTGGCAGTCTCCACAAGCGAAAGCAATCGAAACCAAGCGTTTTCAAGCCCTCCCACGCGTTGTAAGTCCGTCACGGTATCACGGTGTTCTTGAATTCGATTAACATTATTCTTGCATCCATAGTGTAAAATAATTGCATATTCTTGATCACCATGATGTTTGCATACTTTCTACAATACTCAATTTCATTTATATGGCATGTGCTGTAACTCACCATTGTTAGGTTTTCAAGCTTGTTTTTAGGGCTTTTAGTTTCAGGGACAATTAGCCTTCATAATGGGTATGGCTGAGATCAGGAAAGTGAGACGAACTCAACCACGACGTTGGTTTCCAATTATGTGGCTTGTAGAGGATTTTGGATGGACCCCTGCTTGTAGCGACGGACAAAACGTCCGTAGGTAAAAGTATTTTACTTTTACCCACAGAGAGAGGAAGGGGACGATGAGTTGTCACCCCCCATAGGCCAATTCAAATTCCAGCGCGTTTTTATTTTATTTTCCATTATATTTCTTGTTTCTTATATTATTATTATTTTGTAATATGTTAACAAATGAAAACAAGTGCTCCAGTGGTTACCAGGTGGATATTCAAGGCGTTAGAGGCTGGAGGTCAGGGGTTCGACCCCTGCCTCCAGCATTTGTTATTTTTCATCAATATTTCAAGAAATCCAGTGCACGCTTGATCCTGATGCCCACCATACTCCTTCATCGTCCATGCGCCAGATGGCCAGATCTGGTGGCCATCTTTGAGGGCACACCAAAGACCAAGTCAGTGCATACGCGCAGGATCCAGAAAGTCAGCATGGACCTCCATTTGGGCCCAAATTCTTGCTAGGCACACCCCCAATTTCAGGCCCATCTATCTCTTTTATATTTTGTTTATATTTCATTTAATTATTTTTATTTATTTACTAACCAATAAAACAATTTATTTTTTATCAAAATCATCAAAAAAATATTTTCATGCCCAATTAAAATCAGAATTTTTATTTTTTATCAATAAATATTAATTAATTTAATTAAGTTAATTTGTTAGATAATTTTAATCTATTTTGCAAATATTTAAAACTAATTAGAATCAATAGGTTTTTTAACATTAACTTAATTATTTTATCTCTTTCCTAAAATAACAAAAAACTAAAAATATGTTATTTAATTATTTTTCATTTATTAATTGAATAACTAATTATTTTAGCCTATAATTTTAGGAATTAATTTCTTTTCTTAAAAAATAAAAACCAAAAACATTTTCTTTTAATTAGGAGGGTCAAAATCCTAGTTTTCACATTCGATCTAATTGTCTCGCGCGCTTTATTTTTTCTTTACCTAAATTATTGTATCTACTCCCAGTTTGTAATAATTTTAATTAGGACATTTATTTATTTTTTTCGCTCTTAAATTTCAAAGGGTTTGTTTTTGGCGATGTAAATACCCGACGCCTTGTAATAGCGTAGTTTAATTTCCGCACCTTTAATTTTTTGCAAATATTCAACTGTTAGATGTTTGATAATAGGGTTGGAATGACAAGAATGAATGTCTAATTTAAAACAGTTAGATCACCCTTAACATGTGCAAAGATAAATAATCTAAAATCAACACACTCGCACATGCGCACTCCTAGGGTACATCCCACTTTGTTGCCTTCGTAAACGGTCATTGAGTATAGGTTGTTTTAGAGGTCGCCCTCTTGTCTAAAAGATCATAAGTTGCCTCGGAAAGGTTTCCTCGGATATCGTTGCCTCGGATAAATGATCTAAGACATTAGGGTTACCACTAAGACGTCCTAACGTTGCTTTAGTGACTGTATGTCCCTCTTTCGAATTGACCCTTAAACTCCAACAACGGTGCTACCTACTCACTAATAGTAGGATAGCATTGTCTAAAGGAAGCAAACATAGAACGATTCCTTTTTCGAGTAGGTAGATTAGTTCTTAGATACTTGCTCATCTAAAAGAAAACTTTTTCTCAAACTTACACTCTTTTACAAACAAGTTTTCAAAAACACTTCATTACACTCTTGAAGACAGAAGCAAGAGTTAAATCAAAGTTAAAACAAAAACTTTTCAAAACCCACAAACACAAAGAAAACAATTTCGAAAATGATGAGCAAGTACCTAAGAGCCCGTAGATAACTACGGATAGAAAGGGTGCTAATACCTTCCCTTTCTATAATCTACCCCCCGTACTCAAAAATATCTCGAAAAAGGAATTTTTCTGTGCTTTTTTCCTTTCCTTGTTGGATAAAATAAAAGATGGTGGCGACTCTTGCTTACCGCGACATTTTGCAAAAACAAACGCAAAATGCAAACCAGCATTTCAAAAACAGTCAGTTCTTCCACCGTATCACAGTGTGCCAAGCAGAATTATCACTGATAATGAATCGAATTTGAATAACAAGATGATGACAGAACTTTGTGAAAAATTCAAGATTATCCATCACAATTCATCTCCTTACATGCCAAAAATGAATGGGGTTGTTGAAGCTGCTAATAAAAACATCAAGAAGATCATCCAGAAAATGGTTGTTACCTATAAAGATTGGCATGAGATGCTCCCTTTTGCTTTGCATTGATATCGTACATCTGTATGCACTTCAACAGGGGAAACCTCGTTATCTCTTGTGTATGGTATGGAAGAAGTGCTCCCTGTTGAGGTTGAGATTCCCTCTTTACGTGTGATAATAGAAGCCAAGTTGTCATAGGCTGAAGGGGTCCAGAACAGGTTTGACCAATTGAACTTGATTGAAGAAAGGAGAATGAAGGCCATGTTTCATGGTCAGTTATAACAGAAGAGAATGAATAAAGCTTTTGATAAGAAGTTCAAACCTCGTGAATTTAGAGAAAGCGACCTCGTGCTTAGAAAAATCATGTCTTTTAACACTAATTCTAGAAGTAAGTGGACTCCCAATTTTGAAGGCCCATATGTTGTCAAGAAAGCCTTCTCCAGCGGTGCATTAATTCTTGAAACTATGGACGGCAAGGAGTTCCCACGTCCTATGAATGTTGACGTAGTCAAGAAATACATTGCCTAAATAAATAAAAGAACAGTTCGCTAGGTTGAAAACCCGAAAGGGCGGCTTAGGCAAAAAATAACGTCTCGGTGGGCTGGAAACCCGAAAGGACGGTCTAGGAAAAATTAAGAGACGCAAACAGAATAAATTCCCCCGCTAGGCTGAAAACCCGCAAGGGAAACCTAGGCAAAAGTTAGGGATTTTCTTGGCAAGTAACTGCGTCAGACAAGACTTGATCATTGAAGCAACAATCTTCTGGGATCCTCACCACACTTCAACAAAAGTTGTTGCTCAGGAATTCAAAGTTTAGGGAGAATAGTCATCATTGTATTTTGATGTATCTTTTCCAATATATTACCATTTTCCAAACTTTGTAATCATATACGGGGTCTCGCCATTCATAGACTACCATTCTATTAATAATGTTTAAGCTTTTATACAATTCTTTTATAATTCTTATTTTATTTTGTTTGCAAAGATTCCTTTTATTATTGATAGTAGTTTTCAAAACAAAGAGATTTAACAATAAAATTGTTTTTGAAAAGAATTTACAAATTACTTTTTACTTTAGATTTTGTGATTCAAGGAAAACAAAAGTAGTGATTCCGAGGGTGGACGAACTCTGAAATTTTGGAAATGTGTATTCCCCGAGAAATTTTTTCCTAGGTCACTCTTGTTGATATGTGCATGACTTTGTGTTTCTCAAATAGTTAGAGGTGATACCAATTGATGTATGGTGTTGTGTTGGATTTGTAATCCCATATTTCCCGAGTCAAATCTTGGTTCATTTGTTGATTATTTTGATTTTGGGTTTGCATGGTATGAAGCCTCTATCCCAGGTTCCCCAGTAAGACAATTAGATAAGGGTAGCGTCTTTTCTAAGAAGTGTTGAAACAATTATCAACTTTTTGGGTTTTCTCTCGCCTAGTGTTGGGTTTGTGATCGGTGGATCGGGAACTGACTGTTTAACGCTGGTTCGCGAAATGTCGCGGAAGCAAGAGTCGCCACCGTCTTTTATTTTCTCCAAATGGAAAGGACAAAAGCACAGAAAAATTCCTTAAAGAGATTGCTCTCGGTTCGGGAGGTAGGTTATAGAAAGGGAAGGTGTTAGCACCCTCTCTACCCATGGTTATCCATGGGCTCTTAGATACTTGCTCACTTGTGTTTTCAAAAATGGTTTGTTTGCTTTTCAACTGTGGGTTTTAAAAAAGTTTCTTTGAAAATTTCAGTTCGACTCTTGTATCGGTCCTCAAGAGTGTTTGAAAAATGCTTTCGAAAGCTTTTTGAAAATGTGTTGGTGTGAAAAGTATTTTGGATTTGTTTTGAGATTTAGAGCAAGTATCTACGAGAACCTACCTACCCTAAGGAATTCGTCTGTGTAAATGTCCTTTAAAGTAGTGCCATCCCACCATTGAGAGATAAGTAGCACCACCATTGGAGGTGTTCGGGTCAATTCGAGGTTCGGGACATGGTGATCACCAGAGCAATGGGAAGACACCTTAGAAGCTACCCTCATGCCAGGTTCCCGGATCATGAGGACTTACTAAGACATCCTCTACTCGACGATCACCTTTCGAAGGCAAGGCAACAGTGAGGCGTACCCTAGGGGTGGTGTGTGATTTGTGTGTCATGTTCAGTTATTTTGTCTTATTCATGTCAAGGTGATCTATGCGTTTGTTTTTATTTTATCATTCATTCTTGCATGCATTTATTAATAGTTAAAAAGATGCGGAAATTAAAAGTTCTAAACTATTACAAAGGCACGGGTCCACATCGCCATTTTATATCCAGGACCCGATTTTGACAGAAAAATAAAGAAAGTAAAGAAAAGTGCGAGAAAATTAAAAGGTTACATGGCCTTGGGAGAGATACATAAATATTATAAAGAAATAAAATAAATATGCGCATAAGAATTAAATCGAAACGAGGGCGTTGGACCCTTTTTGCAAAATTAAAATTACATGGAATTAATTAATTAAAAAGAAAAGGAGATGTTTTTGGTATTTTTTAGTATTTTAGGATTTTAATGAAAAAGAATTAATTGAGATAAATGCTAACCCTAATTCTAGTTATTTTAATTTATTAAAAAAAATGTTGAAATTTTTAACCTAAAATTAACCCTAATTAATTTACATGCAAATTTAATAAAAATAAATATTTAATTATTTAATTATTATGGAAGAAAAATAAAAAGGATAAAAAATTAATATGAACCCTAGTTCTATGTTTTTTAGATTTTTATTAAAAGAATTAAAATTGAAAACCTAATTTAAAACTAATCAATTTATGAATTAATATAATTTATTTAGGAAAACACTAAAAATAAAAATAGTTATTATTTTTCTCTTTTCTGATTTTTATGGGTTTTTTATATTTTGTGAAAATAATAAATTAATTAAACACAATAATTAAAATAAAAATAGAAATAATGCAAAAGAAAATATTTAAAATGGCAAACCTAGGGGGGTGGCAGTCCCCAAAGTGGAGGTATAGCCCAGGAATTTGAGCCCAAACAAGCCTGGCCTTGTTGACTTTGGCACTAGGGTGTATACGCGTTGACTACAATCCATGGTATTGCGCAGTTCTTGGCCTTCTGATTGTTCTATTGGGACGCGTGGACGTTGGATTTGGTGGGTGCATGGTACGCTTCAACATTAAATCTGCATAGGAATATTAGTTGGAAAAATACATGGAAATAGTGAAGACCTGGGGCTCGAACCCAGGTCATGACTGTTACCAACAAAGCCTTCTACCAACTGCTCCAACCAACGCGCTTGTATATTTAACATCAAACAATTAATATAAAATAAAACAAACATTGATGATGTTTTTAGCGCGAAAATTTAAAAGAACCAATGGTTGCTGGCCACCACATCATCTTCTTCGTTGATTTTATTTTCCTGAAAATACAAAAGAAACAGGCAACGGTTTTTCAAGCGTTCTCTTAGGCATGTTTTGGGAAAATAGTGAATATCCCTGTGATGCTCATAAATTGAGCGCGATTATGCCATTGCTTTCGTCCAAACGCACTGATTTGAATGGTGGTGGTTTCATATTCCAATTTTTCCTCATTCAAAAACCCCTAATTCGGAGCTTCCTGAACCCTAATGAACAACAATGGCATAATTGCGTATAATGCATAAAAATACAATTAAGATAGATGGTTAGCTTCAGAACAAGTCAATTAGTGTGAATGCATCAAAAAAACGCAATGAAAATGCCTTAAATATGAAACACGATTATGCATTTTTTTTGAAACAGTCTGAATCTCTTGTACCAATTTCGGGCGTGTAAAGGTTGGAAAGTGATCCAGTTAGCTTCAGTGGGACACAAGGAAGCTTTTGCAATTGGTCTTGTGCTTTGAATCCACCTAAAACCTGATTTTCAGTTTTGAGTTTTCTTGCAAAAAATTTCAAGTTGGTGAATGGTTTCTAGCGCAGCTCAGTGGTTCTTTGAATTAGGGTTGTGTTCTATGTATAAGTAAGAGTGAATTAGGTCAAGAATTCTGATCAAAATCCATGCATTGATGGTTTATGAGATTTGATTTTCTTCAAGATCTTTTTCAATCTTTTTCCATGCTATTTGATACCAAATCATGCCAAAACTTTCCCTAATTGATCATGCACGAATTTGAGTGTCCAATGAGAATAATTTCTGCACAAAAAGATTTTATTTCATTAGTTTTGTATTTTTCATGCATTTTATTTAATTAAATGAATTATTAATGATAAAAAACCCAAATAAATAAATAAAAATGGAGAAAAACTTCCCTTTGGGCCTAATGGTCGTGTGCATGCTTGGGATAATGAATTGTGGAAGAAAAATGGGCCCATTAGCAATTTTAGGTCATTTGAACCAATGTTGACTTTTCAAAATATCCAAAAATTTCCCAACTTCCACAAGGCATAACTTGCTCAATTTTTAAGCTTTGCTCATGTTCTTGGACATTTTGGAAAGGACTTGGAGTCCTCTAACCAATGTCTTTGGTCCATGTCTTTTTGATTTACCAATCTCAAGTTATGGCCTTTGACTTAAAGTCCCTTTTTGTTGACTTTTGAAAATGACCTATAATGTTGAAATTGATAACTTTTTGTGAGAGCATTTATTGGACTTGAAGTATGAAGATGAGTTGTAGGAAATGTCTTTCTCTTCAAAATGAGCTTTGGATGGAATTTTTCTGATAATCCATGTGAAAGTTATGCCCTGGTCAATTTACAGTTGACTTTTTCAACTGTCCAAATAAGGAAACTTTTGCATCTTGATGATTTTTGAGCCAAGCTTTGAGAATCATGATCAAGCATTGATCCAATGATGTTTGTGGCTTCAAAATGATATGTTGACCAAAAATTTGAACTTTTGACTGTCAAATGACCATTTTGCCCCTACAGTTGACTGTAGTGCAATTAGTGTTTTTGACTGTGCAATTTTGTGCTGAAAGTCTTGAAACTTGATATGAGGATGCTTGACCATATTTGTAGGCATGTGAGACTTGATTGGACCTTTGGAAACTTCATTTTATTGATCAGAACCAAAACCCTAATTTTGACTGCTTAGGAGGCCCTTGAATTGTGCAACCCTTGGGGAATTTTGAAGCTTTGACTTGACAATTCTTGGAGAATATGGGAGGGAAAATTTTGGGGTACAACAGGGTTTAATTTAGAATCCCCGTAATTTTTATTTTTTGTTGTATTGTTTAACTTCTTAGATCCCCAAGTAAAGTTGACATAACGTTTCTCTTTGAAAGTTGTTATCCCCATATGGTTTCATAATTTCTCCCCAGGGAATCTTGTGTAATCACCACTCTTGGTATTGAAGAATGTATTTTGGGCTCCCCTCGACGATGTGGTATTGTCCTACCCAAGGAAGTCAGCATGAGATCTCCAGTTGATATCTCGACGATGTGGTTTTTATCTGCTCTAATGAAGTCAGTGTTATTATCTCCAGTGGAAATCTAGACGTTATTTTCCCCATTGAAGTCTGTGTGATGTTCCTCAGTGAATTCTGTAGGAGAATGTTATATCCCTATAACTGTTTCAATTTATCGTTATAATTTGATTACTTTCAAATTGTGTTTCTTCCCAGAGGCGTTAAGCCATGAAACAGGAATTTGTTTCCTTAGTTGGTGTTTACTTTCTTATAAAATGTTCATCCTGCATGTGATTTAGCTGAGTATTGACTTTACCCAAGCCGGTTTTGTCTCGTTATTCCTAGGTGTTGTGTGTTTGTGTTGTCAGCATATATATGATAACATGCATACATTCATACATACATTATTCATAGATGAATTTTAAATTCATTGCCCATTTGCATTCATTAATGTTCTGTTGGCATATTATCCTATTTTACAGAGTTATGTTACCCTCTCTCCAATAGAGCGACAACCTTATGCAGAAAGTGTATATTCTTTCAATTTCCCCACTGAGTTATCCCTCATGGAATAATTTTGATTCAAGCCTTCCTATTCAGCTCATTGTCTGGTTAGGTCAGTGTTTCCCTTTTGAGTTTATTTTTCATCAGGTACTATCTTGGTTGACTGTTTCACTCTGGTTTATTTTTTATTTGGATCTGTGGCTCCTGACAACATTATTATTATTATTATTATGATTTTCATTGTATTTAAACCCTAGATTGAGGGTGTGCATTTATTTTGCACAAGAAGACTTTATTTCCTCAGTATGAATATTTTGAAACTTCCCCAAAGAAGTCATATTTCTTAGCCTAAAAGATTTATTATAACAACAAGTGGAAGGTCTCTTTATTTGAGCAACTTGTACATCCCCAGTAAGTCTGTTAGTTCCCCGAGAATATTCATTTGTTTACTCCAATGGATGGTAGTCTCCTCATTATGGGAGATAGTTTGTTGTTGAGATATTTACTCCAATGGATGGTAGTCTCATCATTATGGGAGATAGTTCGTTGTTGATATTTGTTACTCCAATGGATGGTAGTCTCATCATTATGGGAGATAGTTTGTTATTGAGATGTTTACTCCAATGGATGGTAGTCTCATCATTATAGGAGACAGTTCATTGTTGATATTTGTTACTCCAATGGATGGTAGTCATGTCATTATGGGAGATAGTTGGTTGTAGAGATGTTTACTCCAACGGATGGTAGTCTCGTCATTATGGGAGATAGTTTATTGTTGAGATTTGTTTACTCCAATGAATGGTAGTCTCTTCATTTTGGGAGATAGTTTGTTGTTGAGATTTGTTACTCCAATGAATGGTAGTCTCGTCATTATGGGAGATAGTTTATTGTTAGGATTTGTTTACTCCAATGGATGATAGTCTCGTCATTATGGGAGATAGTTTGTTGATGATATTTGTTACTTTAATGGATGGTAGTCTTGTCATTTTGGGAGATAGTTCATTGTTGAGATGTTTACTCTAATGGATGATAGTCTCGTCATTATGGGAGATAGTTCGTTGTTGAGATGTTTACTCCAATGGATGGTAGTCTCGTCATTATGGGAGATAGTTCGTTGTTGATATGTTTACTCCAATGGATGGTAGTCTCATCATTATGGGAGATAGTTCGTTGTTGATATTTGTTACTCCAATGGATGGTAGTCTCATCATTATGGGAGATAGTTCGTTATTAAGATGTTTACTCCAATGGATGGTAGTCTCGTCATTATGGGAGATAGTTAGTTATTGAGATTTATTACTCCAATGGATTGTAGTCTCGTCATTATAGGAGATAGTTCATTGTTGAGATTTGTTACTCCAATGGATGGTAGTCTTGTCATTATGGGAGATAGTTCGTTGTTGAGATTTGTTACTCTAATGGATGGTAGTCTCGTTATTATGGGAGATAGATCGTTGTTGAGATGTTTACTCCAATGGATGGTAGTCTCGTCATTATGGGAGATAGTTCATTGTTGATATTTGTTTACTCCAATGGATGGTAGTCTCGTCATTATGGTATATAGTTTGTTGTTGAGATTTTTTTACTCTGATGAATGGTAGTCTCGTCATTATGGGAGATAGCTCGTTGTTGAGATGTTTACTCCAATGGATGGTAGTCTCGTCATTATGGGAGATAGTTCGTTGTTAGGATTCACTTTTCTCTAAGGTAATTCACTTTTTTCCAGTCATAAGTACTGATGTTATCATTTGTGACCTAACCTAATATTGGTATTTACTGGTATTATCCTACCATTTCTTTCTCCTGTGAGTCGACATTACTGTTTTTTGCTATCTTCTCAGTGAGTGGATAGTTTGCAGTTAGCCGTCGATCATTGTTATCCTTTACTTTGATCCTAAATATTTTATTTGATGATGTTTTATGTCCTCCTTGGGCTTTACCCTAATAGAGTAGAGTCTTTTGTTCACCAGTGATTTATTTTCCTGGTCGGATTTTCCTTTTGATCCTTTATTGTATTTTCTGTTTCCCCAGTGGTATCCTGTGTCACCTTAGGATTTGTTTGTTTGCATGCACAACCATATGCATTGCATGGCATCTTAGGGCTAAAAATAGGGCTTGTTTTATATTTAAGTATCTTCAATCGCGTCGACACAAAGATTTTAAACTTCATATCTCCAGATAGAAGACACTTAAATAAGGGCAGTTGTTGTACCCCAATTTTCCCCCCTAAGATTCCTCTATCATCTTATATCAACTCAATCATATCAAGATCACACTAGGGTTTGGCTCTTCTCCCTACCTCTAGGTTTTCTCATGAGGAATCACCAAGCACTTTGATTTGTATATTGTGATCATATATGTCTTATGTTGATTAACTTTTAACTAACAAATACAGTGAATGTTTGCTCTAATTGATGATACTATAGGTGAGGGCACAACACATTTCATCAGGTTGATTCATAGGTTCATGAGTTTATTTCCATGCCTTATTCAACAAAGCATCATTGATATTCAAGTTTCATCATTTAAAGTGCTTTAGGGTAATATCATGACAAGGTCTACTATGGTTCATCATGCCTCAATTTGTCAAAGGAAGTCAAAAGATGCTGATTGAAGAAGTTTGACCTAATTGGACAAGTTCTTGTTTCCTTGATCACAAGTGCATAACTCTCTCAATACTTAATACTTGGAAGTGGTTATTGTTGCTATGGGTTCTTATTATCATCTACAACAACTTCTATTCACATGGAAAAAGTTATTATGCAAGGAAGATTGTCAAAACTGAAAGGGGTTTCCAAGTCATTTTGAGGCTTTAAGAGCTAGGTTTTGAACTTCTAATGGCTATATCTTGTTCATATTTTAAGATTTTTGAGTGATTCCAAGGATATGATTCTATTTAAATGGTTATCAACCAATCACTTAAAAGTTTTCAAACTAATTTTATGTGGAATATTCCTAATGATGAAGAAATATTACAAGTCCTCTAGATAGACCATCAAATTCCCTTATGTGACTTCAAAGGATCATAACTTGGTCAATTTTTTTATCTCCTTGAGCCCATTCTTTTTCCATATTGTTCTTAAGAATGTGAACTTCAAATTTTATTTTATGTGCAAAGCTTGAAAATGGTTGGAAGATGCCTTGAGAACTCAAAATATTATAGGTCACCTCAAGGATTTTCACTAATTTTACAAGGCCATAACTTTTTTAATATTTGGTATTTTTGAGTGATTCAAGTTTCACAATGCTCTTTGGGAAATTCACTTCAAGCTAGAATTATTGATTAAATCAAGATTTTGAAATAAGGACTTTTTTGGAATCAAAACATTATAGGTCACTTTTGAAGAAAAACTTATAATTTTTCTAAGTACAAAAAGTCAGCATCTTTTTCTCAACTTTGACCAAACAAAACTTCTAGCTCGAGCATCCATTTGATATCATTCTTGGAACATTCCAAATATTGTGACCTTATCTTTCAAATGCTTAAATAATTATACCCTAAGATCACTTGCGCAAGGAATACCATTGATTCAAAGTTGGTACTTTGAAACTGATGTTTCACTTCAAGTCAGATTGCAATTTTCATGATAGGGCTTCTAATCACCAAATTACCACACGTTTTCCTTTTAAACATGATTAACAAATATGTTTGAATCATTTAGAGTGTCAAAACACATCATTTGGATGATTTTTAATGCACACGTGATCACACTTTCTTCATGATCACAAGTGTGCACGAATTCAAGCAAAATTCAGTTCTTTAATTTACATCATTCTCCCTCAAAGTTTGTTAGAGAAAATTTGAAAATGGAAAAGAAGAGTGGAAATGGAAAGTCGTTTATTATTTATGGAAAGTGTTGTACCCCAAAATTTCCCCTCTCACTTATCAAGATTTTGCTCACAAGATCTCCTTGGACTCAGGATTGCACTAGGGTTTGATCAACTCAAGACACCTCCTTAAGCACTGATGACCAAAATTAGGGTTTGGGTTTGCACAAGTATTTTTGAACCTCAAATTCCCCATATGACTTTCATGGATCATTATGGACCCCCAAGATTACTCATGTCAAGTTTCAAGCCTTGGATCACACTTTTGCTCAGTCAATTGAGCAGTTGACCTAAAACTCAACTATATTGGGGAAAAACTCAACTGTGGCCAATTTACAATCAAACTTCATAATTTTTAATCCACTTCAACATTTTAAACCCATATGTATCATTTAAACAAGTTTGGACCACAATTCCACTAGAGATTTGATCAAATCTCCAAAAGGGCAAAATGGTCAAAATTTGGGTTTTGACTAGGAAAGGGCAATTTCTGATTTTTGACCTAGAAAATGATCAATTGGTTTAAGGCATGATCTAAAGAGTCCAATTGACTCATTTTTACTTCATGACATGGTTCAAAACATTGCAAGTCCACTGGATTGATTGAAGAATTTTGCAGTCAACTGATCAAAAGTCAACTGTATACTAAAAAGTCAAACTTTGACTTTTTACTCAAATTCAAATGCCAAATATCACAATTCATCAAAACATGTCAAAATATGAAACTTATTCATCAAGAAATTAAAAATTCAAGATTTCATTTTGTAAAGTCAAAATTTCTAAACTTAGAAATTTTTCTAAGTGTTGAAAATTTCTTATTTTTTCATAACTTTGAGCAAAATTTTCACTATGATGCAAAGTGATTCAAGAGAAACTTCCAACATTAAATTTGTAGATCTCCATGAAATCTACAACTTTTCTTCACACAACTTCTCCCAAAAGTGCTTGGATCTCAAGTTATAATTTTAAGAACATGTGGTCATGAAACAAAACACTTAGTGAAATTTTGCCCTAACTTGGTCAGGATTTTGACCCAACTTCATGGCACTTTTTCATATAGTTCCAAGGGGAATCTTCAAAATAAATTAAAATATGGGTTGTAGAGAACATTTCAAGTTTCCAAAATATCCAAGAACTCCTTGAGATCATTATTGAGTAGAGAGAATCGAAGAGATGAAGTTAGGGTTTTATCACTCTAATTACAAGTCATTTTAGTGATGAACAATATTCAAATTCAAAGTTGTGCTGCATTAACTCTACTTTGCAGGCCTCAAACTTGTTAGCCACTCCATAATTAATGGTTTACACAACTGTTAGAGGCCTCACTTCAAACATTCAATGCATGGACATGCTTTATTTCCATTTTTGGAAGAAAGGTTACATTGTCATTTTGATAAAGTGACTTTTTGTACAAAACTTGTTCTTGAGCCTTGCACTTGTTCTCTTATGATCAAACAGGTCCTATAACTCATGATAAATGTTTCAAAAACTTACAATCACCCATCCCATGCTTGTACGTCTCCTTGAAACTTGTTTCCCTCTTTTCTTCAAAAACAAGTAACCTAGCCAAAAGCTAAGAACTGGTACTTCTGATTGTTAAAAGCTCTCAAACACTTTTGCTTATAGATACACAAACTATTTGCACCAAAGACACGAATGCTCAAGCCTTGAAAGAACCTAGAACTCATAATCACACTTCACACTTCCATTTTCACACAAACTGACCAAAAACTTGAAACTCATAATCTACTCGTACGTTTCTTAGCCTTTTGGTTTCTAAAGTCTCTAAACATCATATAGAGTTTATCCCACGCCCTATTATAAAACTGTAACACCATTAACACCATCCTCCATTTCCAAAAATAGAGCTCTGCACATTGACTTCTCCAAACCATTTCAGCCATCCATTGCTCAAGCTAATCATTGCATTAGCTTCCTGGGACCTCAAGGAAGCTAACCTGATCATCACCATCACTTGAAACAAGCTCAAACTCAAAAAACGATTTCCAGTTTTGAGGTAAGTTTTCTAACTTTGTAACTCTTCATACAGGCATCATCATTGATTTATTTTTGAACAAAACATGTAGATATCATTTCCCTAAAGCTAACCATATCCATAGTTTCCATTAATTTTGCTTGAGCTTAGAGAATTTCGAAACTAAAATTTCTGAGATTTTAGGGTTCAGATTAGGGCCATTAAAATTCATGCTTATCTTTGATCTATAGTTTTAATGCTTTACATTTCTGAAACCGTGAGAAAATTTGCTACAAGTTTCATGTTTACAGTTTTAATTTTTGATGAGAAATGAGCAAGTTACAGTTGGTCTGGCTGGAGGTTGAAGATGAAGTCATCAGGGCATATTTTGCCTTGTATATTTATTGATTTTCCTATGTTAACTGGTGTATAGCCACCCTAGTGGTAGAAGCGCGTGTCTGTAACCTTTGGGACCTGGGTTCGAGCCCTAGTGGTACCCTTTTGTATTTTTTTACATTTTTTTGCTTGTTCTGACTTTTTTTGCAGGCGCTGGGCTCCATCTTTGGGCCTATGTTTTTTTGCTATTCCTCGCCCCCCTGGAGGCTATTTGCACCTTGGCCCAATTTTATTTTATTTCTTTATTTTCATTTTACTTATTTTCTTAAAATATTTTTCTAATACTAAAAAATCATAAAAAATACAAAAAATATTAGATTTTCATTTTAACTTAGTTTATTTATTTTTCTCACACAAAAATTATTTTATTAATCATACCTTATTTATTTTTACTTATTATCTTGTAAATTAAATTAAAACTAGGTCATTTACTTATTTTATTTTACACCAATTAAAATTTATTCTTTTAATATAAAAAGGCCAAAAATATTTTATAATGCTATAAATATTTTTAAGACAAAAATACTAAAAAAATACTTTTCTTAAACTTATTTTTTTTTATCAATTAATAGAATTTGGGTTTTATTTAAAATCTTTTCTTAATAAGTTTAAGTTTGATTAATTATTTTCTTTAAATTAATTAGGTTAAAACAAATTCCCTTTTTCTCATGAAAACCAAACAAATATCCATTTATTTTTCATTTTTCATTTTTATACATTTTTCATTTTATACTTTGTATTTATTTATTTCCTTGTACATTGATGTCAATTCAATATGGTTGTAATAAACTAATTAGGTTTAAAATTCTAGCAATCCCCATTCAATTTGTACACCCCCTCCCCACAAATGTTGTAATAGCATAGTAACTTTAAATTCCACAATTTATCGCTTTTATATATAACATGCTAGTAATTAGGGTTTGTATGGAAAGACTAAAACTAATACTTAGAAAACCCTAATTCAAGACAAAAACAAGCACGAAAACAATACATTTGCACACAAGCACCCCTAGGGTTATTCCACTTGGTTGGCTTATACAAAATGGCCATATAACTCATGTAAGGTATCTTAGCAAAAACAAAGCAAATACAAGATTATAATCCCCCGATAACGTTATCTAAGTTGCCTTTCAAATGATCTTAGTCCTTAAAAAGAATGCTAAGATACCTTGCAACATTGCTAATCATGGTTATACGATGACCCACGCCCGTCCCGTTTACATCCAAAGATAGGGTTACTTACCAAATCAATGGTAAGATAACAATGTCCAAGGAAAAGTAAAATGAACAAAAAAGACTTTTGAGTAGGTAGAATGCTCCTAATTACTTGCTCAATTTCAAACAAACACCTAAACTTTCAAAACATCTTATAAAACTTGAAAACATTTTCAAAAGATCAACATCTTTGTATACATTCTTACGAACGAGAATCATTACAAAGATTGCCTAAACAATGGCCTATTTACAAAATACTTTAAAAAACCACACAAAGCACAATTTCAAACAAAAGCAAGTGATCTAGAAAGTAACTAAGATCCCATGGAAAACCATGGATGAAAATGGTGCTAATACCTTCCCTTTTCATAATCTACCCCCCGAACTCAATAAATAATCTCAAAAGTATTTCCTGTGCTTGTTTACCTTTCCTTTTGGATGAAAGAAAATTCGGTGGTGACTCTTGCTAACGGCAATATTTGCGATCAAATGCAAAACCTTCAAGTCAGTTCTCCCACCGTATCACAGATCTGGCGACTCTGCTGGGGACAATTCTAAAAGTGGGGTTACCTGAGGGTTAGATCACATTTACTTGCTTGCATTGTTTGACTTGTATGCTTTAAATTATGGTTCTTTGTTTGGGTTTGAATCCTCTACCCGGATTTGGGATACATTATAGGTAAGTAGCAATACGTTGTTGAAACTGTGCGGGGTATACTGACATGGTCTAAGTAATAGCTACGTTAGTGCGACATATTTGTGGGTACCGGTAGCCTTTGAGTTAATCAAAGAGAATACGGGGCCGTTGAGTGATGTCATGAAGCATTAATAAACTTTTAAAACCTTTACTTGACCAACTTGGCCTTTAGGATGTAGTGAGATGACCGACTTTGGTGCAGTCTGAAGTTGGTAGATACTCGATACTACACTCATTGAGGTTTGGTTTTTTGGGATATTTCGGTCGCTCTTAAAGAGGCTTGTGCTGAAACAATGATCAAGGAAACAAACCGGTGATATTGAGCTCCTTAGAACCCAGTTACTATTAATAGGACAGGTTGAGCCAACTAAACTTCAAGATGGTACTTACCTATGAGACTCCATGCAAGCCTAAACCTAAGGACTTATTTGCTTTGTTTGTATATACATACTTGTACATGGAATCATGAACATCATAACATCATACACATTCACTAACCATTTCAAGGATTTTGGGATTCATCTTTGTTCTTGTTTTGTAGGACATGGATTCTATTCGCAGGAAAACTATTCAAGTCAACCTTGTAAGGATCCCTCCATAACTTAAGGAACTAGCTTCAAGAATTTCTGAAAACTCTCCATTCACCGAGAGACATGGTCTCCTTCTCAACTTGGTCACCTCTAACACAAACGAGGACATGATGAAGGTGCTCTTTCAGTTCTTTGATCCTTTACACCATTGCTTCACATTCCCCGATTATCAACTAGTAATACTTTGGAAGAATTCTACCGACTCTTGAGGATTCCCATTCTCAATCAACTACCTTTCAACAGTACAAAAAGAGATCCAAAGCCAGAAGATATTGCTCAAGATTTACACTTGTACTCATCTGATGTCACAACTCATTGGGAAACAAGGAGTGGTGTTAAAGGTTTCCTAGCAAAGTTCTTGTTTGAGAAAGCCCAAAACTATTGGAACTATTTGGATTTGCAATCCTTTGATGAAATTGTGTCTCTCCTCATCTATAGGATGGTTTTTTTTCCAAATCCCGACCAACTCATAGATGTGAACACCGTCAAAATCTTCATGTCCCGCAACCAGGTTCCTACATTGCTAGGGGACATCCTACATTCTTTTCACACTCTCACTATGAGGAAAAGAGGTGTCCTTATGTGTTGCTCTCCTCTCTTAACAAGATGTTTTTTTCGCATCTTCCCCAATCTGTATTAAGGAACGAGCAAGGTTCAAGGTGGTCACAAAGGTTGATGATGCTCAAACATTCAGACATTCATTGGTGCTCCCGATCTATAGAGAATGTTACTATTGTTGACCGTTGCGGAGAGTTCCCTAATGTCCCCTTACTTGGAATTAGGGGAGGTGTTTTACCCCAAAATTTTCCCTTCCATATTTCTTAAAATATTTAAAGAAAGATCCTCAAGTTGCTCAAAGTAGTCCAAGGTTTGGCCAGACAAGCTCTCTCCTAAGGCAATCTACCTCAAACTAGGGTTTCATGTTGCATCAAGATCCTTGAGTCCAAGTGATTCCAAATGCTCAAAATTGTACTAATATGTTCTCAAGATCATCCATGTTAAGTTTCAAGCCTTGTAGAGAGAGTTTGCTCAGTCAATTGCTTAAAGGTCCAAAAATCGATTGTGCTAGGGCAAAAGTAAACTGTGGCCCATATACCGTCAAACTTTAATATTTTTGGTCAACATCCTAATTTTGAAGTATATTTCATCATTTGATCAAGGTTTGATCATGATTCATCAAGGATTACTCATAATTCATCAAGACTCAAAAGTTGCTAAATTAGGGTTTTGTACGAAAAGTCAACCAAACTTTGACCAAGCATAACTTTCTCATACTTTATGAGAAATGACCCATACAAAGATCATTTTTGAAGAGGATGCAATTCCCTACAATCCATATTCATCTACCAAGTTAAAAATATGCACTCACAAGAAGTTATGAATTTGGACATTATAGGTCATTTTTGAAAGTCAACAAAAACACCTTTTTTTCCAAAGCTTATAATTTGAGCATGGAATATCAAAATTATATGATACCAAAAGGTTTGGTTAGAGGACATCTCAGGCTTTCTAAAGTCAAAGAACACTCCCAAAAGTTCAAAATTGAAGAAGTTATGCATTGTTGAAGTTGGACTTTTTTGCAAAATTGCCAAAAGTCAACTATCCCCAAAACTTCAAATTTTGTCAAATGGGCCCATTATTTTCCACTTGATTTGAGCTTGCATAGTTGCCCACGTGTCGTAGATTCAGCCATGAGCCCATATTTCATTTTTATTATTTAATTTGATTTTTTATTGAATTTATTCATTTTAAATCAAATAAAATCATAGAAACTACAAATAATTAATAACTCTTGATTTTTTGATTGTTTTAGGCTTTGTTCACAGCGAGCATCACCATCAAATTCGTATCAAGCCAAATCATGGGAAAAAAGATTGAATGGAATCAAATTTGGAAAGGTTTAAAGTGGAGATCAAATCAAATTCATATGCATTGATATGGGAAGATTTAGTCCATATTTGTTACCCTAATACACTACACAATACATAAGCAAGCCAAAGGAGACGAGATCAGGGTTGGAAAGTGCAGAGAGAGGAAGAACAAAAAGTGGAAAAATCCCAAAAAAGTGAGAAGTCGAAATCCAGGTTAGAGGCATTTTCAGAGGCCAAGACCTGTCCCAATCGCTTCCTGACCGTTCATACAAGCTACCTGGATCCAAAGCAAGCTTTTTCAGATGTCCAAGCACGTTGTAAGTGTCACGAAACATACCCCTGTTCTTGAATTCGGTTTGATCTATTCTTGCATCTATAACGAAAACTAATGGCATATTTGTGATCACAAGATCATTTCCAAGCTTTTTATATTACTCAATTGCATTTATCTGGCGTAGGAGAAGAACCACCATTATTAGGGTTCGTTTCTTGTTTTTGGGCGTTTCTATTCCAGGTACAATTGAAGCACATAATGGACATGGTTGTGACCGGGAGGGTGAGACGAACACAACCATGCCCTTGGAATTAATTTTTGTGGCCTGAGAAGGATTTTTGAGATGAACAACTTTGTAGCTACAGACTTTTGTCTGTTGGTATAGGTCAATGCACTTTTATCCATGGACGAGAGGTTGGGGACGATGCGTGGTGCCCCATCATTGGGCCATTCAAACCAAGCGCGCATTTTTATTATTTTTCTGGCAATTATTTCATTTTTATATAATATTATTTGTTTGCATTATAATAATAATTGAATCAGCGTGGTGTAGTGGCAAACGTGCAAAGAATTATCCTTCAGGACCTGGGTTCGAATCCCAGGTCCCCCTCTTTCCCAATATTTTTTTCTCTTCAGGTACTCCTATACGCACATAAACTTGCAGAACACCATGCATCCTCGTCCATGCAATAGCCAGATGGCCAAAGGCCAGATCTGGTGGTCCAGGAGTAGATGTCCACCATAGTCCAAGTCCACGTGTGCCTACTGAATTTCAGAAAGTCAAAGAAGGCCAGCACAATTGGGCTTCAGAATTGCTACTCACACCACAATTTCAGGCCCAATACCCTCCTTTCTTCCATTTATTTATTTTGTTTCATTAATTGTTTTTATTATTTTTATTTAATTTAATAATCAATCACAAAATTCCTCTTTTATTAAATAAAATCACCAAAAAATATTTTTATTCAATCAAATTTTAACTTTTATTTTTTGTAATAAATACTAATTAATTAATTTAGGTTTTAATTCTAGAATAATTTTAACATATTTTGCAAATAATTAAAACTAATTAGATTTAATTAGGTTTTAATTACTAATTCAATTAATTTTATTTTCTTTCTTAAAATAATCAAAACTCCAAAAATAATTTATTTTTCATTTAATTAATTTGTTAATTTAATTTAGTAATCAATTTAGGTTTAATTTCTTTCTTAAAATTAAAAACAACAAAAAGATATTTTCTTTAACCAAAAAGGGTCAAAACCCTAATCATGCATCTGATTTAATTTTGCGCCGCGATTTAATTTTCCTTATCCAATAATGTACCTGCTTCCGGATTGTAATAGTTAAATAGGACTTTTATTTATTTTTATCGCTTTATATATTTTCAAAGGGTTTGTCTTTGGCGATGTAAATACCCGACGCCTTGTAATTTAAATTCCGCATTTTATTTTCCGCAAATTATAACTGCTACATGTTTGATAATAGGGTTTGCATGACAATACTGAATGTTTTAACCTAAAATCAAATTAGATCACCCTTAACATGTACAAAGATAAAAAATAACTGAAAACGATACACTCGCACATGCGCAGTCTTAGGGTACACCACACTTGGTTGCCTTCGTACGCGGTCATTGAGTATAGGTCACTTTAGAGGTCGTCCTCTTGTCTAAAAGATCATAGTCGCCTTGAAATGGTTGCCTCGGATATTGTTTCCTCAAACAAACGATCTAAGACATTAGGGTTACCGTTAAGGCGTCCTAACATTTCTTTGGTGACCGTAAGTCCCTAATTCAAATTGACCCTCAAACTCCAACGACGGTGCTACCTACTCATTCATAGTGGGATAGCATTGTCTAAAGGAAATTAGCATAGAACGATTCCTTTTTCGAGTAGGTAGATGGTTCTTAGATAATTTCTCTTTTAAAACAAACTTTTCACACTTACACTCATTTTCAAACAAAGTTTTCCAAAACACTTCATACGCTCTTGAGGACAGAAGCAAGAGTTAAATCGAAGTTTCAAATAAAAAATGTTTTCAAACCCACAAGCACAAAGAAAGCAATTTTGAAAACATTTGAGCAAGTACCTAAGAGCCTGTGGATAACCACGGATAGAAAGGGTGATAACACCTTCCCTTTCTATAATCTACCCTCCGAACCCGAGAAATATCTCGAAAAAGGAATTTTTCTGTGCCTTTTTCCTTTCCTTGTTGGATAAAATAAAAGTCGGTGGCGACTCTTGCTTACCACGACATTTTGCGAAAACAAAGGCAAAATGCAAACCAGCATTCCAAAAACATTCAGTTCTTCCACCGTATCACATAACTGGCGACTCTGCTAGGGAGCTTATAAGTAGGGTGTACCTTAGGAATAGTTCATAATGTTTTCAATTGCTTGACTTGTATGCTTTATCTTTGTGGGTTTGAGTCAGAGTTACTATAGATCCTAACCCGGATATGGGGGATACCCTTTAGGTAAGTAGCAATAAACTGTGAGGGAACTGTACGGCGTAGATCGATACAGTTGAAACAGTAGCTACGTTGGTGTGGCACTTTAGTATGTACCGATATCCCTTGTGGCGCAACGAGGAGAATATGGGTCTGCTAAGGGGTCATTAAGCACCAACTGACCTTAGAACCTTTAAATTGACCAACTTGGCCATAGAACAGTAGCAGTATGCTACACTTATTGAGACCAAACTCTCGCGATGATTCCGGCTGCAAGAAAAGGTTGCTAAATTGGATTTATGACCGATCGAGGGTGGTCAGTGATATTGAGATCCTCTAAAACCCGGTTACTATTTCTAGGACAAGTTTGAACCAACTGAGCTGAAAAAGGGTAGTACCTAAGCTCCTTGCCAGCCTGAAATCTAAGGGCTATCTGTGTGACTTGTTTGCCCTTACCATTTTTTCTATTTGTGGATACTTGTGGTGTGTTTTCTATCATGACATCATGACATTTCATGCATCTTACATTGGACTAACCTATTTCAAAGACAGGAGGGATTCATCTTTGTTCTGTTTTGTAGGCCATGGCACCCATGCGTAGGAACACTATTCGGATCAACTTTGTCCAGATTCCCACTCAGCTCAAGGAATTGGTTGCAAATATTTCAGATACTTCCTCCTTTATCAGAAGACATGGTCACCTCCTGGGTTTGGTCACTTCCAAATTGGACGAGCATATGATGAGTGTCTTAGTCCCATTCTTTGATCCACTGTACCATTGCTTTACTTTTCCGGACTACCAGTTGGTCCCCACCTTGGAAGAGTTCTTCGATCTACTTGGTATCTCTATTCTGGAGCAGACCCCATTCACAGGTTGGGAGAAAATCCTTAGGCCGGAAGAGATTGCTTCAGCCATCCATCTGACAAAGGCTGAGGTAATGTCTAATTGGGATACTAGAAGTGGAACAAAAGGCTTTTTGACTAAATTCTTGGTTGGTAAGGCTTCTAATCAGTTCTGGGACAATCTAGACTTCCACGCATTTGAAGACATTCTGGCTCTTCTCATATATGGTTTGGTGTTGTTTCCTAACTCAGATTCTTTCGTCGACGTGAATGCAGTGAAGATTTTCATGTCCGATAATCCCGTGCCCACTCTCTTGGGTGACATTTTACACTCTCTTTATGCCCGTACTGCTCGGAAACGGGGAACACTTATGTGTTGTGTGCCATTTCTGGCGAGGTGGTTTATTTCTCACCTCCCCAAATCAATTTTAAAGAAAAAAGAAGGCATGGGTTGAGCCTATAGGATTATGTCTCTCTCTCTCTCTCTCATAATGACATCATTTGGACTATCAAGGGCATGGAATATGTGGCTATTATTGATCGCTGTGGGGGATACCCCAATGTCACACTAATAGGAACCAATATAGGGATCACTTATAATCCGTGCTTGGCCTTACGTCAATTTGGGCGAGCCAGGAGGGAAGGACCTCATGAGTTGCTGATGCCGAGTATCGTCTTTGACTTCCAAGGGGATAGTGACGAGCAACGCCGCATATTCATAAGAGCTTGGGATAGAGTACACAGGTCTGATCTGCACGAGCTAGGTGCGAAGACTTCTCTTCCGATGGAGCCATATCTCCGATGGGTTCGAATCCGTGCCCAAAAGCTAGGAATGCCGTACGAAGTCGTCTTGCCTATAATTGTTGAGGTTGCTGATGAAGAAGGGGTTCCTCCTACCATCCTCCATCCATACATGCCTACTGACATTGGGGCATTAAAGAGATCTTGGATGTAGCTAAGAGAAGAGCGGGATACTTATAGAGAAAAGTATCACGAGCAAGAGCAGAAGATCCAGAAGTTGACTAGGCAGCTGGAGAACGAGCGGACCCTCAATGACTATGTCCGCACTGACAAGAAACGACCATGGGAGCACTGATTGCCTTTTTGATTTACTTCTCAGTTTTTCTTTCTTGTAACGCCTTAAAGGCATTTGTTGAACAATTGAATTCAAAGTTTATCTAATAAAAGGGTGTTTCATTTTTGTTTACGAATTTGAATCTCTCGACATCTTTGAAATCATATCATACGCATTTCATTCCATGCACCTCATAACAGGTACCCTTACAGGTTTTCTCATCTTCTTCGTTGTTTATTTCAGCACTCATCATGTCTTCTGAACCATAAACTAAACAAGCAATCAAGGCTCTACAAGCTCAAAACACCCAGTTCCAGGAGTTGTTCATTAGCCTAGCTAAGGGTCAGCAAGATCTGAAGGCCCTTATCTTGAAATAGAAGAAGAAGAAGAAGAATAAGACAGTCCTATTTAATATGGGTCGTAGATTCGGAAACGATTTGCGAGAAGAGGTTGATTTTACCCACTCATCTGGAGGGGGAGATAATCAGGAAGAAAGGAGGGCTTCTAGCCCTGTGGTTTCCGACAACGAGACTAACTTCGACGAAGACCAGTATCCTCCGGTTGAGGATAGGTATAAAAAACTGGAAGACCGGTTGAGCGCGATGGAAGTTCAGAAAGTTTAAAGCACCGAGCTTTTCTAAATACGACGGGATTTCTTACCCAAAACTGCACCTCCATTCGTATGTTAGGAAGATTCAGCCATACACCGCTGACAAGAACCTCTGGATCCACTTCTTTCAAGACAGTCTCTCAGGGACTCAGCTTGAATGGTTTTACCAGCTGGAAGGAGCTAGTATCCGTAATTGGGAAGACTTGGCTGCTTCTTTCTACAAGCAGTACCAATACAGTGCCGACCTCGCTCCCACGCGTACCCAACTTCAGAGTATGTCTATGGGTGCGGGCAAAGGTTTCAAAGATTATGCTCAGAAGTGGAGGGACCTTGCTGGAAGAGTGCAACCACCCTTGGCTGACAGGGAGCTAGTGGATATGTTTTTGGGGACCTTATCTGGTCCGTATTTCAACCATCTGATTGGAAGTTCTTCGTCCGGTTTTACAGAGCTGATTATGACCGGGGAAAGTATTGAGGTCGGTATCAAATCTGGTAAAATACAGAAGGGTGCTTCATCAAGCACCGAGAAGAAACCTTTTAAGAAGGAGTCCAGTGCTGTTTACAGTTCAAAAAGTCAAAATAGACCTGAACGCCGCCAAGCTGTTAATGCGGTTGTTATTTCAAGACCTGTTGTTTCACCTCAGCGCAACAATCAGCCAAGGGCCGAGAGACCACGAAGACAATTCACTCAGCTCAACATGACTTTATCCCAAATTTTTCCACAATTATTGAAAACCAACTTGGTGATTCCGAGGGAGGCCCCGAAGAGTCCGAATACAACTTCACCGATGTACGATCTGAATGCCCGCTGTGCTTTTCACTCTGATAGCCAGGGGCATGATATGTATAACTGTTGGGTCATGAAGAACAAGGTACAGGACTTGATTGATGCGAAGGAGATTGAATTTAAAGCGTCTGAAAGACCTAATGTTGTGACTGCTCCTATGCCCAAGCATGGAGTGAATGCTATAGATGAAGACTCATTTGTGGTTTCTGTGAAAGACATTGTTACTCCATTGATGACTGTGAAGAAGAACCTTTTGTTAGCCGTTTTATTTTCGGGCTATGACGAAGGTTGTCGTATGTGTTCCGTCCTACCTACTGGTTGCCATCTTTTGAAGCCGGGTGTCCAACGCCTGATGGATAATAAAGAAATTTTGTTTGAGAAGACTTTTGTTCCTTTGGTCCCTACTGAAGAAGTTGCTATAATCACCATTCTCGACAATTCTTCCAAGGCTTCCTCGAGAAAGCCTGTTAGAATTACATATGTTCCAAGAATTGCACTGTTGATCATCATTGTTCCTGGGCCTATACCCTATACGTCAAATAAAGTTGTCCCATGGCACTACGGGGCTGACGTATACTATCACGGAGTTAAGCAAGACTTGAGTGTTGAAGAGGCTGATACGGACGTCAGCAATATTGTTGGACCTGCCAAAGTCACCCACAGCGGAAGACTTTTCTCCCCTGAGATCTCTCCACCAACTGTCCGGAAGCCTGTTGTTGTTACGCCTGTCAATACACCTGCTAGTGTCCCTGTTCAAGTTCCAATTCTTACCCCTGTTGCCGAGTCATCTGACACTCGGGGCAAAGGGACCACCGATGAGCCTGCCCAGACGGAGGCATCGAAGACGATTACTGTTGAAGCCTCTAGACAAGTGATGGAGGAAATTTTGAAGATCATCAAAAAGAGCGACTATAATATAGTCGAGCAGCTGGGGAAAACCCCGTCCAAAATCTCTATGTTGTCTCTGTTACTATGCTTAGAAGCCCATGCCAAGGCTCTGATTGCTTTCCTGAAGACTGCGCACGTGCTGCAGGAGACATCAGCTGATCAGTTTAAAGATTGTGTGGCTAGTCTGACAGCAGATAATGGGTTGGGTTTCTCTGACACTGACTTGACTGCTAAGGGGAAAAATCATAATGATGCCCTACATGTCTCCATTGAATCCAGGGGCACTACTCTAGCTCACGTGTTAGTGGATATTGGGTCTTCGTTGAATGTGTTGCCCAAGAAGGCACTAGACCGTTTAGACTGTGAAGGGTTGGAGCTGAAGACGAGTAACATTGTAGTCAGGGCCTTTGATGGGTCCAAGAGAATGGTACACGGAGAAGTGTATATTCCGATTAAGGTCGATTCTCAGGTTTTTGAATCTAAATTCTATGTGATGGATATTTGGCCATCTTATTCTTGTTTGTTGGGTCGCCCGTGGATCCACAAAGCAGGGGCAGTAACCTTAACGCTCCACCAGAAGCTAAAGTACCCGGTGAAAGGGAAAATTGTGACAGTACAAGGAGAAGAGGAGTACATGGTGAGCCATCTCAACTCTTTCCGATATATGGAGATGGACGGGGAGTTCATTGAAACCCCGTTTCAACATTTTGAAGAGGTTCCCCAGACGCTGGCATCAACTGAAACTGTTGTGGAAGATCCTCCAATGAAGATGGCCTCCTTTAAGGATGCCCGGGCTGTTGTTGAGAAAGAAGCTCAAAGGGTTGTTCGGAATGCACGGATCGGAAGACCTCCCCTGTTCATCAGCAATTCAGGAGTGAATGCCATTGAAGACGATGTTGAATAGTCTGAGTTTGACAGCTGGAATTACCCAACTGCCAATGGGGGACTAAGCAATTGGACAACAAAGGACTTCGTCCCAATTTCTTTTATTACCCAGTAATGAGACTTTTTGTTTTGAATTTGTAACATACAATTTTAAACTTTACGGCCCAGTGTCTTACCCGAGGCTCCGTGGCTTTGATTGTGAGGGCTTTATGTGTGTCATCTACATATATCATTAATAAAAGCATTGGACATTTCTTGCATTTCAAATTTTGCGCTCCTTGTTTTTCTTTTATATATATTGCAAAACAGCTATTTTACACACACTCACATATACAGGTCTACATCCACTCTGGATCCTACTGGTAACGACCCTGCTACTGTCGGTTATGACTTCGAAAGTCTGATCAACATAGTCGAAGACGAAGGTGAAGATGATTGTGAAGTGCCTGGTGAACTTGCTAGACTGTTACTTCAAGAAGAAAGGGTCATACAGCCGCATGAAGAGCCAGTGGAATCAGTGAATCTGGGTACAGAGGTAGACAACAAAGAGTTCAAGATCGGTGCAAATCTGGAGCCTGGTGTTAAACAACAGTTGATTCAGATGCTGCGAAACTATGTTGAGATCTTTGCCTGGTCTTATAAATATATGCTTGGTTTGGACACCGACATCGTGGTTCACCTCCTGCCTACCAAGGAAGATTGTCCTCCAGTAAAACAGAAGGTCCGCCGAATGCGCCCAGAGATATCTGAGAAAATCAAGGTTGAAGTTATGAAATAGTTTGACGTTGGCTTTTTAGCAGTTACTTCTTACCCACAGTGGGTAACCAATGTGGTTCCTGTGCCGAAGAAGGATGGTAAGGTTTGAATGTGTGTTGACTATAGGGATCTGAATAGGGCGAGTCCCAAGGATGATTTCCCTCTACCTCATATCGACGTTCTAGTTGACAACACCGCACAACATAAGGTCTTCTCTTTTACGGATGGTTTCTCCGGTTATAATTAGATTAAAATGGCTTCCGAAGACATGGAGAAGACAACCTTTGTTACTCAATAGGGTACCTTTTGCTACAAAGTCATGCCTTTCGGACTGAAGAATGCTGGGGCAACGTATCAGCGCGCCATGGTCGCTTTGTTCCACGACATGATCCATCATGAGATTGAGGTATACGTCGATGACATGATTGCTAGATCTCAGACTGAAGAAGAGCATCTCGACCACCTTCAGAAGCTATTTGACAGGTTGAAGTTGTATAAACTGAGACTAAACCCGAACAAATGCACCTTCGGGGTCAGATCTGGAAAATTGTTGGGTTTCGTCGTAAGCGATAAAGGTATTCAAGTAGATCCTGCAAAGGTGAAGGCTATACAGGAGATGCCAGCTCCCCGAACAGAAAAAGAAGTCAGAGGCTTTCTGGGACGTCTGAATTACATTGCCCGATTCATCTCGCACCTGACTGCTACTTGTGAGCCAATATTCAAGCTACTGAAGAAAGATCAAGTAGTACATTGGAACGATGAATTCCAGGCCGCTTTCTAAAGGATCAAAGAGTATCTCCAAGAGCCGCCTATTCTGATGCCTCTAGTTGAATGGAGACCTTTGATCTTATACTTCACGGTACTCGACAATTCAATGGGGTGTGTGTTGGGGCATTATGACGAGTCTGGCCGAAAAGAGCATGTTATATATTACCTTAGCAAAACATTTACTGACTGCGAGACCCGATACTCGTTGCTCGAGAAAACTTGCTGCGCTTTGGCATGGGCTGCTCACCGGCTGAGACATTATTTGCTAACTCACACTACTCTATTGATATCAAAGATTGATCCAATCAAGTATATCTTCGAGAAGCCTACCTTATCCGGAAGAATAGCAAGATGGCAGATGATCTTGACTGAGTATGACATCCAATACACGACCCAAAAATAAATTAAGGGAAGTGTGTTGGCAGATCATTTGGCACATCAGGCAGTGGACGATTACCAGTCTATGAACTTTGAGTTTCCGGATGAGAGTATCATGATAGTGACTGATTGTGAAGAACCTGGACCGGATGAAGGACCTGAGGAAGGATCTCGATGGTCTATGTACTTTGATGGAGCTTCAAACTCTTTGGGTAATGGCATTGGTTCCATAATCATATCTCCTAAAGGCTCTCATACTCCATTCACCGCCCGACTATGTTTCAACTACACCAACAATATGGCGGAGTATGAAGCGTGGATCATGGGTCTTCGAGCAGCAATTGACCTAAGGATTAAGTTTCTAAGTGTTTTCGGAGATTCTGCTCTCGTGATCAGTCAGATCAAACACGAGTGGGATACGAAACACCCAAATCTTATTCCTTATAAGGAGTATGTATTGACGTTGCTTCCCCATTTCGAGGAGATAACCTTTGAACACTTCCCAAGAGAGGATAATCAGTTGGCGGACGCGCTAGCTACAATGTCTTCTATGTTCAAAGTCAATTGGGATAACGAAGCTCCCCGGATTATCATTGAAAGGTTGGACGAACCTGCACATTATTGTGACATTGAGACTGAAGAAGTAGCAGATAAACCCTGGTTTCATGAGGTGAAGAGGTATCTTGAAGCTCAAGAATACCCCGAGGGTGCATCTATTAATGACAAGAAGTTTCTAAGAAGGTTCGCGGAAAATTTCTTCATCAGCAATGGTATTCTTTACAAGTGTAAGCATGATTCGACCTTACTGCGTTGTATGGATAAGAACGAGGCAGAAAGGATCATGACCGAGTTACATGAAGGTACTTTTAGAACTTATTCCAGTGGACACACCATGGCAAAGAAAATCCTACGGGCAGGATATTTTTGGTCCATAAAGGAAGACGACTGCTATCAGCATTCTAGGACCTGTCACAAGTGCCAAGTCTATGCTAATAAGGTGCACATACCTCCAGTTTCTCTGAACGTCTTGACAGCTCTGTGGCCTTTTGCAATGTGGGGCATTGACATGATCGATGAGATTACACCTACAGCATCCAACGGGCATCGTTTCATCCTGGTAGCAATTGATTACTTTACAAAGTGGGTTGAAGCAGCTTCCTTTGCTACTGTAACTAAGAACGTCGTGGCACGTTTCATTCGGCACAATCTGATTTGTCAATATGGTGTACCAGAGAGGATCATCACAGATAACAGTACAAATATCAATAATAAGATGATCACTGAGTTCTGCAAGCAGTTCAAGATACAACATCATAACTCTTCTCCCTACCGGCCAAAGATGAATGGGGTTGTGGAAGCGGCTAATAAGAATATTAAGAAGATTGTGCAGAAGATGGAAGTGACGTACAAAGACTGGCACGAGATATTACCATTTGCTCTTCATGGGTACAGTACCTCAGCGCGGACGTCAACAGGGGCTACACCATATTCCTTGGTATATGGTATGAAGGCCGTCTTGCCCATTGAAGTTAAGATACCCTCTCTTCGGATTATGAAGGATGCAGGTTTGAGCGAAGATGACTGGATTCAGACCCGGCTTGATCATCTGAACTTAATCGACGAAAAAAGACTTACTGCTATTTGTCATGGTCAGATGTACCAAAAACGGATGATCAAGGCATTTAACAAGAAAGTTAGACGACAGGAGTATCATGTTGGGGACCTAGTTATCAAGCGCATTATCTTACCTCAAGGTGATCCTAGGGGCAAATGGACCCCTACTTACGAAGGGGCATTTGTGGTTAAGAACATTTTATCAGGAGGAGCTATGATTCTAACCACCATGGATGGTGACGACCTTCCTCACCCTGTCAATGCAGACATAGTGAAAAGATACTACGCATAAACAAAAACCCGCTAGGTTGACTGGCCTAGGAAAAAATAAGGGCTTATCGGCGAACCAAAAGGGTTCGGGAAAAAATAAGGGATGAAAATGAAAAAATTTGTATACCCGGCAAGTCGAAAACCTGAAAAGGCAGCTTGGGCAAAAAAGGGTATCCCGGTGGACTGAAAACCCGAAAGGGCGGTCCAGGAAAAAGTTAGGGATCAAAGCGTAACACTAGGTCTCATTGGATCACCTTGCAACCAAACTTCCGTATCGACTATCAAGCTCGGACGACACTAATCAATTTGATCTACCTTCAACCAAGTAGCAAAGTGATGAGATGCTCGAGGACATAAAGGCAATAGCAGAGTTGGAACCCAGTGGGATTATTCACATAGCTTTTTTGTTTAGTTTTTAACAAATTGTGTAAATTCTATTCTTCGGCGGCGTTCTCTTACTAGGACGTCAGCCTCTTGTACAAAAACGCCTATTTAAAGGCCAAACTTCAAAATCAATACAATTCATTTTCAGAGAAAATTCAAAATGTTTTTCCGTTTCTGTTTTGTTTTGCAAAGAACGTCCAATGTTCATTTTTGATATATGCATTTGACATTAATTGCTGCTCATAAATATTTACATGTGAAACAAAAGACGATTATGGTAATATCAGAAACAGGGGCAATAAAAATTGTCCAAGCTTTACAGTTGCTCTATCCACCAGGTACAAAGGTAGATTCAGCTAAAGAATATGGCCAAAGTGCATTCACTCCCCGCAGAGTAAGGCAGTAATGATAGCTCTCCCCAGCTGAGACTCACGACTGTAAATGAATCGATAATATTCTCCCCAACCAGAGTTTATTTACCATCAGCACCGAAAGGTCTTAATATTCTCCAACAGAGTATAAGAATATTCCCCGGCAGAGTACAAAATATCCCCAATGGAGTTTGAATTTCTCCCAGCACAATCTGAAGAAGCTTCCCCAGTGGAGTTTAGAGAATCATCCCTAGTATACTTTGGAAGATTGCCCCCAGCATAGCTCAAAGGATTATCCCCATTAAAGTCTAAAATGTTATCCCCAGTGAAGTCGCGACTGAAAGATCATCCCCAGCGGAGTTCTTTCCTTTCACAAACAAGAAGTCAATCCCCAACAGGATTCAGTATCACCCGCAACGGTAATTCATCCGCGGAGGAATTTATTGGTGGAATCCTCAGCAGAGCATCTCTTCCCCATAGAGCAATATCCTCATCAGTTTATTCCCCACTGAGTCATCCTCTCCTGCAGGTTTATTCTCGCAATCATCTTTGTTCGCCATTCCCAGCGGAAACGAAGAATCCAACTCTATTCTCCAGCAGCTATCCGGGATTTATTTTCCCCGACTAAAAGAATTACATTTCCATACATCATGACACATGCATATACGTATCATACAACACAATCTCATTTATATTGAGAACATCATTACTTGATATATATCATGCATTGCATACGACTGACCTTTACCTTTCAGGAAGGATGCAGTTAAGTTCTCAGCTATGAAGCTTTTACCAAAGTCGAAGTACTGACCGGTTCTTAAATCTCAATTGAATTATCCTCGGTTGAATTACAGATAAGGTTCTAAATCTCAACAATTTTCCTCCGTCAAAGTGTGGACGAGTTCTTAATACTCAACAGAATTATCCTCGGTTGAATTACAGACAGTTCCTGGATCTCGATGAAGATGTTTCCCTCAGTCGAAGTGATGACCGGTTCTTAAATCTCAACTGAATTATCCTCGGTTGAATTACAGATAAGGTTCTAAATCTCGACAATTTTCCTCGGTCGAAGTGTGGAAGGGTTCTTAAATCTCAACAGAATTATCCTTGGTTGAATTACAGACAGTTCCTAGATCTCGATGAAGATGTTTCCCTCAGTCGAAGTGCTAACCGGTTCTTAAATCTCAACTGAATTATCCTCAGTTGAATTACAGATAAGGTTCTAAATCTCAACAATTTTCCTCCGTCGAAGTGTGGACCAGTTCTTAAATCTCAATAGAATTATCCTCCGTTGAATTACAGACAAGTCCTAAATCTCGATGAAGATGTTTTCCTCAGTCGAAGTACTGACCGATTCTTAAATCTCAACTGAATTATCCTCGGTTGAATTACAGATAAGGTTCTAAATCTCGAGAATTTTCCTCCATCAAAGTGTGGACGAGTTCTTAAATCTCAACAAAATTATCCTCGGTTGAATTACAGACAGTTCCTAGATCTCGATGAAGATGTTTCCCTCAGTCGAAGTGCTGACCGGTTCTTAAATCTCAACTGAATTATCCTCGGTTGAATTACAGATAAGGTTTTAAGTCTCGACAATTTCCTCCGTCGAAGTGTGGACGAGTTCTTAAATCTCAACAGAATTATCATCGGTTGAATTACAGACAGTTCCTAGATCTCGATGAAGATGTTTCCCTCAATCGAAGTGCTGACCGGTTCTTAAATCTCAACTGAATTATCCTCGGTTGAATCACAGATAAGGTTCTAAATCTCAACAATTTTCCTCCTTCGAAGTGTGGACGAGTTCTTAAATCTCAACAAAATTATCCTCCGTTGAATTACAGACAAGTCCTAAATCTCGATGAAGATTTTTTCCTCAGTCGAAGTACTGACCGATTCTTAAATCTCAACTGAATTATTCTCCGTTGAATTACAGATGAGGTTCTAAATCTCGACAATTTTCCTCTGTCGAAGTGTGGACGAGTTCTTAAATCTCAACAGAGTTTTCTCAATTGAATTACATGCAAGTTCTTAAATCTTGACGAAGATGTTTCCCCCCAGTTGAATCACGGACAAGTTCTTAAAACTCAGCAGAGATGTTCTCTCAGTTGAAGTACAGGCAAGTTCCTAAATCTCAACAAAGATCAGACTTCCCCGGCGGAATCTTCTATAACAACAGGTATGCAAGTTCTCGTTAAGGAATCTCTTATGCGATCGACACTCCTGCAGATGGCATCTTTAAGCCCATCCTCCCGCCAACAATCTCCAAATGGCATATGTAAGCCCATTCCCGACATCACCAGGCTGATACCACTTCATGCGAGTGCAAATTTCTCGGCACTCTAGTGTTCAATCATCTTCCACCTTCGAATCACGAAAGGCACGAAAGCCAATCTACATCCTCAGGTTTAAGAAAATTGAACAGGGGCAGCTGTTGTACCCCAAAATTTGCCCTCCCATATTTCTCAAAATATTTCAAGAAAGATCCTCAAGTTGCTCAAGGTAGTCCAAGGTTTGGCCAGACAAGCTCTCTCCTAAGGCAATCTACCTCAAACTACGGTTTCATGTTACATCAAGATCCTTGAGTCCAAGTGATTCCAAATTCTCAACATTGTCCTAATATGTTCTCAAGATCATCCATGTCAAGTTTCAAGCCTTGCAGAGGAAGTTTGCCTAGTCAATTGCTCAAAGGTCCAAAAATCGACTGTGCTAGGGCAAAAGTCAATTGTGGCCCACATACCGTCAAACTTCAAGATTTTTTGTCAACATACTCATTTTGAAGTATATTTTATCATTTGATCAAGGGTTGATCATGATTCATCAAGGATTACTCATAATTCATCAAGACTCAAAAGTTGCTAAATTAGGGTTTTGCAGGAAAAGCCAACCCAACTTTGACCAAGCATAAATTTCTCATACTTTATGATAAATGACCCATCCAAAGCTCATTTTTAAGAGGATGCAATTCCCTACAATCCATCTCCAGCTCCCAAGTTCAAAATATGCACTCACAAGAAGTTATGAATTTGGACATTATAGGTCATTTTTGAAAGTCAACAAAAACACCTTTTTTTCCAAAGCTTATAATTTCAGCATGGAATATCAAAGTGAGATGAGGCCAAAAAGGTTGGTTAGAGGACATCTCAAGCTTTCTAAAAAGTCAAATAACACTCCCATAAGTTCAAAATTGAAGAAGTTATGCATTGTTGAAGTTGGACTTTTTTGCAAAATTGCCAAAAGTCAACTATCCCCAAAACATCAAATTTTGTCAAATGGGCCCATTCGTTTCCACTTGATTTGAGCTTGCATAGTTGCCCACGTGTCCTAGCTTCAACCATGAGCCCATATTTCATTTTTATTATTTAATTTGATTTTTTATTGAATTTATTCATTTTAAATCAAATAAAATCATAGAAAATCCAAATAATTAATAACTCTTGATTTTTTGATTGTTTTAGGCTTTGTTCACAGCTAGCATAACCATCAAATTCGTATCAAGCCAAATCATGGGAAAAAAGATTGAATGGAATCAAATTTGGAAAGGTTTAAAGTGGAGATCAAAACAAATTCATATACATAGATATGGGAAGATTTAGTCCATATTTGTTACCCTAATACACTACACAATACATAAGCAAGCCAAAGGAGACGAGATCAGGGTTGGAAAGTGCAAAGAGAGGCTGAACAAAATATGGAAAAATCCCAAAAAAGTGAGAAGTCGAAATCCAGGTTAGAGGCATTTTCAGAGGCCAAGACCTGTCCCAATCGCTTCCTGACCGTTCATACAAGCTACCTGGATCCAAAGCAAGCTTTTTCAGACGTCCAAACGCATTGTAAGTGTCACGAAACATACCCCTGTTCTTGAATTCGGTTTGATCTATTCTTGCATCTATAACGAAAACTAATGGCATATTTGTGATCACAAGAGCATTTCCAAGCTTTTTATATTACTCAATTGCATTTATCTGGCGTAGGAGAAGAACCACCATTGTTAGGGTTCATTTCTTGTTTTTGGGCGTTTCCATCCCAGGTACAATTGAAGCACATAATGGAAATGGTTGTGACCGGGAGGGTGAGACGAACACAACCATGCCCTTGGAATTCAGTTTTGTGGCCTGAGAAGGATTTTTGAGATGAACAACTTTGTAGCTACGGACTTCTGTCTGTTGGTATAGGTTAGTGCACTTTTAGCCACGGACGAGAGGTTGGGGACGATGCGTGGCGCCCCATCATTGGGCCATTCAAACCAAGCACGCGTTTTTATTATTTTTCTGGAAATTATTTCATTTTTATATAATATTATTTGTTTGCATTATAATAACAATTGAATCAGCATGGTGTAGTGGCAAACGTGCAAAGAATTATCCTTAAGGACCTGGGTTCGAATCCCAGGTCCCCCACTTTCCCAATATTTTTTCTCTTCAGGTACTCCTATGCGCGCATAAACTTGCAAAACACCATGCATCCTCGTCCATGCAATAGCCAGATGGCCAAAGGCTAGATCTGGTGGTCTGGGAGTGGATGTCCACCATAGTCCAAGTCCACGCGTTCCTACTAAATTCCAGAAAGTCAAAGAAGGCCAGCACAATTGGGCTTCAGAATTACTACTCACACCACAATTTCAGGCCCAATACCCTCCTCTCTTCCATTTATTTATTTTGTTTCATTAATTGTTTTTATTATTTTTATTTAATTTATTAACCAATCACAAAATTCCTCTTTTATTAAATAAAATCACCAAAAAATATTTTTATTCAATCAAATTTTAACTTTTATCTTTTTTAATAAATACTAATTAATTAATTTAGGTTTTAATTCTAGAATAATTTTAACCTATTTTGCAAATAATTAAAACTAATTAGATTTAATTAGGTTTTAATTACTAATTCAATTAATTTTATATTCTTTCTTAAAATAATCAAAACTCTTAAAATAATTTATTTTTCATTTAATTAATTTGTTAATTTAATTTTGTAATCAATTTAGGTTTAATTTCTTTCTTAAAATTAAAAACAACAAAAAGATATTTTCTTTAACCAAAAAGGGTCAAACCCCTAATCATGCGTCTGATTTAATTTTGCGCCGCGATTTACTTTTCCTTATCCAATAATGTACCTGCTTCCGGATTGTAATAGTTAAATAGGACTTTTATTTATTTTTATCGCTTTATTTATTTTCAAAGGGTTTGTCTTTGGCGATGTAAATACCCGACGCCTTGTAATTTAAATTCCGCATTTTATTTTCCGCAAATTATAATTGCTAGATGTTTGATAATAGGGTTTGCATGACAAGACTGAATGTTTTAACCTAAAATCAAATTAGATCACCCTTAACATGTACAAAGATAAAAAATAACTGAAAACGACACACTCGCACATGCGCACTCTTAGGGTACACCACACTTGGTTGCCTTTGTACGCGGCCATTGAGTATAGGTCACTTTAGAGGTCGTCCTCTTGTCTAAAAGATCATAGTCGCCTCGAAATGGTTGCCTCGGATATTGTTGCCTCAAATAAATGATCTAAGACATTAGGGTTACGGCTAAGGTGTCCTAACATTGCTTTGGTGACCGTAAGTCCCTAATTCGAATTGACCCTCAAACTCCAACGATGGTGCTACCTACTCATTCATAGTGGGATAGCATTGTCTAAAGGAAATTAGCATAGAACGATTCCTTTTTCGAGTAGGTAGATGGTTCTTAGATACTTTCTCCTTCAAAACAAACTTTTCACACTTACACTCCTTTTCAAACAAAGTTTTCTAAAACACTTCATACGCTCTTGAGGACAGAAGCAAGAGTTAAATCGAAGTTTCAAATAAAAAACTTTTTCAAACCCACAAGCACAAAGAAAGCAATTTTGAACATTTGAGCAAGTACCTAAGAGCCCGTGGATAACCACGGATAGAAAGGGTGCTAACACCTTCCCTTTCTATAATCCACCCCCCGAACCCGAGAAATATCTCGAAAAAGGAATTTTTCTGTGCTTTTTTCCTTTCCTTGTTGGATAAAATAAAAGTCAGTGGCGACTCTTGCTTATCACGACATTTTGCAAAAACAAACGCAAAACGCAAACCAGCATTCCAAATAAACAGTCAGTGTTTCCCACCATATCACAGGAGGTATCACCTACAACCCCTGTTTAACTTTAAGACAGTTTGGTTATGCCCGAAGGGATTTCCCGCATGAGATGTTGATTAAAGGTTTGGTATTTGACTACGACAACCACGATCAAGGTCTTCACCAGAGATTTATCCGAGCTTGGAGGATGTTAAACAAGATAGATAGCAAGACTTTGGGGCATAAAAATTCCATCCCTCTTGAGCCTTACTTCAAATGGGTACGAACTCATGCTCAGAGTCTTATGATGTCTTATCCCTCCATTCTCCCGATAATCATTGAGCCTGTCATGGAAGGAGATGTTCCATATACTATCCTACATCCTGACATGCCTGCATCTCTTGAAGACCTACAAAGAGATTAGATACAACTCAAGGGGGGTTGAGATACTTTCGAAGCCCAATTCTACGCAAGCGAGAAGAAGGTTTTGGAACTCACTAAGAAACTTCATGAGGAGCAGACTCTGAATGCCTACATCGCACTAAAGAGGATGCGTACTACCTTTCTATCTTAGAGTTTTTGTATTTGTTTTTCCCAAGAAGGCATTGATGTAATCAAAGATTTAATATAACGTGTGTTTCCTTTTTGTCTAAAACAAATTTGAATCTTAAGATCCTTGAAATCATTGCATATGCATTTATCATTCATCATAACATAAGCAGGTTTCTTGCAACAAGTCTCCTCATCTCTCTACTGTTTATTTCAGTAATATGGATCTCGAGTAAACGGTGAAGGACCTCCAAGCTCAGAATGCACAGTTTCAATAGTTGTTCTTAACTCTAGCCAAAGGACAAGAAGAGTTGAAGACCTTGCTGGTTGAGGAGAAGAAAAAGAAGACGAAGTAAATAACCGAAATTCTGAACATCGGAAGAAGATTCCAAGGGAAAACAAGAAGAGCCTTAGACTTTGCAACGACATCCGGTGAGAAAGACAATCAAGATGGGAAGGGCAAGGAAATAGTTGTTCAGTCTGATTCAAAAGAGGAAGAGGAAGAAGAAGACTATTCTGAAGAACAATATCCTCCAGCCGATGATAAGTATAAGCATCTAGAAGAGCGGTTAAGTGCAATGGAAATCCAAAAAGTGCCTAGATTAGACTTTGAAGAATTGGGACTAGTATCGGGAATTATCATTCCACCAAATTTCAAAGCACCTGTGTTCGCCAAATATGACGGAGTCTCATGCCCCAAAATGCATCTCCGGTCCTATGTGAGGAAAATCCAGCCCCATACCGCTGTCAAGGATTTATGGGTACACTTCTTCCAACATAGTCTGTCTGGAACTCAACTTGATTGGTTTTATTAGTTAGAAAGAGCCAATGTTCATAACTGGGAAGATCTGGCCACCGCCTTTTACAAACAATACCAATACAACGTTGATCTTGCGCCTACCCGTACTCAACTCCAGAGTATGGCCATGGTTTCGAGTGAAGGCTTCAAGGACTATGCGCAAAAATGGAGGGACTTGGACGAAAGAGTTCAACCTCCCCTATCTGAAAGAGAATTAGTAGACATGTTTTTGGGCACCTTGTCTGGTCCCTTATTTAATCACTTAATTGGGAGTTCATTGATAGGTTTTATCGAACTGATATTGACCGGAGGAAGGGTAGAAGCCGGGATAAAGAATGGAAAGATTTAAAAAGATGCATCCTCTGCTGCTGTAAGTAAGCCATTCATCGGAAAGAAAGAAGTGGTTGTTGTATATCCTCAGAGAAATCAAGATAGGGATGAACTTCGTCCAATGGTGGGGGTTGTTATGATTCTTAAACCTACGCCTGATCAACAAAGAAATAACCAACAAAGAATGGAAAGACCAGTCAGACAACTCACCAGAATTAATATGACACTATCTTAAGTATTTCCGCATTTGTTAAGATCCAACCTAGTGACCTTGAAAGAAGCTCCAAAGAACCCTAATAGAACCTCTACTCATTATCATCCTAATGCCCGTTGTGCATACCACTCTGAGAGTCCCGACCATAACACTAACAATTGTTGGGCTCTAAAGAACAAAGTACAAGACCTCCTTGAAGACAAAGAGATTGAATTCGATGCGCCAGAAAATCCCAATGTCATTTCTACCCTTATGCCCAAACACGGCCATAATACCAACGCCATTAAGGAAGATATGTTTTTACTTCAGTTGATGAACTTATGACCCATCTCCTGACTATCAAATAGAACTTGTTGAACGCCAGTGTTTTCCCAGGCTGTGATGAAAGCTGCCATTTCTGTTTGTCCTCACCAACCAGCTGTCCTTTGTTGAAAGCAGACGCTCAGTGCCTAATAGATAACAAGGAAATTTTGTTCGAAAAGGCTTCAAGTCCAACTGTTTCTTATAATGATGTTTCCATCGTGACCATTTCCTACAATTCTTCCAAGGTCTCTACCAAAAGACCCGTTAGAATTACATCAGTTCCAAAAGTAGCTCCTTTGATAATTACAATGCCTGGACCAATTTCGTATTCGTCAGACAAAAATGTACCATGGAATTATGGAGGGGATGTCTACTACCACGGTATCAAGCAAGATTGGCCAGCTACCAAAGATTCAAGTTTTGATAAGGTTGACTCCAATATCAGTAATATTGTAGGGACTAGTAAGATAACCCGAAGCAGAAGGATATTCTCTCCAGAAATTGCTCCCTCAAAAGTTGTTTCTGGACCCGTAATCATCCTTGTTGTTGTTGCTCCCCCAAAGGCTATTCCCAGTCCTACAATAATCTCTGCTAATACTCCTGCTGACAAAGCTGTTACAATCCCCGCTATCACCCCTACTGATATTCCTGTTGCCGAATCAACTGATACTCAAGGTAAAAGTATTCTGATTGAGCCTGTCTGGACGAAGGCACAATCATTGGCTATCCTTGAGACCTCCCGGAAGGAGATGGAAGAAATTCTAAAGATCATAAAGAGAAGTGACTACAATGTAGTTGAGAAACTGGGGAAAACTCCATCAAAAATTTCTATGCTGGCTTTATTACTATGTTCCAAGGCTCATGCAAAGGCCTTGGTAAAATTCCTGAAAACTGCCCATGTACCCCAAGAAACATCTTTCGATCAGTTCCAAGACTACGTAGCCAACTTGACTACAGATAATGGTTTAGGTCTTTCAAATGTTGATTTAACGCCAAGAGGAAGGAAGCATAATGAGGCATTACATGTCTCAGTGGAATGCAGGGACACAACTATGGCTCATGTCTCGGTTAACACTGGTTCATCTTTGAATGTGTTGCCTAAAAAGACTCTTGATAGGCTTGATTGTGAGGGATTGACATTGAATCCAAGCAACATAGTAGTGGGAGCCTTTGACGGTTCAAAAAGGATGGTACATGGGGAAGTGGACATCCCCATAAAAGTTGGAACCCAAACTTTTGATTCAACTTTTTATGTCATGGATATTCGCCCTTCATATTCCTACTTATTAGGTTATCCGTGGATTCACAATGCTGGTGTTGTTACGTCTACATTGCATCAAATGCTGAAATATCCAATTCAAGGGAAATCATCACCGTTCATGGAGAAGAACAGTATATGGTCATCCATTTAAATTCCTTCATATATGTGGAACTAGATGGTGAATTTATTGAAACTCCATTCTAGCACTTTGAAGAAGTCCTGTAAGATGTGGCAGTGACCAATGTTGTGTCCCAAGTTCCCAAGATCACAAGGCCTCCGCTCAGGATGTCATCTTTAAAGGATGCCAAGGAAGTAATAGAAGAAGGTTGGTGCACTATTTAGTGACAACTCCCAGATATCCCATACAAATCTGACAAGTTTGGTCTGGGTTTCACTTCAGGTGCCCAGAAGGTTGTACGTCGTGCTCGTGCCGGAGGACTACCCTTGAAGATCAGTAACCACCAAGTCAATGAAGTGGAGGATTATGAAGATAGTTATGGACTAGAGGATTGGATTTTCCCAACTGTCGGTGGCGGGCTCAGCAACTGGGAGGCTAGAGACTTTGTCCCGATCACTTTTATCCCACATTAATTTGTCTTTACATTTTGTTGGATCTGTAATATTAAAACAATTCAGACTCTTAAAACCTTGTGTCTTACCTGAGGCACAATGGTCCATTTGTAAGGGTTATTATCTCATTTCCATATGACATCAATGAATCATGGATGTTTTTGCATACAAACATTGAGCTCATTGTTTTTATTTTTTACATTTTCATTTCTTTCAAAGATAGCTATACCCTTACACACACTCACACTCACAATGCAGGTCTACATCCATTCAGGATCCCATGGGTAATAGTTCTGCTATGGCCTTTTGTGACTTTGAAAATCTAATCTCCCAAGTCGAAGACGAAGGTGAGGAAGATTGTGAAGTACCAGGGGAACTTGCCAAGTTACTACAACAAGAAGAGAGGACCATTCAGCCCCACGAGGAACCAGTGGACACAATCAACCTAGGTACCGAGGAAGACAAAAGGGGAGTCAAGGTGGGTGCCAATCTGGAACCCAGTGTTAAGAAAGCATCTGATTCAATTGCTACACGAGTATGTTGAGGTCTTTGCCTGGTCGTATGAAGACATGTCAGGACTTGATGCAGATATTGTGGTACATCGTCTACCTATAAAAGAGGACTGCCCACCAGTAAAACAAAAGGTCCGTCGAATGCAACCAGATATGTCATAGAAGATTAAAGCTGAAGTCATTAAGAAATTCAATGCGGGATTCTTGGCCGTCACCTCTTATCCGCAATGGGTTTCTAATGTTGTTCCTGTTCCCAAAAAGGACGAAAAGGTACGAATGTGCATGGACTATAGAGATTTGAATAGGGCCAGCCCTAAGGATGATTTCCCACTTCCACACATTGATATTCTAGTTGACAATACGGCACAACACAAAGTGTTTTCCTTCATGGACAGTTTCTCAGGTTACAACCAAATCAAAATGGCGCCTGAGGACATGGAGAAGACAACCTTTGTCACACAATGGGGGACATTCTGCTACAAGGTTATGTCGTTCAGACTAAAGAATGTTGGGGCAACCTATCAGCGTGCCATGGTATCTCTATTTCACGAAATGATACATCACGAAATAGAGGTCTATGTGGACAACATGATAGCTAGATCTCAAACAGAAGAAGAGCATCTTGACCATTTACAGAAACTGTTTGAGAGACTAAAGCAATACAAGCTGAGGTTGAACCCAAATAAATGCACGTTTAGAGTAAGGTCTGGTAAGCTCCTAGGCTTTGTCGTTACCAATAAGGGTATTGAAGTGGATCCTGCCAAGGTGAAAGTGATACAAGAGATACCTGCTCCTCATACCGAGAAGGAAGTCAGAGGATTCTTGGGACGTTTGAACTACATTGCCAGATTCATTTCTCACCTGGCAGCTACTTGTGAACCAATCTTCAAACTACTGAAGAAAGATCAAGTAGTCAAATGGAATGATGAATGCCAAATCGCTTTCGACAAGATCAAAGAGTATCTGTAAGAGCCTCCTATTTTGATGCCACCAGTCGAGGGAATACCATTGATCATGTATCTAACCGTTTTGGAAAATTGAATGGGGTGTGTGTTGGGGCAGCATGACGAGTCTGGCCGAAAAGAGCACGCTATTTATTACCCGAACAAAAAGTTTACCGACTGTGAAAAAAGATATTCATTGCTCGAGAACACTTGCTACACTCTGGCATGGGCTGCTCGCCGGCTAAGACAATATATGGTGACCCATACTACCTTGTTGATATCTAAAATGGATCCAATAAAATACATCTTTGAGAAGCCTGCACTCTCTGGGAGAATAGCGAGATGACAGGTGATCTTGATAGAATATGACATACAGTATACTACCCATAAAGCAATAAAGGGCAGTGTACTAGTTGATCACCTTGCTCACCAAGCTATAGAAGACTACCAGCCCATGAAGTTCGAATTCCCAGATGAAGACATCATGATGGTAAACAACTATGAAGAATTCAGACCATATGATGGACCTGAACAAGGATCCTGATGGACCCTGGTTTTTGATGAGGTATCTAACACACTCGGCAATGGTATTGGTTCTATACTCATATATCCTGAAGCATGTCATACTCCCTTTACTGCAAGACTCTGCTTCAATTGTACAAATAACATGGCGGAATACGAAGCGTGCATCTTTGGTCTCAAAGCTTCCATATACTTGGGGTCAAATCTTTGAATGTATTCAGAGATTCATCTTTGGTTATTAGCCAAATCAAAGGGGAATGGGATACCAAACACCCTAACCTTATCCCTTACAAAGAACATGTTTTGACATTGCTCCCACACTTTGAGAAGATTACCTTCGAGCACTTCCCGCGAGAATA